>OZ030014.1:100487422-101178255 GCA_964023405.1 Apodemus agrarius | reverse complement strand
AAAGAATTGCTCATTGATTAATTGTAAACAAATGTGCACATTCCTTCTTCAGAACAGGACAGTCTTTGTAAAGCATGGTCAGCCTCCTATCTCTCCTTGTAATCCTAGTTTAATGGCAACTTTGAGAAACATAGGACAGATTGATGATATCATATGTTGTAGACACTTGGATTTTTAGCCAGTTTTCTAATTGCTTAAGTAAGTTAATGATGTTCTTCATGACAACTTTTAAGAGGGATAAACTGGGTTTCTATAAACTAGAAAAGCCATGTTGTTTTCAAAAGTTTCTAGTTCACATGTATTGAAGGATGATAATACAGCTACAATGTGCTTTAAGAATTCTATCCTTGGGCAAAGAAAATGAAAATAACCTACTAAATACCCTTATTTATCTTATTGATTAGAATCATTGACTTCTAATCTGTATGTTTTTCTCTACAAGAGGACTTGTATTTCCTTTATGTCACCTTTGAGTCAGGACAGTTTACAGAGCTATAGTTTTCTTCCTGACATCTCTGAAGTGAAATAAATGGCCATGGATATATATAGAGGGAAACTAGTTTTGAACTTAATGTGAAGACATAAAATGTAGGACCCCAGAATGATAAAAATACATCAACAAAACTAGAAAAAAATCAAATACTTATTGATAACCTTACATGACTTAAATATATTTGTGATTATATAAATTACAAATAATTTATATATATATATATATATGGGAAAATCATTGACAATTTTTCAGAACTGTTGAAATTTCATGGTTATCCTAAAGTATAAAAAGTGTTATATGGTAATTAAATGATCTTAAGCAACACTAAGCAATAATGTATGTATGTCTAAAATTCACATTGTAATGATGCACTGACTTTGATTTCTATATTCAACACAAGATCAGAAAACTGAATGATCTACAAAAGGCTGTACAACAATGACCAGTGACCATTCTGGCGCTAATATAAACCTATATAAACAAAAGGTTCATCAGGGCAGTGGTGGAGTATGCCTTTAATCCCAGCACTTGGGAGGCAGAGGCGGGCGGATTTCTGAATTCAGTGCCAGGCTGGTCTACAAAATGTGTTCCAGGACAGCCAGAGCTATTAAAAAAACCCTGTCTTGAAAAACCAAAAGGAAAAAAATAACAAACAAACAAACAAACAAAACAAAAGGTCCATATGCTCTCTATCCTATCAAGGTGAAGGATATTGAAAAATGGACAAACTTTATGAAAGATATTGAAAAATCAAAACCAATAACAAAATCAGACTTTCTACTTGGATTACAAAATCAAAGACTACAGAAATTTTAGAGTATTAATTTCATATCTATTCATCAATACTTATGCTTGTCATTTATTAAGTACCTGAGCTTATATTTTTCAGTATGATCTCTAGTCTTTCAAGGACCTATAAAGCAGTTGAGATTTGAAACTCTGAGTGGTACATGTAGTAGCCACAAAGACTTAAAAAATTTGTTATGACAAAAGCAATGAAGTTAATTGGTTATAAAGTAAGAATTTAAATTTATCACTAGCTAATTACTTGCCTAATATTCTTATCTTAAAAAAAAACCCTTTTAGCAATATCCTGTTAACACAAACTATTCATAATTCTCTGTTAGTTGCTAATCATTAAAAGCAAAACACAAGAAAGGAATGGACACTAGTGCTGGAAAGGATCAAAGCATCAGTGTAGGGGAATACCAGAACAGGGAAGTGGGAAGGGGTGGATGAAGGAGCAGGGGGAGGTAAAAGGGCATGTGGGACCTTAGGGGGGTGGGGAAACAAAAAAGGGAAATGAAATGTAAATATAGAATAGATCCAATAAAAAAATGAAAAAAAAAGCAAAACAAGAATTTTCTGAAATTGAACTAAATGTGTCATTCAGGCATGGGGGCATATGCCTGTAATACCATATATAAAGGCCAGCCAGGAACTGATTATAGAGATACATTTCAAAACAGAAGGATAATCACTCAAAAAGTAACAGAAGAGAAAATTATAAACCAGTCTGGATTATATGTAGCAGATTACTTACCTAGGGTTTTATCTCTAGCATACAACATCCCCTGAAATATTGAGTGTATATTTCTTCAGACACTCATGTCTGTTGTGTTGTAAACACTAGTTAAGCATCTCTGAAAACACAAAGACACACTCAGAGTTGAATTCTCAGTTTCATTAAGATGGTACTTACAAACAACCACAATGACAGAGCCTCTTCAGTTAAGCATCACTAATAAACTCAAGAGAAATAACTTAATGATTGTCTTACAATTAGGAACTTTGTTGACCCAAACAGAATATCTATTACATATGTTGCTAATTCTAGATTATCCCTTACATCCAAGAATGACTAACAGTACTCCATTATACCAGCCTATTTTCCTATGATGTTGAACATATAAACGGAAGGCTATTAATAGTCTGATGGAGTTGGGATAAACAAAACCATGAGTGTGCATTTACGAGTAGGTTAATATGTCAAAGAAATATAAATCAAGACTCCAGTAACTTATTTGAGAGCCCATTAAGACGTTTTAAAATAGCAAAATGCAGATGAGTCACAGAATATAACCAGAGAACAATTGTTTGCTAAGTAAATATAACACTAAAATGTTGGCTCATCAGACAGTATCAATGAATGAACTTCTTCAGTAAGGACCTACAGGAGATTGTAGGACTCTGCAAGTGATTTAGATTGCGTCTTAGTTAGGGTTTTACTGCTGTGAACAGACACCACGACCAATGCAAGTTTTATAAAAGGCAACATTTAATTGGGGTTGGCTTACAGGCTCAGAGGTTCAGTCCATTGTTATCAAGGCAGAAACATGGCAGCATCCAGGCAGGCATGGTACAGGAGGAGCTGAGAGGTCTACATCTTCATCTGAAGGCTGCTAGTAGAAGACTGACTTCCAGGCAACTAGGGTGAAGTTCTTAAGCCCACACCCACAGTGACACACCTCCTAATAGTGCCACTCCCTGGGAAAAGCATATACAAACCATAACATTCCATTTCCTGGACCCCATAGGATTGTTCAAACATTAGTCTATAGGGGCCATACTTAAACATAGCATAATGCAAAATACATTTAGTCCACCTTCAAAAGTCCCTGTAGTCTATAGCAGTCTCAACAGTGTTAAAAGTCCAAAGTTCAAGGTCTCTTTTGAGATTGATCCAATCACTTAAATGTGATCCTCCAAGCAAGACAGGAAATCAGCTGGGCAAAGTCAAAACTCTTCATCTCCACTTCTGATGGCAAAGCAGTCTTCAGATATCCAACTCCTTTTTTATCTTTGTTGACTTCAACAATGTTCTTTCTCCTGGGCTTGTTGCACTCCCTGTTAGCAGCTTTCCTTGGCAGGCATCCTGTGGCACTGGCATCTTTAACATCTTGGGTACCCCAAGTCAATTTCAGCTTCACAGCTTCTTGTTCCAATGTCTGAGATCCACACATGATCTCCAAAGAGCTGGTGTCACTTCTCCAGCTCTGCCCTCTGTAGCACTCTAAGTTCAGATTGATCCACTCCACTGCCACTGCTGTTCTTGGTGGTCATCCCATGGTACTGGCATCTCCAATATGCTAGGGTCTTCTATTGCAACTATGGTTCACCAAAGCTTCTCATAGGCTTTCTTCACGGTACCAAGCCTCATTCCTTTGCATGACCCCTTCAGTCCTGGGCTGTCAATTACAACTGAGGGTACACTTTCACCAATGGCCTTCTATGGCTTCTCACAGTACCAAGCCTCAGCTGTTCTTCATGATGCCTTCATGCCTTCACAACCAGTACCACCTAGATGATTCTTACACATTACCAAGTACAGCTACAACATGAGGTACAACCTTGGCTATTTCTGGAATACAGCTTCTTTGTGCTCTCAGAAAACACTTCCCAGAGGATTTCACCTCAGTGATGCTGGTCTTTTCTTAATCACCACTAATTTCTCAGCTCCAGCTAACCAGCATCAACTATCCTAGTAGTCTCCTTCTTTTGAATATAAAGCCAGAGACACATGGCTGAAGCTGCTGAGTTCTGCTGCTTGCAGGAGCTTGAACATTGGCCCCCTTGTTCTATTATATTATCACTAGCTTCCTTTTTCCCAGCTTCTTCACTGCCTAAGTTGGCTGTCCTGAATCTTGCTCTTTAGACTGACTTTGAACTCAAGAGATCTGTGTACCTGTCTCCTAAACACTGGGATTAAAGGTGTAGTCCACCAAGCCTGGATTTAAGTTTTTCTTCACCTAGAATTTGCTCTGTTCTAGGCTGGCCTTGAACTCTAGATCTACTTATCTTTGCCTCCTGGGATTAAAGGCTTCATTGACCCAAACAGAATACAATGATAGACTGAACTAATAAAAAAAGAATTGATCAGAAATCAGAGAGGATGTTTAAATGGGTGTGTAGGATTTCACAACAGGATTTCTAAAGGAGGTGAAACATTCACTCTTTTAAGGAACTCTTTAAAATCAGGATTAAAGTCTTCAATGCTTTAGGAAGTTCCTGAAACTGACCAGGTATATACCTCCCTCCACAATAAGTGTATACATTTACGGAATGTTGAAAGACTCATTCCAACCAGAGAAACTGAATGAAAAGAACAATCCTGTAAAACTTGTGAAACTTCAGATCAACTGCTAAACCCACTGCAAGCTGTGCAGTGAATGCAAGGTTTCTACATTTTATGAGCTCTCAGTTATGCTAGGGAGAGCTCTTGGCAATAAGGTATCATTTGAGCCTTTGAGATTCTATAGTAAACCCTCCCCCATACTTCTGTCTATAACTTTGGTCATGCTCATTGGTACCCAAACAAAATAAGTCAATGAAACACACTACAATAATAGAATTTATGCAGGCAGTCAGATATACTAGTAATTCTTGGTTTAGAAATTCAGCCATTTTAAAAATAGAAGAATTTATGACTTCTGACTGAAATCATCAAAGACCCAGTGGCTTTATTTCAAATGAAAGAATGAACATTTCAACAGCATTTGCAGTAGGATAGAAATATTCCCAACATTATGAATTTTTTCAAAAATTAAATTTCCCTAAATTATTTTTGTGGAAAACTTGCCTGCTTTTAATATTTTAATTTTGATTTCATTTAAATTTGATTACATATACTGATTTATAGATGAGGGTGATTGACATTATACTTTCTTCTTTATTTTAATTTTAATTTTTGGTCTTTTAAGTATAAAGATTATTACCATGTAAAATTAAGTAGTTTGAAGTCTGTGTATTGTTTCAAAAGAATACAGCCAGCAGTACAAGCAAATATAGAAAGAAAACACATGCCACAATATGTAAATCATATTCTTAATATAATCATGAGAAATATAATTGTTTTCCAAAAATGGCAGGAAAGTGATGCAGGTGTATATTTGTGCTGGTTACTTTAAAAGTAGACTATTATTTATAACTTTTAAACAGAATCAAGTATTCCACATGATAGCTTAATCACTTTTAGTTAGATAGAAGTGGGGACACAGATCAGTAGAAGCTGCTTTTGGGAAATGTATGAAGTTGCTTTGATTTTTTCCTCAGAACCACCCTTTGATCTATATTTTTTGAGTTTATAAAGCCCACCTTTATGATAATTGGGTATTTAGTGAGAAGAGAACATATACTGCTCTGCATCACATAAAAATCCCACCATATTCATGAGATTATTGGAACACTAACAGGTTCAGTATTCATCAGAATAAAACATCTGTAAGTACACATTAGGCTTTTTTTTCATAAATTTGGTCATATTTTACTGATATGTATAATAAGACCCTCTTTTAAACTGCAAAAATAAAATAAATTCTAAAGCTATAAATAATTAAGATTTTCTCATTATAAAAAGTCAATCTATTAGGTGTAATTAAAATATAACAAGGATGCAGGATAAAAACAAATATATCAGTTTCATTATTCAAAGCAATTGTCAATATTTATTTGTATAATATGTGTCTAATTTGACATTATTTTAAGCTCTACTAAGAAGTATTTCCAGGACATACAGGTCTCCATTTCCCTAGTAGATCAATCTTATATCTTAAAACATTATTATATACATCTAAATAATATCCATATTTATTGTTAATTAGAAACAGATAAGCTCTCTAGTTAGTTTGGCTAAGGGTTTATCTATCTTGTTGATTTTCTCAAGAATCTGTTCCTGGTTTCATTGATTCTTTGTATAGTTAGTTCTCTTTGTTTCTACTTAGTTGATTTCAGGCCTGAGTTTGGTTATTTTCTGCTGTGTACTCTTTTTTTGGTGTATTTGCTTCTTTTTGTTTTAGAGCTTTCAAATGTGCTGTCAAGCTAATAGTGCATGATATCTCTAATTTCTTTATGAAGGCACTCAGGGCTATGAGTTTTCCTCTTAGCACTGCTTTCATTGTGTCCCATAAGTTTGGGTATGTTTTGCCTTCCTTTTCATTAAAATCTAGAAAGTCTTTAATTTCTTTATTTCTTTCCTGACCATGGAAAATGCCAGAGGAAAGATAAACTATGGCCATCAGTATTTCAATGAGTAGTGATGAAGAGGAAATATGTGGTACTTCATATTCATAAATACCATCATTATTTATAATGGAATATTTCTTTGAATATCCTTCCCATTTATGAAACACAATTTGGACATTTGTCTCGTCTAATACTTGCATTGAATTCTTGTCATTACACTGTTTTAAAGAGGTGGGATTACTGGGAAGGGATAGGGGAATGGGACCTCTACTGTCCTGTATGGAAATAATTCCTTCACCTCACCTGGTTGGTGGTCATAGTGCTTCTCAAATTTTCACTTCTTATCATGTCGTGACAAAGAAAGAAGACTCTAAAAGTTGCACTGCTTTAGAATTTTCAGTTTCCAGATCAATGAGAAGTTTGTTGATGTTGTTGTTCATTATAAATTACCCAGTCTGTGATATTGTAACCTACAATGGTAACTAGTAACTTAGTAACCCTATTACTGTGAAGAGGCACCATGATAAAGGTGACTATTATTTTTAAAAAATCATTTATTTGGATGCTTTGTGCAGAACTTCAGAGTTTAGTCTATTATGGTAAGGGTGGGATGCTGTTTGAGAAGCAGTTGAGAGCTACAGGCAGACAGAGAGAGAAAATAGGCTTGGCATGGACTTTTGAAACCTCAAAGGCCATCTCCAGTAACACTTCTTCCAAAAGGACCACACCCACTAATCCTTCTATTCCTTTCAAATAGTGCCACTCCATGGTGACTTAACATTCAAAAATACTCAAAACACCACAGATAACTACCAGAATGGAAAAAATGAGTAAATCTGCATATTCAAAACTCATAAATATGAATGGATAAACCTTCAACTCAACATTAGTACATAAATCACAATTTTTTCTTTTTTCTTTTTGTTTTCCTGAGACAGGGTTTCTCTATGTAGCCCTGGCTGTCCTAGAACTCACTCTGTAGACAAGGCTGGCCTCAAACTCAGAAATAGGCCTGCCTCTGCCTCCCAAGTGCTGGGATTAAAAGCGTGAGCCCCCACCGCCTGGCTAATTTTTTCATTTTAATGGTACATGACCATGTATGTGGGTCAAGTATGTTTTGAATGTTTGAATATGTTATCAAAATATGCTTCATTTATCTTCATTTAAAAACAATTTAAAACATGCTCTGGGGTGTTTATCTGCATGTATATTTTTACATCTTTCTGAGGGGGGTAAAAGAGGGAGTAAGATCTTTTAGAAATGGTGTACAGATGCTTGTGAGATGTTGAGAATCAAATCTAGTTGCTCAGTAAAGCCAGTCAGTATTTTTAGACAATGAGGCATCTTTCCATTCTGATTAGATTTTTAATGGAAGTTTATAGTGGTATGTGAAATTCAAAGATTTGTTTGATGATATTTCATTTCCAGTTTTGCACTGTATCATTTTTAACTAAGATTAAGGCATATGTAGTAAAAAGAAAATCTAATGATTCTTCAAAAAAAAATTGTGCAATAGGCAGTGGTGGCAAATGCCTTTAATCCCAGCACTTGGGAGGCAGAGGCAGGCAGATATTTGAGCTTGAGGCCAGCCTGGTCTACAATGTGAGTTCCAGGACAGCCAGGGCTACACAGAGAAAACCTGTCTCAAACAAAAAGAAAGAAAGAAAGAAAGAAAGAAAGAAAGAAAGAAAGAAAGAAAGAAATTGTGCAATATAATCACAAAAATGTTGGAAGAACAAATTGCACTCACTAACAAATTGTTGTTCAGTATCCCTATAAAGTGAAAGAAAATTCCCATTTTCCTGTTATATATTCATAGAAAAATAGCTTTGATGACTCATGTCTTGATTAATCAGTAATCAAAATATATTAAAATTCTCAGTATAAAAATGATTTACCAAGTTAGAGTTGTTACTAAAGGCATTAAGTGTAAACATAGACATTCTGTATGCCAAATAGTGATGAATCTTAACGTTTACTTAATTATATGTCTTAATTATGCAATTTCATGTATGGTACTTACACTAATTAAATAATTGCAACATGTAGCTAGATGTAGCTTCTATGTAAAAAAATCTCAATGTACTTTAAGCAGTAAAAAAAAACTAATTGCATTTATTCTTTGCTTAAGTAAAGCTGTTGGCTATCTGCCTGATGTATACACCAGTGCCTTTGAAAAGTGTGCTGATTTGTGACTTTTAAAATTCTGGTTATAAAAACTTCAAGTAATTGTTATCTAATTCCATGTGATATTCCGACCACTATGAGTGATTGCTCATTGACTTCAGAATAAATTATCCATTCTTTTCAGCAGAAGCATTTTTTTATTATATTCCTGAAATAGTGCATGTTTTCAAACCAATTTTGTGGTTTATATGTATTGCTAATTTTGAAATTCTGAAAGAAAGATATAGTTAACCAATTATTCTCCTTAAAATACGGAGATGCTTTAAATTCACTGGAAAGTTAAAATGTAATGATTTACTTTATTTAGACTCTAACTTAATATTGAAATATTTTATCTAATGCAGTTATAGCTTGTGAGTATTTTAATCTGATAGAGGAGATAAAGTGACTTTGTATCAATTAACTAAAAATCCCAATTCTCTATGATATTAAGGCAAAGCTAATTTGATTTCAAGATGCATTTCTACCAAAAAACTAGGCCCATTGCACAGTATACAGCAAACAGAGCATATTTAATACAGTACATCCATCACTTTCAAGTGATGAAAACAGCAGATGCAATAGAAATGAACTATTTCTATGTCTGGCCATAGTAACTGATTAGTCGGTTCTGAGTGACAGTCTCTGGGAGAGCACACAGCTAAGTGCAAATGTCTTACTCTTTACATATTTACACTTGCCTGGAGAACATTTCCTTTGCAATAAATTGCGATTTGATTCATCATATAATTGAGGAAAAGAAGAACATGAAACATAATTCTTAATGTAAGCATTAAGCCCTGTTGTGGTGTTGGAAGTGATGAGATAGGTATGTTTTACAACAACATTGTAAACTTAGTTAGACTCTGTATTTTCTTTTCTTTTATTGGATATTTTCTTTATTTACAATTCAAATGTTATCCCTTTCGCTGGTATTCCCTCTGGAAATCCCCTATCATATCTCCTTCCCCCTGCTTCTATGAGGGTGCTCCCCCACCCACACCATACTCCTGCCTCCTTATGCTGGCATTTCACTACACTGGGGCATCCAGTTTTCATAGGTCCAAGGGCCTCTCCTCCCAGTGATGCTCCACAAGGCTATCTTCTGGTACATATATGGCTAGAGCCATGGATCACTCCATGTTTACTCTTTGGTTGGTGGTTTAGTCCCTGGAAGATCTGAGGGGGGGGTAGTCTGGTTGATTGATATTGTCATGGCGACCTCATGCTTAGTCCAATGATTGACTGTGAGCATCACCTCTGTATTTGTCAGAGCCTCTCAGGAGACATCTGTATCAGGCTCCTGTCAGCAAGCGCTTCCTGGCATCCACAAGAATGTCTGGGTTTGGTGTCTGTATATGGGATTAATCCCCAGGTGGGGCAGTCTCTGGATGGCCTTTCCTTTAGTCAATGTTCCACACTTTGTCTATGTATTTCATTATGTATTTTATTCCCCCTTTTAAGAAGCACTGAAGCATCCACACTTTGGTCTTCCTTCTTCTTGAGCTTCATGTGGCCTGTGAATTGTATCTTGAGTGTTCCAAGCTTTTGGGCTAATATCCACTTATCAGTGAATGCATAACATGTATGTTCTTTTGTGATTGAGTTACCTCACTCAGGATAATACATTCTTTCTTTCTTTCATTTTTTTTCTTTTTTTTCCAAGACAGGGTTTCTCTGTATAGCCCTGGCTGTCCTAGAACTCACTCTGTAGACCAGGCTGGCCTCGAACTCAGAAATCTGCATGCCTCTGCCTCCCAAGTGCTGGGATTAAAGAGGATAATACTTTTTAGTTCCATCCATTTCCCTAAGAATTTCATTAAGTCATTGTATTTAATAGCTGAGTATATTCCATTGTGTAAATGTACCACATTTTCTGTATCCATTCCTCGGTTGAGGAACATTTGGGTTTTTTCCAGCTTCTGGCTATCATAAATAAGGCTGCAATGAACATAGTGGAGCATGATTCCTTATTGCATGTTGAAGCATCTTCTGTGTATATGCCCAGGAATGGTACAGCCTGGACCTCAGGAAGTGATATGTCCAATTTTCTGAGGAACTGCCAAACTGATTTCCAGAGTGGTTTTACCAGTTTGCAATCCCACCTGCAATGGAGGAGAGTTCCTCTTTCTCCACATTCTCAGCAGCATCTGCTGTCACCTGAGTTTTTGATCTTATCTTTGTCTTGTTCTGACTGGTGTGAGGTGGAATCTCAGGGTTGTTTTGATTTGCATATCCCTAATGACTAAGGATGTTGAATATTTCTTTATGTACTTCTTAGCCATTTGGTATTCCTCAGTTGAGAATTCTTTGTTTAGCTCTTTACCCTATTTTTTAGTAGGGTCATTTGGTTCTTTGGAGACTAACTTCTTGAGTTCTTTGTATAAACTGAATATTAGTCCTCTATGGGATGTAGGGTTGGTAAAGATCTTTTCCCAATCTGTTGGTTGCCATTTTGTCCTAGTGACAGCATCCTTTGTCTTACAGGAGCTTTGCAATTTTATGAGGTCCCATTTGTCTATTGTTGTTCTGGGAGCATAAGCATTGGCGTTCTGTTCAGGAACTTTTCCCGTGTCCCTGTGTTTGAGGCTCTTCCTTACTTTTTCTTCTATTAGTTTCAGTGTATCTGGTTTTATGTGAAGGTCCTTTATTTACTTGAACTTGAGCTTTGTACAAGAAGATAAGGCTTGATCGATTTGCATTCTTCTACATGCTGACCACCAGTTGAACCAGCACCATTTGTTGAAAATGCTGTTTCTTTTCCACTGCAGAGTTTAGCTCCTTTGTCAAAGAGCAAGTGGCCATAGGTGTGTGGGTTCATTTCTGGGTCTTCAATTATATTCCATGGATCAACCTGCCTGTCTATGTACCAATACCATGTGGTTTTTAAGGCAGACAGTAGTAGATAATGATCAACAGTTACTTTGAGCAGGTAGACTCTTATCTCCCCTGTCATGAATAATCAACTTTGGTTATTGCACAACTGTGCATTCACAACCTGCACACTCTGCCTAAAGCAACAAGTACATGATATTGCAGTTATTTCTAACATTTGCTGTAATTAAGGCTTAAGGGTGGAGATAAATATATGAGCAGCTACTTCAGAAGGACTATTTAAAGCTTGCTTTTGTGTCTGCACTAATCCTGTCCCAACTTGGTCTCTCCCAGGGAATTGCTAGAGTATTGAATACTTTACTTCTGAAATTAACCCTAACGGGCTGCACAGTTCTTTGGCAGTACTAAGCTGTAGCTTATTAGTGTGGCAAGACATTCATGGAAGCAACCAATTTGTAAATAAAACACTGATGAATGAGTTAATAAAATGGTAAGAAAGGCTACTTCCTTTCCACGGGGAGACACTCAAAGCTGAGTATGCACAAGTTTTATGCTAATATAAAATTGGTTCAAGCAAAGTACCCAGTTTCATAACTTAACAAATTGGTGCCAAGTTATTTCAGAAGTCTAACGCCATGAAAAAAAAAAAAGCAATACTCTTCAAGGAACATCTGTTAAGATGAAAAATCTAAAACCATTAAAAACGTATTCAACATAAGATAATTAGTGGGAATGATATCAGCAACGATATACTCAAATTATGATTCTCATATAAGCAATAACTGTTTTTAATAAGATTTGTCCTCATACTAGATGTTTGCATTCTTGTATATGCATTTTTGACTGACACATCAAAGACAGCAGATATTTGTTACCAAATCCAAAATCAAAGATTTTTTTTAATTATTCTATGTATACATGAAGACAAAAAAAGATTTAGAAATCTCATGTTACCATCACTGACTATCAAAACAGGATTTAGATTTTGACTTAATTGGCAGATTGAATGAGCCTAAGGAAATCAGCAGAATTCACATTACATGGCTATTGATGTACAGGTGACTTAACTAGTGGTAAGAGTTGATTTTGATTATCTTTCTGGACTTGGACATTTGTTAATAAAGAGACAGTAAAGGAAGCCTGTGGTGTAACACTTTAAATAAATACAACTAATGAAAGTAATAATATTTAAATGTGTTTTTAAGATTATATTCAATTAGTACATTTTATTGTAATGAAAAATGAAATCCTATACAAGGTAAGGGGTGAGAAAATTATTTTGAAACTCTCATCACTATACTACTACTAATTATTACACTAGAGATTTTTTGTTGTTGTTTTGTCTTTGTTTTGTTTTGTTGAGGCAAGGACTCACTTTTGTTTTATTTTCTGTATTCTTTGTTTACATTCCAAATGATTTTCCCTTTCCCGGTTCCCCCTGCCCATAAGTCCCATTAGCCCTCTTGCCTCTGCCCCTTCTGCAATCAGCCCCCTCCCACTTCTCTGTCCTGGAAATCCCCTACAGTGTTCTTTTGTGATTGGGTTACCTCACTTAGGATGATATTTTCCAGATCCAACCATTTGCCTAAAAATTTTAGGAATTCACTGTTTTCAATTGCTGAGTAGTATTCCATTGTGTAAATATACCACATTTTCTGTATCTATTCCTCCACTGAGGGACATCTGGGTTCTTTCTAGCTTCTGGCTATTATAAATAAGGCTGCTATGAACATAGGGGAGCATGTGTCCTTATTGCATGCCAGTGAATCCTCTGGGTATATGCCCAGGAGTGGTAGAACAGAATCCTCTGGAAGTGTCATGCCCAGTTTTCTGAGGAACCGACAGACTGATTTCCAGAGTGGTTGTACCATCTTGCATTCCTACCAGCAGTGGAAGAGTGTTCCTCTTTCTCCACATCCTCGCCAGCACCTGTTGTCTCTTGAGTTCTTAATCAGCCATTCTGACTGGTGTGAGGTGAAATCTCAGGGTTGTTTTGACTTGCATTTCCCTAATGACTAATGATGCTGAACATCTATTAAGGTGTTTCTCAGGAATTTGAAGTTCTTCAGGTGAAAATTCTTTGTTTAGCTCTGTACCCCATTTTTTAATAGAGTTATTTGGCTCTCTGGAGTCTAACTTCTTGAGTTTTTTGTATATATTAGATATCAGTCCTCTGTCGGATGTAGGGTTGGTGAAGATCTTTTCCCAATTTGTTGGTTGCCTTTTTGGCAAGGACTCACTTTTACCCTGTGATGGACAGACTTTAACCTGTTATAATTAGGCTACTCTTGAATTCTCCTACATTGGCTGCCAGAATACTGGAATATAGGTATGAGCTGTTGAGTAACAGACTTTTCCCATGGAAAATACAAAACATAGAGATCTACTCATACCAAATAAGGAACTAAATACAGAACAAAGGATGTATAATGCCACAGTCTGCCTTGGTGATTCAGTGAGTTTTATTGTGGTTTCTTATAAGGTTATGGGTGAAACCTTCCTTATAGGGGCAGAACTGCCTCAAAGACAGCTGCCTTTCCAAACCCAAGCATGGGTGACTGACACCAAAACAGAGGTATATTACACAGTCTAAGGGCATCTGAATGCATTGGAGAGTGTCCTTTCCAGAGGCCTCAGTTGGTGTGAGTATGCTCTGAGAAGCTCACTTTGTTTTTTCTTCTATTCATATCAGTTGCTTTCTGCTTCTTGTCTATGCTTGTCTGAGAATCTTCACAACTTGACTTGTTGAGTGATTCTCAGCAGTTTCTCCTATTCATAGAGTACTGGGGAGGGAGGAAGCCAGTGGTCCATTTCAGTGACTTCTTTAAAGATAGTCTATTATAGTCTTTTTGAACTGCCCTTCAGGTTAGAATGTTTCACCCTCTAAAGAAACCAATAGCATGTGACACTATGCTCAACTAGTGATTTAGTTTATATTTTGAAAAAAATTATATGGACTTTTTTTTTGAAGATGAAGTGAGCAACAGTTACTCTAAAATTATAGTATAGACTCATATTGGTAAATTTTATAACAAAGTATTTTCTGATTTGATGCCTACAATGATAATTCTTTTGACTAATAAAGGAATGTTTGATTTATATTGATAGTAAAATATTGTGGAGTTGGGTGTGCAATGTAAAAGAAACTGCTGTTTTGATATTAAAATTTTGAAAGAAATTAAAAGTAGTTTATTTTTCTTACTGATTTCTTAAATCACAGAAAAATCATAAAATTTACAAAGATTTATAATATTTTAATCTTTAAAATACTATATTTTAATTATATTAAGATATATTAGTTCATTATGTATGAGCTGAAGCTTAATATTTGTCAAAATAAGTATCTTCTGAGTCTCAGGTTAGTCTCAATTGTAAGCCCTAGGAAATCAAAAGGCAAATCACACACTTCTAACACATATTGGCACAGAGTTGACATTTCATTCCTTAAGAGTGTAATGGGGCTAAACCAATAAAACACTGGAAAAAGCAAAACTAAAACTCAACAGGGTAAATGTCAAATCGTACAGCTTCATGTCTTATATCAAAAGGCAGGCCCTTATAGCTTTTCTGCCTGCTAAATACTTCTCCCTTTTTGGCAAGATCCATTCCCTGTGTGTGGCTCTCGTTGGCAGATAACCCAGAGTTCGGGCATTTCTAATATCTTGGGGTCTCAGATGCAACCCAGGCTTTACATCTGTAACTTAGCACAGTGACCTCTCAAGACCTCTTGCCCACTCAGGGTCAATATGCAAGAATTTCTCTGTCATGCATTGCCTGTCATCAGCAGGTTTCTGAAATCCTAGAAGATTCCAGGACTACTTAACTTGTTTTCCTTTGTTATTCTAAAGCCAATATGATGGGGATGACATTGCCACGTCCAGTTGCAAGCTTAGGATATGCCCAGACTCTTGTGAACCATATTGACCTCAGCTTTTACTTCTTCTTTTCAAGGAGTAGAAACTTCAATAAATACCAGGTCCTTTCTTAATGTCTTCAGCCCTTTCAGCACGTCTTGGCTGCAACACAAAATTTTCTGGCGCTTTTCTCTGCAAATTGTTTGTTTTGTACTTTCCTGATCTGTTTGATCATTTTCATTGTAGATCTGCATAAGAGGGTCATATTAGACTATGTTCAAATCTGCAGCAAAGAAACTACTCCATTACTTTTTAAACCAGTCTCAGGAAAGTTATTAAGACAAGAGCAGAAAGCATCCACACGCTTTGCCTAAATTCATATTGTAGGTCTTCAGCACAGGTGCTAATATTGTTCCTTTTGAAAGCACCCGAGTTCAGCTTCCACAGTCCCTGTTGCTTTCTGCACTATCGCTTTCATGCTTCCACAATAGCGAGCTATTAAAAGTGTTGTTTCCAGTATTCAACTACTTTTTTAATTCAAAGCTTAACCTTCCACATCCCCTCAAACCCAGCATGGGGAGTTTCTCCCTGACCATAGCCTACTCTTCAAGAATGAACTTCTGTATTTGTTTTGTATTGCCATGATAAAACAGTGTGAATAAAGCAGCTTATAAACAAAAACATACTGTTCAAAGTAGGTAAGTGACCAAGATGATAGGGAATCAGGGATTAGGCGCAGAAGCAGGAACATCTGAGATTTTTGTATCCTGAACTACAAGTATGAACTAGAGAAAGCAAATTGGTGTGAGGTTTTGTAATTTCAGTGCCTACCCCAAGTGACTTACATCTTGCAACGTCACCCTCCTAAGCTTATCCAAACATCATCATCAACTGCAAACCAAGTATTCAAGTGGTTAAGTGGCTAAGTCTATGGAGGACATGTTAATTCAAAACACCACAAACATTAAGAAAGATTTGGGTTAAGAAGCAAGTCCTGGTGTAAACATACTACATTTTCTTTATCCATTTTTCAGTTGAGGTAGATCTAGGTTGTTTCCAGTTTCTGGCTATTATTAATAAGGCTGCTATGAATAGAGTTGAGCAAGTGAGAGACATATTCTCTGGGTTTTGTTTGTTTGTTTGTTTGTTTGATTGTTTTGAGACAGGGTTTCTCTGTGTGGTCCTGGCTGTCCTGGAACTCACTCTGCAGACCAGGCTGGCCTCGAACTCAGAAATCCAACTGCCTCTGCCTCCCAAGTGCTGGGATTACAGGAATGCGCCACCACGCCCACCTGAGATATATTCTCTGAAGAGAAATGGAGAAAGAGTGAATCTGAAGAAGTTATGTTGGGGGTAGTGAAAGAAAGAGAGGGAGGCTAGGGTGCAAATGGGATGTATAGAAAAACAAAATAATAATGATAACAATAATCAGAGGAAGAAGAAAGTCAAGGTTTCATTGGCATAGTGTATCAGTTTATTATATTCATATGTTTTAACAAAACAGCAATTTTATGTTTGACAGAAATAATTACAGAATAAGTGAAAGAAATATATCATATATGTGCATAGTTTTTTCTAAAAAACAGAGGTGCTAAAGGGAAGAATGAATAAAAATCCGTATCATTTTGAGTATGAAGTTTATAAAATCTTTTCAAAATATGGTAAATAAAATAAAATAAAATTATTTACTAAAAATATGGTAAATAAAAAAGAAAATAAGAGACAAACAGCTTGAAAATTGGTACAAAATCATTTTGGGGATGTATTATGATAGAGCATATGTATGTGCCGTGGGAACATGAATAGTGAGAGAACAATATAGGTACAATGGTATTGGTGCTTGTTCTGTGACTTTTCTTGGATCCTGCAAGCAAGTATCTATTCCCCCAAAAGCAAGGCAGCAAGAGACCAAAACTGCAAGATGCAATTGTATTTTAAAAGCAATGGATAGACTGTGATTATTCTACAGAAGCATGGAAAGTCCTTGAATGGTGATGCATAAAAGCAGCATCCCTGAAATTTTCCTCAACAGTATGAAGTCTAATTGTCCTCAACTCTTATAACCTCATGAAGGGGTTTGTGTATCACACAAATTTCTTATGATTTTATGAGCCTTGTAGGATTTCCTCTTTGTTATTGTTAAGTTTTTTTTCTTTTTGAGATGATAATTGTGTTGTTTCTCCCGTGCCTTTCATCATTACGACTCTCTCATATATGCTGACTTGCAGACCCTGGAGGACATGGGCACAGGGGGAAAGTTCCTGAACAGAACACCAATAGCTTATGCTCTAAGATCAAGAATTAACAAATAGGATCTCATAAAATTACAAAGTTTCTGTAAGGCAAAGGACACTGTCAGAAGGACAAAATGGCAACCAACAAATTGGGAAAAGATCTTCACCAACCCCACATCCGACAGAGGGCTAATATCCAATATATACAAAGAACTCAAGAAGTTAGACTCCAAAGCGAATAACCCTATTAAAAAGTGGGGTACAGAGCTAAACAAAGAATTGTCACCAGAAGAAATTCAGATGGCTGAAAAACACCTTAAGAGATGTTCAACATCATTAGTCATCAGGGAAATGCAAATCAAAACAACCCTGAGATTCCACCTCACACCTGTCAGAATGGCTAAGAGTAAAAATTCAGAAGACAACTGATGCTGGCTAGGATGTGGAGAAAGAGGAACACTCCTCTACTGTTGGTGGGATTGCAAAATGGTACAACCGCTCTGGAAATCAGTCTGGCGTTTCCTCAGAAAACTGGGCATGACACTTCTAGAGGACCCTGTCATACCACTCCTGGGCATATACCCAGAGGATTTCCCTGCATACAATAAAGACACATGCTCCACTATGTTCATAGCAGCCTTGTTTATAATAGCCAGAAATTGGAAGGAGCCCAGATATCCCTCACAGGAGGAATGGATACAGAAAATGTGAGATATCTATATCTATATCTATATCTATATCTATATCTATATCTATATCTATATCTATATCTATATCTATATCTATATCTATATCTATATCTATCTATCTATCTATACACACACACACACACACACACACACACACAATGGAATACTACTCAGCAATTAAAAATAATGAATTCATGCAATTTGCAGGCAAATGGTTAGATCAGGAAAATATCATCCTAAGCAAGGTAACCCAATCACAAAAAAATACACATGAAAGGCAATCACTGATAAGTGGATATTAATGCGCCCTAAATACTCAAGGCACAATTAGCAAGTCAAATGATTCCCAAAAAGAAGAAAGGAGAGAACCCTGGGCCTGAAAAGATTGGATCCAGATTTGTAGGAGAGTACCAGAACAGAGAAATGGTGGTGGTGGGGGATTGGGGAATTGTTGGCGGGGAGAGGACTTATGGGACATATGGGGGAGGACTGGGAAAGGGGAAAGCCTTTGGAATGTAAACAAAGAATATAGAATAAAAAAATTAAAAAAAAGAAAGTTCACCAGAATGTGAGGCAAGTCTTTTTTTCATTTTATTTTATTCATTTTTATTTGATTTTATTTTAAAGATAGAAAGATAAAGTCTTTTTGTTTGTTTGTTTTGTTTTTAGAAGAGTTTAAAATCTTGGCTCTTACTATAGTACAAACCCATAGTAAGAACAATTTTTAGACATTGGAGTTCATTGTAATAAGGCTGTACTTCAATGTCCCTCACAAAGAAAAAAAATCATGATCTACTCATTCATTTGATGTTACCTGCATATATATATATATGCATATATATGTATACATATATACATATATATATGTATGTATGTATGTATGTATGTGTGTGTGTGTGTCTTTGTATGTATGAGTGTCTGTATGTATCATTACTATTTAAGTAGCTGTCTGTGTAAGTTATTCATATGTATGCTTTCTGGGCTGACCAGCTGATATTGGGTAAGCAACCAATTGGTGTGCTCTTCCATTTAGGATCTTACTTCTCCTAATACGCTTTCCGTGGTTGTCTGTAGATGTTTGGGTAGGGGCCATGCATGTGGGCTACTTCTTATCCACTTTAAAATGTCTATTGGTGTTATTCTTATTCAACCTCTGTCTGAGAGATGATGCTGGTTGGAGTTTATGGCTATAGCTTCTGACCTTATTAAGAGATACAATCTTACCACAAACTTCCTGATCCCATTGGCTCTTTCTTACATGAGAGAATATTTTAGTCCTCAGAAGATCCACAACATAAGTAAAATGGCCAGTCATGATGCAAGAGATTAAATGTGACAACTTAGGTACATAGTACTTAGTACTTTAGGCAAATGCATCTTATTTTTTCTCTTCTGGTAGTAACTCTTCTGCTAAGCCATTTGATGTGTACCAAATTAAGCCTTCAAAAAGACCACAGTTTACAGTACTCTATTTAAATCCTAAATCAAAAGAATTGCACACAGATAAAACCCAGTAGGAGGATATATTATGTGGTAAACAGTGGTTAAAGATTATCTCTAACTGTGTTGAGTGAGTAGGGGATCTGATTGTTAAGTTGAATTAAAAGAGCTCAGATTTAAAAGAAAAAAAGCAAACTTCTAAAGACATATTTTAATGTGACTTTCATCTTTTTCTGAACAATTTTAATATAAGCAATAATTATTATAAAACACCATGGTGTTCCTTTTTACTCAAAAATGCCCTAATTATAGTTCAGAAATGGAACAATATTCAGTTTCTATCATTATGACGAATTTTGACAGCTAAGAGGCTATTCAAAGACAGATAGAAAGCTTTTACTCCTGTTATTAACTACACTTTAGTTTTATTGGAAACCAAATAAAATTTATGTCTAGTTTCAAAAAAGAAATATTTCTTCCCTCCTAACTTGACAACCATTAATGAAGTTTGTTGTGACAAAACATGGTTTATTTAGCTTATATTGTCACTATTTTTGAATAAATAGCAAAGTATAGACAAACTATATTCATTCTTCATATACCAACTAGACTAAGATGTAAAGTACCACAATTCTCATGTTTTATTCCATACCATGCTTTTCTTCACATTTTTCACTTCACAAAGGAAATTATTAACCTACATTTTAAAATCTCTAAATATTTTCAAACTTCCAGTGCAGATGTACCTGTAGATATTCTGTACTGTATGCTTTCAAGTTAAAGCTCAGAACAGAGACGTGCACGCAGGTGCTGTCTTCAGAGTGACTTTAACACTTTTGACTGCATCCAGAATGTAAGTTATAATCCGCATTAGTTACTAATGCTCCATTATAATAATGTACCCTGGCATCAGCAACTCCTCCAGCAAGGAATATTTTGGTTTCTGCCATGTTTTATCAATTTCTAAACAAGGTAACTGTAATACTGCCAAACATGTCTTCTTGCATACAAATGTAGATTTCTGTTTGACCTCTGGGAAGTAATATTTATCTTTTAAACAAATTTATATTCATCCTCACTAAATAAATTAACTTGCATATTTCCTCAGGACTCCTCTGTGATACCTTTGGATTAATAAACATTCTAAACACAAAGAAGTTCTTTTACATAGGCAATATATCCTCTTGGTTATTTTCTTATGTTTCTCTTGTATTTATTTGCAAAATATAGATTTAACATTTAGAGATGTCATCATTATATTTTTCTTTAGAATCTTGCCCAAACTGCTATCTAAATCAACACGTAAAATATTATACCTCAACTTTAATTTTCATTTGATATATTTAAATTCTGAGTTTACTTATAATTAATTTTGATTTCCTTAAAGGAACTAAACAAAATGTATTAGAACCCCCATTCAACCCCCATTTCCAAAAGGGTTTATCAAAATCACTTATATTACTTATTTCAAACAAATTATAGATCTAGTCTCCACTCAGTTAGCACTTTGCTTTCTTAAAAACAATACAACATGGTCCAATAAGTTGAACTCAATAATGTCTTGACAGTGAGCTAAGAGGTATGAGAAGGTTATTACAGCCATATTGTCCAGCTTCCTATATATTCTCTACTTATCTATTTCTACTGTGTGAAACTTGGCATGTTATCCAGAACCTGTAGTATCTGGTAGTTCATACCAGGAAATTGTAGTATTTATTTGTGTGTTGTGGAGAATGAGAGAGATGTTAAGCATAAAACATTTTGAAATAGTGTTGCCAGATAACAGGTGCCACTTCTGTATAAACATCAGCACTGTACTTGTTTCAATAGATTTTAACATCTATTATCTCAATATAATTTATTAGTGAATTTTCCAATCCTATTGGCATGGAACACTTAAAATTATGTGAGGGCAAGTGTGTGGTATTATAAATGGAATTCCATTAATTTTATAAATAATTTGAAAGAAGTGGCGTAAATTGCATTGAGTAGTCCCAGCTGCTTAGAGAATACCTTCACTTTTTTCTCTCCCTTTTTATCCTACTCAGAGGAGTAATTTGCATTCTTTATTGTTTTTATAAAATTTTATGTTCATCCAAATTAGATTACATAACTTAAAATTATATCCATAAAACAGTACTTTGTTATTTTTGATGTTTAATAAGAATGCATTAGTATAGAAAAAGTTTAAATGCTGATCCTGTTAGAAATCAATGCCTCATGTAAAGAATGTGGCAAATAAAATTCAAATTTACACACATGCATATGCATAAACACACGTACAAAACATACACACATAGGCACAAAACATATAACACAGGCAACACATACACACAAGACACAACTCACAACGCACACAATAGACACACAGACATACACACTCACACAACTCACATATGCGTGTACGCACACACACACACACACACACACACACACACACACAAATACTCATGAACACAGCCAGAGGTGATGATATCTATTGAAAGCACTGAAGTCAGGAAATAGATGGCACAGTACTTTCATGAGGATACTTGCTTTCCCAACAATCAAGGATCATAGCTCTAGGTACTTCTTTTCACAAGTAAAATTAGTTTCACGTTATAATGAAAGTCAAACTTAATAATGCTGGACATTTCCCCATTGGCCTTTTTTTAAATTTATTTTTTTATTGAATATCGTCTTCATTTGTATTGCTGATAGTAAAACCTTTCCCGATATCCTCCCTCCCCTAAGACCCTCAACCTCTCCACTACCT
The DNA here is from genome assembly GCA_964023405.1 of Apodemus agrarius. NCBI lineage: Eukaryota > Metazoa > Chordata > Mammalia > Rodentia > Muridae > Apodemus > Apodemus agrarius. Next base: position 101,155,828 of record OZ030014.1, on the reverse strand, counting down.
CCTTCCCCCTGCCTCCACATATATGCCTCTGCCCCCAACACACTCCCTCCTCCCCCTGCCTCAGTTTTCCTTTGTTCGGGCCTCTGTTGAGCCTTTACCTGACCAAGGACCATTCCTCCCACTGATGCCCAACAAGGCCTTCCTCTGCCACATTTTTGGCTGGAACCATGTGTGCCCCTTGGTTGATGGTTCAGGGACTGGGAGTCTTGGGGCATCTGGGTGGCCGAAATCATTGTTCTTCCCATGGGGCTATAAACCCCTTCAGCTCCTCTGGACTATCCTCCAGCTCCTCCACTGAGTACCCCATACCCAGTCCAATAGTTGGTTGCTAGCATCTGCCTCTGTGTTTGTAAGACTCTGGCAGGGCTCCCCCAGAGACAATCATGGCATGCTACTTTTGGTATACACTTCTTGTCGTCCACAGTAATGTCAGGTTTTGTTGCCAGTTTATAGGATGAATCCCGAGTAGGGCAGTCTCTGGGTGACCTTTACTTCAGTCTCTGCTCCACACATTGTCTCCCTTATTGCTCCAGTGACTATTTTGTTCCCTTTCTTAGAGGAACAGAAGCACCCTCACTTAAGTCCTCCTTCTTCTTGAGCTGGGAGTATTGTAAGCTGTTTATTTTGAGCTTTTGCACTAATATCTGCTTATTAGTGAGTGCATACCATGTGTGTTCTTTTGTGATTGGGTTGCCTTGCTCAGGATGACACTTTCTAGTTCCATCCATTTGCCTTAGAGTTTCATGAATTCATTGTTTTTAATAGCTGAATAGTAATCCATTGTGTATGTGTGTGTGTGTGTGTGTGTATGTATATATAATTTCTGTATTCATTCCTCTGTTGAGGGACATCTGGGGTTCTTTCCAGCTTCTGGCTATTATAAATGAGGCCAGCTGGGTCCTCAGGTAGTACTATGTGTAATTTTCTGAGGAATCATCAAACTGATTTCCCAAGTGGTTTTACCAGCCTGCAATCCCACCAACAATGGAGAAGTGTTCATTTTCCCCCACATCCTCTCCAGCAACTGCTTTCTTCTGAGTTTTTCATCTTAGCCATTCTGACTGGTGTAAGGTGGAATTTCAGTGTTGTTTTGATTTGCATTTTACTGATAACTAAGGATATTGAACATTTCTTTAGGTGCTTTAGAGCCATTTGAGTTTCCTTAGTTGAGAATTCCCTGTTTAGCTCTGCATCTCATTTTTTAATATGGTTATTTGATTCTCTGGAGTCTAACTTCTTGAGTTGTTTGTATACATTGGATATTAGCCCTCTATCGGATGTAAGGTTGGTAAAGCTCTTTTCCCAATCTGTTGGTTGCTGTTTGTCCTATTGAATGAGTCTTTTGCTTTGCAGGTCCCTTTTATGAGGTCCCTTTTGTTGATTGTTGTTCTTAGAGCATAAGCCATTGGTGTTCTGTTCACGAACTTTTCCCCTGTGTCTACCTGTTCAAGATTCGTCCCCACTTTCTCCTCTATAAGCTTCAGTGTGTCTCGTTTTATGTGTATATCCTTGATACACTTGAACATGAGCATTGTACAAGAATGGGTTGATTTGCATTTTTCTGCATGCAGATCTCCAGTGGATCCTACACCATTTTTTAAAAATGCTATTTTTTTCCACTTGATGTTTTCTGCTCCTTTGTTAAATATCAAGTGACAGTATGTGTGTGAGTTCATTTCTGGGTCGTCAATTCTATTCCATTGATCTTCCTGCCTGTCTTCATACCAATACCAAACAGTTTTTATCACTGCTGCTCTGTGGTAGAGCTTGAGGTCAGGGATAGTGATTCCCCCAGAAGATCTTTTGTTGTGGAGAATAGTTTTCGCTCTCTTGGGTTTTTGTTGTTGTTGTTGTTGTTGTTGTTGTTGTTGTTATTCCAGATGAATTTGAGAATTGCTCTTTCTATATCTATGAAGAATTGATTTGGGAGTTTGATGGGGATTGCATTGAATCTGTAGATTCCTTTAGGCAAGATGGCCATTTTTTACTATATTGATTCTACCAATCCATGAACATGAGAGATCTTTCCATCTTCTGAGACTTTGTTTGATTTCTTTCTTCAGAGACTTAAAATTCTTGTCATATAGATCTTTCACTTGCTTTGTTAGGGTCACACCAAGTATGACATATTATTTGGGACTATTGTGAAGGGTATCATTTCCCTAATTTCTTTCTCCTCTTGTTTATCCTTTGAATAGAAAAAGGCTACTGATTTGATTGAGTTAATTTTATATCCAGCCACTTTGCTGAAGTTGTTTGTCAGCTTTAGGAGTTCTCTGGTGGAAGTCTTGGGGTCACTTAAGTATACTCTCATATCATCTGCAAATAGTGACATTTTGACTTCTTCCTTTCCAATTGATATACCTTTGACCTCCTTTTGCTGCCCGATTACTCTGGCTAGGACTTCAAGTACTATATTGAATAGATAGAGAGTGGGATAGCCTTGTCTGATCCCCGATTTTAGTGGGATTGCTTCAAGTTTCTCTCCATTTAATTGATGTTGGCTACTGGTTTGCAGTATATTGCTTTCACTATGTTTAGGTATGGGCCTTGTATTCCCAATCTCTCCAAGACTTGTATCATGAAGAGATGCTGGATTTTGTCAAAAGCCTTTTCAGCATCTAATGAAATGACCATGTGATTTTTTTCCTTTAGTTTGTTATGTAGTGGATTGCATTGACAGATTTCCATATATTGAACCATCCCTGCATCCCTGGGATGAAGCACACTTGATCATGGTGAATTATAGTTTTGATGCATTATTGGATTCGGTTGGCCAGATGATCTAGTAAAATACATGGAATAATTTCAATATTTCTGTATCTGTTGAGGCTCATTTTGTGACTAATTATATGGTCAATTTTTGAGAAGTTACCATGAGGTGCTGAGAAGAAGGTATATTCCTTTGCTTTAGGGTGGAATGTTCTATAAATATCTGTTAGATCCATTTGGTCCATAAATTCAGTTAGTTTCACTGTATCTCTATTTAGCTTGATTCCATGATTTGTCCATTTTTGAGAGTGGAGTGTTGAAGTCTCCCACTATTATTGTGTGGTGTGCAATGTGTGCTTTGAGCTTGATTAAAGTTTCTTTAATGAATGTGTGTGCCCTTGTGTTTGGAGCATAGATGTTCGGAATTCAGAGTTCATCTTGGTAGACTTTTCCTTTGACCAGTATGAAGTGTCCCTCCTTATCTTTTTTGACAGCTTTTGGTTGAAAGTCTATTTTATATGATATAAGAATGGCTACTCCAGCATTTTTCTTGGGACCATTTGCTTGGAAAATTGTTTTCCAACCTTTGACTCTTAAATAGTGATTGTCTTTGTCACTGAGGTGGGTTTATTGTATGCAGCAAAATGTTGGGTCCTGTTTACTCTGTTTTTTTATAGGGGGAATTGAGACCATTGATATTAAGAGATATTAAGGAAAAGTGATTGTTGCTTACTGTCATTTTCTTAATTAAAGGTGAAATTCTGGTTGTGTATCTATCTTCTATTGGGTTTGTTGAAAGATTACCTTGTTGGTTTTTCTACAGTATAGTTTGATGCCTTCTGTTGGTATTTTCCACCCATTAACCTTTGCAGAGCTGGATTTGTGGAAAGATATTGTATACATTTGCTTTTGTCGTGGAATATCTTGTTTTCTCTGTCAATGGTAATTGAAAGTTTTGCTGGTATAGAAGTCTGGGCTAACATTTATTTTCTCTTAGGGTCTGTCTGACATCTACCCAGGCTCTTCTGGCTTTCATAGTCTCTGGTGAGAAGTATGGTGTACTTCTGATAGGTCTGTCATTATATTTTACTTGACCTTTTTCTCTCACTGCTTTTAATATTCTTTCTTTGTTTAGTGTATTTGGTGTTTTGATTATTATGTGATGGGAGGTATTTCTGCTCTGGCCCAATCTGTTTGGATTTCTGTAGGCTTCTTGTATGTTCATGGGCATCTCTTTCTTTAGGTTAGGGAAGTTTTCATCTATAATTTTGTTGAAGATATTTACTGGGCCTTTAAGATATAAATCCCTGCTTTCTTCTATACCTATAATCCTTAGGTTTGATCTTCTCATTGTGTCCTGAATTTCCTGAATGTTTTGGGTTACAAGCTTTTTTGCATTTTACATTTTCTTTGACTGTTGAGTCAATGTTTTCTATGGAATCTTCAGGATCTGAAATTCTTTCTTCTATCTCTTGTATTCTGTCATTGTTGCATGCATTTATGACTCCTGAATTCTTTCCAAAGTTTTCTATCTTTTATGACTCCTGAATTCTTTCCAAAGTTTTCTATCTTTAGAGATGTCTCACTTTGCTATTTCTTTGTTTATTCTATTTCCAGTTTCAGATCCTGGATAGTTTTGGTCCGTTCCTTCCCTTGTTTGTTTGTTTTCTCCTGAAATTCTTTAAGGAATATTTTTTGATTCTTTTTTAAGAGCTTCTACCTGTTGACCCATGTTCTCCTGTGCTTCTTTCTAGGATTTTTGTGATTTCTCTTTAAGGGCTTCTGCATGTTGACCCATGTTCTCCCATAATTCCCTATGGGATTTTTGTATTGCCTCTTTAAGGGCTTCTACCTGTTGACTCATGTTCTTATGTATTTCTTTAAGAGAGTTTTGTGTTTCCTCTTTAAGGGCTTTTACCTTTTGATCCATATTCTCTTGTCTTTCTTTAAGGGATTTTTGTGTTTCTACCTGTTGACCCATGTTCTACTGTATTTCTTTAGGTAATTATTTATGTCCTTCTTGAAGTCCTCCATCAACAATATGAAATATGATTTTAAATCTAACTCTTGCTTTTCTGAGGTGATGGAGTATGCAGGATTTGCAGTTGTGGAAAACTGGGTTCTGATGGTGCCATGTTGCCTTGGTTACTGTTGGTAATGATCTTGCATATGCCTTTGGTAATCTCATTATCTTCAGTGTTAGGTAGTCTTGCTGTCTCTATCTTCTCTGTCCTACTGGCCTGCGTTTCTGTACTCTTGGGATTCCTTTTCTCACCAATGCCCTGCAAACAGCTGGTTTTCCAGGAAGTATCAGGTGATGGAGTCGTTCCTGTGGCAGACATGGCAAGGGTCTAATGCCCTGCAGGCTGCTATTTCTCAAATGTTCTGCTGCTGCCAGATTTGAAATGTTGTGCTGATACTGGGTCTCGAATGCCCTGCTTCTACCAGTTCAAATGCACAAACTGGTGCCAGTTCTCAAATGACCTGCATCCTGCCAGTTTTTTTTTCTCATTTTTTCTTTATTTTCTATATTCTTTGTTTACATTCCAAAGGCTTTACCCTTTCCCAGTTCCCCCTCACCATATGTCCCATAAGTCCTCTCCCCCTAACTATTCCCCAATTACCCCCCCCATCTCTGTTCTGATGCTATCCTATAAATCTGTATCCAGTCTTTTCAGGACCAGGGTCCTTTCCTTCCTTCTTCTTGGGAATCTTTGGATTTACTAACTATGTCTTGAGTATTCAGAGCTTTTGGGCTCATTAATATCCACTAATCAGTGATTGCATTTCACATGTATTCTTTTGTGAATGGGTTAAGTCACTTAGGATGATATTTTCCAGATCCAACCATTTGCCATCAAATTGCATGAATTCATTGTTTTTAATTGCTGAGTAGTATTCCATTGTATATATATATATATATATATATATATATATATATATATATATACACACCACATTTTCTGTATCCATTCCTCCTTTGAGGGACATCTAGGCTCCTTCCAACTTCTGGCTATTATAAATAAGACTGCTATGAACATAGTGGAGCATGTGTCTTTATTGTATTCAGGGGATTCCACTGGGTATATACACAGGAGTGGTATGACAGGGTCCTCTGGAAGGAACATGCCCATTTTTCTGAAGAACCGCCAGACAGATTTCCAGAGTGGTTGTACCATCTTCCAATTCCACCAACAGTGGAGGAGTGTTCCTTTTTCTCCACATCCTCGCCAGCACCTGTTGTCCCCTGAGTTTTTAATTTTAGCCATTCTGACTGGTATGAGGAGGAATCTCAGGGTTGTTCTGATTTGCATTTCCCTGAAGACTAATGATGTTGAACATCTTTTAAGGTGCTTCTCGGCCATCAGAATTTCTTCTGGTGAAAATTCTTTGTTTAGCTCTGTACCCCATTTTTGATAGGGTTATTTGGTTCTTTGGGGGTCTAACTTCTTGAGCTCTTTGTATATATTGGATATTAGCCCTCTGTCAGATGTGGGATTGGTGAAGATCTTTTCCCAATTTGTTGGTTGCTGCTTTGTCCTTCTGACAGTGTCCTTTGCCTTACAGAAACTTTGTAATTTTAAGAGGTCCCATTTGTCAATTCTTGACCTTAGAGCATAAGCTATTGGTGTTCTGTTTAGGAACTTTTCCCCTGTGCCCATGTCCTCAAGGGTCTTCCCCAGTTTCTTTTCTATTAGTTTCAGTGTGTCTGGTTTTATGTGGAGGTCCTTGATCCACTTGGAGTTGATCTTAGTACAAGGAGATAAGTGTGCTCAATTTGCATTCTTCTGCATGTTAACCTCCAGTTGAACCAGCACCATTTGTTGAAAAGGCTATCTTTTTTCCACTGGATGGTTTTAGCTCCTTTATCAAAGATCAAATGACCATAAGTCTTTGGGTTCATTTCTGGATCTTCAATCCTATTCCATTGATTTACTTGCCTGTTGCTGTACAAATATCATGCAGTTTTTAGCACAATTGCTCTGTAGTACTGTTTGAGGTCAGGGATATTGATTCCCCCAGAAGTCCTTTTATTGTTGAGAATAGTTTTAGTTATCCTGGGTTTTTTGTTACTCCAGATGAATTTGAGAATTGCTCTTTCTAGATCTATGAAGAATTGATTTGGGATTTTGATGGGGATTGCATTGAATCTGTAGATTGCTTTTGGCAAGATGGCCATTTTTACTATATTGATCCTGCCAATCCAAGAGCATGGAATATTTTTCCATCTCCTGAGTTCTTCTTCGATTTCTTTCTTCAAGGACTTGAAGTTTCTGTTATACAGTTCTTTCACTTGTTTGGTTAAAGTCACGCCAAGATACTTTATATTGTTTGTGGCTATTGTGAAGGGTGTTATTTCCCTAATTTCTTTCTCAGCCTGCTTGTCCTTTGAGTACAAGAAGGCCACTGATTTGCTTGAGTTGATTTTATAACCAGCCACTTTGCTGAAGTTGTTTTTCAGCTGTAGGAGTTCTCTGGTGGAGTTTTTTTGGGTCACGTACATATACTATCATATCATCTGCAAAAAGTGATAGTTTCACTTCTTCCTTTCCAATTTGTATCCCTTTGACTTCCTTATGTTCTTTAATTGCTCTCGCTAGAACTTCAAGTCCTATACTGAAAAGATTTGGAGAGAGAGGGCAGCCTTGTCTAGTCCCTGATTTTAGTGGGATTGCTTCAAGTTTCTCTCCATTTATTTTGATGTTGGCTACTGGTCTGCTGTATATTGCTTTTATTATATTTAGGTATGGGCCTTGAATTCCTGTTCTTTCCAGGACTTTTACCATGAAAGGATGCTGAATTTTGTCAAATGCTTTTTCAGCATCTAATGAGATGATCATGTGGTTTTTTCTTTTAGTTTGTTTATGTAGTGATTTACATTGATGGATTTCCGTATATTGAACCATCCCTGCATCCCTGGGATGAAGCCTAATTGATCATGGTGAATGATAATTTTGATGTGCTCTTGGATTCGGTTGGCAAAAATTTTATTTAGTATTTTTGCATCAATATTCATAAGGTGCTATGCATAAACCCTACAGGAAGCCATAAATGTTCCTTTGTCACCTTTTCTAATCTGTTTATTTCTGGTAGCCACGACCATGTAAAATTTAAGGAAAATATTTCATAGCTCTCATAATATGCTATAATTCAGATCCTGCCTAGTCCTCGAGCTTGTTGTATATGTACATAGGAAGTAGTCCCTAAGCTCAGACTTCCTCAAAAACAGCTTACTGAGCTGCCATCCTTTGTCTTGCTAAGCCAAAATATTCACCGGCTACTCAGGCACCTATAGCCCTTGGTCCCAGGTGAGACTCATGAATTATTAATAAGGCTAAGTGGAAAACAAGTCCCAGCTTACCCAACATAGGAGATTGTAAGGTATGGTCATGTAAATTATCCCTGCTTAGCTAGCTACATCCTTTACTATGTTAATGTCAAGCAATTGTCTACCAAGAGCAGAGATTTCCTCTGAGCAGACAAGACATAAGACTTAGAAGAGAGTTAGTTAGTGGAAAAATGAGTTAGTCTAGAAAGCAGCGCTCCCAGGGCCAGGCAATATGCCTGGCTCTGAAGAGAGCTTGTTAGTTGGGGAACATGAGTTACTCAGTGAGAGAATAATTTAGTCTAGAGAGCAAGATTCCTAGGGCCAGGCAAGACGCCTGGCTCTGAGGAAAGCTTGCCAGTGGGAGAATGGGTAAGTCTAGAGAGTAAAGATTGCCGGAGTCAGGCAAGATGCCTGGCTCTGAGGAAAGCCGGCTTAGTTCAGAGAAGAATCTTGCTAACTTAAGCAAGATCTCTAGTTTAGACAGAAATGGCTTAAAATGTTTTAGCTTATAACCTAAGGGCGCTACCTATGTAAGCTAGCGTGCCTCATTTTTATTATGTAATTGTCAGAACCTGATGCTCTGAGTAGGGAGCCATAAAACAGGGCTCCTCATTAGAGAAAATATAGATTTTTCTATAATATAAAGTATCCTGTGTCTGTGTCGTCATTCTCGCCGATTCGTGCCTTCCTGTCCCCGGGATCTTGGTCTTCCCTGCAACCGAACTCCCACGAGGAGCTACGGCTTGCAGAAGGCTGCAACCAAAGCTGCCACCAGCAGCCGTGGTCCATGGCAATAAGGGAGATTGGCCTGTAGTTCTCTTTCTTTGTAGGATCTTTGTGTGCTTTTGGTATCAGTGTGTGTGGGCTTTCTTTTGTTCTTGCTATTGAAGACCACTTTTACTCCATAGTGATCTGATAGGATGCATGGGATTAGTTTGGTCTTCTTGTATCTGTTGAAGTCTGTCTTGTGACCAATTATATGATCAATTTTGGAGAAGGTACCATGCGGTGCTGAGAAAAAGGTATATTCTTTTGCTTTAGGATGAAATGTTCTACGTATATCTGTTAAATCCAATTGGTCCAAAGCTTCAATTAGTTTCACTGTGTCCCTGTTTAGTTTCTGCTTTCCTGATTGGTCCTTTGAGGAGAGTGGAGTGTTGAAGTCACCTACAATTATTGTGTTAGGTGCAATGTGTGCTTTAAGCTTTAGTAAAGTTTCTTTTACCAATGAGGGTGCCCTTACATTTGGGACATAGATGTTCAGTATTGAGAATTCTTCTTGGTGGATTTTCCCTTTGACAAGCAAGAAGTGACCTTTGTGTCTCTTTTGATGACTTTATGTTGAATGTCAATACTATCTGATATTAGAATGGCTACTCCGGCTTGTTTCCTGAGACCATTTGCTTGTAAAATTGTCTTCTAGCCTTTTACTCTAAGGTAGTGTATTATTCTGGGTTCTCTAGGGTCACAGAACGTATGGGCAGTCTCTATGTAGTTAGGGAATTTGTTGATGACTTACAGTCTGTAGTCCAACTCCCCAACAGTAGTCATCAGCAGCTGTGGATGGAAGTCCAAGGATCTTGCAGTTGCTCAGTCCCATGAGGCAAGCCGGCAAGGAAAAATGAGTCTTCCTTCTTTCAATGTCCTTATATATGTCTCCAATAGAAGGTGTAGCCCAGATTAAAGGTGTGTGTATCCATGCCTTTAGTCCCAGATGATCTTGAAATAGAATCCATAGCCATAATCTGGGATTAAAGGTGTATGTCTCCATGCCTTTAATCCCAGATGATCTTGAACTGGAAACCATGCTTCAAGATCTCCATGCTAAGTCCAGGTCAGAAACTTATATCTCTGAGCCTCCAGATTAGGATCATAGGTGAGCCTTCCAATTCTAGATTGTAGTTCATTCCACATATAGTCAAGTTGACAACCAGGAATAGCCACTACAGGTAGTGTTTGTCTTTGACACTGAGATGTGTTTCCTGTATGCAGCAAAATGTTGGGTCCTGTTTCCGTATCCAGTCTGTTAGTCTGTGTCTTTTTATGGGGGAATTGAGTCCATTGATATTAAGAGATATTAAGGAATAGTAATTATTACTTCCTGACATTTTGGGCATTATTTTTTATATTTGAGTGGTTCTTTTCTTTTGGGTTGGATGATAGGGGGTTTCTATCTTGTTTCTTCTGGGGTGTAGTTTCCCCCTTGTGTTGGCATTTTTCCCCTATTATCCTTTGTAGGGCTGGGTTTGTAGATAGATATCGCACAAATTTGGTTTTGTCATGGAATACCTTGGTTTCCCCATCTATGGTGATTGAGAGTTTTGCTGGGTATAGTAGTTTTGGCTGAAGTTTGTGTTCTCTTAGGGTCTGCATGAGGTCTGCCCAGGATCTTCTAGCTTTCATGGTCCCAGGTGAGAAGTCTGCTGTAATTCTGATAGGTCTTCCTTTATATGTTACTTGTCCTTTTTCTCTTACTGCCTTTAGTATTCTTTCTTTGTTTAGTACATTTGGGGTTTTGATTATTATGTGACAGGAAGTATTTCTGTTCTGGTCTAGTCTGTTTGGGGTTCTGTAGGCTTCTTGTATATTCATGGGCATCTCTCTCTTTAGGTTGGGGAAGTTTTCTTCCATAATTTTGTAGAAGATATTTGCTGGTCCTTTAAGTTGTAGATCTTCATTCTCATATATACCTATAATCCTTAGTTTTGGTCTTCTCATTGTGTTCTGGATTTCCTGGATGTTTTGGGTTACCAGCTTTTTGCCTTTTGCATTTTCTTTAATTGTTGAATCCATGGTTCCTATGGTATCTTCAGCATCTGAGATTCTGTCTTCTATCTCTTGTATTCTATTGTTGATATTTGCATCTATGACTCCTGATTTCTTCCCAAGGTTGTCTATCTCCAACGTTGTGTCCCTTTGCAATTTCTTAGTTGTTTGTACTTCTGTTTTTAGATTCTGGATGGTTTGCTCAGATCTTTCAGTTGCTTGTTTGTGTTTTCCTGTAATTCTTTAAGGGATTTTTGTGTTTCCTCTTTTATGACTTCTACTTGTTGACCCATGTTCTCTTGTATTTCTTTAAGTGATTTTTGTTTTTCCCCCTTTTGGCATTCATTTTTTGTTCCATATTCTCCTGAATTTCTTTAAGTGATTTTTGTGTTTGCCTTGTAAGGGCTTCTAGCTTTTGATCCATTTTCTCCTGTATTACTTTAAGAGATTTATCTAAGAGATCCTCTATCAGCATCCTGACCAGTGATTTTAGATCTGAGTCTTGTTTTTCTGGTGTGTTAGGATATTCGAGACTTATTTGTGTTTGCCTTGTAAGGGCTTCTAGCTTTTGATCTATTTTCTCCTGTATTACTTTAAGAGATTTATCTAAGTGTTCCTCTATTAGCATCCTGACCAGTGATTTTAGATCTGAGTCTTGTTTTTCTGGTGTGTTGGTGTATCCAAGATTTATTGCTGTTGGGGAACTGGGTTCGGATGCTGCCATATTGCCTTGATTTCTGTTAGTAAAGATCTTATGTTTGCCTTTTGCCATCTGGTTATCTCTGGTGTTAGTTGATCCTGTAGTTACTAGCTGGTGCTTGAACCTCCTGTGGGCTAGTAAGGCTATTTCCCCACGACTGGGATACCTGAACCACTGCCCTGCAGGGCTCCTGCTCACAGATTGCTGATAGGTGGCCTGAGTCCCCCGACGTCTTAAATTCAGGATATCCCAGGTACTTGGTTCTGCCTGCTGGGCAGCTGCTCTGCACTGCTCCTGCTCAGGGTTTGCTGTCTGGTGTCCTGAGTCCCCAGAGGTCTTAAACTTGGGATATCTCGGGTACCTGGTTCCACAGGCTGGGTCGTAGGGACACCTGGGAAGCTGGCTGAAGCTGATACCACTGCTGGCTGGATGGAAAACAGCTGGGAAGATGGCAGAGGCTGCAGGGAGTGCGGGGTCCGCCCTCTGGGCACAGAGCCCAGGCTTGGCTGATGTCCCTCAAACCGCTACTCTGTGTGCAGCTCCTGCTCAAGGCCTGAGTCCCCGAAGGTCTTAAACTTGGGATATCTCAGTACCTGGTTCCACAGGCTGGATAGGAACACCTGGGAAGCTGGCGGAGGCTGGATGGAAACAGCAGGGAAGATGGTGGAGGCTGCATGGAGTGCGGGGATCCGCCCTCAGGGCACAGAGCCCAGGCTTGGCTGGAGTACCCCAAACTGCTACTCTGTGCGCAGCTCCTGCTCAAGGCCTATCCTCCTGTCAGTTCTTAAATGCTGTACTCCTGCCCGTACTCTAGAGAGTATCAGGAAATAGGTTTTCCCCCCGTGTCAGAAGAGGTACAGGTCAAATAACCAGCCCCTGCCAGTTCTTCAGAGAATATCAGGAAGTGGGATCTTCCCAGTGTCAGATGTGGCACAGGTCTCTGAGAGCAGGACTCCCTGCAGGTCAAATGCTGCCTTGCAGGATACAAGCCCAGACAGCTATAGAGCTGCCCAGCTCCTACATGCAGAAGGAACCCAGGAGGACTGTGTCCTGAGCTGTCTTTCACTTTGTTGTTCCCTGTGTACCTGACTGAGCTGGCTGCTTGGTCACAGGAGCTAAGATGGTAGCGACCTCAGACCACAGGGCTCCCTCTAATTGCCCCAATGGCCTTTTTTAAAACTACATCTTTATTTAGTCATTTTGTCTGCTTAAGTAATCTTTTCATTGTGTTCTCACTCTATACTTGTAAATAATCCTGGGTGAATAAAGTATCATTTAACATTGTGGTTATTCTGTAGCTCACCCATCATGGAATTTTTTAGAATCTTTCTATGACTATCTTCTTGACAAATTACTAACATTTCTTATGTTTCTCTTTCCCTGTGCAGCCACATTCATAGCTTCATTCATTTATCCAAATTCCATTTTTATACATTTTATTTTTTAGATAAGTATATATCTGTGCCATTTATTGTGATTGGTAGTTGAGTTTACTGTGGTCTCTCTTATGTTTATCTTCTTGTATTTACCAAATGATTATACAATTAAACATCTCTTTTGTAATTTTAAGATATTGTACTTAGAGACAAAAATGTATCTAAAAAAACAAGTCTTCAGAAAGTGATCACTTCAGGTTGGACATGCTAGCAGGCATTTACTGTGAATATTTACTGGAGAGCACCAATGGACTATATGAGAAATAAAATTTGTTTTCCCATTCATGCTTTGGAAAGATCTTAATATAACCTCTTCCTCTGTAAAAGGCAATGCAATAAAAAAATTGCAATTTTCTGTGATTTAAGTAGATTAAAAAGTCCCCAAAACCTGAATGGCTCTTAGAATTTCGCATTAAATTCCTTTCTATAGTAATGTGGTCATCATGTAGGATTGGAGCTCCTGATGGATTCCTAAGGAAGCCTTAGTTTATGACTTGGGCACTGAATATGTATGGAATGGTGCTGATAAAAGACGATACAAACAGAGTACCTGTAATTTCAGGTCTAGGAAAAATATCAATTTTTAAAGCCTCTTCTGCAGAACACAAAATGAACATTTGAACAATTCTTTAATGTCTAAATTCATCTTAAAATGAGAAACATTCCTAAGTGAGAAAAACGACAGTAGTACCAAGTATTACTCTTTTATGGCCACTGCACAGAATTTCCCCTAGTGGTTCTTAAATTCTTTTCCATTTTCTTTTATTTTAACCACTTTCTGTTAAATCACTAATCACCTAATTTCCAAAAGCCACAGTCAATACTAAAGCCATTTACTAGTCTGATAGTCTGAGCATCATATGCCACATTGCATAAGTATATACGCCAATATCATCAAAATCTTAATGAAACTCAATTAATTTGTCTGTGCTGTGGCTCTTCAGGTATCTCTTCTTTCTATTATAGAAGTCAAGCTCATTTGTTAAGCCTTCTATAAGTTTGAACTAAGGCAATGGATATTTACTTAATAGCTCTTTTATCTGGGTCCCAAGAAAGTGAATTCTTTTTTCTACATTGATATCTTTCTCCTTTTCTTCATATAAATTCTTGTTTATTTTTATGTTGTGCAAAATAAGAGATAAACTGCTATTATATAATTTTCAAAACTATTATATTTACACAAAACTATGCAAAACAAATAATATTGATTAAGCCTGTTAAGTTATTAATATTGTATTACAAGCAGCTCTTTCTCATATCTAAGAAAATTTAAATTGTGACAATGACACACATCAATGGTGAGAGATAACTAAACACAAGGAAGTACAATGGAGTCACATATAGTCTCTAGAATTAAATGTAAATGAAAACTCATCATGGAATTAGAGAAAAATAACAGTAGAGCATAGGACTCAATATTTTTCCCATTGTGAATGTGGTTTTGAAAAGAATAGATAACAATTGTAAGTAGCTAACATTTGAAAGGAGAAAATGAATTCTGCAATGATTTTGAGAATAATCATTAAAAAGGATAGTATGGAGGGAGAACTTGGAAACAGAATTTCCTTATACACTCAGGGAATTAGACACATGCATCAGATTAGGGATCATTTGCACACATTGACTATGTAGTGTTTACAAGTACTCCTTTCTGGTTTATATATGAAATAAAATATTCATATTTCATCATTACTAATATATATGTTCCAGAGAAATCCTGATTTACTTTTATCTCATTATAGCATAGCTATGAATTCTAAATAGACTGTAAAAGTGTTTTGCAACATAAATTACAAATAGACATCTTACTTATGCTCAATTTTTAATTTCTAAGCCATTCTTTTCTCCTGTGTTTATGAGAATATCATGATATGATTTTCTAATATTGAAAAATTATGAAGAATATTTTAGAAAAGCTATATCTCTCAAAAATTGAATGTAAGTGAAAACTCAACATACCAGAAGCATCTAGATATGAGAAAGTACTTCAAGAGGTAAGTTAAATTTATAAATCCTACATTAAAAGTCAGAGAGATGTCAAATACATGACTTAATCTTGCCCCACAAGATGGGAAAAACAATGAATACCAAGATATAAGGTAGGGGAGCACCCTCATAGAATCGAGAGGAGGCGGAGCCAATAGGGGATTTCTGGAGGGGAAACATGGAAGAGGGATAAGTTTTAAAATGTAAATAAATGAAATAACCAATAAAAGATGAAAAAAATTACATAGAACAAAAGGAATAAAAAGTCAATAGCAGCTGGACAAAGGAGAGTTAGTTTTCTGTGAGGATGGAGCCCCTGGTGGATTTGGCACTCTCTAGTGAAAACCACATTTCAGGGAGGGAATGATCAGCATAAAGTGGAATTTATGGGCACTTAAAAACAAAGGAGGCATTTGGGATGGCTGGGAATATGTTGTATGGAGTAAGGCAGTAAGGTGAATATGATAAAAACTATGTTGTACAAAAGCATAAAAGAAGGAATAAAATGAGAAAATAATAAAAATTAATGAAACACTGGTTCTTTCAAATGTTAAATAATATTTATCAGCAATAATTAAAGGAGAAAGGATCCACCAAAGAATTAGATAATATTCAGATCACAATTAATACCTATCTTGCTTGATGAATAATCTTCATTGACAATTTGATTACATCTTTTTTTCTTTCTTGTTTTTAATTTTTGAATTTACAGTTATATATTTAAATTGTGTTTACTCCCTCCAAACCCCACCCTATGCCCATCCCCTCATTTCTTCAAATTCATGGCCTTTTCTTTCATTAACTTATTGATTGCATATATGTATATACATACATATTACCAAATATAACCTGATCAGTCCATATAATGTTACTTGTATGAATGATTTAAGGGATAACATTTGACATCATCAGTTGAGGTGCTCTTCTCTGGAGAATATCATGGCCCTAGGTCCCATGGTCCCAGCTTTCTTCAGTTACCAATAATTATTTCTGTATGGTGGAGGCCTCATGGACTGTTCACCATCTTCCAATTCCTCTCCCACAATGTTAACTCATCTTTAGGTGTAAGAGTGCTCTCTCTCTCTCTCTCTCTCTCTCTCTCTCTCTCTCTCTCTCTCTCTTGTTCCATTGGGACTAGGCTCTACAACTCTGCATTTGGTTGGTTGTGATTTTCTGTAATGGTCTCTTTGTGTTTTTATGAGAAGTTTCCTTGATGAGGGTTGAAGACTACATTTATTCAGAAGTATAAGTTTACACACACATACATATACATAAATATATTAAAATATGCATATGTACATATGTACACATGCATATACATACACACACATATATACAATGCAACACACACATATATGTATATATGAATTTATATACACATAGAAATCACTAACAACAAACTATAAGATATATGTATGTGTATATATACATATATAATATATTAGTTTGGTTTTAAAATTATTCTACTTCAGTATGCATACAGCTACAATATATAATTTTGTAAATAAAGCTACACAATGATACTATGTATAATATTTTATATATATATAATATAGAATAGATTTTTGTTAGGAATATTCTTTTTCTTAATTTTTATGTTGGATATATTCTATATTTACAATTCATTTCCTTGTTTCTGGTTCCCCACCCCCAAGGTCCCACATGCCTTTTTCCCTCCCCCTGCTCTCTCATCCAACCCTTCCCACTTCCCTGTTCTGGTATTCCTCTACACTGATGCTTTGACCTTTCCAGCACCAGTGTCCACTCCTTTCTTCTTGTCAGACATCATTTGGTATGTGAATTGTGTCTTTGGTGTCCCAAGATTCTAGGCTAATATCTACTTATCAGTGACTGCATACCATGGGTATTCTTTTGAGACTGGGTTACCTCAGTTAGTATGATGTTCTCCAGCTCCATCCATTTCTCTAAGAATTTCATGAATTCATTGTTTCTAATGGCTGAATAGTATTCCATTGTGTATATATACCACATTTTTTGTATCCATTCGTCTGTTGAGGGACATCTGGGTCTTTCCAGCTTCTGGCTATTATAAATAAGGCTGCTATGAACATAGTGGAACATGTATCCTTATTGCATGCTGGGGGATCTTCTGGGTATATTCCCAGGAGTGATATGGCTGGGTCCTCCAGAAGTATCATATCCAGTTTTCTGAGGAACCGCCAGACTGATTTCCAGAGTGGTTGTACCAGCTTGCAGTCCCACCAGCAGTGGAGGAGTGTTCCTCTTTCTCCACATCCTCGCCAACACCTGATGTCTTCTGAGTTTTTAATCATAGCCATTCTGACTGGTGTGAGGTGAAATTTCAGGGGTTTTTTTTTTTTTGATTTGCATTTCTCTAATGACTAATGATGTTTAACATTTTTAAGGTGTTTCTCAGCCATCCGAATTTCTTCAGGTGAAAAGTCTTTGTTTAGCTCTGTACCCCATTTTTGGATAGGGTTATTTGATTTTCAGGGGTCTAACTTCTTGAGGTCTTTGTATACATTGGATATTAGCCCTCTGTCAGATGTGGGGTTCATAAAGATCTTTTCCCAATTTGTTGGTTGCCGATTTGTCCTTTTGACAGTGACTTTTGCCTTACAGAAACTTTGTAATTTTATGAGGTCCCATTTGTCTATTCTTGCTCTTAGAGCATGAGCAATTGGTGTTCTGTTCAGGAATTTCCCCCCTGAGCCAATGTCCTCAAGAGTCTTCCCCAGTTTCTTTTCTATTAGTTTTAGTGTATCTGGTTTTATGTGGAGGTCCCTGATCCACTTGGAGTTGAGCATAGTGCAAGGACATAAGAGTGGATCAATTCTCATTCTTCTGCATGTTGACCTCCAGTTGAGCCAGCACCATTTGTTGAAAAGGCTATCTTTATTCCACTGGATGTTTTCACCTTCTTTGTTGAAGATCAATTGGCCATAGATGTGTGGGTTCAATTCTGGGTCTTCGATCCTATTCCATTGATCCGCCTCCCTGTCACTGTACCAATATCATGCAGTTTTAAACACTACTGCTCTGTAGTATTGTTTGAGGTCCGGGATATTGATTCCCCCAGAAGTTCTTTTACTGTTGATGATAGTTTTAGCTATCCTGGGTTTTTTGTTATTCCAGATGAATTTGAGAATTGCTCTTTCTAACTCTATGAAGAACTGAGTTGGGATTTTTTGGGGGATTGCATTGAATCTGTATATTGCTTTTGGCAAGATTGCCATTTTAACTATATTAATCCTGCCAACCCACAAGCATGGAAGATTTTTCCATTTTCTGAGGCCTTCAATTTCCTTCTTCAGAGACCTGAAGTTTTTGTCATATAAATCTTTCACTTATTTGGTCAGAGTCATACCAAAATACTTTATATTTTTTGTGGCTATTGTGAAGGATGCCATCTCCCTAATTTCTTTCTCAGCCTGCCCATCCTTTGTGTATAGGAAGACTACTGATTTGCTTGAGTTGATTTTATAGCCAGCCACTTTGCTGAAGTTGTTTATCAGCTGTAGGAGTTCTCTGGTGGAGTTTTTTGGGTCACTTAAGTATACTATCATATCATCTGTGAATAATGATAGTTTGACTTCTTCCTTTCTGATTTGTATTCCATTGACTTCCTTATGTTGTCAAATTGCTTTAGCTAGTACCTCAAGTACTATATTGAAGAGATATGGTGAGAGGGGGCAGCCTTGTCTAGGCCCTGATTTTAGTGGGATTGCTTCAAGTTTCTCTCCGTTTACCTTGATGTTGGCTATCGGTCTGCTGTAAATTGCTTTTACTATGTTTAAATATGACCTTGAATTCCTGTCAAGACTTTCAGCATGAAAGGATGCTGAATTTTGTCAAATGCTTTTTCAGCATCCAATGAGATGACCATGTGTTTTTTTCTTTGAGTTTGTTTATGTAGTGGATTACGTTGATGGATTTCCATATATTGAACCATCCCTGTATCCCTGGGATGTTAGGAATATTCTAATTTAGTAAATTACTGTAGATTCTACTCCAGTAACCATGTCTTCACTAATTTCCTGTATCAGGCATTGTTTCTATGACTTCTTTCTTTTATAGACAGCTCTTGGCCTACTATTGCGCCTTAGTGGAAATTGAACTTTGACCTGAGCTGTCCATCATGATCTGGACGTTTTCTGACCAACTAAATTGTAAAGCAGGATGTCCAAAGCAGGATGTTACCAAATAGAAGAGACACAATATGTGAGAGGGCACAAGCAATTCCTGAATGTGCATGCAAGTTATAGGAAGAAGTTGCTCAAATACCTATGATTTCCAATTCTGCTACAGTGCCTTCTCCCAAGTACAAATGTGTAGTATCATTGAGTATTCCCTATGATTAATTGACTGAGGAATAGAAAACTAGGGCCTGGCTTACTAATGGTTCTGCATACTATGTAGAAATAACAAAAAAATTAGACTTTACCACTTTCTGGTATAATGCTGAAAGTCATCAATGAAGGGAAATCGTCACAGTTGACAGACCTCACAGAGAACATGTGCTTATACATTTTGTTTGGAAGAATAAGTAGCCAGAAGTGAACTTGTTCAGTGATTCATGGGGTTTAGCTGGTGGACTGGATTGATGTAAGGGATATGTTTAGAAAATTCCTGTGGAAGGTATCTGGGGAAGGATTATGTGGATAAATCTCTATCAATGGCTGAATTTTGTAAAGGCATTTGTATGGCATACTAATTCTCAACAAAAAGAGTCCTCAACAGAGGAGGAATTTAGTAATCATGGAGGTAAGATCACCTCTTCTGTAGACAGTCACTTTCTTCAGCCTTCTCTGTCATTGTCCAGAGAGCCCATGAAAGCAGCAGAAATAGCCACCATAGTAGAGATACATGTTATACATGGGCTTGATATGATAGAATTCTACTCTTCAAGGTTGATCTGGCTAGAGTTTCTGCTGAGTGCCAAATCTGCCAGCAGCATGATCACTTAACCCCATCCCAACATGGTGCCATTTTCTGGGATTTACAGTCAGTGACTTGGCAGATTGAATACGTTGAATTGCCCTCTTCTGTGGAAAACACAATGCTTTGCCTTTACTGGAATAAAGATTTACTTATCCTAGTTATGGATTTATTTTTTCTTAAGGCTATGTTTTTGCCAAAATTATCATCCACAATCTGGCAGAATGTCCTATGCACCTATGTGATTTGTACACAGCATTGCTTCTGAGCATCAAACCACTTCACAGGCAGAGAAATGGAACAGTAAAGTCACAAGCATGAAATTTACTGGTTTTATCAGAGTCCCTCAATCTAGAAATATCTGCCTTAATAAAAGGATGGAATGGGCATTTGAAGACATAGTGGTAGTTGCAAATAGGTAGCAGTAGCCTTCTCTGTGGTCACTTTGGCCAATAATAAAATGCCCTCATGACTACAAAAGTACAAGCAGAGGTAGATTAATTGCTTAGTTCTATAAGATTTGTAATTTGAACTCACATCAATGATTTCAAACTATTCTTTTCTATATAAAAGCAGACAATGCTATGAAACTTGTTTTATGAAGTCAATAGATATAGATTCCTGATATTAAACATTGATATGGGATTTTATATATATATGTATATATATATATATATATGTGTGTGTGTGTGTGTGTGTGTGTAAGTGTATATGTATATGTATATGTATATGTATATGTATATGTATATAACCAAAAGTAAGTCTTCCTAATGCATGCTGATACAGAAGTTCATAACAAACAAAATACTTGCAAACAGAATTCTGGTACATATCAAGAAAGCATTCACTGTGGTCATGTGAGCTTTATTACATAAATGAAATGTTAATACATACATATTAATAAATAAAGCACATCATATTTATGAACTAAAGATATACATAACATGATTATTTCATTAGAAATATCCTTGACAATATCTAACATGATAAAAATAAAGCTGCAGATTCTATGAATAGAAGGAACATACTTCAACCTCATAACAGCTATATATAGCAGACCTAGACACAGTGTTCTTCTAAGTGAAATAAATCTCAAAGACTTTTTCATAAAATTGGGAACATATAAATGGCTCCCACCTTCTCAAATTTTGTGTAATCTAGTGTTTGAAATGTGAGAATAGACAGGCAACAGGAAAAAAAAACAGAAGGAATACAATCAGAAAAAATATTCTAATTATTACTCTTTCCAAGTGACCTGAACACATGAGACATATCTTAATATCTCCAGAGGAAAATTCCTAAATCTCATGATCATCTTCAGAAAATATAATGATAAATAATCAAAGCAAAATATCTCTAGCTTCTCTATAAACTACAAACATGCATAATAAGAAAATATAGAAAAACAATTAATAATTTCACTCACAAATAAAGGATTGTGGTAAATAACACAACAGGACATTTTAAATTATACTACATAGCCCTACTAGCAAAGATAGCACAGTAATGGCACAAAGAAGGATCAAAACAGGTGTATAGATGAAAGATCAATGGAATAAAGCACCTAGAACTGATACACATAGACAGTGCATCCAGCTTTTGACAAAGTGGGCAAAATGATATAATAGAGATAAAAACAAAAATAAAAAATAAAAACAAACAAGCAATAAAAAAAGACTCTTCAAGAAATGCTGCTTGGAAAGTAGATAACAATACATGAAAGGATAAAACTCCATGGTCCCCATGAAGTTAGATGATCATCATGAAGCTAGATGTTCACCTTCCACACCAAACAAAATCCAGAGTGAATCAGAGGCAATCGAATGTATCAGTATTTGTAACTGATAAAAGGAAAGTACAGAGATACCATATCAATTTAGGAGTATGGGTAAGAAAAGGACAAAAACGAACTAGGACTGTTTATGAAATATTGAAATAAGCGATAGGTCGAATTGCACAAAAACAAAACACTCTGCACATCAAAGGAAACAGTAGCGTTCAAGGGTATCTTATAGGATGGGGAAAAAGCCTTCATCGATTATATATTTCTTAAAAGATTGATATCAAAATTTATAGGCAAAACCAAAACAGTAAATATCTAAAAGTTGGACCATACAAATATGCTAAAGATAAAAACATGAACTACATAGATGAGAATGTGATAATGTAGGTAAAGTAATTGCTATTAAAAAGTGATGAGCTGAAATCATATCTCCATAATCCTAGACGAGGTGGTCTGAAATTGTAGTCCTACAATGGTAAGATGGGAGGAGGAGATAGCAGCATCCCAGGAATCTCAAGAGCCAATTAGACTGTTACATGCAACAGTAAAACAAAAGACTCAGTTTAAAATCATAGACAAGTTAGAAAGTGAGGATAAACATTCAGAATTATTCCTTAAATATGAATGTCACACATACAGAGAGAGAGAGAGAGAGAGAGAGAGAGAGAGAGAGAGAGAGAGGGAGGGAGGGGGGAGAAAGGGAGGGAGGGAGGGAGGGAAAGAGAGAGAGAGAGAGAGAGAGAGAGAGAGAGAGAGAGAGAGAGAGAGATGAAAGAAAGATGGAAGGGGAGAGAAACTTTAAAAGGTGAATTAAAATGGTCAAATAACAAACATGAATAAAATATTCAACATCCTATCACTGAAACACAAATTAAAATGAAATCTATAGTGAGACTCCATCTTGCAACATTTTGAATGGCTGTCATTAAGGGAATGATAATTACAGATGCTAAATATGATGTGGGGTGCATAGAAACCTTGTGTAAGTTTGTTTAAAATGTAACTGTGTCTATCCACTAAGGGATTATAGTATGAAATCTAAGAATCACTAAAAGTGGATGCTCATTTCAAAAATTAAAACCATGTAGACTTTAGCGAATATACCAGAGAGAACTTGTTTATCATTGAAATTCACAAAGGTCATGCTATAGATTTAGGTTAGGTGTTCGTTGAGACCTGGAAAGGTAAAGAAAATATGGCATATATACACAGTGGGATTCAGTTTGAACAAAAATAGAAATTAAATTATGTTGTTTAAAGGAAAATTGAAGCAACTGGGGTTTCTATTAAGTAAAAGAACCCAGACTCAAATAGACAGGTATTGCATACTTTCTCTTGATTTTTCCCTAGGTGTAATAGAGATACATAAAAATGTACATATTTACATACATATATATGCATACACTCCTAATTTGTATACATATAAGTGTATATACACATATTCATATATACATATATGTATGTATATATGTGTGTATATGTATGTGCATGTGTGTGTGTGTGTGTGTGTGTGTGTGTGTGTATCTTGTAAGCTAAGAGAATGGTAGGAAGAATAGAGACTAGGAGGAGAGAAGCAGCAGAAAAGAGAGGGCATTGGACATAGGAGACTGTATATAGGCAAAGGGTTGGAGAAATCTTGCTTTAAGAAAGCCAGAACTGTGTGCAAGGAATTTTTGGCAGTGAAACAAACATTCAGCTAAGAAACCAATACTGGAAAAGTTGTCACTTATTAACTTCTAGACTTTAATTGGACTGAAAAGATTTCCTTTACTATAGTCTTGTAGTAGTGTCATTGCAAACAGAGGCTTTTAAAATGCCATGTCTCTTTAGATATTAGATTTTCAAAAAATACTTCATTTACTCAGCTGAGTGTGTGTGTGTGTGTGTGTGTGTGTGTGTGTGTGTGTGTGTGTTCGAGCACACATAAACCTATGGTGCACATGCAGAGGTCAGAGGACAACATTCAGAGGCTGGTCTCTCCTTCCACTATATGGGACCAGGATCAAAACCCGATCCTTAAAGTAGGTGGCCCTGTGATACTCACCAGGCCTGGATCTTAGTCTTTTATGAGACAAATTCTCAAGCTTTAGTGGCTGCATATTTCAAAGGGACTCTCTAGGTATATGGCTTTCATTTTCATGGTTGTATTCAAGCCCGGCTGTTTTGGGTAAGCAAAACCCAAAGTTGAAATACCATTCCTATCACATGATCTCAAAGAAAAATTAAAATAAAATAGTTTCCAAAGGCAGTGTGTGCTTCCATCAGAAGAGGTTTACCCCATTTCTGCTTGGCAGAATGGTTCTAATTTACATATTTTCATATCTAAGATCTAAAAGTAATTTCCTTTTCCCACATTTAGGAAAAAAAGTAACTTGCCTTTAAAATAGAGAACAAATTAAACTGCCACAAATATTAAAGAAAAGTTTTTCTTCAGTTTTTTTTTTATATTTTTTTACACTCCAGATTTTATTCCCCTCCCAGTCCACTCTCCAACTGTTCCACATCCCATACCTCCTCCTCCTCCTCCTCCTCCTCACCCACCCCACCCCCGTCTCCCCAAGGACTTCTTCACCCTCCAACCCACTACCCCACCTGACCTCTAAACTCCCTGGGGCCTTCAGTCTCTTGAGGGTTAGGTGCATCTTCTCTGATTAAACCCAGACCTGGCAGTCCTCTGCTGTATATGTGTTGGGGGCCTCATATCAGCTGGTGTATGCTGGCCGTTTGGTGGTCCAGTGTTTGATAGATCTCAGGGGTCCAGGCTAATTGAGACTGCTGGTCTTCCTATAAGGTTACCCTTCTTCTCAGCTTCTTTCGTTCTTCTCTAATTCAACAGCAGGGATCAGTTGCTTCTGTCCATTGGCTGGGTTCAAATCTCTTCATCTGACTCTTTCAGCTGCTTGTTGAGTCATCTGGAGGACGGTCATGCTAGGTTCCTTTAGTGCTCCATAGCCTCAGTAATAGTGTCAGGCCTTGGGGGCCTCCCCTCGAGCTAGATCCCACTTTGGGCCTGTCCCTGGGCCTTCTTTTCCTCAGGCTCCTCTCTATTTCCATCCCTGTAGTTCATTAAGACAGGGACAATTATCGGTCAGAGTTTTGACTGTGGAATGGCAACCCCCTCCCTCATTTGATGCCCTTTCTTCCTGTTGGAGGTGGGCTCTATAAATTCCCTCTCCTTACTGTTTGGCATTTCATCTAAGGTCCCTCTGTTTGAGTCCTGAGAGTTTCTCACCTACCAAGTCTCTGGTGCATTCTGGAGGGTCCACCCAACCTCCTATCTCCCTGAAGTTGCCTGTTTCCATTCTTTCTGCCGGCCCTCAGGGTTTCAGTTTATCCCAAGGCAACTTTGATTTCTTCAACTTCAAAATATATCACCAATGCAAAATTTGTCCAAAAGGCAAAATTTTCTTTGCCTCAGCAAGTGTCCGTGATTGTTATAAGGTTTAGATTGTCTTCCATACTCAAGCTGCATTAGCACCCTCAAGTACAATCGAGACTTTTATCAAAAGCATTCTGAAAACATCCAATGAAAATTATTGAGGAAAAGATGTAAAGAAACCCTTAAACAGAAGAAGGCAAACGGCAAGGAGTTCTGAAAGAACAGAAATCATTTAAAGATCAAAGAGCTGCAAAGGTAAATACTTTAGTGTATAAATAGAGGAAAGAACGTTCATTGCCAGAATCAAGTGTGCTCTAACAAATAAATGGAAGCCAATACCAATCACAATTATTAGAAGCTTTCTATAATCTCTTCATCCCAGGTTATCAGAACAATTTGATGCGACTCAAAAAGCAAAGACTAATGGGCATGCCAGGATAAAGACAGACAAATTAGTTAAGGAACCCTAGAAATTGATGATAAGATTTCTTTCATGGTATAATAACATTCTTTCAATTCGTCTATTCCTGTTCTGATTAATTAGCAGACTATTTTGAGTGGGTTCTGGCAGATTTACTGCTAATTAGTTGGCTCAAGTTTGCTGCCGAGTACAGGATTTAGTGACAGCAGTTACGTGATATCATATTTATTAGTAGAATAAAGTCGTGGAATAAGGTTCCTTGTGTAAATGAATATTTTTTGAAGAAGGTTTCCACTATTTTATTCTTTCCTGAAATATGAACAGGAATATGAACTTAAACTACAAATTGAGGGATTTTGTTTTGTGTTGTTTTGTTTTAACTCAAAAAAATAGACTATGCTTCTAACATGAACTATTTAAAGAAATTCTGTATTTATATTTTCAACAATATTTTATTTAGATAAATTTCCTTGTGCTACATTTTAATAAAATGACATTTCATTGTTAGTTTTGTTCTCTGAATTTCTGTGTATTTGTCAGTCGGTATATTATAATGATATATTTATGCATTTGCAACATTGCATTTTTCTCATATTGACCCCTTTATTACTCCATCGCATCCTCCCCTTCAGTCTCAGACTGTCTGACTTTCCTCAGATCCTCTCTGTTGTCAACACATGTTCAAATATTGATACTCTGTATGAGATAAGACACTTTGTTCTTCTCATGATTTTTCTTCTTTTGTCGCCAACTTCTCCTTTTACACTTTTCTTCATCACATGGTCAATCTTTTTCTATCATCACAAAATGTATAGATGGTATAACTGCATACAATGTGCATATGTGTGCCTATGTGTGTCTATATGTATATATCTTTATATGCACATATGTGTATATATGTGTATGTGTATGCATATATGCTTGTGCATATATCGGTGTTTATATATATGTATATGTGTATGTATGTATATATGTGTATATATACATATGTGTATTTCTATACTCACATGTATACATGTACACATATATACATATATCTATACACACATCCATACACATCTATATCCACATCTATGTGTAATAGATGTAGGTATTTATGTGTATCTATGTATATATATGCCTATTATGTGTATATGATGTATATATGTGAATATGATATGTATATGTGTGTATGTTATGTGTATACATGTACATATGATGTATATATGTGCATATTTTTGTATGTATATGATATTATATACCATTATATATACATATGTATGAGAAGAATGATGCACAGTGAAATGAACATTACTCATATAAGGAAGAAAATGTCATGTTTGACTTTCTGTTTCTGGCTTATTTTACTTAACATTAAAATCTCCATTTTCATCCATTTCTCTAAAAAGCATGAAAAGTTAAACTTCAATGCTCTTAGTGAAGTTACAAGAAGAAAAACACATTCATTTAAATAATAATACATGAGAAAATAAATTAGGAAACTTGTTTTGAATGTCACTGAACACTGTCTTGCTAGATACTGTTTTTGTGTGAGGTCACAGCTCAGAAGCCAGGAAGGATGAGTATGAGGGTTTGTCAGTAATTTGAAGAGAACTTGAGGAGTCACAGCCAAAATAAGAAAATTATTTCACTTTGAGCAAAGGCTGCAAGGCAAATAGACACTTAGATGCATGCTGTCACATATGGGATGCACACAGGCAAGTACAGGCACATATATAAACCAGCATACATGCTGCACAGAGGTAGGCACATAGAGCAGTAGGCAGTCACATCGAGGTAGGCTACCAAAGGCCAAGAACTTTGACTATGACCTCAAGGCCACAGTATATAAGACCACAGAAGTGAACCAATTTACCAAGAGGAGTTATGTAATAGATTGCATTACCATTTATTTTGGTAATACATTTACATTTCTTTTATATCCATGTTAGCAATTTGGTGCTGACTCTTAACCCTGTGTCTGGATTTCCAGCATTAGCTACTTGGAATATCCTTATTACCACCATACTTCCTAAACATAAATCAGCTGTATGCCAAGTTACCCTTGTCTCCTATAGTTTATGAGCATGAGTACGTATGTATTTCGACCTGACCTACTATATAGTGTTTCCTTGCTATCAACTTTTCTCTACTTCAATCCACTTCTGGTTCTGATAGATTTATCATGTTACATGATTATATTACTTCCCTTCCACAGACTCGTTAATGCATTCAAACTATTGAACTGAATCTGTGTCTCTTGGTATATTCCAGTGGGTTTTGTAGTCTAGTCTTTAGGCCTGTCTAGTGGACAAACTGATTTTGAATAATTCAGAGAATTTTCACTGTACTCATTTCTCTTGTTCCTTGTGTTTCATTGGTGTAAACATCCCTGAGTTTTTCTACTTGCTCTTTTCTTTCTTTAAGAATCTATTTTTAAAAGAGATGTTCAACATCATTAGTCATCAGGGAAATGCAAATCAAAACAACCCTGAGATTCCACCTCACTCCAGTCAGAATGGCTAAGATTAAAAACTTGAGAGACAACAAGTGCTGGCGAGGATGTGGAGAAAGAGGAACACTCCTCCACTGTTGGTGGGATTGCAAAATGGTAAAACCGCTCTGGAAATCAGTGTGGTGGTTCCTCAGAAAATTGGGCATGCCACTTCCAGAGGACCCTGGCATACCACTCCTGGGCATATACCCAGAGGATTCCTCTGCATACAATAAAGACACATGCTCCACTATGTTTATAGCAGCCTTGTTTATAATAGCCAGAATTTGGAAGGAGCCCAGATATCCCTCAAAAGAGGAATGGATACAGAAAATGTGGTATGTTTATACAATGGAGTACTACTCAGCAATTAAAAATAATGAACTCATGCAATTTGTAGGTAAATGGTTAGATCTGAAAACTATCATCCTAAGTGAGTTAACCCAATCACAAAAGAATACACATGAAATGCAATCACTGATAAGTGGATATTAATGAGCCCAGAAGCCCTAAATACTCAAGGCACAATTAGCAAGTCAAATGACTCCCAAGAAGAAGAAAGGAGAGGACCCTGGGCCTGTAAAGATTGGATCCAGTATTGTAGACCCAGAACAGAGAAACCGTGGGGGGGTGAGTGGGGAATAGCAGCGGGGGGGAAGAGGAATTATGGGACATATGGTGGGGGGTAACTTGGAAAGGGGAAAGCCTTTGGAATGTAAACATAGAATATAGAAAATAAAAATTAAAAAAAAAGAATCTATTTTTGTTAACTCAATTTCTCTCTCATTGTCTCTCTCCCTATCTGTTTAGTTATATGGGTGTTTATGTACAAATACATATATGCATATGTATCACACATGTGCCTGGGTGCCTGATGGATGGAAGAGGATTCATATTGCTTAGAACTTTAGTTACAAATGCATGTAGGTTTGAGTCCCTGTCCTAACTTCCTTCAGTGATGAACAGTTATGTAGGCATAAGCCAAATAAATCCTTCCTTCCCCATGTTGCTTTTGGTCATGATAGTTAGAGCAATAATAATCCTAACCTAAGACCCTCCTGTAAGACTCAAAAATGATCCAGAAGAGGGGTAAGAATCTGAAGATAAGGAGAAAGCTGTGAAATGCCATCTTCTAAGTGTGATGTAACCATGGAAATTGTAAATAGCAGCCGTGTCTTCTGGCGTTGGTCCTATATAAGCTGGGCATTTCTAAAGATATAAGGTTCTACAATCAACTGACTTTCTGACACTAAGTTGATTCTGAGAGAGTACTGGACATAGCATTCAATTGTATATCATCATGCAAGCACACCAGCTGGTAGTAGATGATTCCAAGCTCAGATTCACAGAGGGTGCTTTAGATCATCTTTAAAACACAAAGCAAAAGAAAGAGTAATGAGTATGATGCTTATAAGGCAGGAAGATGGCACAGGTTCAGGAGAAACAAAAGGCTATAAGTCTATGGAAAAGTTATTAGTATGCACTACATACACATTGTCAAATAAAAGCTATTAATTAATTCATTTGTATAATCTGCATCTTGTAATCTGTAAACATTATCTGCATCTTGTTTTAATGACCCTTGAATTACCAACTTTCTGATTCTGCACTGTTTTTCCCTCCATGAACATTCCATTATCTTAGTTCAAAAGTCCTAAGCTTCTCAGCATTAGAAGGGTAGCCACTGCCTCACATTTGATAGAAAATATTGCTTTATAAGTATTACTCCAGAGTGGAGTGGGAGACTGTCCTAGAATATTCATTGGCTTGACTATTGTATGACAATCTGACTATAAAGATGCAGACAAAAATACCATTTATCAAGACTAAGTTATTTAAAGCTGGTCTTGTTGGCACATGATTTGCTTTGAATCCCTGCTTCTTGGAGGAGAAGTCAAGTGGCATCTGTGAGTTCATGACCAGCCTGGTCTAAAGAGTAAGGCCACCGAGGCTACAGAATGAGACCACGTCTCTGAGGAAGTAAATAAGTAAGTAACCAAAGTAACAGAAGACTCCATTATCCAGGTAATACTACCCTTGGTCAAAAGAGTAAGTGGCAAACCTGGGCTTATTCCTCATTTCCTAGTGTTCTTCAAAAAGAAAAGTACAGATGAAAATAGTCTTCAATAATGTCCTAAGCTATGCTCAGAGAATAATGGAGCATCTAGAAATTCATTTCCTTCTGCCCTTTACTGTGGGGAAGGCATCACTAGCAATTTAAAGTTCTTGTCTTAATGTTGAAAAGGGTAATAATTGAAAGGTACCGCCCCACCAGGCCTCCTCACCAAGTCCAGGGGTTCTCACATCCAAATGCCTGGTAAAGCATGACTCTTAATTTGAATAGTAAACCGAAATTGTATATAAAACTCCCAATTACATAATGCCAGTTTACAATGATAAAATATTATCACAATATTTATAACCTCTCCAAAACTCCAGAAATGCGCCTGAAGCCATCTGGATATCCAAATGCTCTGCACATCCAGTCCACCCAGCCTCTCTCCGCCCCTCACTTCTCCCAGCTCCTCCTCCTCTCTTCCCTCCAATCACTGGCCTCTGACTGCATCAATGTGAATGGATAGGAACTATCTTGCAACATAATGTACCCACATGGTATCCCGAAATTTTAAGGTGAAATAGGTTCGTTTCCTTCTCCAGTTTTCTCTTAGGTATTTTATCACGAAAAATAGACGAAACTCGAATATTGCTTCCCCTCACTTCCCTCTGAGATAAAGCTTCCATGTTTGAAGGAAGCTCATTTAGACACAGGATATTCCAAGGTAGATTTAACTTGCTCTTCTGGCAGGAAGGCTTCATCTCAGGAAGGAATCAATTTCAAAGGCCGCATGCAGGAAGATCTTGAAACAGTTCGGATGCAGTAGGCCATCGCTTCCTGCAATGCACATAAGCAGCAAGGATTGCCGAGAGACGCTGTCAGATAAGCTCTGCTGCTTCGAAAAGGCTCAAGCTAGATCAGCCATCTCAAAGAAGCAGACCGGCCCTAGCAGGCGAGATCTCATATCAAATGAGGGGTCTGGAGGAGACGCTTCCCTCCCTGTTCAGTCACCTGTAGGTGAGCTCCAGGTATCCACCACTTGCTAGCCACATCCTCTCTTAAGGTGAGCTTTTTGTGACACATGATTTTGAGTCATGATGGTTTTTTTTTCCTTTTCTTTTTTTTCTTTTTTTTAAATTTTTATTTTCTATATTCTATGTTTACATTCCAAAGGCTTTCCCCTTTCCCAGTTCCCACCCACCATAGTTCCCATAGTTCCTCTCCCCCCCCAACTGTTCCCCAATCATTCCCCCTTCCCCCTCGGTTTCTTTACTAAACTGGATGCAATCTTTACAGGCCCAGGGTCCTCTCCTTTCTTCTTCTTGGGAATCATTTGACTTGCTATTTGTGTCTTGAGTATTTAGGGCTTCTGGGATCATTAATATCCACTTATCAGTGATTGCATTTCATGTGCATTCTTTTGTGATTGGGTTAATTCACTCAGGATGATATTTTCCAGGTCTAACCATTTACCTACAAATTGCATGAATTCATTATTTTTAATTGCTGAGTAGTATTCCATTGTATAAATATACCACATTTTCTGTATCCATTCCTCCTTTGAGGGATATAAGGACACATGCTCCACTATGTTTATAGCAGCCTTGTTTATAATAGCCAGAAATTGGAAGGAGTCATGATGGTTTTGAGTATCCCCTTACCCACAGACTGGTAATGAAGTTAGGTAATCCTAATCAAACTCATTGTTTTAACAAACTGGACTTCAGTAGTATCTTTACTTTGGTGTGCCTTTGGTTACGTATCCGGGGTGACTAGACATTTCTCCCTGGGAATAGTATCACATAACACACATCTACTCATGTTTATCATTATAGACAGACAATAAATCCATAAGAAAAAGTGCTAGTCATCCCATTCTTGGTTCTATATGCTCCCTTTTCCTGTCCAATAAAATATATGCAAAAGTATTGGATATAGCAAAAATAAAAAAAAATGTTCTGAGAATATAGCCAATATTTTTCTGTTTGTCCATCATGAGAATAGCATGCTCCAGACATACATTGTTCATCGGACTAGAAAATATACACCTAAGAAAATGAGTGAAGTGTAGAACCACCGGTGACCTGAAATTGTTGCAGTTTTAATGTAGCATGAGTAAGGAATGAGCTTGGTATGTTTGTAAAAGGTTTTTGCCTACTTCCAATCTGTAATTTAATAATAGCTAATAATTGTAATGATAACATTCTTCTTAGTTCATTTACAATACTCCATCAAGTATCTACCAAAAGTTCCTAAAACAATTTTATTTATGAGACATTGAATATTGAATAACATTTTAGGGAAGAAAGACAGTATATTTTTTCTTTAATATCACATACATCCTTAGATAAATTCAGAATAAAATTGAAATCTTAATAATGATTGTTCATATGTCAGAAAAATGCAACCTTACAAAATATATACTATTTTCACTTTTGAATGTTCACTCTTCTATATCAACAAAATGAAGATAAAAAATACATAGAAAAAATATTCATAGGAATCTTTAAATGACTAAACTTACCCAAGAATGTAAATTAAAACTAACAAGATAGGTGGACAGTGGTGGTGCATACCTTTAATTCCAGTACTTGGGAGGCAGAGGTAGGTAGATTTCTGAGTTCAAGGCCAGCCTGGTCTACAGAGTGAGTTCCAGAACAGCCAGGACTAGACAGAGGAACCCTGTCTCAAAAAACCAAAAAAAAAAAAAAAAGATAAAAATGTAAATATTGTAGAATTCATATATATACACATGTATATGTATATACATATATTTGATTGTTTGCTGCACCTGCTGTCATTTAAATTTATGAAATACTATGGATTTCAAACTGCTATTATGGCAGTTGAAAATGTCTAAGAAAAAAGTAGAATATAGTGTTCTTAATTTAATGATTCTCAATCCAATATTTTACATAAATGTATACTGATATACACACAAATTTGCCTACACATTCTATTCAAAATTTCATTGTTGATAATTATAAATAAATATAATTATATATGAACTAATAATAACATAGCTATAGAGTTATATAAAAGGTTAGTAATTCGAACAAACTTATCTAGAAATTTTTTTACAATGTATTCGTTGTGTAGTAATGTATAGAGAATGCCAATTATATTGCCTTTTGGACTAAATTTTAACATATACATACGCATATATGGTTGTTGTTCCAAGTATGTATTTAAGTTTTCCCTGATAATTCATGTTTTTAACAGTTTTTCTACAACACTCAGTATTTGCATTTGTTTTTCCTCTTATACTATCTGCTGCTAAAATTTGACTCATAGAGATGTAAACAATTTCTATCTGTCTCCCAGGCTCTGTGACAAATTAATGTAGATTCTACCAAAATTCACTCTGAATGATTCATGGCATTACTGAGCTTGCTTACAAAGGAATTGGTAAGGAGTTATAGGTAAGTGCATGGGTGATCTTAAAGTAGCTTCACTTGGAAGGTAGGGCATGTAGGAATAGTGCTCCCATGTGTATAGGAACAGTACTCCCATGTGTGTAGGAATAGTGCTCCCATGTGTGTAGGGATAGTGTTCCCATGTGTGTGGGAATATTGCTCCCATGTGTGTAGGAATAGTGCTCCCATGTATGTAGGAATAGTGCTCCCAGGTGTGTAGGAATAGTGTTCCCAGGTGTGTAGGAATAGTGCTCCCAGGTGTGTAAGAATAGAGCTCTCATGTATGTAGGAATAGTGCTCCCATGTGTGTAGGAATAGTGCTCCCATGTGTGTAGGTAAACTTCCCACCCATCATGTTTTACCTGTCTATTCCCTCCCAGTGATGCTGAGGCCAGTGAAATTAGGGCTGAACTGCAAACAACTGGTTGGAGAGGTTTACTGGATACCCAGCTGAGGGACCATGACCAACCTTACTTCATATTTCCAAGAAGGAAAGTGTACAGTCAACCATCCCAACACTGATGGACTTTGACAAGCAGACTTAGCTCAGTCATGGAAGATGGTTGGTGTTTGGCCAGGATGGTCTTGTGCCACAGTGTCTAAGTTCAATAGATGATTTATTCACAGGCATGCCATATTTAAGTGACTGACCTATAATATATTTGGGAGTATGAAAAATAGTTAGTGCAGATATTCTGAACTCCAGAGCAAGAATACTCCTTAATATACACTGAATATTTTTATAGAATGTAAATGAACAATGCATTTGAATTATTAATTCATATTAGCATAAAATTATATACTAAGAAAATTACTCAGGTTTTAAAAATCATTATCATGAAATACATAAATAATGACCAAAAAGTAATACAAAAATCCTTCTGTGTGGTATGGAGGATAAGAAGGAAAGAGAATCATGCTTTGGGGATATTTAAAGGTATAGTGGCCATAATTGCATCCTGTGACCACAATGCTAAACTGTGATCCAAAGTACACACAGTGCAGTTTTTTACAGACTATGTGGAGTCTTCCAGATGTAAGACACGCGAGTTAACTAAAATGACTTTCTGTAATTAGAATTATAATTTGTATGTCAATTGTTTATGTTTTTCCGTGGATATAATATTAATCGTTACACCATGCAAGGTTCACACTACTTTTACTTTATCAGTTTTAATTCAGACCAGAGGGATTCCAGCTTTAGTAACAAAACTATTGTTTTATTATTAAAGCATAGGACCTTAGAAAACTCCATGGAAGAAAAGGCAGAAAGATTCTAAGAGCCAGAGGGAGTGGAGGAATTTAAGAAAAGAAGGCCCTCTAAATCAATGTCATCAAAGCTTGTATAAACTCACAGAGACTGAAGCAGCTTGCACCAAGCTCACACGGGTCTCGGCCAGGTCCTCTGTGTATATATTATGGCTTCTGGTCTAGTGTTTTTATGGGATTCCTAAGTGTGCTCATGAGCACTTCTCCGATGCCCATGCCTTCTCTTGGTCTCTATTGCTTCTGTCATTTTCTCTTGCCTAACTTTGCTGTGACAGTTTTTATTTTATTGTATTATATTTTATTTTGTTATAATATTAAAATGAATGAATGGATGAAAACCAAGCTACTTGGGAAAGCGTAAACATCCAAATTATCACCTTTACCTGCTAGGAGAGGGATAATCTGTTTTCCCCAGTATTGTGACACTGGGTCTATCAAACCACTCAAGGGTAGCTTTCATGTCCAGGACTAAACAACATATAATTAAATACATAGGTTTGGTGTGTGTGTATGTGGTGTGTGTGTGTGTGTGTGTGTGTGTGTGTGTGTGTGCATGCACTTGCTATTATTTCATTACAGTTTGTTTTTATTTGCTTTATGATTTTTACTTTTGGGGGGCAGAGTTGAGAAGTTTGGTTGTAATGCACTTTTGTCTTTATCATGAGAAAGAACTTGAATTTGGGTAGATAGGTAGGGGGAAATATCTGGAATAACCTGAGAGAAAGGATAGTTCCCTGTCTATCTATCTATCTATCTATCTATCTATCTATCTATCTATCTATTGGTTTTCCATTTTTTTCTTTATTTTTATATTCTTTGTTTACATTCCAAAGGCTTTCCCCTTTCCCAGTTCCCCCCTCACCATATGTCCCATAAGTCCTCTTCCCTTTGCCCATTCCCCAATCATCCCCCTCTACCATTTCTCTGTTCTGATAATTTCCTACAAAACTGGATCCAGTCTTTTAGGGACCAGGGTCCTCTCCTTCCTTATTCTTGGGAATCTTTTGATTTGTTAATTGTGCCTTGAGCTTCTGGGCTCATTAATATCCACTTATCAGTGATTGCATTTCATGTGTATTCTTTTGTAATTGGGTTAGCTCACTTAGGATGATATTGTCTTAAAATAGAAATATAATAAAAACAAATAAATATCCAAAGGAAGAACGACCAATACATCATGAACAACAAACAAACAAACATAAGCTTCTTTTGTAGGAATAAATATTCTTAAATTGTAATGTTTGATGCTTTATTATTTTCAACCATGTATTCATATTGAGAATTTTGAGGAGCTTTATGATTGACAGATTTTTGGATGGATTCGCAAAGGAAAGACTGAAAATTGACAAATGTTCTCATTCTATTAATTGTGTGTATATTGGCATAATTACTGTCATAGAGGGACATTTCAGCAGGATGGTTTAAGTTTCAAGTAAGTATAGTTTAAAACAGTGATATTAGATTCAAATTACATAAATTGAAATGTAAAAAAAATGTAAAAAAAAAGATTGTACAATGTAAAAGTCAATAGGTCCATAAAGGGAAAAAATTGTAAAATGGAATTCTTGAAATGAAGCTTTATCTGTCAAGGCTGATTGACTGATTAGAAGTTCAATGTCTGTGGAGAGTTGGAATGTTGCTAGTACTCAGCCTAATTAAAATTTCTATTTGGACTCTCATTTGTCAACTCACTAGCCTCTCCTTCACTCACTCTGTGTCAGGTGTAACACTCCATCTACTGAAAGAAACTTCCTGAGGTTGAGTTAACACAATCCTTGTCTTCTGCGAGACCTATTTGTTATATTTCTGTAAATGCCGACAAAGTGTTGCTTCCAATGGAATTATGAAGCACTTCGGTATAACCCTGTATTGGCTCTGAGTCATTGAAAGTGATTCTAGTTTGAACATCGGATTTGGAATAGCCTAAATATACATTTCAAGGCTATGGTCACTGAAATTTAGTTCCCCCTCCAAAACCAAACAAACAATTTTTCTATTCCCTTATGAAGTAAGAAATATTTCTGTTTTCTGTTTGTTTTGTTTTGCAATGACATAATGCAGATGCCAAAAATGACAAAACTCTAATATCATATAAATACATTTCAAGCAGATAAATCTGTAAGAAAGAAAACAAAAGAAAAGCAAAATACCTACTACAAAACCTTTTATGATGGCAAATTATGGAAACATGACAATAACTGCCTATTACTCAGAAAGATGACCAAATTAATAATGCCATTAGGGAAATGAAATTCTTTATATTAATGTGTGTGAAAATATTCAAGATCATTTGACCATAGTTAATATTCTTTATCACTAAGCTCCTCAGAAACTCAATTCTGATTTAACTTTTTGCTCATTTTTCTGACTCTTCCTCATAGTATTTTCTTGAAAAGATTGAGTGTTTTGAGTATTTCTAAAACCAGTCTGCCAAATTTTATCTCATAAATAATGCAGTAGATAATAAAGGATCAGCCATCTAGCAATGTATATTCTCTGTGATAAACCAGGCAGCTCTGCAGTGAGAATGTTGGACAAGTTTATGTTAATATTCTTTAATACTTTCAAGCCATTTCCTACCCCTTGTATCTGAGGAGAAGTTCATGTCTCAATATCTTGCTGATAGTACTTTGAATTCTTGCTTTTTATTGCATGGAAACAGAAAGATACTGGTTTTATTAGCTTCTCTTGCGATTTTCAGGGCCAATATAAGTAGCATAGTGTCTTCCTGTTGTGTTAAATAATGCTATTGACAAAATTTGTTATGCAGATATGCAATTCTACAAAAGTCAGTACCTATAAAGCATCTCTACTCCTTTGCCTTCTGTCTCCTTTGATATGTTTTGAAAATTAAGTTTTCTGGCTGGCTATATGTGATTGAAGAACTGTTAGTTCCAATTTGAAAGACAAGAGCCACTTGTGCCTGTCCAGCTTCAGAATATATGCTTGGAGGGGAAGGAGAAGGGATGGTAAATTGACAAATGGTATTGATATAATTTCACAGATATTAACCCAACTGATATTGTCCATATTTTTAAATTCTTGGGATGCTTATTTAATTGAAATATTAATCTAAAAATTTCAACAGTCTGAATAGGAATACAATCTTACCATAATTCAAATATTCATTGACCTCTCCCTTCAAGCAGGTTAAAGCACTCTAATATTAAAGTAAAATCTATTTTCAAATAATTATGGTTCTTGGAAATAGGAGATGGCAATATCTTGAGAGGAATTAACTATAATAGATGAAGGATCACTGCTATTTGAGTGACATTTCTGTACTCTGGGAAGGACTTTTCCAAAGACAAAATATCCCAGTTCATCAAAAGCAAAGAGTTGCACAAAAAAGAGGAAAGAGTGTGCTCTAAAATATTAATTTAGTGTGCTTTAAACAAGGAATAAAAAGTAAATAAGCTGTAACTCATTACTTCTAATAGAAGAATATCAGTGAAATAAAAGCTTTAAAACAAAGTGTGAAACAACCAAAATTAATTCTCGGTAGAGTGTGAAATATTGCTCAAGCTTTCTTTCAACTTAAGGATTTATTTATTAGAATTTATATCCATTAGATAATACTGTGAGAAAAAAGAGATAGATAGATAGGTATCGGTATCGGTATCAGTATAGGCATAGGCATAGGCATAGGCATAGGCATAGGCATAGGTATAAGTATAGGTGTAGATATAGAAATAAAGAAGTTGCCTGTACATGGGATATGGTCTTCTAGATGTACTGCCTTGTCTGACCTCAGTGGTGGAGAAAGTGCCTAGGTTTGTATAGATTTAAAATGCCAGGGTGGGGGAATATACACGAGGACCCCCATCTGCTCAGAAAAGATGGGTGGGTGATGGTGGAAGGATGATAAGAGGGGGTGACAAGATATAAAGTGAATAAATTTAAAAAAAAAGATATAAAGAAACTACTGAAAGACCTAATGGAAGCAATGAACTGGACTTATTAGTTCTTGGGAAAGAAAGAAAGAAAGAAAGAAAGAAAGAAAGAAAGAAAGAAAGAAAGAAAGAAAGAAAAGAGGCCATGAAATTCAGATGAACCAAAACAAGAAATAAGAGGTCAACACATTAAGATAATAGCCTGAGAAAGATAGGTTTCTTCTAGGGATACTGTTAAGAATGACAGTTTAAAAAGGAAAGAACCTTGAAAACATAGACCCTAAATGGCTGCTCATGGAACATACTCATGCTCTCTTTCCACATCTCTAAGCTACTGAATAGGCACATTTTGAAATGAGTAGACATGAAATGAAACAGACAAAAGAAAACACAGTCAAAACAGGAATGTTCAATGGAAGAGGCTGGCCTAATCCTTGAAGATATTGTCTAATTTCCCCTATAGTATGTCTTCATTTAACATCCTGAGAATTTGTGCTATCGCAATGTAGGTGAAACTCCTTGTATTATGGAGTAAATTATAGAGCTATTAATTACATCATAAATGAAAAAAATCTGTATTATAACATCAGCCAAGGCACCATTTTTACATGACCAAATGACAGAGACAGTAGACAGAGAAACAGTTAAATTCAGAATCTGTGAAATATCTTTTGCTACAAAGCTGAGATTTTATATTTAAACTGGAAACTGGCTATGCATTTTCCATGAAAAAAATGAAGACCATTATATGAAAATTTAGAAGCAGAATAGTTTCAAACTCATTTTGGTTATGAAACATAGTGGGACATAACTAATTTAAGAATCCACAGTTCTATATCTGTGATTCATAAAAGAGTATTTCACATTGAAGGACTTTCAGGTATTTATTTAAACATGGTTCTAGAAAATTACATTGAGATTTTCTTGGATAAAAAAAAAGAGCAATAGCATTTGCAGGTATTAGCCTGGGAATTAGAAACTGTGTCTGTCCTGTTACCAGTGGAAATAATCAATGACCTGGTTTGTACTTACATGAAAAAAATGAAAGGAACAATAAAGACCCTATTCACCTCTTGCCTACACCTTATGTAAATTCAATTCATGTTCCCTGAGCTTCCATCTCTATTACATAGGGAAGCTAGGATTGGGAGCTATCTTGTAAGCAATAAGAGAGGTAACAGGGTTAAATCTACAAGTATTAACCTGTGTATTTCCTGGGCGTTCTCCCTTCTATCTGCCAGCATTTCGTTGGAACTTTAAATTCCTTTCATCCTCTTTCTCATCAGACATAGAAATGAAATATAAATATTTAGAGGAAGCATTGACCGAGGGGATAAACTGGAAGATTCTAACATGCATTTGCAGAGCTCACTTCCCTCCTGCCAAAGCTAACTTTAGGAATGAAGCACAGAAGGCACCCTGTGCACGGGGAAGATGAAGAGGGGGACAGGGGATAGAGCAGGATGAGAGTCAAGCGGAAGCATCTATAAATCCCAGAGGCACCCGCCCCTATGTTGGGCATTCAGATTCCCATTCTTTTGTTGTCTTGGGTCACCTGCTCTCTAGGTCAACCCTCTCAGCTCATGTGGACATGACTAATGGTTGCTCTTGATCATTTTGCATGGGGACAGGATTACCTTTTAGGGAAATTCCAGATGGATTCCTTTCAAATTCTGATAATGAAGCCATATACTAAGTCTGTATTTGACCTTTGCCAGTTCATAAACACTGTTGAAATCAGTTCTCTCCCTATAGCTGTGATCTGACTCCTTAGTTCCTGGCCTCTCTTCTCAACCAAAACATGTATTTGTAACATTGAAAACATTGTTTTTGTGTTCTAGAAAGACTGAATTTCTAGAAACCTTCTTGAGTTTTATAGATTGTCTTCCAGTCCAGCAATACTCAAGAAACTTTGCGAAGTAAAACCATAAGAACTTGGCAATGAAAAGAAAGGAGAAAAGCTTTTTCATACATGGTTTAGTAATTTTTTTATTTCTTTGTTTATTCATTTATAGTGTATATGTTTGTGTGCACCTGTGTGTGTATGTGTGTGTGTTTGTATGTGTATGTTTGTGTACATACTACCAGAAGAGGTCAGAGAAAGGCCCTGGATCATTTGGAATTTGAGTTAAAGGACAATACATCTGTAATGTGGGTGTTGGGACCTGAACCTGTGCCTTGTACTAACAGTAAGTACTCTTAAAGTCTGAGATCCTCTCCAGCATTCGGTGTTTTTCTGACCTTGACTTTATGTTGTCACAGTCATATTATTTGTAAGTACATACTTTCAAATCTCCTCTCTGAATGTTGTTTTGAAAGATAAGTTGCTTGTTTTTCAGGTTCTCTTGTTGATTTTTCAAAAATGCAGTGTATTTATGTCTGCTCACTGCTTCAGAGTAATGATCCTTAAACTTCCCTGCAGGGAAAGTGTTAGAAGCATTTGTGAGCTTTATAATTGTCTTTAAATTTCACCTTTGGAGAGATTTTATACACTGGCATGTTTTGTTTAAAGTCTAAGGATAACAAGTGTATATGAGTATTCCTTTGTTGTCAACGTATCACTGGGATGTCTTTATGATCCCGGATAGGGGGAAGGAGTGATGAGTTTGATAGATAATGAAGGACAAGAATGAGAAACACACTGGGATATGTCAAGGAATCGATTATGAAGTTTGTAGTCACTTTCTTAAGACAAATTTGGTACAAGAGAATTACTTTTCCTGATCTGACTTGCAGAATTATGCATTGGAAGATCTGTCAAAATGAGCATGGCATATGATCTCAAACTACCATAGACTCAAAAGAGCCAAATTTGTTTTGTGAAATCCGATATAAGAAAGTAATTATCCTAAAGAGATTGCCTTATTCTCAGGAGTCTGTTAACATTATATTTATAACATAAACAGTAAATTGTCTACTTTGTAGCAATAGGAAATGATATTGATTCTAAGAGAGCAAATGATAGTGAAAAGGAAAATTCCGGAAAGCCACAGCACTGGACTTAAATGGATTTTGAAACTTATTAGGTAAGATTAAAGTAACATCAAAACACAAAAGTTTTTTTTTTTAAATTAGAACAAGAGAAATAAAATTAAATGTCAATTGAATTATACTGAATGTTTTACTCTGTGTTGGATGCCAAAACTAATCTCTACAATTGAGGAAGTATATCCAGCCCTGTTGGTAAAACTAATATTTCTTGGAATTGTAATATTTATGTAATTATAATTCATTTTTTCTTATTCAGATGTAATTTACTCTTAATAAAATGGTATATTAATTAACTATGAAACAACATGTCAATATAACATACAATTATCCTTTTTGTCTTTATGAAATGTGTTATAACAGAAGCATCTTATATGTTTGTAGAAGTTACATCTGGTTCTTCCTCCCTGACCCATGCTCCTAGTAAAAAATAAGACCCTGACTCAAAATAAATTTACAAATACCTTGGCCATGTAACTAGGCTCTTCTCTGACTAGATCATAATTTAACATCACCCATTTACTCTAATCTACATTCTGCCACAGAGCTGGTTCCCTGTGCTGAGCTACCATGGGTCTGACTCACCACATCTTCCCAGGTGAATCTCCCACCTGGCATCACTCCAGAATCCTTTCTGCTTCCAGGAAGCACCACCATCTATTTCCTGCCTAAACTATAGATAGGCCATCAAACTTTTATTGACAGGTACAAGCCACATCCATTCAAACGTAAGATGTTCTCCCTACATATGTCTGATGTAACTTTATTTTTTACAGGGCAAGAATACAGTATGAAAGAGGCAAATATCTTGTTGAAAAATAGAAATTACTATGTGTTGAAATTAGCCTCCTTAAAGTAGCCAATATTAGAAGACAGTGCGGTGTACATCATGACTGTACATAAGACATATTTGAAGCCACAGAGATGTACAATATTAAAAGACATTTATTGTGCCTTTTAGTAGGTCAAGCGTGATAAGAAGGAATCATTAATTCGGTGTTTGCAAAGTGTGGTGAGTGGGACCTTAGTTTTCTGAGGTCTATCCCAATGCTCTGCTCTTCGTAGTGGGGACAGACATGAAAAAGAAAAGTGCTCTTTCTGGAGTCTCTGTGGCACACACAATCCATAAAGCCTTGAGGCTTGTTGTCATTGAGCAGTCCCTGGACTCTCATGGATTGCCTCGAAATATTGAACTTTGTGCAGCTTGTCTGCTGTCATTCTCTAAATGCAACTCTGTGAGTTTTTCCTCTCGCTAATTTTTATCGGTTTTGTTAATAACATAAATTTCCATGATCTCCAATTCCAAATATAAATTAATAGCTCCAAGATTTGCCATACAAGTTATGGGGCTAAGATGAAAATGCATTTAAGCAGCGCATGTAGGGTCTGTGAGATGGAACGTACACAGTTCATGCTAAGGGAACCAGTACACAGAGGCAGCCACAGAAAGGAATCGTGAGAGTAGGCTTAGCCCAAACACTTAAAACTAAATTTTATTGTTAAAAATGTCATTTTCTACTTTAAAAGTCTTTCATAAATAGCATAAAATAATTAGAGTCTTAAAAAACATTTTCTAGCAGAATCAATTGGCCTTAAATAAGTACAGCTAATATTTATACACTTCTAGGTATATATTTTGCAATTTATGATTACTCTGTACATATAGTATGTTCTGATTTCAGTTATCAGTCTATTTTTAATCATTTAAAAATCATCAAATTAGTTTGTCATTAAATGGAATGGAATGCAATTACTAAGACTTCAAGTTTTACTCCTTGGAGGGAAAGATGTGAAAAGATGTGAAAAACAATTTTTTTCTAAGAAATGTATTTTTATCACTTCTGAAGTCAATAAAAATAGTGCAAACAGGGAAAAATAGAATTAAATTAGAAAACTTCCTTTTCATGGAAATGATGACTACTTTATTAAACCATTCATATGACATGCAAAAAATACCATTTATAAGCTCATATTTGTTTCTTTATTTAAATGGTACTATTTAAGTACCAAATATTTTGTGTATTTTCACATATTATCCAAAAATCCACATGTATCATAGAGGGGAAATTATATATAACCCTCTATGGGAAATCACAGTCCATAATTTAATTTAATTTAATATGTAGATGAATCAAATTTGTTTCTGACTTCAATGTCATTTTCAGATCCTGACCTATGTATTTCATATCCCCTTGCATTTTCCACTTGATTGTTCAACATTAACTCAAACTTGTCCTATTTTCCTATTATCTGCACCTTCCGTTTATTCTTTTTTTCTTTTGCTTTCTCACCTGCCCACCCACTCCCACCCTACCTCTCCAGCATGTACCAATGCTGGGGCATCAAACTTTCACAGTTCCAAGGACCTCCCCTCCCAATGATGACATGCAAGGCAGTCCTCTACTACATATGCATCTGAAGCCATGGATCCCTCTAGGTACACTCCTTGGTTGGTTGGTCGTCTAGTTCCTGGGACCACTGGGTGTTCCAGTCAGCCAATGTTGTTCTTCCTCTGGGGTTGCAATCACCTTCTGCTCCTCCAGTCTTTCAGTAAACTCCCTGACAGGGTTCCCCTAGCTCAGTCCGCTTGTTGCAACCAAGCATCCACATCTGTATTGGTCAGGGGCTTGCAGAACCTCCCAAAAGGCAGTCACACCAGGTTCCTGTCAGCAAGCACCTCTTGGCCCTCTTTGTCAACACACAAGCTCAGAAAGGGAGAGAGAGGGAGATCCTCATAGGTTTCTGTAACAGAAAGAGCTATGAACTGTATTGTTGATCCTGAAGAATGCAGGATTGCTGACAATGTCTCTTCTGCAACTCTTTAAAATCTCATTTATCGCTATGGTTTATAATGTGTATCTTTAAAAAAAACACTGACACATTTGTTCTTTCCTTAAGTCTCATTCTTCACAGTATGTCTTCTAAAATTCTCAGATTTATGCTGGTGAAGTAGTTTTCTTAATCCTCATAGATACACCTGCATCATAAAGTACATTCTTCATGTCAAGAGTTATAGTTGCAAGGCAAATTCCTCTATTCTATTTTCCCACTTAAAACCCATTATTAATTTAACAAGTGTTTATCGAATGTCAAATAAGTGTCAGGTTTTAGGCA
Organism: Apodemus agrarius; assembly: GCA_964023405.1. Lineage (NCBI taxonomy): Eukaryota > Metazoa > Chordata > Mammalia > Rodentia > Muridae > Apodemus > Apodemus agrarius. The sequence goes on along the minus strand of OZ030014.1, from coordinate 101,111,187 downwards.
CAAAGCGTTAAATGGTGGGCAGACAAATGAGCAAAACACTTTCAGTTAAGTAGAAGTTACAGTTGGAAAGAGACAACATACCCTATCAAGCAAATATATAATGTAATATCATGTAGTGACATGTTCTGAAGAGAAATAAAAGGCTAAAGTTAAAAAACAGGTGTTATTTGACTTCTGGCACAACTGTATGGTAAAGCTAATTTTGCTTAAGGCTCTTATTAAAGGAGATGGAATATATTCATATTTTGAGAAAGAGTGTCTCAGGAAGTGAGAGCAGCCAGAGCAAGACCCATTGGAGGAATCACCTATGGCGGGAAAAGAAACTGCTTTTATGTGCACCAAGGGTAAGAAAGAGGGTGGAAAGCAGAAGGAAGAGTGGATGATACACGAGTCTAAACCAGCAAGTTGTGTTCTTCCTGGCTTCTTCCTTCCTACCTGAAGGTTCTTGTTTTGAGTTTCTGCCCTGACATTCCTTCATGATGGACTCTAAGATGTACGATGACATGCCACCCTTTCCAGAGAAAAACAAACTGTGGATAAGCATGCTGTGTATGTGAGGATTTAGGATCTGATAATATAGGTTTGCTGTGAGAAAACAAAACAAAACAAAACAAAACAAAACAAAACAAGGTTAGCACATTTTCCTGAGGTTAGTAAGGGGAATCATCGTATAATTTCTTAAACATAAACAAACACTTGCAAAACAGTCAACCATGGTTGTTTAGGAATACTAAGCTTGAGTGCTTGGTGAACATATATGGTGAACTGGTGCCTGGAATTACACATGAGAACATAGGATTTGAGGATGGGCTGATTCACAGAACTAAATTGGATACTCAAAGGCTAACAGACAGCAATTTAATACATGTGAGAAAGAACCCCTGACTCCACAAATAAGTAGCCATTAAGATAGACTTAACAGAGGAAACAAGGAAGGCTGGAAGGAAATAGGAACCCTAATATTTGTCTGTTTAATAAACACAAAAGTAGACTTTTCTGTTTATTATCTACATTGGAGTTCATCAAAGCACATTTCTCTCTCTTTCTCTCTCTCCATCCCCATTCCCCATTCCTCTTACTTTTCCATCTTGATCTCTTTCTGTCATTTTCTCTTTCTTCCTCTCTTTCTGTGTGTCTATGTATCTATCTGTATCTCCATTTCTTTTTCTTTCTTATGTTGCTGTTATATACAGCATTATACAGATCATTAAGGTGAGAATTTTGGGCAATCATTTATTATGAAGAAGTACTTTCTTCATAATACCACATCTATAATGTGTATTTGTGTGTATGTGCATGTGCTTCTGCATCTGTATGTGTATGTGCGTGTGTGACAGTGTGTAATATCTGACAGAGATCATGACTGTTTTTGTCAATTTGTAGTATGACATGTGACATATAATATTTAAAAACAATCTATCAATAAAGTTTTTTGAAAACAGATCAATTTTAGACAATTATCATTAAATAAGAGCTGGCTTATATGTACTGGTATTGTTTCTCATGTAAATATAATGACTTCATATCTCATGTTTATCACAAGTAAGAACTAGTGTTAGTTATTTGGCTGTGATGCTCCTGTTATTTCGAGTTTATATTCAGTGACTTCCTGATACTCATAGTTGAAAAACATTACCTCTGATTCTCATAGCCAACCATCCCAACCTTGTTATTTACTCAAAATATTAGCACACATTATTTATTTATTATTGAATACAATTCTACATATTTAGTTACTGAAAAAAATTAACCTTTTTCCACAACTGAAAACTGATAATCTGTCTTCTACGTAGTGCTTCAATATATTTAAGGAGACCAAAGATACCAGTAACACTTGAGTCATACATGTAATAGTAAGACATTTTATTTAGGATTCACCAACATGTTACTAAAACTACATGTTGTAGTAACAATAAGTAAATATGTTTGTAACAAAAGTTATTAAATCCATTTCCAAAATAGTTTTCTGTGAGATTCCATTTTGTTCTTTAAAATAATTATTTTTGAAGCAACAAGGAATGTAAGATTAAGAATCCAAATGTTTTCATTTCACATGCACAAGAAAAGCCAGTAAAAATCTTATGGATAAGAAAGCTACTTACAAGATTACAAATATGGATCTATTTTCATTTTTCTACATACCAGAATTGTTCGTGTTTGAAGGAACTGCAGCCACAAAAATGAGAAGAGACTGAGAGAAAGGAGATTCAGTGAGTGGTCCAAATGGGACCCAGGAAAAAAATCGTAGAATGGGAAATGGGAGGTAGCTATATGCATTCATGAAATTCTGAAACAATAGTATTTGAATTCAAAGTCTTTTTTTCTCTTAGTGATAGTCACAGGCATGCTATTTGTATTTTTTCAGGTTATTTCTTGCAATAAGTTATATTAAAGCTATATAAAAGCCATCTACATTTTAATTTATTTATAATAATTTTTATTTATTTTTGAAAAAATATTTTCATTGAGACTGACTTTAAAGAGATTATAACACTAATGAGTGCTTAATCTTCTATGGAATTTCTATCTGAAAAGAAAAATAACAGGCCTGCTTAGCACATACAGAGGAGTTATATTAGAGTTCGTGTTTAATTTAGCAGAATATTTTTGCCGGCGTAACCAGGTACCCGAGACAGCCCGAGTTTAAGACCTCCGGGGACTCAGGTCTGGAGCAGGAGCTGCGCACAGAGTAGAGATTTGGAGTACAGCGGCCGTGCCTGCGCTCTGCACTCGCAGGCCAGACCCCAAACCCCCTGCAGGCTGCGCCATCTTGCCTGCAGCATCCCATCCAGCCGGTGGCAGGGAAGCCAGACCCAACCAGCTTGCCAGGGGCTCAGACCCAGCTGGCGGAACCAGATAACTGAGATATCCCAACCTTAAGACCCCTGGGGAAACAGGATACCAAACAGCAATCCTGAGCAGGAGCAGTGCAGAGCAGCTGCCCAACAGGCAGAACCAAGTACCAGGAAATTTGTATAAAAATGAGTTTCCTGGTCCATTATCTGACATACTTTTAAGGAAAATGCTTCCAAATTACAAAATATTTTCCTTTCATATATATATACTAATAAGTAAATAAAATAAGCTCTGTTTGTTCTAGTGTTTTTAATAGATTCAGGTACAACCAGCATAATCCCTAACAATGTTCTAAATATGTATCCTTAAGTCCACAGAGGACTGTAGTCATCACCCTTAAGTAGGAAATTCTACTTCATGACAGGTGAAGAACATTACTGAAAATCACAACCAATCAAAATGAATAGCTGTGGAGCCCATTTTTAATGGGTACATCTACAAAACTTATACCAAAGGCTCAGGAAATATTTCAGAAGACAGGTTGGAAAGAGTATATGAGCCAGAAGATTAGATGTTTGACTGTGAGACTGTGCTTTCAAGTAATGTCAGAAACTACACTATGTAGTCTTACTAAGATGGCTGCCTAAACATAAGCTGAATAGGGGAAATAGACATACTAAAGTGGACAGGGGGAAGCCCAGGAGGTCCCAACCTTAAATGAAGGGGTACAGGGAACTAAAGAATGCATGAAAATGGGACAAAGAGTCTTCCCCAAGGTGGAGTACATCAATTGGAAAACCAATACCAAATGGTCAGCCTGAAAATGTGCATGTATACGCCATTACATGGACTGATTAGATCATATTTAGCAATGTGTATTGGTATGTATACACATATTCATGCAAGAACAAGTCATGAAGAGTGAATCCATGACTTTGAAAGAGAATAAGGAGGACTCTGGGAGGACTTGAAGGGGGAAAGAGGAAGGGAGAAATGGTTTAATTGTATTGTAAACTCAAAAATACAAGAGCCAATTAAAAAGAAAAAGAAACAGGCAACTCCTAACCAAAGCATTTCATCTGTTTAAAGAATAAAATAGAATGGAGGGAAGCAGAAGAGAAAAATGTAAATTAGGAAAGTACAATATATTATTCAGATATCATGAAAATAAAATTGAAAAAAAATCAGGTTTATGTCTAGAAGTAATAATCCTGAATGTGGTAACCTAGACGGAGAATGACACACATTCTATATTTTCTCTGTTTGTGGGTGTTAGGTTTTAAACATTAGCAATGTGTGTTTCCTTCAGAAAAGTCTACAGAGGTTTGGTAGCTAGGAAGGAACCTTCTGGGAAGAAGGAAATATTACAACCATTGTGAAATAGATTATAGTGTTGTAAAGAAACAAGAACAAGAGGATTAAATGGTGGGAGGGGATAGGGCAATGTAGAGGTGGGAAGACTAATTAACACTAAAGACCTTGGAAAAGCCATAGGGAAACCTTCTACTGTAGAAGCTGCAGAAATATGTACAACTGGAAAATGTGCAGGGGGTAAGAGAATTTGGAGCCATGGGTTCTACGTGAGATGTCTTTATCATTTCCCTTTCTCCAATGCTCTGGGATCCATGCCGAAAGGAGGCAGAAAGATTTGAAAAAAAGAGTGGAGGTGACAGACTCCAAGAGAACAGTGTTTTCCAGACACAACAGAGTTTATAGACGAATTCACAGAGGATGTTTCAACATGCATAATAGCTGCACAGGTTTAATACAGCCAAAAATTTCAGCACGGATAGGAAGTAAACATAAATCTCATCCTCAACGCCGATGCTATCTGCAATTGCTAGCTGCTACAAAAAGTGTAAAGATTGCATCCAGTTTAGTAAAGAAACCGAGGGGGGAGGGGGAATTATTGGGGAACAGATGGGGGGGAGAGGAACTATGGGAACTATGGTGGGTGGGAACTGGGAAAGAGGAAAGCCTTTGGAATGTAAACATAGAATATAGAAAATAAAAAAAAAAAAGTAAAATGAGTTGCTGTCATTGTGGTTTGTATGTGCATGGCTGTGCCCAGTCTGTGCATGTTTTCCTGTGTATGTGTTTATATGTACATGTGTGCTCATGTGCATTTGTGTGCAGTGTGATTTTGTGTGCACGTTTGTGCATGTGTGTCCTGTCATGTCTGTGTGTGCATGTGCATGGGTTTGTGCCTTGTCTGTGCATATGTGTGTGTGGTTTTATGTATTCATGTGTGTTTTTGTACACATGTATTTGTGCCTTGTGTGTTCATGTATGTGCTTTTTGTTTGACTGCTTTGCTTTCTCTCTCTTGAGAAATAGCATGATAGTGGCCTATCATGGAGGAGTTCAGGAGGCAAAAGAAATGATCAAAATATACTGTCTGAAATGCTTAAATATAAAACATCAATTGGTGGAGCTTGAGAAATCTTGTGGAGTAGGGGGAGAAAAGATTGTAGGAGCCAGTGGGATTAATTACACCACAAGAAATCCTACAGGATTGGCTAATAGGGCTCACAGAGACTGAACCACCGACCAGGGAGTACGCATTAGACAGAGCAAAGCTTTCTGAAAAAGTAGGGGAACCTCTAATAGTGAGAGCAGGGCCCCTCTCTGACTGTTGCCTGTCTTTGGGACCTTTCTCCCCCACTGTGCTGCCTTCTCAAGTCTCAGTAGGAGAAGATGAGCCTACTCTTACTGATACTTGATATGCCAAGGGTGTCTGATCCATGGGAGTCTCCCATTTTCTAAAGAAGAGAAGGAGTGAATGGGAGATGAGGGAATGGAAGGTGGGGCACTGGGACAAAAGACAGGATGGGAAACTGTGGTCAGGACATAAAGTTCATTAATTAATTAATTTTAAAAATCAGGTATTATAAAAGAAAGCCATTATGATACATTAAAATAAACATGCTGTCTTAGATATTAAAAAGTAAAAAAGCAAATAAACCACATTTTGTGAAATTTACAAATAAACATATACCTTTTAAAATATTAAATTTAAAAATATGCATATCATTTACATATATTTAGTATTTATAATATACATAAATACTAAAAATATAATTAAATAATTGTTGCTTGTCTAAAATTCAGATTGAACTAGTGGTTTCCTTTCTCCATCTGACATCTTGATTCAAGGTTGTATGTGCATTTCAGGGATTTATTGTCTATGAAAGACTCTTAAAAAGTAGTCAAGTACAACTATGAAAGAAAATTGAGAAATTTTAATGCTAGTGTCTATGATTTTCATCCATTTTCAGAAATCTTTATACACAAACTTATCTTTCCCGAATTAAACAATATTTTCTTGAAAATGAAACCATATTTCCACAAAGAACATTGAAAGAAAGAGAAGAAGGAATGAGAGACAGAAGAAGAAAACAGATTAAATGTTGTATAAGAAAGGAATTTCTGATAAATTCTGGAACTAAGTCCTTCTGTACTTACATAGACTTTTCGAGTACTTCTGCTTACATTTAAAGCCAAATGCTTGGCACACAGTGACTTATATTTCATCATACTGACAACATAAATTTTTACTATACAATTTTCTATTTATATGTTGATTTAAGTTTTAAAAAGCATTGATAAAAACTCAGAATTTTCCTAGCCTACAGGGAGCCATGATACCCATTCTCTGACCTAACCTTACCAGGCTGATGTCTAGTTTCTCCTTTCTAATAAATAATAAGGGTATTGGATTGGGGATATAGCTGGCAGATAGTAAAGCATTTGCTTAGCATATGTAAGCCTCTGGATTTTATCCACTGTGCCACCATAATAATCACCATCACCAAGTTGTTGATTCAGACTCTCTCTAACTTCCCACGTGCCTTTAATGTTCTGAAACTTTGTGGAGTACTCATCAATGTCACCATGCCAAAGTAATCAGTACAAATATTAAAGTGAGATAGGATTTCCTACGTCTGATGCACTATGACTTCTTTTTTTTTAATTTGGTGCTCAAAGTTCAGACGAAGAACAGATACAGTCCCTTGGACTGATGTCTCTCATACTGGTAAGTGCAACTCTTGAGGTGGCCAAATTGGAAAGTCATCGAAATAGACACACATTGAGCTGAACATCTCATTAATAATAGTTCTACACTGCTATGGGGCCTTATTCTGCTTGCAATCACTGGTTAGAAAAATAGACATTTTTACAAGTGGTCTTTGTTTTTGAAATGCTATTTGATTATTATACATTAAATGTAGTGGTTGCCTGCAACAGAATTCTCTCTCTTTTTTCTTTTTTATTTTTTGATGAATAGGATAACTGAAATCTTTAATAAATTATATTAATTAGCTACCACCCATTTTCTTTTCTCTCTGTCTCTCTGTCTCTCTGTCTCTCTGTCTCTGTCTCTCTCTCTCTCTCTCTCTCTGTCTCTCTCTCTCTTTCTTTTTCTTTCCATCTTTCTTTCTTTCTTTCTCTCTTTCTTTCTTTCATTTTTTTTTGTTATTCAAGACAGGGTTTCTCTGTATAGCCCTGGCTATCCTGGAACTCACTCTGTAGACCGGGCTGGCCTCGAACTCAGAAATCCACCTGCCTTTGCCTCCCAAGTGCTGGGATTAAAGGCATGTGCCACCACTGCCAGGCTAACCACCCATTTTCTAAGGAGAGAGTTTTGTACTTTGTACATTTCTCAGCTGATATTTGTTTGCAAGGAGAACTATGACTAAGCAGATTAAGGTACTTGGGATCATTTAACTATGCAATAAAACAAGCTACACAGTGATGGATTTAATGGTTTATGCTACGAGTGGACAGAATTTTGAAACTACAATCAGAGGAGAGTCAGAAGGACACAGTGTTTGTTGGGCTCATTTAAATTTGCTTTGGTGGAGAATAAATTTCAATCTTTTGAAATGATATAAAAATTGAGTTGCTATTAGATAAGGATGAAGCAACATAAGTATTTTGGAGAACAAAGATGTAAAAGCCATTCAAATGTTTGCTCACATCCCATTTCTACCCCTTCAGCATCTCCTCTGTAGTACTTAAAGATGGGCTTAAAGGATTTAACATTATTCTGTAAGAGTGTGCTCAGCACCCATACAATAGCAATTCAGTCAAAACATACACATTTCTTTGAAAGTACATAGCTTGGAATTTTAGGAAGAAATAGTTCTTTTACAGTATAATCATGAATTATATAGCTGTCTCCCTTTAAGACAGTGCTTTCAGACTCAGAAAAGATTAAGTGACAGGATGATTGCCTAGAGACTTTAGAGATATGAAAGGGTTTGACTCCTTCCAAAGTTCAACTCACTGGCTAATAAATATGACTCTGTGTGGTTTGTTGTATCTTGCATCCTTTGTCTCAGACAGCAGACAGGTGACTCACCTAAGTGACTGAGGTTTTTTTTGTTTTTGTTTTGTCTTTGGTATAAAATAATATGGTGTGCAATTTGACAAATTAAGAAGTGTTACAAAATTAATAAATAGAATTAACTTAGAACCTAGAAGAATGTATTGAGAACACTTAAAAACACAGTATTATATATATGTTGATATATTTGAGTACTTTTGTGTAGAAGTCTGACACCCCTCTCACTTTCTCTGTTGACTTTACTCAGTGGTTTCTTGCTTATGGAGGCCTCTATTATGACCACTACAACATAACAGAATTAATTATAGAATTGCTTGATGGTTAAAGATGTGAAATATGTTGATATTTAGAGAGAACAGTGATGCTCTCTCTATTGGATGTTGTTTATTTTGACCCTGATGTGCTAAGGAATCTACTGATTTTTCTTCTTTGCTTGAGTGTCTCTCTGGAACATTGTAGCCATATGATTTATTCTTCAACTATTTTCTTTCTCAGATAAGTTCTCACCTAGGATTTGGTAACCAGAATAATCTGCAAATAGCATTTCAATAACTATTTCTTATTTCCGTCAAAGAAAAAAATCATTACATTGTCATCAACTAAGCCTAGAGGATGCTTGTGTTTCTTTGGAAAATTGGCCTCAGAGTTTATTTTCTTCACTAAAAAGCTTTCCTCATAATGCTGGCCTCAGGAGATATAATAATGAATTTAGTTCATTCATGTCTCATTGGATTTCTAAACAACTTACAAGGTGACAGTTACATCATGTCAAGTTGTAACTTACCTTGAAACATTTTGGTAATTAAATCCATCCATTCAATGTGATGTTTAAAAAGAATCTACAAAAGAGTAGAAGTTTTGATATAATTTCATCATACAATTGCTAGAAATTAATATGACACAGTAATATATTATTCTAGTCAGAATTCATTACAGTACTTTTTAACATTTATTCATATTTTACTTCATTATATTTTGTGCTTGGTTGGTTCAGATTTTAAACAAGTCATATTATCCGTTATTGTAAATTGGTTATTTCTTTATATTATCTAAATGGTTATTACTAATCCATATGAATGGTATTTAGAGCTTTATTTTTTTCAACATATTATTTTTATTGATTCTTTGGCAACTTCATATCATACATCCTGACTACACACATTTCTCAGTCCTTCCATGCGTGACCCCATCCTAATGACCTACATTTCCCAAAATATAAAACAAAAACATATACTACTACTACTACAACTACTACTAATAATAATAATAGAAAAAGTGAAAAACAAGTCAAATTTGTGTTATCTATATTCTCACCAGAGCATGTTCAAACTCTCAGCAGCCTGACCCTTAAATATAAATGAGTTATTCCCCTCCCACAGACCTTCCAGAAGCCATCAGTTGTGGAAAACTAACTTAAACATCATTATTACAAATTTTAAGCATTCTAATCCATGCCTTCCTGTTTGGCTGCTAATTTTTGGAGCTTGGGAGTTGGGGTGGTGTTAGCATTGTTGCAGAAGACTTCAATGTCGCTCTTTCTCAAATATACATCTGCACTCATCATTATCACTGCAAAAGTAGCTTCTTTGCTGTTTACAGTCAGTGAGGGCATGGATCATGGACCAATAAGTAGTTGCTTGCAACAGAATAGACTATGAACGTGGTGTTGACTGTAATAGGAGCACAGACCCAGACAAGGTCCTTAGAAGCATCCCAGAAGAAGGTCATCTTCATGGCCTCAGGTGGCAGTGATGGATACTCATACCAATATTGCCAACAGCATGGCGCATGGATATCAACAGGTCTTTAGGCATCAGCCCAGACCATGGGTATTTGCATGGCCTTATGTACCATAGGACATGGGCATCAATATAGACCCTTGTTGTGGGAGGACTTGGAACTAGACATGGCTCTTGAGGGCAGTGCAATCTAGAGAGCAACCTGGTTTCAGGTGGCACTGGACTGTATTTTTATGTTGACTATAGTAGGGAACTAAATTCTACTATTATTATAATTGGAGAAAATTATGCAATCATATTTTAAAGTTCACTGGAAAACCTGTTCACAAATGCCCAAGACAATAGTAAAAATAATGTATTTATAAGCAATAATTGAAGACAGGGAAGACATGAATATGAGAGAAGGCAAGTGGGCTTGGTAGAAACTGGAGGGAGGAAATCATGTAATTATATTTCAATTTCAAAACCAAATATTTTAATATTTTCAAAAATGACCTAATGCCCTCCAGATGAAATGTTTTATTTTGTTACACAACCTTAAGGTAATCTTTAAACTGAATCTTGAAATAAAAAAAGAACCATTTTTGTATTAAAATACAAATTGGACAACATAAATTCTAGGAAATGCATAGTGATGCCTTTAGCATTACAAATATTATGTAACAGTATTTTATCAGTAAGTATTTGCAAATTGCTACAAACAATCTATTCAAGGGAAATATAGTATAAATTCGGAACTCACACACTATTGAACACGATTCAGCTACAAAACTAATTAGATCAGGAAATTTTAGGTAAACAAACAATGCTGTGTGTAATGAGGTAGGCCAGACTCAGGACAACTAGTGTCACACATTCTCCTTCACATGTCGCTCTTACAGCCAACTTTTCAGGTGTGAAGTCATGTCCTGAAGCTGTCACGAAAACCACAAAAGCTACATGGTAACATAGCAGGGGTGAGGGGCTCCATAGGGAAATAACAGAATATAGGTGAGATAAATGGGGATGACAAAAACCTGGGGCAGAGGCATTAAGAGAAAGTGGGAGGGAATTTAGCACACAAGGAAACTAAAGGAGAAGGGGAAACACATGGAAGATATTTATTAAAGCCATGAGATGTCATACTATATTTTATTGACTCCAAATTTCATAATACATATCTATCTGTGTGAACATATACATTTTTATTTCTTCTTTTTATTTAATCTTTTTTTTAACTTGAGATATTATTCCTTTCCTGGTCTACTCTCTGACTGTTCCCTGATACCTTCTTCCTCTCCCTCATTTGATGCCCTGTCTTTCTTTCTGCTGGATGTGGACTCTACAAGTTCTCTTTCCCCACTGTAGGGCATTTCATCCAAGGTTCCTCCCATTGAATCCTAAGAATCTCTCACCTCCCAGGACTCTGGTAAATTCTAGAGAGTGCCCCCAAACGCCTACCTCCTGAGGTTGTCTGTTTCATCAGCAAACATAATGGGAAAAAATCTTCACTAACTCCACATCTGATATAGGGCTAATTTCCAAAGTATATAAGGAACTCAAGAAGCTAACCATCAAAACACCAAACAACGCAATCAAAAAATGGAGTATAGAACTAAATGAGAATTCAAAACAGGGAAGTCTCTAATGGCTGAGAAGTTCCTAAAGAAATGTTCATAGTTCTTAGTGATCAGCAAAATGCAAATTAAAATGACCATGAGATTCCACCTTATACCAATCGGAATGGCTAAGATCAAAACCTCAGGTGACAACACATGTTGGTGAGGATGTGAAGAAAGAGGAACACTCCTCTATTGCTGGTGAGATTGCAAACTGGTAGAACTGTGGAAATCAATCTGGAGGTTCCTCAGAAAATTAGAAATATATCTACCTGAAGATCCAGCAATATGACTCTTAGAAATATACCCAAAAGATGCCCCACAATGCTACAGGGGCACATGTTCCTTTATGTTCATACCTGCCTTGTTTGTGATAGCTAGAATCTAGAAACAACCCAGATATCCCACAACAGAAGAATGGATGCAGAAAATGTGGTATATTCACACAATAGAATACTACATAGCTATTAAGAACAAGGACATCCTGAGTATGTATATATACATATATAATGTTTAATCCACTTTATTAAATGCTCATGAAAATTTGACTATTATTCTACCAGAGAGCTATACAGTATCTATTAAAAATCCCAGTATAAGGCATGGGAACCCCCCTTTGAATTGTTGGTCAGATAGCCAAAGTGACTCCCCAAAACAATAAAGGGTACTAGTATTACCTTAGATTGCCTCCTACAAGATGAGTGTTAGTTTCTATTGCTGAAGACAAAATGGACTCAGAATGTGAACTGGATATGACCTGAAATCTTTCTCCCTAGGACTAACTCTTTTTATAGTGTCAATCCTTAATGTTTATTTTACTATTTTTTTCTTTTTTATTGGTTATTTTATTTATTTACATTACAAATATTACCCCTGTACATGGTTTCCCCTGTGAAAACCCCCTATCCTACCCTTTTTTCCTGCATCTATGAGGGTGCTTCCCCACCCACTCACCAACTTCAGTCTTCCTGCCCTCGAATTCTCCTACATTGGGGCATCCTGCCTTTGCAAGACTTAGGTCTCTATTCCCATTGATGCTCAACAAGGCCATCCTCTCCTACATATGCAGCTTGAGCCATGGCTCCCTCCATGTGTACTCTTTGGTTGGTGGTTCTGGGAGCTCTGGGGGGGGGGTCTGGTTGATTGATATTGTCCTTCTCTGGGGTTGCAAACCCATTCAGCTCCTTCAGTCCTTTCTCTAACTCCTCCATTGGGGACCTCATGCTCAGTCTAATGGTTGGCTGCAGGCATCCACATCTGTGTCGGTAAGACACTTATAATTGCATTGAGCATTGATTCATATTCCATGTAAGTCCATACAAACTTTAGGAATTTAAACGTGTCTTTAGCAACTTCATAAGGAGTATACTCTTTTCATGGATTGCTTTTGACTCTACAGGAGTTTTAAGACACCAGTCATAATGGATGGACACAGGAGAGCTTCAGTTGATTTCTCTCCCCTTCTAGTTTTTTTCTATCATTTTTGTATGAAAAGTGAACACGTCTTTTACCTCCTTCTTTGAACTGATCTCTAATTATGCTATTTATTTTGCATAAATTATAACTAATTTTTCTATTCCTTTTTATGTTTATATTTATTATATAGAAATGTAGCTGATTTTTAGGTTGGTTTGCATTCTGTAAATTCAATGCAATCATTTAGTAATTCTAAATTTTAATTGTGTGTTCAGTTTTCTATAGATAGCTTAATCTTTTAATAATTTATTTTATTTTTGAAATTATACTGTAATTAAATATTTTCCTCCTTTTCTTTCTTCCATTTACATCCTTGCATTTATTGCTACTTGTTTCATTTCAAATTCATAGACTTTTTATTAATTATTATTACATGCATAAATGCATATTCGTAGATATGACCTGCTCAGTCTTTTTATATAAGTTTTCAAGACTGGCTATTTGGCATTGAATTAAATAATGGCGTCTTTTTACAAATGAATTATTACACTACTTTTATTTTTGTAATGTTTTATTTTTGTCTGCTTACTGTTCTGCTTTACACTTCTGCATCTATTTTTAATATGAGAAGTAAACAGGAGCAACCTTGTTTGGTATGAGTGTTAAACATTTTTTGAACTACTAAATAAAACCTGTGGTGGTTTTCTGCTTGTTCATTGTTCCACTTATGTGACCTCTATTGTCCTGGGACACAGATATTATACATGCTTTGCCAAATATTTTTATAATTGAAAGGTATTGAATTGCCCAAATCTTTTTTATATCAAATTTGTTGATCATTCTGTTAACACATTGTAACATTCAACTGATTAGTCTATGATGACCTTCCCTTGCACTCTACAGATGAATACCATTTCATTGCATTAAATAATCCTCTTAATTCATTATTAGTACTATGCTAAGAATTTATTTACTTGACTTAACCAAGAATATTAACCATTAATTTGCTTTTGTTATAAAGCTCTTTCTGGCTGATAGTGCCCAACAGGGACTCACAATTTGTCAGTGGGCAAAGAATAGCAGATTTTTTAATGCTCAGCCTTAAACAGAGTTTCTATAATCACACCCTTTTTCCATAAACTTAGGGTTCATGGCAGTATATGGGACTGAAAGATTTTAATACCTAGGGATTGTAAACTATTTCCACTAAATCAGTATTTTCTAGACAAAGTAGGGCATTGGGTCATATGAATTCACAGAGGTTGTAATAGCATTCACATATCTTGTATAAGATGAAGCCAGACAAAATTTAAGCATGGAGCTGGGAGATAAGAACAGAATTCTACTCATAGTTAGTAATTATTGACCTCTATTTATAGGGAGAGTTAGTTTTGAAAGGTGCAACCCCTGTTGGCTTGACCATGTTCTAGTGCAGCCCATTCACAAACTATACTTGATGGATTTTAAAGAAGAGAAGACACAAATGCATGTATATGGAAGGGTGATGAATCAAGGAAGAGCCATTAATATTGTGAATATGATCAAAGTAGACTGTATGAAATTCTCAAAGATCTAACAAAATGAGAGTATAGCACTTCATATACTTTTAGAAAAATGAAGTAAAATGAAGGGAATTTAATAAATTCCTTTTATTATGCAGTTAACTTTATTATCATGATTTCAGGGTAGAACTGGTGATTTGAATGATTTTCTTCTAGTCTGTGAATAGTTAGAGATATTGCATTTAGCTTTATTAATTCAGGTTATAATCAAATTGAAATGAATGGACTTTTGAATTGGCAATTGTGATCATTTATATTGGTTTTATTTTATGTTAAGTGAGGTAGAAAGGGCTACCCTGAATGTGAGCAGCTCCATTTTATGGTTTGGGTCGTGGCCTTTTTGAAAAGAATAATGGAAATGAGAAAGCATATCCTTTAGTTTCTGTTGCCTTTTGGCTATAATACAATGTAACCAGCAGCTTCAGGCTCTGTCCACACCTGCTTCCCTGAAATAATAGCCTCTACTGTTAAACTGTGAACCAAGTAAACTTTTGATTCCTTCTGGTTCTTTCGTAAATAACGTTATTATCGTCAATTGTTAATAATACAGAAAATAAATACAGAGATGTGGGATTACTACTGTAACAGCCTGAGTATATAGATTTTAGACCTTAGGAACTAATTTGCCAAAGGAATGAGTTAGAGCTTGGAACTGTGAGATTATAAAGCCCCCAAATACTGAAACCAATAATTTTATAAAGTATTCTTTTAGATGTTTGGAAGTACAGAAGCCTCACAGAAATACTGGTGGCAAACAATGGCTAATGAGGTTTTAGAGAACCAGAAAGTAACCCCAAAATAGTGTGGAAGATAGCCAGATTGTATTTGTCTGCATTCTGTCCATGATGAGCACTTTAAAAGAATTAAATTATATAGACTAATATGTTTGTTGGCAGGATAACACCTAGGTTGTGGCATGAGATAATGTCTAATGCCACTGGACAACTTGACAGACTGTAGAACAATCACCTAGAATAAGAGCTTCCAAGCACACATTGGGAGGACTGTCAAGATTAGTTTACCATAAGTGTTAAGACTCTATTTTACTTCAGGCAGCACCATCCAATGGGCTGGCCTCCAGAACTGAATACAACTGTGAAATAAAGTTGAATAATAGCAACTCTTGACTGCAAACACAATGTGACTATCAACCTTAAGATACTGTCAAAAAGAATCCTCCCAGTAATATCCTATACCTTTAGACTGTGAGACAAATATTTTCTGATTTAAGTTACTTTTGTCACAGTATTTTATTATACTAACAGTAAAATTAGCTACTACAGTCCTGAGAAGAATGAATATTCTTCTGATAAACTTGATCCTGTAGTTTTGGGGCATTTGGAATTGGTTTACTAGAGTGAAATAATTTAGAACTTGCTCTAGAAAAGTTATAGAATACTGCAATCCAGTAGTTCTCATACATAGATTCAATGACATTTCTAAGAGTCATTTATCAGATATCCTGCATATCAGATATTATATTATGTTTCATAACAGTAGCAAAATTACCGTTATGAAGTAAAAAAGATAATTTTATGGTTAGGGGTCACCACAACCTGAGGTGCTGTATTAAAGGGCCACAGCATTAGCAAAGTTGAGAACCAGTGCCCTAATCAGAACTTATTGGACTATTTTGGTGGAAATTGGGAACTCCTAAATGCTAACAAACAAACAAACAAACACAAACAAACTTGGATTATGAAGGACTGGGCTATGAGACTTCAGAAGAAAGATGCAAGTTTGGGTCATAGAACTTTGCATCAGTGTTTCTGACAGTCATCAAGTCCAGTAGGTGTAGTTGAAACAAAGTCCCTAAAAGTGGCATGAAGATGTTATCGCATGAAACTGTGAACACAAAGCCCATGTTGCAATGGAGAATTCAGAGTGTTAGAAAATCTACTTTAGTTACTTTACTTGTAAAAAGAGGGTGTAGCTATTTTTAAAGTGCATGTCCCCATTTAAAGGCATCAGAGAATAGTACAGGTAGCTACAGATTATAGATAGAGGTAAGATGAAAACATAGCCCTTGGTTTTAAAGCTAATTTACTCTGCTAAACCTAGAACCCTAAAGCCAAGAATCTATGTTTTTCCCATTAAAGATGTTCCTTCAGATATTACAGACACCATCAATAATGTTTGAAGCTGAAAATTATTGGCTAAATGAGTTAAATTTTTCTACCTCAAAAATACTAATCCACACACTGGCACTGAAATTCCATGTGGAACTTGATAAGCACATATATCTGACAATCTGTTTGATCTGCGTGATTTAGATAACAGTGATGGGGTATGTATCAGTCACAGACCTATGAAATGGTGAGTATCCATTCTCCCTTATTTGTATCTCTGGTACTAATCAAGATGAGTCCATATTACATTGTCACTATCTTAATGATTTTTAAAGTAATAACATATGCTTGAAATCTTCCAAAATTATGTGTTTGTATTTTTTTCTCCTTAGATATTATCACCAATATGTATTTACCTGTGTAACTCTGATTCTTTTTGGGAGGCAATACTTCACATTCCTTTGGAGCATTTCATATAAGCTTTTCTTCTTTTTCATATTTATGTGAATTTGTTCTTTGGGAGATTAAAAACTCACAGCCCTGACCTTAAGTCATATGAGGCAGAATTATTCACTGGACATTAACAAAGCATTATTCTGTGAAGTCTGTTTTGAACAGATTTTCAAGTATCATAAGATCAACATTTTTTTTAAAAGATTACTTTCTGAATTTATTTCTAGGTTACATTTTTCTCCATATTATTTACAATTTTCTATTCAATATATTCTTTATTTACATTTCAAGTAAATTTTCACTTTCCTGGATCCCCCCTCCCGGAAAGTCCCATAAGCCCTCTTCCCTCCCCCTGTTCCCCCATCCACCCCTTCCCTCTTCCCTGTCCTTGGATTCCCCTACACTGCTACACTGAGCCTTTACAGGACCAGGGGCCACTCCTTCCTTCTTCTTGGGCATCATTTGATATGTAAATTGTGTCTTGGGTATTCCAAGCTTCTAGGCTAATATCCATTTACTGGTGAGTGCATACCATGAGTGTTCTTTTGAGACTGGTTACCTCACTTAGGATGTTCTTCAGTTACATCCATTTGTCTAAGAAATTCATGAATTCATTGTTTTTAATGGCTGAATAGTACTTTGTTGTGTATATATTTTCTGTATCCATTCCTTCGTTGAGGGACATCTGGGTTCTTTCCAGCTTCTGGTTATTATAAATAAGGCTGCTATGAACATAGTGGAGCATGTATCCTTATTGCATGCTGGGGAATCTTCTGGGTATATTCCCAGGAGTGGTCTTGCTGGGTCCTGATTTCCAGAGCGGTTTTATCATTTTGCAATCCCACCAACAGTGGTGGAGTATTCCTCTTTCTCCACATCCTCGCCAGCACTTGTTGTCTCTTGAGTTTTTTATTTTTTTTCCTTCCTCTACTAAAAAAATTTATTTTCAATAAAATATTTTTTTAATTTTTATTTTCTATATTCTATGTTTACATTCCAAAGGCTTTCCCCTTTCCCAGTTCCCACCCACCATAGTTCCCATAGTTCCTCTACCCCCCAACTATTCCCCAATCATTCCCCCTGCCCCCTCGGTTTCTTTACTAAACTGGATGCAATTTTTACAGGCCCAGGGTCCTCTCCTTTCTTCTTCTTTGGAATCATTTGACTTGCTATTTGTGTCTTGAGTATTTAGGGCTTCTGGGCTCATTAATATCCACTTATCAGTGATTGCATTTCATGTGCATTCTTTTGTGATTGGGTTAATTCACTCAGGATGATATTTTCCAGGTCTAACCATTTACCTACAAATTGCATGAATTCATTATTTTTAATTGCTGAGTAGTATTCCATTGTATAAATATACCACATTTTCTGTATCCATTCCTCCTTTGAGGGATATTTGGGCTCCTTCCAATTTCTGGCTATTATAAACAAGGCTCCTATAAACATAGTGGAGCATGTGTCTTTATTGCATGCAGGGGAATCCTCTGGGTATATGCCCAGGAGTGGTATGCCAGGGTCCTCTGGAAGTGACATGCCCAATTTTCTGAGGAACCACCAAACTGATTTCCAGAGCGGTTTTACCATTTTGCAATCCCACCAACAGTGGAGGAGTGTTCCTCTTTCTCCACATCCTCGCCAGCACTTGTTGTCTCTTGAGTTTTTAATCTTAGCCATTCTGACTGGTGTGAGGTGGAATCTCAGGGTTGTTTTGATTTGCATTTCCCTGATGACTAATGATGTTGAACATTTCTTAAGGTGTTTCTCAGCCATCCAAATTTCTTCTGGTGAAAATTCTTTGTTTAGCTCTGTGCCCCATTTTTTGATAGGGTTATTTGGATCTTTGGGGTCTAACTTCTTAAGTTCTTTGTATATATTGGATATTAGCCCTCTGTCAGATGTGGGGTTGGTGAAGATCTTTTCCCAATTTGTTGGTTGCTGTTTTGACCTTTGGACAATGTCCTTTGCATTACAGAAACTTTGTAGTTTTATGAGGTTCCATTTGTCAATTCTTGATCTTAGAGCATAAGCTACTGGTGTTCTGTTCAGGAACTTTCCCCCTGTGCCCATGTCCTCCAGGGTCTTCCCCAGTTTCTTTTCTAGTTTCAGTGTGTCTGGTTTTATGTGGAGGTCCTTGATCCACTTGGAGTTTATCTTAGTACAAGGTGATAAGAGTGGGTCAATTCACATTCTTCTGCATGTTGACCTCCAGTTGAACCAGCACCATTTGTTGAAAAGGTTATCTTTTTTCCACTGGATGGTTGTAGTTCTTTTATCAAAGATCAAGCAACAATAATTCTGTTGGGTTCATTTCAGGGTCTTAATTCTATTCCATTGATCTACTTGCCTGTCACTGTACCAATACCATGCAGTTTTTAACACAATTGCTCTGTAGTACTGCATGTGGTAGGGGATATTGATTCCCCCAGAAATTCTTTTACTGTTCATAATAGTTTTAAGTATCCCGGGTTTTTGTTATTCCAGATACATTTGAGAATTGTTCTTTCTAAGTCTATGAGGAATTGAGTTAGGATTTTGATGGGGATTCCATTGAATCTGTACATTGCTTTTGGCAAGATGGCCATTTTTACTATATTAATCCTGCCAATCCAAGAGCATGGAAGATTTTTCTATCTTCTAAGGTCTTCTTCGATTTCTTTCTTCAAAGACTTGAAGTTCCTGTCATACAGATCTTTCACTTCTTTGGTTAGAGTCACACCAAGATACTTTATATTGTTTGTGACTATTGTGAAGGGTGTCATTTCCCTGATTTCTTTCTCAGACTGTTTATCCTTTGAGTATAGGAAGGCTACTGATTTGCTTCAGTCAATTTTATATCCAGCCACTTTGCTGAAGTTGTTTATCAGCTGTGGGAGGTCTCTGGTGGAGTTTATTGGGTTGCTTAAGTATACTATCATATCATCTGCAAATAGTGATAGTTTGAATTCTTCTTTTCCAATTTTTATCCCTTTGACCTCCTTATGTTTTCGAATTGCTCTTGCTAGTACCTCAAGTACTATATTGAAAGGGTGTTTATGAAACAATACTACAGTATCAGTTTGATTCAAAGGCTTCCTTGAGATTAATTAGTTGATTTTATAATTAGTTCACTATTTTTAATTATTTAAATCTCAAATATTGACCCTAATCCTAGTTACCCCTAGCAGAGTTCTTCCTCCTCATCCCTTTCACCTTTAGTTTGAGGGGGCACTCCTTTCAGGGACATCTCTGCTCCCTAAGGCTTCAAATCCTTATAGGATTAGGCAATCCTCTCCCCATGAGGCCAAACAAGTCAGTTCTCTGCTACATATGTGCCTGGAATCTCAGAGCAGTCCATGTATGCTCTTTGAATGGTGACTTAATCTCTGGGAGCTCACAGGGGTCTGAGTTAGTTAATGTTATTTGTCTTCTATGGTGTTGCCATGCACTTCATCTTTTCCAGTTCTTTCCCTAATTCTTCCATAGAGGAAGACCTCTATCCAATCTTTGCCTATAAGTATCCACATTTATATCAGTCAGCTGCTGCTAGAGTCTCTCAGACAGTCATGCTAATCTTCTGTCAGTAAGCACAACACAGCATCAGTAATAGTGTGAGGGATTGGTGTCTGCCCATGGTATGAATCCCAAGTTGGACCCTTCACTGGTCGACCATTCATTCAGTCTCTTTTCCATTTTTGTCCCTGCATTTCCTTTAGACAGGACCAGTTTTTGGTCAAAACTTTTGTAGGTAACATCCCTCCACTGTGTTTTCTGCCTGTTTACTGGAACAATTTTGGGTCGAAAATTTTGAAAGTGGGTTGTTGTCCCCATTGTCTTTAATTGATGGCAATTTAATGAGGGCCTAGAGCTAGCAGAAACTGACCCTTTCTTACTTTGGAAGTCACTAACACCACTGCTACTTCATTGACCTGCTAGAGTCACAGGACTTGCCATATAGATTTATCAATGGCTACAATATGCCATTGACAGACATATAAATTCATTCTCAGCCAAGTGTAAATGTACATGAATAATGATACCCATGTATCTCATGATCGGAGAACTGCCAGGGCAGGGTCACTCATCTATTACCATGGGTCTCCATTCTGGGTGGATTTTCCAGTCATTTAAAACCTTACTGTCCCATAACTTCCAATATGGATTTCAGGAGACAGTTTGTTCACTGTCTCCACTTTACTCTTTAATTCTCCATGAAAGTTGTCAATTTTAACATGTTATTCTATATATCTCTTTATTTTATCAGAAATATTTTCCATGTAAATCTTCAATTTTATCATAATTTTTTTACTTCATTTTTCAATAAAAGAACATGCTTTTCAAAATAAGTGTACTGGTACTCATATTTTGATGGTAATCAATAATTCTCTAATTGGATTTAAAGCCCACCCATAGGCAGGAAACAATGCTTAATAAAAAAAAGTCAGATTTCTGGATCTAGTGAAGGCCTTAGAGAAGTACCTAATGTCTACCTGAACCACTTTTCTAGACCATAGTAATTCTTTACTCCATTATATATCTTATTTTTATCCCCACAAGTAAGTATAACAACCACCTATCATCAAGGAAGCCTTGATTTCCAGCAAATACAGACTTAAAGGAAAAATAGACTCCACATTTTATAAAGAAGAGAGTATGCTTTCCATAAATATATATTAAATTAATTTAAACCAAAATCCAACTAACTTATCAGGCATATTTAGCATCAAAGAACAATATGGAAGATATTTTTAATACTGTACTAAGGCAGACACTTTGCTACATTATGGTTAAAAAGTCCAAAGTATCTATAATGCACTCCAGGTAAAGAGCAGATTCAGAGTACAAAGACTGATTCTCTGCCCTTGGTTCATTGATGTTCAATTCTGTGGTTCCTGTTTTGACTGTGGGGTGTCACTTTATAGCTTAATTGTAGACCTATACTTTACTTATCAATATACCATAAAGTTTAATCCAGTAAAATATTTTTAAAAAATGAATTTCATACAAACAATTTTGAGAATAGGTAAGAATGGCACCCTAACAGATAGAAAAATCTGTAAGTAAAATATTAATAAAATTTTGGGGGGTTAAATGTCCTCTAAATATTGAACTGTAATGAGAACACACAGAGAATATCATAGCGAGGTTTTGCTTTTGAATTGACAAGCCCTTCTAGATTATTTGTCAGAATTGAAAACATATTACTTAACCTCCCTTTGGTCAAAGTTTCTGTGTTAACTGACACAGAAATCTGATTAAAGTTTGAGTGTCATTAAAATTAGGGTCAAATCCACAAACATCAAGTTCAGTGAGTAGAATTTATTAGAAGCAATGGGCATCAAATAGAGAGAAAAATAGGTGAACCCTAAATTGTAACTACATTTAAATGTATTGTAAGATAAAAATGTATTATTCTGAGTAACAAGATAGTATGAAGGCACTGATATAAACGAATAAATTGCAGAAATGGTGAGATTTACACATCATCATTAAGAAGCAAGAATATAGCTCTCCTGTACATATGGAACCAGATTATTGGAAAATTATGGACAGGAAATCACTGATTCCTATATCAACTTATTAAGCTGAAGGAAAATTTAAATGTAAATGAATTTATCAATATAGTGTTTGGGGCTATTTAGCTGTGAGATACATGAAGTAAGTGTATGAATACCACTTCAATGTTGATAACATAGAGCATTTCAGTAACCATGGTAAAGCCAGAGAAAAACAGGACATTGTAACTTCAGGGCCAGTGAGATGACTAAGTGATAAATACCGCTGTTGCCAAGCCTGATGACCTGAATTAATCTTCAAACCAACATGGTAGAAGGCAGCAGAGTGCTCTCTACTGTACATTTTTCTCTGTGTCTAAGTATACCCCCTCCCCCCACACACACACAGGAGAGAGTGATATGAGTGGAAGAGAGAGAGGGGGGGGAGAAAGGAGTAGATCAAAATAAATAAATTCTTCTAAAAGAAATAATGTAAGTGAATGTGTTTAAAAGAGCATAGAAATTCAATAAAGCATTGCCATTACCCACACATCCACTGGCTTATGCTATAAACAATTTGTGATTTTATAAAGAAGAGAAGGCAAATAAATAAGTAAAATGAAAAGATTTAAAAAAAAACAGCTCTTGATTAATACATTTAAAGCACAATAAAAATACCATGCAGGGAATGAGTTAAACCACAACGTAGATTTTGTACTGTATTCAAAACATTAGAAAGAGTTTTAGCAGCCATGTTCTTCCTTATATGCTGCTGCTGCTGCTGCTGCCATCTTGGGAAGGCTTACATGTTATCAACACTGGCATCAGGTGAAACAGATTTTACTGTTCTATCTGTTTACTTGCATTCAGCTTCATATTATGTAACTCAAATTATGGACAGGGAGGATTTTACCATGTGTTTGCAAATGAAGAGATGTTTTCTATCTTAGAGTAAATAACATGGATATTTGTTATAGGCCAAATAGATTTGTCAAGGCTATAATCTCATTAAAATTATCCAATGTCCAAAATGCATTTATTAGTTGTATTTCCTTATAATTATAATTTAATTCACTTATTCGTCACTTTCCTTTTGCTGTGACAAAATACTATGACCAAGGCCAAGTTATAATAGGAAGCATTTAGTTTTGTGCCTCAGAGTTTCAGGGGCACAGAATCCATTTTCGTCATGGTAGGGAACATGGTGACAGGCAGGCCTGGTTCTTCAGCAATAGCTGAGAGCTTCCAGATGCTCTGTCAGTACAAGTATGAGTCAGAGAACACACTGAGCAGGAAACAGGCTATTGAAACCCCAAATTCCATCCACAGTGACACACCTCCTATTTTTAGTATGTGTGCTTTTAATAGTCCTTGTATTTTCTCTACATATATATGATTATAAAAATAAAATATATAATATAATTTAAATGTATTGAATGTATATAATATATTAAGTGTATGTCTTTGTCAGGGTTTCTATTCCTACACAAACATGACCAAGAAGCAAGTTGGGGAGGAAGAGTTTATTCAGCTTATACTTCCACACTGCTGTTCATCACCAAAGGAAGTCAGGAAGCAGGTCAGGAAGCAGGAGCTGATCCAGAGTCCATGAAGGGATGTTACTAACTGGCTTGCTTGCCCTGACTGCTCAGCTTGCTTTCTTATAGAACCCAAGAATACCACCCACAATGGGCCCTCCCAACCTTGGTCACTAATTGAGAGAATGTCTTTCAGCTGGATCTCATGGAGGCATTTCTTCAAAGGAGGCTCCTTTCTCTGTGATATCTCCAGATTGTATCAAGTTGACACACAAAACCAGCCAGTACAATGTATATAACATAAGTGTATATATAATATATATTACATATATTATATACATAATACACACTTCTTTATACTATTGAAACACTGAAAAATAGCTCACACATACAGATAATATAACCATAGCTGCATATGCTTTCTGGGAGAGGGGGAGCCTAATCAGGCTGAAAGTTCTGCTCTACTTGAAAGATATATACTTATTATGATAGAAAGTAAGTTATAAATTTTCTTTCTGTACCTAGAATATATTCCTGCTTTTTCATGAATCTATTTTTATCTCTGATTGATTTTCCCATTCCTATATTCCATGGAATTCCTGTATTCAAGTCATCCTAGTTATTCTAATGCTATCTAAACCTGCTTACTGGTTTAACTAATGTTTATATTTTAGTCTCCATAGGGATTGCTATATGTAATTCATCGATAGGAGAATATCATCATATATGCTGAACTGATGACATGAATTTCTTCCCCAAAATAAAAAGTCAACTAAGATTGAACAGGAATAAAATATAAATGCATTTACATGATTTCTTGTAAAAGTTTTAAAATATATCTACTTGAAAATATCTATTTTGCTTCTAAGATGGTCTTTACATAGAATCTGAAGCCTGAAATTAATAACCACCTTCTTCACTCTGAATCATGAATGCTGGGTTTACAGGACTTGAGCTTCATGACAGGTAAAAATATTTTGGGGATATTTGTTTGTTTGTGTTTCTGTTTGTTTGTATCTTATCTTTTCCCAGGCATCCCCTTAAAATTTAGCATTTGTATCTACTCAAATATCAAGGTGCAAGTGCTTAGCAGTAGAGAAATTGTAATCCAGCAGCATGGCTACTCCGGCTGGAAAAAGGACATCCCTTTAATCCCAGGAGAGAGGGACAAACAGATCTCTGAGTTCAAGGCCAGTCTGGTACAGAGCAAGTTTCAGGTATAGAAAAGCTTAGGTCAAAGAATGATGGTACTTGCTTTTAATCCCAGCACTCCCTAGTGAGTTGTGAGGCAGCATAGTGCAGTTTGGTTGGTGACTGTCCCATTGGTGGGGTTCAGAGCAGTTTTGCTGGGGCTGTTTTACAGAGAAGGTTGTAGGTGAAGACAAAATGAGCAAGAGAATGAGAAGTAGCCATAAGATTAGAAAAACAAAAAACAAAAACAAAACAAGAAAAAAACAAAACAAAGTAAACAAAAAACTTCACCAGAGCTACTTTGAGATCAAGCAATGAAATGTTGTAAGAAGCTGAGAAAAGCCAGATTCAATCACTTCGTTTTGAGAGTAGTTTGAGCCAGAACAGCTGAGTTGATACAGCCAACCAGAGTTCAGAAAGAACTCGAAATGATGAACTTACTCATGAGTAAGTCTCAGAGGCTGAAAATATACTAGGCCTAGATTAGATTGTATGGACACTAGATGCTTCTAGGAGTAGGCCTAGAATACCCGATGGAGGCCGTAAACCGCAGAGATGATGATTACATAAGGCAAATAAAAATTGCATTTATAATTAGCAAGTTCTTTTCTTTTTCTATAGGATCCTGTAACTTAAAACCAATGATTGTTCACAATAATAAATGCCCTGTCATTCTAGTTTTGTTTCATACAACATTCTGGTCCAGACAATCTTTAGTAAGCCACTCTTTCTTTTGCTTCAATATCTTTCTTGTCTGTGCAACCAGAGGCTGGCCCCTCTTTATAGACCTATTGCCCCATTGGTATTTGCTACTTCCAAAATTTAAGCTTACATTAAGATGTCAAAAAGGCCAATACATCTAGAACAACCTCATCTTCACCCTGCAACCAGATAACTGGTTAATAACAGATAATAAAAAATATTTATATTTCCCAAGTATTTTACTAGTGATCTGTGGGAAACTTCTGCTAATTTAGGTGGAAGTCTACCTGGATAGTCTTCTGGGGCTTGCCACATAATGGAGGACTCCCTTTGTTAGCAAAGATTCTCATTGATCTGATGTCTGAGGAATATTAAACCTCCATATTTGCCTCTACTTAAGGAATGTCACAGAGCCTCAATTAGTTTATAAGACCAATTTCCTTTCTCCTGGCAAAACCTGTTTAGCTAGTCTTGACACTTCTGAAATGCATCACTATCTTAATGAGACATTTCAGGTACCCTAAGCCTCCAGCCAATGAGCTTTGACCATCCTGGACATCCCTACCCTCAGTCTTTATAGGCCTTCAGTAACCCTACATGAAAGAAAGTTTACCTGTCTACTCACAAGCAGTCCTGGTGTGGTCATTCAGCAAGCAAACTCGCTGGTCTCCTGAAACCCCCGTTTGACAGCTCTGCTCCTTTTGCCCTCATAGGCCAAATGACCTGAGAATCCACAAGAACGAGGAGACGCACATGCACGGTTATCAATCTATTTTTACCCTTAATCTTTCAAAATTTACCTCTCTTATACTTCCTAAAATGCTAAACTATAAAGAATAACAGCTACTTTATTTACCAGGACAACTCTAAAATTGGACAGTTTTATAAAACCATGACAAATGAAGACCTTGTGCTAAAAGTCTGTCTTTGAGTCTACAGAACTTTATCTAATCAGCAGATTCAATACCATGTCCACTTCAGAGCCTTGAAACACTTTTATAAATAAGACTCTTCATCCTTTTTCAAGACTATTCTGAAAACTGTGATGCAAAGATAACATGACCATCTCCATAACATTTGTCGATTAATGAAACTATTCTTGCTCAACCCAGAATTAGAGGGATTAACAAGTTTGAGGGTATTAATCTCATATTAGAAACCCCTGGCATGATGCTCAAGTCAGAGAACACTACTTTAATACAGAATAATTTTTTGAATAAAGACAGCTGTTTCTAACTAGCTACCCATGGAAGTAAAAATTAGCACTATTTTCCCCACTAGGTAAAGCACTAAGCATGAAATAAATCTCTGATCATATCCTTCTAAAAGAAATCTGTTGGAAAGGACAGAAAATTTGAGCTGTTTCATGAGTAGCCAATAAAAACAACCACAATGTTTTAAAATTACCACTTAACCAGTGCTAAAATTTAATATCACCCATCTGAATATATAAATAATGGCTTCTTCCTACTACTTTTTCTAATGTGTGTGATAGTAATATTGGAAACACATTATGAACTATATAAAAGATATGAAAGAATTTTTTAAAGACCTGGTTTCAATCACATATAATGGAGCTATATTTTATAGGTTAGTATTTTTGATCCTTTAGTTCCTTTTAATAAATATATCCATGAAGATGGTGTAAGATATTGTGAGATAGAAGTGGTTATGGACCCCAATTTTCTTTCTACTCATAATTTACTTTCGCCTTTTACAATGCAATTTTATTTTCCAGGAGACAGGTGCAATTTCTATTAACTAAAGGAAATGCAAAGAGTTTTACAAAGTGCTTGAATTTCAAGCCATAAGATGGAAGAGTTGCAGAAGGTAATCGAATACAACCCACAGAAGTCTGATTGACTCTGATTCGTCCTGTAGAAACTACTAGGACAGTCTTTTCTAATTGAAGTCTACTAAAAGCTGCCAGAGAATTTTAACTTGCTCTTTTTTTAACAGACCTAATAAAAAGTCAAACTCTTTCTTCTTTTATATTGATAGCTGCCTGCCCTAAGGAAATATGATAGAATCGTTTGAATTATTACTTGATTGCTATTCAGGTAAAGAGATTCTACTTCATAGAATATGTAAAAAACAGAATGAAAAACATTCAATCATCAAAATATCCCTTAATCTACCCAGAAGATACCTACTCCACAGTTTCTATCTCTTTGATAAAAACTATTGCCTTAATCGGTTGGTTGGAATTTTATTTATAAGTGGAAGCATACCTTTTCATAGACAGAACAATTTAACAGGTTTACTAAGAATTATTGCTTTACTTGAGGCACTGCCAGAATAAGAACCTGGAATATTTCACCCAGTTGTTTAGAATGAAGAAAAGCTCATTGAACATTTGCCAATAATCAATAGTATGTTTTTATTTCAAGGAATTTCAGGTTCTTTAATTAAATGGGGACTTATGATAAAAGGTGAAAATATGATAAGAATGAAAGTGTTTTAATAATTTGGAAAATCTCAAGCTTCAGGAAGATACTATACTTCAAAATAGAGAAAAACACAATGTTTTCATAAGTTTAATTAAAAAAGCATTGCCTAATCATATAATTTACTGTATATTTATAGTGAAGAGCTGAGTGACCTTTATTTTCAGCTCATAAACATTTTACTATATTTTTCCTTTTTTCTTTTCCTTTTCTTATTTGGTTGTTGTTTCCAACACATAGAAAGTGTATCCTCCCAGACCTGCCCGCCTCCCTCTGAGATCCACTCCTGTAAATGTCTTTTTTATTTCCTCTGATGAAGGGATGAGATGAGAGCCATATATGTTCTAACGTTCTAGCTCCTTCTCATTCCTTGTCTCCTTCTGTCTTCACAGGTGTTTATCTTCTTTCCTCTTTAACCTGTCTCTGTTCCTGACCAGTGTCATACACACAAACGCCATTAATCCCTTTTTAGTCTCACTGCTCTTATATAGCCTCTCTTTCTTGTGCTGATCTCCTGCAAGTTGGGCATATCTTTTGCAAATTCTGTCAAATCTTTCTCTGATTCATTACTTTGTCCCTCAATTAAAAATCATATGTATACATGGAGGCTTCTGTCTACAAACTAAGCTTACCTTCACTGTTAGAGAATAATGGTGCATATAAGGGGCATGTTTGTATTCTAACCAGGTTATACTGTAAACCAGGTTGTGTCTGCATTCATGATTATATTGATCTCAAAGTTCTTTTGATATGCCTGCCATAATAGCCATATTACTAGATAAAATTCATCCAGGTTTTCCCCTTTCTGTTCAAGCTAAAAACTGTACATACTTTATCTTTTATAATGGAAAGAATTATCAATTACCCAAATTGAACAGTCCTTCTGAAGATCAGTTGGTGCTTTGATAACTGAAGATCTGATCATCTATCTACCCATTAGCAAATATCCATTTCAGCATCAAGGATTTCCAGGCTGACAGTCTGATGAAAGAACTATCCTTTTCCAGCCAGTTTGTTGAACTATCGTTCTGTGGACCATACTTCTGGGTTGTCTGCATTGCCGTCTTCCTGTATCACTAGCTTTTTTTGAGTTGTGTCTTTAATGTGAAAGTTTCTCTATTTCAGATTGGATCTTTATCAGTTTTGATGGAATGCAGTCTTTCATCACCCATGGAAACATAGACAAAACCTCTTCCTCAATGTAACGTATTCTGATGTTAAAACATCTTTAAAGTATAGAGAGTAACCTAATTCCATTATTCTTTCTTTTCTATAATCCAATGTTGTTCAGCAACTGTTTTTTCCTGTCCCATTGACATCCAAAAATATTTAGAGATAACAAAGCATTATTCAATATACTTCCTTGAGTTCTTGTTCCCACTTTCTGTTTATCAACTACAATTAGATTTTTATGAATCTGTACATATCAAGAGCTGGCAAGTTTTTTGTTTTAAACTAGACAGTTTATGACCAAGTCCAAGACAGTGAGCCAGGTTTCTTATCTATTTAAATACAGAAATAAGACATATTAGAAAGAAAGAAAGAAAGAAAGAAAGAAAGGAAGGAAGGAAGGAAGGAAGGAAGGAAGGAAGGAAGGAAGGAAAAAACAAAAAACCCTTAGGGAGTATCCCACATTTAAGGGATTATCTCCTAGGGAGTTTGCCATTGCTAAGGGATTACTTCACATTTCTCTTGCTGATTTGCATTCATTGGTAATATCTACCTTTATCATGCCTTCTAAAATATCTCAGAGGGCTGAAGTCTTCTTGATAAGTAGACTTGCCTTGATAAGTATCCCTTGCCTACAATCCCTTTTCAAATGATCTTGTCTTCCACATTTAAAACAACAGAGATTCTGACATCTAGAATTATTGGCTATTGCTTCTCCAATTACATAGTCATTAGGAACAATATCAGTAGTACTTCTACTCCATCTATGGTGCTGATCAAGCTTTTTTACATTCTAAGAACTAGAATAGCTAAAAGACACTGGGTTATAGAAAAACTACTGAATGAGCCCACGCTTTCTAGTTTTTACTCAACTCTGGCTTGTCATCAGAACATTTTTCTACACTGTGTAAAGCTTACCCTTGTTTTATTCAAATACTGATTTCTCTGCTCTCATATCCTACTTCAATCTGGACATGGCTTTCTTATGTTTATTATTCAAGAATCCTGACTCAAGTTTGTATGACTATTGCTCTGCCTTGATAATAAAAGCCAATGAACTAATATGGGGCTTTACAGAGAATAGGTAGGATTTCCATTTCTAGGAGGTATGAAGAAAGATACAGTAAGTGAAGGAAGGAGCCAAGAGGAATGTTGAGAAAATAGCAAGGGACAAGAGCTGGATCAAGAAAGGATGAAAAATTCAACTAAGATGAGTATATATTCTGGGAGGAAGCCTGACTAGCATGCAGGTTTAAAATGGAGTAATAATTCCTTAGTATTTGGCTCAAGGCAATTTTAATAAATCTTAGTCTCTCTGTGTGGTTATTGGGGAATTAGCTGGTTAAGGAATAATTTCCACTGTACTCACTTCATGAACCAATATTAATATAATAATAATTCTTCATTGATTATGCAACTCAGCTCTTATGGCTCAAAACCTCTCTCCAAGGCAACTAATTCAAACTGTCTTCTCTTGGCTTCTCAATGAATTCCACTGCTTGGAAAAAAAACACCTCTGAATTCCATGAATTGAACTGCACTGACTGTATCAAACTACATTGAGCTGCACTCCATTTAACTTCACTAAAATGTCTGAACTCAAGTGACCTGCCCTCCACCTCTGACTCCCTCTCTACTACCTTAAGTAGCCCCTCTGTCCTGTCTGTTCTCATGAAAGTTGGGCAAGTTGATTCTATCAAATCTTTCTCTGACTTATCACTTTGTCCTTCAGTTACACTTTCTTTTCTTTTTTGTTTTCTTTTTTTATTATTTTATTTTATTTTTTAAAGGGAAGTAAAAACACTTTATGAAGAAATTAAAATTTATTATTTAACTTATTAAAATAGAAAATATTTCATATAAACACGTAAAAATTGACAATTTTCATGGAAAATTAAGTAGTAAAGTGGTAGACATGTAAAACATGGCTAAATTAGTTGAAATATGGAATAGAAACATTTTATGATAGAATTAAAGATTTACGTGGAAAATATTTCTGATAAAATTGTAGAAAAATGTAGAAAAACATGTTAAGATTGAAGATTATCATGGAAAATTTTATATAGATATAATAATGGTAGGCATAAAAGTATTTCTCAGTTGATTAAAAGTGGAATTATAAGCATTTTCTGATAAACTTGAAGATTTACATGGAAAATATTTTTGATAAAATTGTAAAAATATATAGAAAAACATTAAAATGAAAGATTATCATAGAAATTATATAGATAAAATGATAGACATAAAGATAATTCTAAGTTGATTGAAGGTGGAAATATAAACATTTTCAGATAACATTGAAGATTTATGTGGAAAATATTTCTGGTAAAATTCAAGAAATAGACAAACCTGTTGAAATTGACTATTTCGTGGAAAATTTTACATAAAAATGGTTGATATAAAAACTCTTTCTAAATTAATTAAAGGTGGAATTAGAAACATTTGAGATAAAAATCAAAGATTTACATTGAAAACATTTCTGATAAAATAGAGGGAGTATATAGAAAGACATTAAAATTGACGATTATCATGAAAAATAATGCAGATAAAATGGTAGACATAAAAGAAATTACTAAGTTAGTTAAAAGGGGAATTACAAACATTTTATGATAAAATTGAAGATTTACATGAGAAATATTTCCTTAGTCTACATATTTTTATTGCCGAGTTGAGTCCATTATTGTTAAGAGATATTAGAGCATAGTGATTGTTGCTTCCTATTTTTTTTATGTTATTTTTATGTTTGTGTGGGTATCTACTTTTGGGTTTGTTGGAAGATTACTTTCTTGCCTTTTCTAGGGTGTAGTTTCCCTTCTTGTGTTGGCATTTTCTATCCATTATGCTTTGTAGGGCTGGATTTTTAGACAGATTTCTGTAAATTTGGTTTTATCATGGAATATCTTGG
Organism: Apodemus agrarius; assembly: GCA_964023405.1. Lineage (NCBI taxonomy): Eukaryota > Metazoa > Chordata > Mammalia > Rodentia > Muridae > Apodemus > Apodemus agrarius. The sequence continues at coordinate 101,078,778 of OZ030014.1, read as the reverse complement.
TTCCTCCATCTATGATGATTGAGACTTTTGCTGGGTATAGTAGCCTGGGCTGGCATTTGTGTTCTCTCAGGGTCTGTATGAGGTCTGCCTGGGATCTTCTAGCATTCATCATCTCTGGTGAGAATTCTGGTGTGATTCTGATAGGTCTGCCCTTATAAGTTACTTGCCCTTTTTCCCTTACTGCTTTTAATATTCTTTGTTTAGTGAATTTGATATTTTGATTATTATGTGCTGGGAGAATTTTCTGTTCTGGTTTAGTCTATTTGGAGTTCTAATAGCTTCTTGTATGTTCATGGGCAACTCTTTCTCTAGGTTAGGGAAGTTTTCTTCTACAATTTTGTTGAAGATATTTACTGGGCCTTTAAGATTTAAATCCTTGCTCTCATCTATACCTATAATCCTTAGGTTTGGTCTTCTCATTGTGTCCTGGAGTTCCTGGATGTTTTGAGTTACCAGCTTTATGCATTTTGCATTTTCTTTGACAGTTGAGTCAGTGTTTTCTATGGTATCTTCAACACGTGAGATTCTTTCTTCTATCTCTTGTATTCTGTTGTTGATGCCTGCACCTATGACTCCTAAATTCTTTCCAAGGTTTTCTATCTCCAGAGATGTCTCACTTTGTGATTCCTTTAGTGTTTCTACTTCCACTTTTAGATCCTGGATGGTTTTGTTCAGTTCCTTCACTTGATTGTTTGTGTTTTCCTATAATTCTTTAAAGGGTTTTTGTGTTTCTTCTTATGGGCTTCTGCCTGTTGACCCATTATCTCCTGTATTTCTTTAAGGTATTTTTGTGTTTCTTCTTTAAGGGCTTTTACCTGTTGACCAATGTTCTCCTGTATTTCTTTAAGGGAGTTATTTAAGTCTTTCTTGAAGCCCTATATCAGCATCATAAGATATGATTTTAAATCTAACTCTTGCTTTTCCATTGTGTTGGGGTATCTGGGACTTGCTGTGGTGTGAGAACTGGGATCTGATGTTGCCATGTAGCCTTGGATTCTGTTGGTAAGGTTCTTGTACTTGCCTTTTAACATCTGGTTATCTCTGGTGCTAGTTGTTATTGTTGTCTCTGGCTGGAGATTTTTCCTCCTGTAGGCCTGTAAGCATGTGTCCTTCTCTGAGCTCAAAAGTGAAAGCAATGCTGGGAGATCTCTCTCTCCTGTCAGGCTATGCACAGAAGACTGTGGAGTTTCCAGGCTCCCTGATGCAAATGCGGCAGGCAGAAAGACATCAGTTCCCTCTGTTCTACTGATCTTAAGCCCTTTGTGCTCCTAGCTGGGTCCCCTCCAGAGAGAAGGTAGAGATCTCATCTCTGTGCTTAAAAGTGAAAGGTTGCTGGGAGATCACTCCTTCCTGGCAGGCTATGCACAGAAGGCTGTGGAGTCTCCCTGCTTCCTTGTGCAAATTGCAGTGTGAAAACTTCCTTCTCAGCTGCTCCACTGATCTTAGGACCTATGTGCTCCTAGCTGGGTCCCCTCCCGAGACAAGGTGAAGATCTCACCTCTGCTCAGTTACACTTTCAAACATGGGATCATTTTCTACAAACTAATGTTATGTGCAAAAGGTGTGTCTGTAATCCAGAGTGGACTGCATTCCATCTTTGGATCTTTGGATATGATCCTTTGCCAGAGCAGCTATGCTGCTGGATTAAAGTTACTCTACTTTTCTTTCTTTCTTTCTTTCTTTCTTTCTTTCTTTCTTTCTTTCTTTCTTTCTTCCTTCCTTCCTTCCTTCCTTTCCTTCCTTCCTTCCTTCTTCCTTCCTTCCTTTCTTCCTTTCCTTCCTTCCTTTTTTCTTTCTTTTAATCATTTTCAGTTTCAAAAGCTAAAATTTCAATTAATAATTAATATTCTTCTCACATCTAGACTTGGTATTGCCCTGTCAACTGGACTTTAATCTCTATAATAAATCAGTGGAAGTCACTTTGTGGCATTGTATAGTCTTTGTGAATGACAGACTTTTTCCCTGCTTCCTTCACCTTATCCAATGTTCTTAAGATTACTAAAGTACATTGTATAATAATAGAGTTATCAAATTGTTTCTGCTTTCATAAGTTAACATATTGACCTTTACCTAACAAGTGACCTTTCATATTAATGCCTTTAGATTTGCTACAATTTTTCATAATTGCAGCTTCTTATCTCCGTCATGTCAGACATTGTAACTGAGGAGCAGCACCCAGCACAAATGCTGCTAAATCTACCTAGTCTTGAAGTATAATTCTGTCTCACTAGGGTAAGTGCATTCTCTAAGTTACTCTTAGTTCTTTTTTTTTCTTTTTTTCTTTAATTTTTATTTTCTATATTCTATGTTTTCTTTCCAAAGGCTTTCCCCTTTCCCAGTTCCCCCCCCACCATATGTCCCATAATACCTCTCCCCCCAGCTATTCCCCAATCATTCCCCCCCACACGATTTCTCTGTTCTGGGTCTGCAAAACTGGATCCAATCTTTACAGGCCCAGGGTCCTCTCCTTTCTTCTTCTTGGGAGTCATTTGACTTGCTATTTGTGCCGTGAGCATTTAGGGCTTCTGGGCTCATTAATATCCACTTATCAGTGATTGCATGTCATGTGTATTCTTTTGTGATTGGGTTAGCTCACTTAGGATGATATTTTCCAGATCTAACCATTTACCTACAAATTGCATGAGTTCATTATTTTTAATTGCTGAGTAGTACTCCATTGTATAAATATACCACATTTTCTGTATCCATTCCTCTTTTAAGGGATATCTGGGCTCCTTCCTGCATACAATAAAGACACATGCTCCACTATGTTTATAGCACTCTTAGTTCTTTAAACTGTTTAGGATCTTGTATTTTAATAACATTTCAAACTAGTTGTTAATTTGGTGAATTTTTGCCATTTTCTAAATTTTGTTGCTAGGTAATTAGGAAAATAATGGGGGTGGTTACCTTTCTTCAATTTTTATTAAGAGGTAGTACTGTAGTACTGGGCTGTCTATCTTCATCTTCAATTCATTAGGTACCACATGTTCAAAATTAAGCAGTTTATATTCTGTTACTTCCTCCATATTTTGTTTCTCAAGACTTTGTATTATCATGCCTATTTTTCCTGATGTAGAGCTATTCTTTCAATGTTTTCTGAGAGGAATTATTATAAAAATTGCAATTGAAAGTAGGGAAGGCTTTACTCTGGTAGTCACAGTTCCAATTAGTATTGCAATGGTTTTTCAAGTAGTGTTCCCTCTAGTCAGACTCTTGTTTTCTAGGGATCTTAAATGGAGTTCCCCATTGTTTAATTCAGGAAGAGCCTGTCTATATAGTTAAAATTACCTTTGGGGAAAGTTTACTGTGATTCACTCTCTCAGAGACTCCTGTGGTTCTGGAGTCTCCAAAGTATCTTTGGGCATCCAGCCAAACTGGAATAACTGTTGCTTTCTCTGGAGATAATCCCAGACAAATTTCTTCTCTGTAGCTTTTTGTCAGATGACCTCTTCTTTCTTCAGTGTTGGTGGGTTTTCTCATTCTCCAGTCATGTTGGGTACCAGATACAAATGTTGCTTTTATTTTCTCAGATGTTAAGATGATAAGAGAATCAAACCCAAGATATTCATGATATTCATATAGACTGATTTTGTACAGCCCAGAGTCTTTCTTTCTCTGTTCAACAGTTCTTAGGCTTAGGCCTGAAACTTCTAGCCTCTATAACATCTAATCTTCTAAGCTTTTTATTCAATCTAGCTTCTCTTGTCTTCTGACTGAATTGTTCTGCTAGACCTAACACCAACTTTGCCGATATGTTCTAGTCTTCTGGCACCTCACTCCCTAGCTCATTCTGTTTTCACTTTTGTCCAGTTTGTTCTTTCTGCAACCTGTCTCTGTAAAACTGCCCTGAAAAATCTGCTGTACACAAGCACATAACTCACCACCATTTTCTCTTACCATGTTTGAATAATTTCTCTTTACTGTGCTGTTCATGTGTAAGTTGGGTATATCCCAGCCTTGACTCATCCTGTCAGATCATTTTCTGATTTGTCACTTTGTCACTCAAGTAGATGTCACTTTCCAACATGATTGTTTTCTTCTACAACTAACCTTAACTTCATTGTTAGGGATTGAAAGTGTGTACTAAGGGCAGGTCTGTGTTCCAGCCTGCTCATATTATAGTCTAGGACATGTATGTAATTATGGCTAGCTCATACTCATCCAGAAGGGCTTTGGACCTGATGCCTTGCCAGAGAAGCAATGCTGCTAGATTAAAATTCGTCTACTTACTCCTCAGTTTTCCTTCAGAAAAAGGCAGGTCTCCAAGGGATATCATCATAGCAAGGTACACTAAAACTAGGCACAAACCTCATATCAAGGTTGTGTAAGACAACCTAGTAGGAGGAAAAGGGACCCTAGAACAGGCAAAAGAGCCAGAGAAACTCCAACTTCCATTATATTTATGATATTCAAATTTTATTCATTGATATGTAGAGGTGCTTATCTAAGTGATTGAGGTAACTGTAAATAACAGGTACAAAAATCAATTTGAAAGGATTCTAACTGAACAAGATTCCAAATTAATGCAGTTCCTTGACTGCCTTTACATAAACATATTCATTATTTAAAAGTATGTATTTTAAATAGATATGTAATTGTATTGCATGGTATGCTTGCTTGAAAATATAATAAAATAGCCAGGTCTAATTAATATTTGATAGTGAAGACTTTAAAATGATAAAACAATAAAAACAAAAAATATATTAGTTTTAAACTGAAATATAATAAACAATGTATTATGTTTAAGAATTTTAGAAAGAAGACCCATGAATAATAACCCTCTCTCTCTTTGTTTCTCTCTTTCTCTGTCTCTGTCTCTGTCTCTCTCTCTCTCTCTGTCTCTGTCTCTTGGTCTCTCTGTCTCTCTTTCTCTCTCTTTCTCTGTGTGTGTGTGTGTAATGACTTTGGAGTTATAAATGTCCTTTCTTCCCAGGTATTGAGCCTTTAGCTATAAATATGTTAACTATGAACTCTACAATCAAAATGTATTATTTCCCCTATAAAACATAATTTTGATTTATAAAATTGTAGAGGATCCAGTCCAGAGGCCTCTGGCAAGAGCCTTCCAGGTTTCCACCTCTGGATCGGGAACACCCTGGGCCACAGTGAGCCATCTCCAAGCAGTTCAGGAAGCCAGCTATACACCCAGCAGCCAGTGAGGTGGAGACAGCCACCACAGCCTGCATCCAGAGCTGATTGGGGCCACAGAGGTACATATCCAAATACAACTACAAGACAGTGGGTCTCGGCTGCCATCTTTGCTTCTGTGACTGTGTAACAGATTGGTAGGCAGCTTTCACCAGAGTAGAGGATCACTTGGGACACACCACATGAGGACTCCACCTGTACCCAGGAACTCTGCAGCACCACAGCAATTTGTCCCTGGAGAAAACAGCTCACCCAGGATTGCTGAGATAGGCCTGCAGGCACACACACAGGAGGGGCAAGGTCCAGCTAGTGACAGCAGATCCAACTAACACCAGAGATAACCAGATGGCAAAAGGCAAATGTGGGAACATTGCTAACAGAAATCAAAGCAATATGGCACCATCTGAAACCCAATTCTCCCACAACAGCAATTCTTAGATACCCCAACAAACTAGGAAAGCAAGATTTGGATTTAAAATCACAGGTCATGATGCTGATAGAGGGCTTCAAGAAGGAAATAAATATCTCCCTTAAAGAAATACAAGAGAACGCAAGTAAACAGTGAGAAGCCCTTGAAGAACTAAGGGAAAACACAACAAAACAGATGGAGGAATTAAACAAAGCCATCCAGGATCTAAAGAATGAGGTAGAAACAATAGAGAAATCACAAAGGGAGACAACTCAGGATGTAGAAAACCTAGGAAAGAAGTCAGGAGTCATGGATCCAAGCATCAACAACAAAATACAAGAGATAGAAGAGAGAATCTCAGATGCAGAAGATAGCATAGAAAGTATTGATACAATAGTCAAAGAAAATGAAAAATGCAAAAAGCTCCTGACCCAAAGTATCCAGGAAATCCAGGACAAAATGAGAAGACCAAATCTAGGGATTATAGGTATAGAAAAGAGAGATTTCCAACTCAAAGGGCCAGAAAATGTCTTCAACAAATTTATAAAAGAAAACTTACCTAACCTAAAGGAAAAGATGCCCATGAACATAAAAGAAGCCTACAGAACTCCAAATAGATTTGACCAGAAAAGAAATTCATCCTGTCATATAATAATTAAAACACCAAATGTACTAAACAAAGAAATAATATTAAGAACTGTAAGGCAAAAGGGGCAAGTAACATATAAAGGTAGACCTATCAAAATTACATCAGATTTCTCACCAGAGACTATGAAAGCCAGAAGAGCCTAGAGAGATGTCATCCAGACCCTAAGGGAACACAAATGCCAACCCAAACTGCTATATCCAGCAAATTTTTCAATTACCATGAATGGAGAAACCAAGGTTTTTCATGACAAAAACAAATTTACACAGTATCATTCCACAAACCAAGCCCTTCAAAGGATAATGAATGGAAAACACCAACAAAGGGAAGGAAACTACACACAAGAGAAAGCAAGAAAGTACTTCTCTTTCAACAAACCCAAAAGAAGATAACCACACAAACATAAAAATTACATCAAAACCAACAGGAAGCAACAATCACTATTCTTTAATATCTCTTAATATCAGTGGACTCAATTCCCCAATAAAAGGACATAGACTAACAGACTGGATTCATAAACAAGACCCAACAGTTTGCTGTATACTCATCTCAGTGTCAAAGACAAATACTACCTAAGAGTATAAGGCTGGAAAACTGTTCTCCAAGTAAATGGTCCCAGGAAACAAGCTGGAGTAGCCATTCAAATATCAGATAAAATGGACTTTCACCCAAAAGTCATCAAGAAGATACAGAAGGTCACTTTATACTCATCAAAGGAAAAATCTTCCAGGAAGAACTCTCAATTTTGAACATCAATGCCCCAAATACAAGGGCACCAGCAGTCGTAAAGGAAACCTTACTAAAGCTTAAAGCACACATTGCTCCCCACACAATAACTGTGGGGGACTTAAACACCCCACTCCCTTCAATGGACAGATCAGGGAAACACAAACTAAACAGAGTCAAGTGAAACTAACAGAAGTTTTGGACCAAATGGACTTAATATATATCTATAGAACATTTCATCCTAAAACAAAAGAATATACTTTCTTCTCAGCACTTCATGGTACGTTCTCCAAAATTGACCATATAATTGGTCACAAAACAGACCTCAACAGATATAAGACGATTGAGTTAATTCCATGCCTCCTATCAGTTCACTATGGAATAAGGGTGGTCTTCAATAGCAACAAAACCAAAAAGCCCACATACACATGGAAGCTGAACAATTCTCTACTCAATGATACCTTGATCAAGGAAGAAATAAGGAAAGAAATCAAAGACTTTTTAGAATTTAATGAAAATGAAGGCACAAGATACCCAAATTTATGGGACACAATGAAAGCAGTTCTAAAAGAAAAACTCATAGCTCTGAGTGCCTCCCAAAAGAAGCTGGAGAGAGCATACACTAGCAGTTTAACCGAACACTGAAAGCTTTAGAACAAAAAGAAGCTAGTACACCCAAGAGGAATAGAAGGCAGGAAATCATCAAACTCAGAGCTGAAATCAACCAAGTTGAAGCAAAAAGAACTATACAAAGAATCAACAAAAGTAGGATCTGGTTCTTTAAGAAAATCAACAAGATAGATAAACCTTTAGCCAAACTAACCAGAGGGCACAGAGACAGTACCCAAATTAACAAAATCAGAAATGAAAAGGGTGAAATAACAACAAAAACTGAGGAAATAAAAAAATTATCATATCCTACTACAAAAGCCTATACTATAGGGGATATTAAATTTAGAGTCTTGCTCATGATAGAACACACTATATCAATTGTACATCCAGCCTTCATTTTCCTCTTTCTTATTTAGAGACAGAATTTCAGTACTCTACCTAGGATAGCTTAGAGTAACACTGTTTGCCATTTTGGACATGAACTTGTGGTCCTCCTGCCTTGCTTGGTCTCTGGAACACATCTGGAATTACAAACATATGTTTCTAGACAGAGCTAATTTAAGCATTTCATACATGAAAGCTCCTGTCAGTTTAATGATAGTATATGGGCAGGGCTTTAACATCCTTCATTATTAAGGAAAACACATGTGGATCAGGAAGACTTTTTAGAGTTCCCCCACACACACACCTCAAAAAGGTGAGTAAGCCACCAGGACAGATTGTGTTGGCCCTGAGAGTGTACACAGTGCCTGTAGAAGGCATTAAACAAATGGTGAGATAATAGAAGCATAAAAAATTACTTAGGAAGAAATGTTTTCCTTGACTTTGAACTCTGAAAAAGAGTTTTTCCTTCCATAAAGGACACAGAATATAGTTGAATGATATCAGATATAATTTTATTGCAAATGCCCAAATAATTCTAATCTAGAAGTTTGATAACAGGCAATAGTCTACTAAGTTTTATCTGTGTATTAGATTTTGCTTTCAGAAGGGGAGTGAATCTTAAAGAAAAGAAAGGTAGAGAATCTACTCTGTGTATAAAGGGAATATTGAAGCCAAATGATATGTCTTTTATTGTGCTTGGAACTATACGATAGTCAGATTTTGCAGTATCTTCAAGCATTAAAAACAGTAGGCAGGCTTCCAGATAGCAGAGAGGTAGCCAAGTGTTCTCCATACCAGAGAACCACTATACTTAAAATAGAAATAATAAAGAACATTCACACACACACACATGCACGCACGCGCGTGTGCACACACACACACACACACACACACACACACACACACACTACTATCTATTTACAGTCCCTGAGTTCTTGGCAATGTTAAATATGGAATTCCCTCACTGACATATGCTTCTCGAGGAAATAAATCCCAGAGAGCCACAACTAAGAATATTAAAAACCTTTGTCTATTTTCTTGTTGGATTGTTTGTTTTAATCTTGTACATAATAAGTGTGATCAATTCCAACATCAGACTTATCAAACTGTTGTTATATAACAGGTGTGATACTGTTGAGGATGTATCTTAGGCAGGTATCATGGGTAAGTTACCTGTTTTAGCATCTGTTACCCATTTTTCTTCCTTGTAGGCTTTGCTGTACCAAAAACCGAAAACATCTCCACTGCTCTGGTTCCCTAGAAATTAGGATAGCTACTGGGATGTGACCAATGTTGCCCTTCCAGCCCATTCTACCCCGCACCTCTGATGGCCTTGGTTGCTTCCCTTATGCAAGAGCTAGATCTGGCACTTGCCAGGGACTACTAGAGAAGAAAAATAATGGGTTATGTAATCTGGGTTGGGTTCAAAATGGACCACTCTCTTAAGTGTCTATCTGCAGACAGCATGCTGCACAAAAGCAAGTACATACAAACTTACTAAGCCACTTGCATTACTTTTGTTCATAAAATTACATTTAAGTAAGATGTCTTTTCACCATGGTCACTGAGAGAATGGTCCCGTTCATCTGGCTCCCTGTGTGGTGGAAGAGCAAGTCTCCAACAGCAGGGAAGAGCTGAGGTTGAAAAAAGAAAGGCTTTGAACTTTAGGTTTAGAGAAAAGGAAAATTATGTATTTTCCCCACAAAGAAAAACATCAGTTTTCAGGATGTTTTAAACATAAAGAAATTGCGAGTATTTAAGTAGATAAGTACCTTTACATTTATTTAGACATCAAGTAAAGTATTAAATAATACCCAATGGTGGATTAAAATGTGAAAAATGATGTATTTATTTAAAGCAATTTAACTTAAATTTTAAAATCTCAAAAACCTGAATAAGTTATTAAATTAATAATGAAATTTATAATCTCTCCCCATTTTCTTGAGTATCTGAAATTTCACAACTATGCTGTTCTTTTGAGATGAATTAGTTTGCCTCCATGCCTAGATCCAAGATTATCTAAGGATAAAAATGCAATACATATTTGAAGAGAAGGTGATTTCTTCTGATGAGAATGTGTGTTAAAATGCCCCAGAAATCCAGATTTCTTGCTGCATGGGAGTAAGTGGTGGTTATCCTCCGATTATTGTAGGGAGGTGAGCAACCAGACTAGACCTTTGAAATCACGTCTTCGTTTTTTAGCTCTTGGTCTTAGGATGCAGAGTAAGAAATGCAACCGTGTTTTAAGCTTTAATTTTGCATTAAGAATACACTAAAATAAGTTTATGTCTTCAGCACAGTGTTTATTTTACATTTGAAATTGGAATTGTTTACAGCAAGGCCCTGCTTACATTTACCTCTTCTCCTTTGACTCTGAGAGGAACTAGTTTTGTCTGATGACTACAGCACTCCTGATCTTTGAAAGCACCTCTCTGATTTCAATGTAAAGGGCAAATTGAAACATATTTTTCATAGTTCTACTAGTAACTCAAATACACTCAACCATCTCCATAGGAGAGGGTCACTGCACACAGTGGTGCTTTTAAGTAGCACTAGAAAGGAGTGTGTTTTCTTAGCACATGCCTGCTGGTTGATCTACCTAGGCACATGATCCCTTATGTTCTCATTTTTCCTAAAAACAGGAGATCATACTGAATATATGATCCCTTATGTTCTCCCTAGGCACATGATCCCTTATGTTCTCATTTTTCCTAAAAACAGGAGATCATACTGAATATATGAATCCCCATATACCACTATACTACTTAGACTACTAGCTTTCTTTAGGCACATGCCTACAAACATCAGAGCATGGGATCTCAGTCTTCACAATCACTTTAGTTAGTATCTGCTTGTATATTTACCTATCATCCATCTGATTTTTGTTGTCTCTCATAGGTCAGATAGCTATTGTTAACTTTTGAAATCTCTCATGTAATTGTTTCGCTGTCTACCATCTATCTATCTTTTTCTTTTTTTCTTTCTCTTTCTTTCTTTCTTTCTTTCTTTCTTTCTTTCTCTTTCTCTCTCTTTCTTTCTTTCTTTCTTTCTTTCTTTCTTTCTTTTTTTCTTTCTTTCTATCTATCTAATATAGCACCTAACATATATCTATACCTATCTCCCTACCTAGCTATATCTGTCTATCTTCTATGCACTTACCTATTTATCCCCAACCAAATTAAAATAAAACTCCTCTAATCTGAAAACCCCTAAAGATGCTCTTTCTGAGTTCTTCTTCAAACCTAACACAACATATTCACAAATTTTTAAATAACTCCTTGAATCACATGGCAATCTATGAATGACAAGAGGAATACAAGAAAGAGGAAATAAAATGTAGTACATTTACAAATGTATTGTTGTCAAACAAATCAATAGGATGAATATGGCTTACAACCTACAGCTGTGGCTGTAGGTTCAAATGAAAAGCAATTTAGGATGATGTAACATAGTGCTCTCAGATCCTATTGCCTCAAATTATAAGCAAATAGTCCTGTTCAAAACATTTACAGTAGTGCTTCTTAAGAGAGAGAGAGAGAGAGAGAGAGAGAGAGAGAGAGAGAGAGAAATGGAGGGAAGGAGACTGATCTATATAAAATCTAAAAGTTTTTGCCCATAGTGTTAAATTAAGACACAATTTAACTTTTTATGAGAATCATTTTCCCCCAATGGGGATTCTTTAAAATAGTTCATTGGGGAATAGTTGGGGGGGGGAGAGGAACTATGGGAAGTATGGTGGGTGGGAACTGGGAAAGGGGAAAGCCTTTGGAATGTAAACATAGAATATAGAAAATAAAAATTAAAAAAAATAGTTCATTGCCAAAACTTAATTTTTTTATCCTTGCATTTTTTTTAACAGTCCGGACTTTACCCCAATCTCAGTCCACCCTCTGACTGTTCCACATCCAACACCTCCTCCCCACACTCTCCCATCCTGCCTTCAAGAGAGGATGTCACCATCTATCCACCCCCACCCCACCTGACCTCCCCACTCCCTGGGGGCTCAAGTCTCCAGAGATAGGTCCATCTTCTCTGACTAAACCCAGACCTGGCAGTCCTCTGCTGTATATGTGTTGGGGGCCTCATGTCAGCTGGTGTATGTTGCCTGGTTGGTGGTCCAGTGTCTGAGAGATCTCTAGGGTTCAGGTTAATCAAGACTGCTGGTCCTCCTACAGGTCACCCTCTCTCTCAGCTTCTTCCAGCTTTCCCCTAATTCAAGCACAAGGGTCACCAGCATCTGTCCATTGGTTGGGTGTAAATATCTGCATCTGACACTTTAGCTGCTTTTTGGACATTTCTAAGGGCAGTCATGATAGGGCCATAGCATCAGTAATAATGTCAGGCCTTGGGGCCTCCCCGTGAGCTTGATCCCAATTTTTGTCTGTCATTGGACTTCCTTTTCCTTGGGTTCTCCATTTTTGTCCCCACAGTTCAGACAGGAATTCGTAATTGTTCATGATTGTTCAGACAGGAACAATTATGGGTCAATGTTTTTGACTGTGGGATGGCAACCCCATTCCTCCGCTTGATGACCTGTCTTGCTGCTGGAGGTATGCTCTACAAGTTCCTTCTTCCCACTGTAGGACATCTCATCTAAGATCCCTTCCTTTAAGTCCTGAGAGCCTCTCACTTGCCAGGTATCTGGTACATGCTGGCCCTCAGGGCTTCAGTCCTGTTGCCTTGGCCCCATGACCTGATCATGTTCCCCTTTTCCACTCTCTGTCCCCTTTCCCACAAGGACCCTCCTTCCCTACACCCCCTCCTGTGATTGCTTTCTTCTCCAAAACTTTTAATTCATTTGTTGATTAAATATTTTCCTTTTTATTTTTTGTTAAATTACTTTAATTTTTTACATTCCAAAAGTCGCCCCCATTCCTGATCCCCCTTCCCTGAGTTCTTTGTCTGGCATGCATTTCTGAGATGGTCCTTCTCCACCTGTCCACCCACCCTCACCTCACCTCCACCAGCATCCCTCTTGGCCGGGACAGCAAGATTACAGAGAATTTAGTGCATCCTCTCCCTCTGAGACCAGACAAGGTAGTCCTATGTTATAGATGTGCCCAGGGCCATGAACCAGCCCAAGTATGCTCCACAGTGCACTAAACTCAACCTTATTTTGACTGGATTTTTTAATGGAAACAAATTTCATATGTAGTATTAATTGTTGATGCATCATTCATAAAAGAAACTTGAATGCAATAAGAATATGAATGGAGTGGAAATGGTGGCATTAACACAAGAAAGAAACACAGGAGGCAGAGAGGAACGAGTCCGACATTACTTTGTACACAATGACTGAAACACTATAAAGGAAGCTTATGATTTACCAAGAGAAATATGGTAGTAAGAGCTGGAATAAATGTGTACTTGTAAAGTAACTGTCTTGAGAGAATAGACCTGCACTGTAGTGAAAGTGTGTTATTATTTTTTTTTACTGTTTCAAAGTTTTTAATCAAAATAGGATGGCTTTATTCTTAGGTGTGTTAGTGGTTTTAAAATATTTCCTGTCTCCGGAAGATGGGATGCATGCCAGCTCATCTTGTCACTCCTTCCTCATCGAATAAGTTCTTCTTGAGCCATTGCTATGATTTATTATGGGATTAAAAAACACACTACATTAGTTATTAATACAAACCACAAAACAAATAAGTGATTCATTTGTATGACTGCAGGAACAAATAAAAAAAAGGAAAAGGATGCCAGCTAAATCAAAGCAGGTGTTTGTCTTCTCTCCAAATACCATCGAGTTACATGGCGAAATTGTCTTTATTCATTGTTAAGATAACATTCTTCAGCAAGCTCTATTTCTCATTGTCCCCAATAAAAATATTCCTAAATTTAGAACATTTTTAGAAGATCAACTTAAAAATAGAAATTCAAGAGGAGAAACCAAGTGCTCAGCATAACTGAAGGTAACAGAACATAAAAACCATTTCCTTCACATTTATAATTTGACTGAATATAATTAAATTTACATTGACAGTATACAATCAAGTCAAATTTCCTTGAGACAGATTGAAGAGCAAGGGTCTCCTGTGTGCAGTGAATTGTGCAGTAGGTTTAATGTTCTCTATAGAGTGGCATTTTTAAATGACGTGATTTGTAAAATCCACTTTCCCAGTGTTAATGTGGGTGTTATTGGGATGGGAAACATGGTGGGTAAGGATTTTAACAACCCACAGAATATGACTCTCTCTGCTTTGAAAATTCAAAATGTATCTTCTTGAAAGCTTTTGCATTGTATTGCACAGTTATCCTGTTCATGTTCAAATTTGTGACTGATGCTAAGTGACCTCTTATTGTGCACCACTTACTTAGCTGACACCCCTTACACATGCCTTTCTGTAGCTCTCTCCTTTGTATCTTCTCTTTTTACTTTATCATGTGCTTCGTTTTACTTACACTATTTTGATATTTTCTATTCTTCTTTCAAAGTTTTCCATATATTCTTACCCCTCTTTCAAAACCATGACTTCTTATTCATTAATTTTGGTGCATGCATGTGCATGTACACACACATATACACACATACATAAATGCAATCTGTTCAGTATTTATAATATATTTATCTATCATCTATCTATCTATGCCTCTATCTATCTATCTATCTATCTATCTATCTATCCATCCATCCATCCATCCATCCATCCATCTATCTATCTATCTATCTATCTATCTATCCATCTATGCATCAATTCCTCTCCCTGTCTTTCCCTCCCTCTCTCCCTCCCTCCCTCCCTCCCTTCTACCCCTTTCCCAAATGCTGCAGTCCCTAATGGACCTGCCTCACAGATTCCCTGCCTCCCCCATTCCCGATCTCTTCTGAGAAGTTGCCATCCACCTATGTATCCCCACACCTAGGCACATCAAGTCTCAGCAGATTAGGCATAAATCTGCCACTCAGGCCAGTCAAGCCAGCCATGGAGACTGAGCTGCACATCTGCTACACATGTGCAAGGGGCCTCTTCTCCGATCTCTGTCCAGAGTTTGGCTATGGCTATTTGTATCTGTTTCAGTCTGCTGCTGAGTAGAGTCACTCAGAGGACAGACACTAGGTTCCTATCTGAAAGCTTAACAGATTATTGTTAATAATGTCAGGGATTGGTGCTTGCCCATATGATGGCTTTCAAGTTGGGCTGGTTATTGGTTGGCCGTTCCTTCAGTCTCTGCTCCACTTTTGTCCCTGCACTTATTTTAGACAGGACAAATTTTGGGATCAAATATTTAGTCAGTGGTTTGGTTTTCTTATCCCTTCATTGTTGGTTCTATCTGCATACAGAGGATGGCTTCTTCTGGTTCCATTGGCTCCTGGGTCTCCCTCATTGCAGTTCTCTGAGAATTCCTAGAGATAGCTCCTACCCACATAACCCCAAAACCTGCAGATTTACAATCATTCTCCAGGGCCTCTCTCCTGTCTCTCCCCACCACTTGTACCTATACTCACATTCCCCTCCTCCTCTTCCACTCAGTTCCCTGCTTCCCTCTGATTCCTATGACCTATTTTGTTTCTATTTCTCAGTGTGATTCAATCATCTTCCTTAGGGTTTTCCTTCGGTTTAACTTCTTTGGGGCTTGTGGAGTATATCATGGGCATTCTGTTTTTAAGGCTAATATCCACTCAGTAGTGAGTTCATACCATGCATATCTTTTTGATTCTGGGCTACCTTACACAGGATGATTTTGTCTTCTTAGTTCTATCCATTTGCCTGCAAAATTCATGATGTCCTTGATTTTATTAGCTGAATAGTATTCCATTGTGTAAAAGAACCACATTTTCTACTTTGATTCTTTAGTTGAGGGACATCTGGGTTGTTTCTAGTGTCTTACTATTACTAATAAAGTTGCTGTGAACATAGTGAAGGACATAACCTTGTGGTATGGTAGCACATATTTTGGCTATATATCCAGGAACAGTATAGCTGGGTTTTCAGGTAGAACTATTTCCACTTTTCTATGAAAGCTCCAGATTGATTTCTGGAGTGGTTATACAAGGTAGCAATCCCATTACCGGTGACAAAGTGTTCCCTTTTCTCCAGATCCTCACAAACATGTGCTGTCCCTTGAGTTTTTGATCTTAGCCTTTCTGATGGATGTACAGGGCAATCTCAGGTTCATTTTGATTTGCATTTCCTGATAATGAATGATGTTGAGCATTTCATTAAGTGTGTCTTGGCCATTTGAGAGTCCTCTCTTGTGAATTCTCTTTAGTTCTTTACTTATATTTTTAATTTTGTTGTTTGGCTTGTTGTAGTCTAACCTCTTACGTTTTACATATATAGATAGATAGATAGATAGATAGATAGATATAGATATAGATATAGATATAGATATAGATATAGATATACACACACATACATACACACACACACATACACACACACACACACACACACACACACACACATATATATATATATATATATATATGTGTGTGTGTGTGTTGGATATTAGTCCTCAGTCAGATGTAGGATTAGTGAAGACCTTTTGTCTATCTATAGGCAGCTGTTTTGTCTTATTGATAGTGCCCTTTGCATTGTAGAAGCTTTTCAGTTTTATGAGGTCCCATTTATTAATTTTTTATCTTAGAGCCTGACTCATTGCTTCTCTGCTGAGGAAGTTATTTCCTGTGCTAATATGTTCAAGGATATTTCTAACATTCTTTGCTATTAGATTCAGTTTATCCAGTTTTATCTTGAGGTTCTTGATTCACTTGAACTTGAGTTTTGTGTTGAATGATATATATGGGTCTATTTGCATTCTTCTACATGCAGACATCTAGTTAGGGCAACACCATTTGTTGAAGATGCTTTCTTTGTTCCATTTTATGGTTTTTGTACCTTTGTCAAAATTCAAGTGTTCATAGGTGTGTGGGGTTGTTTCTTGGCCTTCAATTCTATTCTATTGACCAACCTGTTTGTTTTTGAACCAACACCATGCAGTTTTTATCACTATTGCTCCTGTAGTACAGTTTTAGGTGAGCAAAGTTTATTTCCCCAGAGATGCTTTAATTGTTCATGATTATTTTGCCTATTAGTTTTTTGTTTATTTTGCTTTAGTTTTTCCTTATGAAGTTGAAAATTACTCTTTCTATCTCTGTGAGGAATTGAGTTGGAATTTTGATGGAGATTGCATTGAGTCTATAGATTGCTTTTGGTAAGATGACCATTTTCACTATATTAGTCCTACCTATCCATGAACATAGGAGATCTCTCCATCTTCTGAGATCTTCCTTAATTTCTTTCTTCAGGAACTTGACATTTTTCTCATACAGAATTTCACTGGCTTAGTTAGAATTACACAAAGATATTTTGTATTATTTGTGGCTATTGAGAAGGATGTTATTTCCCCAATTTCTTTCTCTGTCCATTTATCATTATACAAAAGAGAACTACTAATTGATTGAGTTAATTTTATATGCAGCCATTTTATAGAAGTTTTTTTTATCAGCAATAGGAGTTCTGTGGTAGAATTCTGGGGATATATATATTCATATTATTCGTGAATAGTGATACATTAACTTCTTCCTTTCCTTTGCATCCCCTTGATCTTCAGTTGACTTATTGCTCTGGCTAGAAGGTCAAGCACTATATTCAGTAGATAGGGAGAGTGGGCAGACTTGTCCCTGATTTTAGTGGGATTGCTAAAGGTTTTCTTCATTTAATTTGATGTTGGCATCCTCGCCAACACCTGCTGTTTCCTGAGTTTTTAATCTTTTAACCTTTCTGACTGGTGTGAGGTGAAATCTCAGGATTTTGATTTGCATTTCTCTAATGACTAATGATGTTGAACACCTTTTAAGGTGCTTCTCAGCCATCCAAATTTCTTCAGGTTAAAAGTCTTTGTTTAGCTCTGTACCCCATTTTTTGATAGGGTTATTTGGTTTTCTGAGGTCTAACTTCTTGAGATCCTAGTATATATTGGATATTAGCCTTCTGTCAGATGTAGGGTTGGTGAAGATCTTTTTCCAATTTGTTCATGCCGATTTGTCATTTTGATAGTGTCTTTTGTCTTACAGAAACTTTGTAATTTTATGAGGTCCATTGGTCTATTCTTGATCTTAGAGCATAAGCTATTGGTGTTCTGTTCAGGAACTTTCCCCCTGAGCCAATGTCCTCAAGGGCCTTTCCCCAGTTTCTTTTCTATTAGTTTTATTATGTTCATAGCAGTCTTATTTATAATAGCCAGAAGCTGGAAAGAACCCAGATGTCCCTCAATGGAGGAATGGATACAAAAAATGTGGTATATATACACAATGGAGTACTATTCAGCCATTAGAAACAATGAATTCATGAAATTCTTAGAGAAATGGATGGAGCTGGAGAACATCATACTAAGTGAGGTAACCCAGTCTCAAAAGAATACCCATGGTATGCAGTCACTGATAAGTGAATATTAGCCTAGAATCTTGGGACACCAAACACAATCTACATACCAAATGATGTCCAGCAAGAAGGAAGGAGTGGACCTTGGTTCTGGAAAGGCTCAAAGCAGCAGTGTAGGGGAATACCAGAAAAGGGAAGTGGGAAGGGGTGGATGAAGGAACAGCTGGAGGGAAAAGGACATGTGGGACCTTTGGGGGGTCAGGGAACCAGGAAAAGGGAAATGTAAATATAGAATATATCCAATAAAAAATTTTAAAAAAATTGATGTTGGCTATTGGTTTGCTGTATATTGTTTACATTTAGGTATGCACCATGAATCTCTGATCTTTCAAAGATTTTAACATGAAAGGTGTTGGATTTTATCACATGATTTTCATCATCTAATGATAGGAACATGTCACTTTTTTCTTTCAATTCTTTATATAGTAGATTACATTGATAGATTTCCCTATGCTGAACCATCCCTGCATTCTTAGAATGATGCCTTCTTAATCATGGTGAGTTATATTATTTCTGTGTTCTTTGATTGGGTTTGCAAGAATTTTATTGATTATTTTTATGTCAGTGGTTTTTTTTTTTTTTTGTTTTTTTGAGACAGGGTTTCTCTGTGTAGTCCTGGCTGTCCTAGAACTCACTCTGTGGACCAAGCTGGCCTCGAACTCAGAAATCTGCCTGTCTCTGCCTCCCAAATCCAGGGATTAAAGGTGGGTGCCACCACTGCCCTGCTTATGTCAATATTTCTAAGAAAAAATGGTATGAAGATCTCCTTATTGATCTTTTGTTGTGGTTTATCTATCAGGGTAACTGTGGCCTCATATAGTGAATTATGTAGTGTTCCTTCTGTTTCTATTTTTATGTATTTTCTTTTTGGCTATTTAGAATAAAAAAGGCAAAAACAAAATCTTACTTAAAGCCTATCAGTTTTTATTTATTTGGTGTAATATAATTGTTATTTAAATAAAACAAAGACTAATGTATTCATCTAATTTTTTGAAATTCCTTTAATTGGTTTCAAGAGAAGTTTTCTTCTTAAAATACTCATGTTGTAGTAACCAAAATCTCATATTTTTATATAAGAAACTTTTGAGAGTATACCAATGCCATTAATTTGAGAAAACCAGGTTATTGTAAATTCTCACATACCATTGGTTGACTAAAATTACTTTCAACATTAAGGGCGGAGTAAAACAGACAATAGTTGATAATATAATAACGATGATAAATCGAGGCACATGGAAATAGGATGATGCCAGTTTATATCATGGGCTGGAGAGATGGCTCAGTGGTTAAGAGCACTGCTCATCAGAATTGAATACATATTTAGGATAAAAGTAGGAAATTCTATATCATCAAGATTTCAGAGAAATAACGATATTTTAAAGAATGATTTTTTTATTTGCTACATCCTTGAAGAATGGGCTGGAGAGATGGCTCAGCCATTAAAGGCTAGGCATAAAACCAAAAATATAAGAATAAATTTTTTATACTTACAAATTTATTTTTTGTTTGTGTTTTTATGAATTATATATTGATGATGGTTTCTCCTTCACCAACTTCTACTATACCCTCCCCACTTCCTCATCTACCCAACAAAATGCCTTCTCCTTCTATCTTTAAGAAAACATACAAACCTTAATTAAAGAAGAAGGAGGAGGAGGAGGAGGAGGAGGAGGAGGAGGAGGAGAAGGAGAAGGAAGGAGGAGGAGGAGGAGGAGGAGGAGAAGGAGAAGGAGAAGGAGAAGGAGAAGGAGAAGGAGAAGGAGAAGGAGAAGGAGAAGGAGAAGGAGAAGGAGAAGGAGAAGGAGAAGGAGAAGGAGAAGGAGAAGGAGAAGGAGAAGGAGAAGGAGAAGATTAGATTTTCCTATGCTTTCTCCTCAGACCTCTACAATAAACTTTGATGAAAGTAGCTCACAAAGTATATTTCATCTAATTGTTCTTTTCACAACACATTTATTGGTCTTTTAAATTGGAGAATTAATGACTGCAGCTCATGAGTGAAATTTACTTTTCAGCACCTTCAGTTTTAGAAGAAAAAATAAACCATGTCATCTGAAATTGTGAATCAGACTACTTTTTTATGAAAATATATAACATTGTAACATTATTTTTATTCAGATTAAGAAAACATTTTGTATCCAGATTAATGAACATGCTTTATCCATTATCTACTAAATCTATTTGATAAATGTCAAAAAAATAACATTTTATAAAATAATAAATTTTGATTGATTTTGAATTAAAATACTTCTTTAATAGCAAGAAACTACATTAAACATAGTTGTGAGGAGAAATTAATCTGGAAAAGAAAGAATTACAAAGAAGCAGATAGTTAATAACTTTGTTATCTCACCTGTGATTATGGTATTATGAGCTTTAGTTGTTATTACTGTATTACACTTACTTCAGTATCTTAATTTTATTAATGTTTATTTTTTTTAATTTTTTTTTATTTTCTATATTCTATGTTTACATTCCAAAGGCTTTCCCCTTTCCCTGTTCCCACCCACCATAGTTCCCATAGTTCCTCTCCCCCCCAACTGTTCCCCAATCATTCCCCCTCCCCCCTCGGTTTCTTTACTAAACTGGATGCAATCTTTACAGGCCCAGGGTCCTCTCCTTTCTTCTTCTTGGGAATCATTTGACTTGCTATTTGTGTCTTGAGTATTTAGGGCTTCTGGGCTCATTAATATCCACTTATCAGTGATTGCATTTCATGTGCATTCTTTTGTGATTGGGTTAATTCACTCAGGATGATATTTTCCAGGTCTAACCATTTACAGTGCTCAGGCTCAAGCCTAGGACCTTGTTCATGATAGGCCATGGATTTGTTCTGAGCTACATTCTAAGTAATCATGGTTCTAATTCTAAATAAAACTTTTTTCTTTTTTTCTTTTTATTTATTTATTTTTATTTTTATTTTTTATTTTCTATATTCTTTGTTTACATTCTGAAGGCTTTCCCCTTTCCCAGTTCCCCCTTCACTATATGTCCCATATGTCCTCTTCCACCCCACCCTGCCCCACCCCCGCCTATTCCTCAATCACTACCCCACCATTTCTCTGCTCTATTCTGGTACTCTCCTACAAAACTGGATCCAGTCCTTTCAGGACCAGGGTCCTCTCCTTCATTAAAAGAGCCTTATTGCATGCTGGGGAATCTTCTGGGTATATTCCCAGGAGTGGTATGACTGGGTCCTCCGGAAGTATCATGTTCAGTTTTCTGAGGAACCACCAGACTGAGTTCCAGAGTGGTTGTACCAGCTTGCATTCCAACCAGCAGTGGAGAAGTGTTCCTCTTTTTCCACATCCTCGCCAACATCTGATGTCTTCTGAGTTTTTAATCTTAGCCATTCTGACTTGTGTGAGGTGAAATCTCAGGGTTGTTTTGATTTGCATTTCCCTAATGACTAATGATGTTGAACAGTTTTTAAGGTGTTTCTCAGCCATCCAAATTTCTTCAGGTGAAAAGTCTCTGTTTAGCTCTGTACCCCATTTTTGGATAGGGTTATTTGGTTTTCTGGGGTCTAACCTCTTGAGTTCTTTGTATACATTGGATATTAGCCCTCTGTCGGATGTGGGGTTGGTGAAGATCTTTTCCCAATTTGTTGGTTGCCGATTTATCCTTTTGACAGTGTCTCATAGCAGCCTTATATATAATAGCCAGAAGCTGGAAAGAACCCAGATGTCCCTCAACAGAGGAATGGGTACAAAAAATGTGGTATATATACACAATGGAGTACTATTCAACCATTAGAAACAATGAATTCATGAAATTCTTAGAGAAATGGATGGAGCTGGAGAATGTCATACTAAGTGAGGTTACCCAGTCTCAAAAGAATACCCATGGTATGCAGTCACTGATAAGTGGATATTAGCCTACAATCTTGGAACACCAAAGACATAAATCACATACCAAGTGAGGTCTGGCAAGAAGAAAGGAGTGGATACTGGAGCTAGAACGGACCAAAGCATCATTGTGGGGGAGTACAAGAACAGTGAGGTGGGAGGGGGTGGATGAGGGAGCAGGGGGAGGGAAAAGGGCATGTGGGACCCTTGGGGGTGGGGAACCAGAAAAGGGGAAATGAATTGTAAATATAGAATATATCCAATAAAAAAAGAGCCTTGATTTGGTATATTATTATTATTAGTATATTATAATATTACATAATACATAAAATAAGTGAGTATATAGTACTGGTATGCTATTAGAGATATTATAAAATTATCATTTAGATCAAATATGTGACCATAGAAAAATATTAAGAGGTACTTCCATTTAAACTATGTTGATGGAGTATAAGAAAACATAGAAATTTTATTTGAAAATATAGAAACTAAAAACGTTAATTTCAATATTCTTTAGATTTTCCAATCTATAAATATTTATTCAAAACAGAACAATAATTAAATATGTCACAGGTATACAAGAGCATTATGAAGTCGATTATGTTAATGGGTTAGTCATGAATTCCCTTGTAGGCCATGTTGTACAAGAAAGTAAGTCATAAAATAGAATTATTTCATCGCTCCCTTAAATGGTATTGTCATATGCTTACATCAGTTTACATATTTATGTAAATACTACATACTTCATTTTCATTTTTTTGTAAACCATCAAAATAAGAGTAATATTTTACTGGCTAACTGGTATATTGTAAGTTTTCCTTATTTATTATAGATATTGAATGAATAGTCATTTGAAAGGCAAATTTCATAAAGTAAACAGGTAATTGTTAGAGCTGTGTTACTGACACACACATGTGACAGACAAAAAAATCTAAATGGAGAACAAATGAGTATCGAGCTTTACAAATATGGTTTCTATTAGTTGTATATAGTGTTGGATAGTGTTCAATTAAGATATAAATGCAAATGGGGTATTTAAAATTAGATAGTAAATACTCTTTTATTTAATATATATTTTTGAAAAATTTATGGAACATAAGAAAGATTGGAAGCAAGATCTACATAAGAGAAAGCTAACCAAAGTTCTTAAGTAGATGACAAGTGCTCCCCAGGGCTTTCCCCTTAATCAGGTGCTATTGGCATGTGAAGCCACTGGGTAGCAAGAATTATTTTTCTTTTGTCTTTGAGGGTGTGATTTTTCCATGATCCAGTGAATGGCCCTGTACTCATGTCATATGGGCAGCACTGCATGAATTTATGTGATTGATTATTGCATGGTACACACTTGCACATATATGTATACATATACACTGTGGGAGATAAGTTCAAAGAATCTGGGGTAATTGGAGGGGAAAATTGATAGTTAGGTAATATGTTTTCTTTTATATATGTATGAAAGATAAACACTGAAAAAAAGAATAAAAGATTTGACTTTTTTCAAAATGTGCCACAAGAAGCTATAGAACCAACCAGAAATAAAATGTATCACAACTCAACATGTAATATGCCCATGACATTTACACTTTTTCTCACCATCAATTCCTTAGAGACAAGGAGGAAGGGTCCCACTCAATTTCTGTAGTTGTTCCAATAGGTGCATCAGAAAACAGGAACCAGAGTTTAGGAAATCTACCTATTCTATATTATGCCACAAGCATTGCCTATTTTTTTTCTGTTTCAACATGAACCACTGTCACTTGTGAGCCAGAACTGTTCTCTCTTCAGCATCCCAAAATGGTAATGTGGATCAAAATGTGGATCATTTTTTACTAATACTTGTTAGAGGGGCCGAAAAGTTTCCTAATAATACCTACCTCATGTGTTCAACAGTTTTCTACCTTGTCAGAAACTCTGATTAATCTGGATGACAGAGACCAAGAAGCAAGCTTTTGGTATTTTCTCATTGAGTTTTTAATTAAAACTGTAGCAAATATCCAAGCAGTAGGATAAATTCGAGCTGCATCATTTATCTTAACTATGTCTATAAGTATCTCAAATTCAGGCATCCCCCAAAGCCTCTAGACCATAAAGGTCTAACTTTAAATACCAAATGACTTTCTCCACCTAATTGACATTTCTGCATTGGCTTTTCCACTTGGCTAATGCATCCATCAAGGTGCAGCATGATGCATTAGTAATTGTGAAGGTTTCATTGGGCCCTCAAATAGAAATCCTAAGGCAATTCCACCATCTATAATTTCCCTGATTAGCATGGCAGGTTTGAGAATAATGCCTGGAGCTCAGAGCCTTTTGTCTCTATAGATAAAATTTGAGGCACATTTTATAACAACATTTCTACATGAATGATTTCCATTGTGTAGAAAACTATCCACAACATGTGCAAAGGTAAGAGAGATACTTACTAGCACCCTGGGAAACTTTGTTAAGAAATGAATGGTTAGCTAATCTAGAAGATATCTCCCTCCTTTTCTGAAGTCCATCTGGTAGATAGATGGTGTTTCTTTAAGTATTTGCAGGTACAGTATTTTTACAATCATTACTGTAGATATCATTGCGTCAGAGAAAAGACAGCTTAAGCACAGGAGTCCACTCAAGAAATGTAACCCTACACAATCACGTACTAACTCTGAAATTGTACAGTAGATTATTTATTACAGACTTCCAATGGTTACAAGTCACATCTGTTCACCATTTCTCTATGTTTTGTAAATCAAACCACATATAATTTTCTTCCAAAGAGCAATGATTAGATTTAGCTCCTTCTTTTAGACATTTCAGTCCAGGATTGCTTAGAGTGTTCTTGCAAGGAAAGATACAATGACAGGGGTGGGCTTGTATGCATACACTTATGTATATATTATGTAGCATGGCAAAGCTAGTTATCTTATGAACAGGGTTAAGGAGAATTAGCATGAGCCAGGACCCAGCATTTCTTTCAATGTAATGCTCCCAATGACAAAATGACAACTTAGGAAGTCCCTTTTGTTCATGTTTGAGCATCCACAATGTTACTAAGACTATGTCTTCACTCCTTGGACTTCAGAGAATATTTAAGATCATGGGTATATCAGAGGTGGGACAGTCTCTGGATGGCCTTTCCTTCAGTCTCTATACTTTATCTCCATATTTGTTCCTATGAGTACTTTGTTCCCCTTCTCAGAAGAACCGAAGCACACACACTTTGGTCTTCCTTCTTCTTGAGCTTCATGTTGTCTGAATTCTATCTTGGGTATTCTGAGCGTTTTGGCTAATATTCATTTATCCGTGAGTGCATGCCATGTGTGTTCTTTTGTGACTAGGTTACCTGATTCATCCCATATACAGTTACCAAACCTGGCACGATTGTGGATACCAAGAAATGCTTACTGAAAGAAGGTTGAGATTGGCTGTCTCCTGAGAGGCCCTGCCAGTGCCTTGCAAATAAAATGGCAGATTCTTACGGCCAACCATTGGACTGAGCCCGGGATCCCCAATGGAGGAGTTAGAGAAAAGACTGAAGTAGCTGAAGGTGTCTGCAATCCCATAGGAAGGACAACAATATCAACAAACCAGAACCCCCTAGAGCTCCCAGGGACTAAGCCATTAATCAAGGAGTACACATGGCTCCAGGTGCATATGTAGCAGAGAACTGCCTTGTCAGGCATCAGTGGGAGGAGAAGTTCTTGGTCCTATGAAGGCTTGATATGCCCCAGAGTTGGAGAATTGAGGGCGGGGAGGTGGGAGTGGGGTGGGTAGAGGAACATCCTGGAAGGGGGGGGGAGAAATGGGAAAGAGGATAACATTTGAAATGTAAATAAAGAAAATATCAAAAAAAGTATAGCACAAGATTCTCAACTACAGTGCAGCCTTACTTTCAGCTGGGAGTTCTTTGGCCTCTCAGTACAGGATGAGAAAATCAAGCTTTCTCTTTCTTCTTGAGAGCAATTAAAGGAAAAGTAGCCCTCTTTATTCTTTGTATATTGGCATAGTCAGGTGTAATTTGTCACTGGACTGGATGACATCCAATGAATGAATTAAGTTATGCTATATTAGTTTTGTATTGCACCTAGCGAATTACAAGAAATTTAACATTTTAAAATTTATTATTACTTTTCTATGTGCTTAAAGTTTGTACCCCGTTTATCTTGGTTTGCTATTT
Organism: Apodemus agrarius; assembly: GCA_964023405.1. NCBI lineage: Eukaryota > Metazoa > Chordata > Mammalia > Rodentia > Muridae > Apodemus > Apodemus agrarius. The sequence goes on along the minus strand of OZ030014.1, from coordinate 101,052,464 downwards.
TTAGGATCTCAATAGGCTGCACTTTGATTGCCCTGTAGGTATTCATAGGATAAGCTCACTTTTAAGGCTGTTCTTGTGTTAACAGAAGTCATTTCGTCATGAATGTGTCGTTGAGGCCCTGAAATCTGGATAGATAATATTTAGGAGTGGGAATCTAATTCCTTACTAAATGGCCTTATCAGACATAATTTTCATTGCTATAAAATTAAAATTATTTTATTTTCTTCATATATATATATCTTCATATTTTTCTTCATATATTTCTTCATATATATATATATATTCTTCATATATATGTATATATATATATATATATATATATATCCCTCCATACAGTAAGATGGTCATGTGATTGTTACTTCATCATAGAGTAAAGCCTAATCACATGGGGGGTACCCTCATTTGTCATCACCCAATACTTAGAAATCAATTATAGATATGATCTCTAAGCCCAATAAAAGATAGTATGTGATAATACTGAATGGACAGCTGAAGTGGCCCATTTAAAATGTTGCTTCCTTAAATGGGGTGGTTCTACAAGGATGGGAAATTACAGAGGTGATGTTATATATTTTGTCTTGAGGGTTAGGGGCTGCTACTTCAAATGCTCATCTTGATGAGGTTAACAGGGATGGTACTCAGAGTGTAGTCATAGCTTCTGAAGGATTCCGGCAAGACCAGCAGTGAGGTTTAGTTAAAACTCACATTAGTCTTGGGGCTCTTCTGTGGGGAAACCTTGTTAATCAATATCAAAGTCTTCTATGATAGGTTATCTTCTCTGAGTTAGCCCAAAGGGGAAGACTCGTTTTACCAGAGGGTTTCCCCTTCTCAGACTTTGAACCCATACACCCTCTGCCTGGGGAAGGTTGAATAATCCTTGGCAGACCTCCTAGTTCAACTTCTCTTGCCTCCTGCTCAGTAAGCACCTGATATGCCTACAATGCGTCTTCATACAAATGAGACATTCACACATTTTCTATCCAGTGATCCCCATTTACCTCGAATGCTCCTTCCAACTCTCTAAAGTTCATATATATCCCTGGTTCACTCCAAATAAAGTGTGTGTGTATAAGCCCGCCAGAATAAAGATGTGTGTTTTCATTGAAGATTGTCAGAGCAGGCCTATGCCTAAAAGCTCTAACACTAAAAGCCTCTGAGAAGTCCCTGAGATCTCTCTCTCTCTCTCTCTCTCTCTCTCTCTCTCTCTCTCTCTCTCTCTCTCTCTCTCTCACACACACACACACACACACACACACACACACACACACACTTTCTTTCTTTTACACACTTCCACACTCCCTCTGTGTTACCCACCTACTCTCACTCCCTGACAGACTGAAATCCTGTAGAATCCCACCCACCCTTTCAAGTTTTTGCTTCATTCTTACAGCCTGGACACCTTGAGAGTGAGGAAAAGCAACCATGGCTGGACCCCATACCCCAGTCTTCTGCTGTGCTGTCTCTTTAGAAGGCTGTGGTTATAGTTCTCTTTGGCTAAGTTGTAGATTAATATTTTTCTTCCTGAATAAAATATGGAGTCAGAAAGGGGGTGGCATACTGTCAGTCTGCTTCCTGCTAACTGTGAGCATCAAGTTCCTTGGGGCAAATTTGATCTTCACCATCAGGATACATAATTTCTTTTGGTTTCTTTTTCTTTTTTGGCAAACAACTACTTAACAAACCGTGTCCAACAAGAACCACTAATAAACACCCACCCACCCACTGTGCCTCTCCAGGCTCCAGTATTCATCAACCCTCTGGAAGTCCTCAGAATTACAAATGTCATAGATGACAGAAACTAACTGTAGCTGGCAAAATAATATCCTTGTCATAGCACGAGGTTAATAATAGTCAGTTGTTACACACAATATGATGCATCCCCACATGTGGGATCAAAACAAAAATGAATTCCTATAATAGTTCTGTGTGCTTTTTTAAAAGAAACAAAAATACCAACATTGTCTCTAAATATAGTGATGGCTCCTGAATTAATATGTAATTGCTGTTATTCTGACCCTAGCAAAAGAGATAGTGAACTTTTGTAAAAATGGACAGAGATCTACAATATATTTTAGCAAACACAGTGAGGTTGATCCAATAAGGTCTATTTCCGTCTAACTCTCTAATCTTTACTGACATCTTAGAATAATTACATTTAACAACTATTTCTTAGAAACTGAGATTTCTAAACTATCAGGCCAAGAATCTCTTTTATTCATCTGACAGAGGTAGAGTAAGAAATATTCCTGAGAGACAGTGAGAAAACTAGGGCTGTGCCTTAAGTATAACTGGATGCATTGCTGGGTGCCCAATTTGTCCATGGATGGGTGGCTTCAGCAATGAACTATTTATTGCAAGATTGCAAATGATTTGAGAAGCAAAATTTATTGTGCAAATTAATTTCCAAGGCTACAGTAGTGTGGATAGCATCAACTGATTGGATTGAAACTGTCACACTGTAACATATAACATTGGAGACAGAGGTTCCATGTCTATCTTGATGGACAATCTATCGGTGATGATGTAAGATCCAGGCAGCAACTAGGAGGGCACTGTCAATCAGCAGTTTGGCCTCACTGCATTGCATTGCATTGCATCACGTCATAGAACAGGTTGTTCCTTGTGAGCAAAACACAATGGCTACTTAGCTTTATAGTGTTGTTATAACAAAGGACCACACATTTGATGAGTTAATGCAACAGAAATGTCATCTTGGGTAAACCTCAGGACCAGATGTATGAAAACAAAACCAGAGAAGAATGAGATTCTTCTGATGATTCTGAAAGGAGATTTTCTTATACCTCATTTCTAGCTTCTGTGGTATGCAGCCAGTCTTCCAAAGTCTTCCTTCCTGGATCTCTTCAGTGTACCCATGATTTGAAAAGCTCTTTCCTTTTCCCTTTAAGGATTTGAGTTTTTTGATTTAGGACCTACCATAAAACTGCAATGATCTAATCTCAAGACCCTTACCTATTACATCTATCTTCAAATGTCCACATAGACAAAAATACCAGGATGTGTTACTTAGACATATGTTTTAGGTATATTATTCAACCCTTTGTAGTGACGCAAGTATTCCAGTAAGTGTGATTTATTTCTAGAGTTGTTTGACCCAAAGATATATGGGTTACCCTGACAGTTTTATGTTTAACTGGAGGAAATTAGGTGATGAGTGAAGACACAGAGAATACAGCTGGAGAGAAAGACTCTGAATGGCTAAAGGATTTCATTTCAACTTACCATAGATCAAGTCTCACTCAGAATTTATTTTGTTTTCAAGGTGAATGAAAGTTCCCAAATACATGTACAATACATTGGGATCTATTTTCTGTTCACTCAATACTAGATACTCCATTGCAAAATTCTCACCTCAAACACATTTTGTTTCATCTTTAGAACTCTTGATTTAGTTGTCATGGACTACTTCAGAGAAGATTGTTGAGCTTGTGATTCCTTTTTAAATAGTCTGACTCACCTTCATTTCACTCTCAGAGGAAAATAGGCAACAGACAAGCCTAGATTATACAAAATTCTCTTAATCATTCATTCTTCAACTCCTTAGTATGAATTCTTTTCCAGTGTAGAGTGCTATGATCATTCCCTGCCACCTTGTTACCACTTTCTCTAATGAGCTTGTCTCTTGATCATTAAGAGTCATATTGTATTTTTTCTTCCTTTCATAAATATCAAAGTGGTACTGGGCTTCACACCCAAACCCTATCCTTTGTAGTTTGGAGGGACTTTTCTATCCCATTATATTGTTAGTGCAGTCTGTTCAGAACTGTAATATATCTGGCACAATATATCTCCTATACTTACAACAAACAATAATACACCATAGCTTGGAGAGTTGGGTACAGAAACTGATGAGCACAGGTAAAAGACTGGTTAAAAATATTCCACCAAATGCATACTACCACTGGAATAATACTCATTAGTTTAGATTATGTCCACACAAGCAGTGGTAGGCATTTTAGGAAAAAAACATTAGCTAAGGGATGTGGAATCTTTCAACATGAAGAGTGCATATTATTGAACCCTTTGGTATGGAGCAAGTTACTATCTCTGTATTCCAAGGCTGTTTCCAGTAGAAATATCCTTGAAAAGAGAGGTCAGAACAAAGGACATTTAGTGATTCTATTTAGAAGACACTCAACCTTGTGAATGATGCACAGAAAAGTCTCTAAACAGACTCTACTCAAACATTGAATTCGAGGTCAAGTGTTCATGCATTGTCATTTAGAAAAATGACAATTTTATTTCCTTTGATATTATGAAAACCTGTCTTTTAAATAGTTAAATGGCTAGTGCTAGCTTAGATATTAGAGTGCTCTGATAGTTTAATATCAAACCCTCTTTGGTTTTCATTTTTTCATTCTTTTCAGCAAATTTGTTTCTCACTTCACTCATATAGCCATGAGCTTCATCATATGACATCATCCAGGTACTTCCTTTCATTCTTCCCATGTTCACTGCCCCCTCACCCTCCAGTTTTTAGTCCTTTCCCAACTTCTATGCCTTTTCTCACCCCAAAGATTCCACTTTACATGATTTAGTTCCATATGTTCTACATATTGGAGAAAACATGATGGTAAATGCCGTTTGCTAGAAGAATGAAGCTAACATATCTTGGAGAAGACACTAACAGCATTGATCAGGACAGACTTTTGAACTTCCCGTTACATTATCTTCATCATAAGTTATACAAAATTATCTTCTTCAAGGTCTTACATTTGCAGCGACTAAAATTTACAAAAAAATGATAGGTTATTAATGACAAAAATATAATATAAAAAAGTAAAATGAAAAACATACATTCTGCTAAGTACTAACATGTAAAGTAAGGGATATTGTTAGTTTTTATGAAATATAAATGTAGAACCAAAATGCCAATAGTTATTTTTCATTTATTTTGATAGAAGACCAGGTTATTTTTAATGCAAGTTTCAGAACAAACAAATAAAATCCCTGGCCAAGAACACAAGGAAATGTGTTTCCATTCACAACTACACACTTTCTTGTTGATATAAGCAGTGTTATAAACACCTAAATCTCCTAAGGTCTAAGTTGCAGTCATCCTCCTGGGCCAGCACTGCCTGTGCTTCCTCTTTTATCATCCTGTCATTTCCAATGCAGTAAATTACTGTGTCCTGCCCCGTTTAATGTTTCCCTACTGGATTAATGGATTTTCCCTTACTTTTATGAAATCCCTCATTTTTTAGAAATGCAAACAAGATAGCTTCATGAATGTTAGGTTTGCAAGCTACATAGAAATAATGGGCCTCCATGAGATGTGTTTATATGCTAGCCAATTTTCATCCTGAGACCTTTTCCTCTCCATTTTATGTGAATGTCATAGTCATGGAAAGGAACACCACCACGCCTTCCACTCCAATGACCTTAGGTAGATAGTGAGTTAAAATGTAGGTGACAATATCCAAGCTATGAATATTTGTATATTTTGACATTTAACAAGAATATTTCTTCCTTATTGTTAGTTCTCACAAAGTTTTACTTGATATATTTCCAAACATGGAGCAATTTATTTCTACTTTGTCACTTTAGGCTTAAGGGACACATAACGTACCTATGCAAAAGCATAAAGTCCACTTTTTTTCTATTGTATGAATTATTGCTTAGACCACTGTGGAGCCACAAAATGCTTTAATGCTTTATGTTTCTACATTTATTTATCCCTAGGTAGCTACTTTCAAGCAAGTGTGCTGAATATTGACAAATTATAGAATGTATATGGAAGATGACATGCTAAATAGGTGAAAAGGTATTTTTTGTTGTTGTTAAGAGTTTCAGAAACTGATATTCTTAAAGTATCTGCAAAAATTCTCTGGGATCAGGTATGTCCATAAATTATCTGCTTGGGTCTCTTGTGAAAGTCTGTCTAGGATAGAATTTGTTCATATACTTTGGAGGAAATAAGGTTATTGTCATCTTTAATATAACTTACCCAATGAGGAACAGCAATATTACTCATAAGTCCTCTTGCCACTTATGCTGCTTGAGATTTTCCTAATTTCTCTTCCGCACTTTCAAGGACTGGAACTCAAGGATAGCTAGGTTATTTGGCTTGTTGTGACTAAGTAACAAAATATTGGGCTCAGTAATTTGGGAACAGATAAGTATTTTCTCACAATCACATATTTTAAGTACAAGAAGAAGAACAGGTTGGCTCAGTTGTCTGGAGGGGACTGCAACCTCTAAAATGTAGTACTCCTGAGTGAGCACATGACAAAAACAGAGAAGCCTAGCATCCCGAGTCCACTAACTGGAGGAAAACCCTATTGACCAAACCACCTATGAAAAGTCTCTCGCTGACATTCATTTTATCACTCACCAGCTAGCAGCAGAGTCATTTACGGAGAAAGGAATATTGAAGTAATTCTAGGTTAAATAATTGTTTGAGATTTACAGACATTTTTTTTATAAGGTTTGAGAATTGCAGGTTTGGTGAAACTGCTCAGGAGCAACTTAAAGATCAAAACTATAGTGGAACCTTTTTCATTTAAGGCAAAAAAAATATAAAATATTAAATGTAGATTAATGCACATCCATTGGTTTATTGAAAATTAAGATTCTAATATTTCAATATAAAAGTAACTGTCTTTATAATTATTTTGTGTCCCCATAAGAAGATACTATTATGAGTTAGAATGTAGTGGAATAATGTCTGTTGTTTTGATGATTCTGTAAATTTGTATATTTTTGCATAATTATTTACCATGGATATTTATTTTCCAGCAAATATGGTTTTACTTTTTGAATACTTAAACTGTGGTAGAGACCTTTATCTCCCTCCACCCCAGCTCTCTTCTCACCCCACCTGAGTTCTTTATTTGATGACGGCTATACTAATGTGACAGTACCATATATAATTCATTTTCAATGGTCTAACATAAATCTTTCAAATGATTGGCTCATATAAGTAAAGTATCTTCACGCATTCTCTACATCACTATGAATATGTTTTTATATTTCATGAATAAATGCTGTGACTGAGATCATAACTTAGATATATGTCTAATTTTATATTACAGTGTCAAATAATTTCCAAAGTTGATTGTACTATTTTATATCACCAACAACAACTGATTAAAGTTTCCATTGTCCATAACTCATCAATATTGGTATATTCTGCCTTTCCATGTTTTCACATTGTAGTGGGCACAAACTAATATATTGTCATGGATTTCATTTTTATTTATATATTAGATAATTTTGAAAATATTTTCACATGGTGTTCTGGTTCAAGTCTAATGTTAATAATTTAATACATTATATTTCTTGCATTTTATTTTAGAAATGAGATACTTAAGCTATGGGTTCTTTATTGGATATGCTACTAGTAATATCTCTTTGCTTTTATTTTTAATATTTGTTGATTTTCATATATTCTAACCAAACAACACTTGTTACTTTGTAAAAACTCTATTTATAGCCTCTTTTCTTTAAACTTCAATTGCACACAACAAATATTGGTTTAATTAAGGTCTCAACTTACTCTTTGTTTTGAAAGTTTGCTTAAATTTTAGAGTAGCATAAAATTCTACATAAGATAATTTAATTGAGGAACAGAATATGAAACAATATGAATAATATTATTTTTATATCTCATTGTATTTTGTCAAACTCTCTATTCTCTGTTATTTCAACAAAAAAGTTCAAAAACCCTTTCTAATATTTTTTGTGGTTTAAAAATTCTCACTCTACAAAACTTTAAGTACTTTGGTTACATTTATGTCAATATTATATTTTGAGCCTGTGTGAATAGATTTTATTTTCTGATTTTGTTTTGTGGGTGTTTGTCATTTGTATGTAAGGATAACTTCTGGTTTTGAAGGCTACATTGATATCCTTAAATTTTACTGAGTATTTATCAGCTCTAGCAGATTTCTGATAGGTCCTTTAGCATCATTTTTCTTTTTTTATGTCTTTGTTCTTTTCTTCCTTCCTTCCTTCCTTCCTTCCTTCTTAACTTCCTTCCTTCCTTCCTTCCTTTCCTTCCTTCCTTCCTTCCTTCCTTCCTTCCTTCCTTCCTTCCTTTCTTTCTTTCTTTCTTATTGGATATTTTCTTTATTTACATTTCAAATGTTATCACCTTTCCTGGTTTCCACCCTGGAAACTCCACCTCCCCACCTTCAAATTCCCCTACACTGGGACATCGAGTCTTTACAGAACCAAGGACTTCTCCTTCCATTGCTGACTGAAATTGTCTTCCTTTGCTACATATGTGGCTGGAGCCATGGGCCCCTCCATATCTATGTACTCCTTAGTAGGTGGTTGAGTCTCTGGGAGTTTTGTGGGTCTGATTGGTTGATTTTATTCTTGCTATGGGGTTGAAAACCCCTTCAACTCCTTCAGTCCTTTCTTTACCTCTTCCATTGAGGACCCTGTGCTCAGTCCAATGTTGGCTGTGAGCATTCTTCTTTGTATTTGTCAGGCTCTGGCAGAGCCTCTCAGGAGACAGCTATATCAGGTCATGCACTTCTTGGCATCCTCAATATTGTCAGCATTTGGGGACTGTATATGTGGCAGTCACTGGATGGCCTTTCCTTCAGTCTCTGCTCCATACTTTGTCTCTGTATCTGCTCCCGTGAGTATTTTGTTCCCCTTTCTAAGAAGCACCCACAATTTGGTCTTTCTTCTTCTTGAGCTTCATGTGGTCTGTGAATTGTATCTTGAGTATTCCAAGTTTTTGGACTAACATCCACTCATCAATGAGTACATACCATGTGTGTTCTTTTGTGATTGGGTTACCTCACTCAGGATGATATTTTGTAGTTTCACCCATTTGCCTAAGAATTTCATTAGTGTACAGAGTATTATCACCTGAAAATAAAGACACTTTGCTGTCTTCTTTTCCCATTTGTAACCCCTTTATCTTTTTTACTTGTCTTACCTTTTAGATAAGACTTCCAGTTTTGCAGGAGAGTACCAGAACAGAGAAAGGGTTGGGGGTGATTGGGGAATGGGCGGGAGGAAGAGGACTTATGGGACATATGGTGAGGGGGGAACTGGGAAAAGGGAAAGCCTTTGGAGTGCAAACAAAGAATATAGAAAATTAAAAAAAAAGACTTCATGTACTACTATACAGAACAGAAGAAGGAGAATAGACATCCTTCACTTAGTTCAAATTTTAGTGAAATGCTTTGAGATTTTCTACATTCCACATAATGTTGGCTATTGACTTTCTGTAAATTGCTTTAATTATGTTGAGATATTTCTCCTGTTTACTTAGATTCTTCAGAGGTTTGATTTTGAGAGGATGTTGGCTCTTGCTAAAGGCTTTTCCTGTGTTCATTGAAATGATCAGGAGATTTATTTCCTTGAGTCAACCTATGTTTTAGATTGTATTAATTGATTTATATATATCAAAGCATCCAGCTGATCGTGCTTGATAATCTTTGTGTGTGTGTATATATATATGTATATGTATATATATATATATATATATATATATATATTCATGATAAACAGTTGGTATGTAAATTTCTTTTTGACTCTTTCTGGTTCTGGTATGAGAGTAATGTCAGCTTTATAAAAGTAATTCACAAACATTCCTTCTTTTCATCTTTTGTGGAAAAGTTTGAGAAGAACTGGTATTAGTTCTTTGGCTGTCTGAAGAGTTCTTTATCCAATTGTCTGAACCTGGTTAGGATAGTGAAAAAATATATTGTTTACCTCTTCCGATATTATAGATCAATTAAAGATCTTTATTTAGTTTTTTATTTAGTTTGGTATGATTTATATATCTAGAAATTGATTCATATCATTCAAATTTTAGGTTTGGTACAATATAGACTTTTAATGAATATCTTTATAATTTTCTAAATTCCTCAGTGCCATTTTTAATGTCTTCTCTTCCAACTCTAATTTGTTTTTACATGGATAGAATATGATATAATGAGACTTTAGAAGTAATAGATATGTTTTTGTCTTAATTGATGATAGATGTATATATATACAGTTTATCAAAACCCTCCAATTAAAATGGACAGTTCTTATAAAGTACAAAATATACAGACAAGACAAAGTCTAAAGAGTAACATTATTCTTATTTTGAGAATGGAAAAGAGTAAAATGGAAAAGACTAAAGACCATAAAAATAAATTTCATTCACTATTTAAAGTTTTTAGGTTTTTAAGTTCTTGCAGTATATTTTATCATGTTTTCCTTCTCCCTCAAAGCCTCTCAGAACCTCTTGCCCTCACCCTATCAAATTTAGTTCTCTTTCTCTTTTCCAAAGATCATACACACACACACACACACACATGCACACACACAAACACACAAAGCCCCATGAAATGTAAGTTAAAGGGAAAAAGGGGAAAATAATGAAAAAAGATTCAAAGAATCCACAAAAATGTCATGAAATGGAGTTCCTTTTGTGTTGAACAACTGAGAGTAGTTAATTGTGCCCGCACTGGAGCATAGTTGATATATTCAGTCTCATTCTATTGCAGTAGAAACCTTTCCCAGGAAGTTGGTATAGGGAAGGATAAGAATTTCCCAAGCAAATGTATCTGATAGTCCACACTCTGTAGTTTTTTTTTATTATCTGACAAAATAGTCTTCAAAACAAAATTAATGAGAAGTGATGGGAAGGACACTGCATATTCATTAAAAAATATTTACCAAGAGGATACTACAGTCCTCAACATTTTTGCATTTTCTCTAATTTTATTAATTTGGATTCTCTCTTTTAGGTTAATTTAGTCCCACATGGCATTGTTTCAAAGAATTGACTTTATCTTTATTTCTTGTGTTGGTTTTGGTTTTGATTCAATCTCATAATTTCTGAACTGACTATTTTTCAGTTTTATTTATTCCTGTTTCTCCATGATATTCAGTTGTATGCTTGACTTATGAATTTTAACTTTCTCATTTAAAAAAAAACTGCCCTTTTAGAAATTGCTTCTTGTTTACCATGGATGTTGTTATAGTAGTCATTTTCATTTTACTTTAGGATTCTTCAAACTCTGTTAAACATAGTATTAAGTAGATTTTTAATGATTTACTGCTATACACACAGACAGATAAGTCTTTAAGTCTTTATCATAAAAATTTCATTTTTTCAGTAGATAATAATCAATGTGGAGACTTACATTGTATCAGGGTGCAGAGAATGAGCAGCTTCATAACTAAATTCAGCATCCACATCCTATCCCTCTTCGTCAGGCTTGAGGATCATTGTAGAACAGAAGTAGGAAAATATTTAAGAGCTGGAGGTGATAGGTGACTCCCATCAAATTATGTTTCCCAACAGTAGTGAAACATTTGTCCGTATAAACTCACAGCTGGAGTCATAGTATGTACAAGACCTGTACAAACTCAAGCCAGAAGAAGTCTTAGCATAGAGTTGAATATTAATTCTAATCCCCAGCTTAAGATATATGGATAGCTGCTGTGCATGGAAGAGAACACTTCTTTACATCTGTGGCACCTTGTAAGCTGATATGTCAGTTAAAGGCCAATACCCAACAACATAGGGTGAGTAGAAACTGGATTTTCTGGATTTCAAAAGAAGGTGGTACAAAGTTGGGTGGGTAGGTTGAAATGTAAGAGGAGTTGGGACATGGTACACTATGATTAAAATACACTGCAGGTATATATTTTTCAAAACCTACTTTAATAAGGGTTCTTGGTAAAGGGGGAGGACAAGGGGAACATGGACCTGCTTAGAAATAGTTCCTTGGGGAGATTCCAATCTTCCTATCTGCAGTCCAGTCCAATAGCAAAACACCAAACATCAATCAGCATGCTTGATCAAGAAGAAATGTGAGGCCACACAGATCAGCACTGGACTGCCAAAGCAGAACAAAGCAGCCAGAACACCATCAGAAGTTCTTTGGTACATTCTCTCTATGATGTTATGACAGGCAAAGAACAGAGAAGAAAGCAATGTGAAGCAATTCAGACCATCATCAGTAAAGTCTACCATCAGCAAAGCCCAACAAAGGCCAAGAGGGACATCCACTGTGTGTTATGTTATGCTTATATTTTTTTTCTAAATATTGTCTTTTCAAGCGTCAACTCCAGCAAAACATCACATGCCCTTTCACCGAGCAACTTCCAGAAAAACCAACATGTGTCTGTTCTAAGCAACATATACTCTCACATCCATACTTCAGCAAAACATCTTCTCATAAGACAGCTTCTATAAAACATCACACAGCACTACTGGGTCTCCAAAGAAACTGGAAATTTCTACTTCAATACATTACAAAACTCTTAAATATATGATTAAAAATAAGACAAATAAGATTTTAGAAAAGGAAAAACATTCCCTAGAATTGTATTTTTTTGTGGGTGTGAGTGCGGTAGAAATTTAAAATATTTTCTTTTTATTTGTTAAACTTGCCTGATTTTGAATATAGCTGATTGTCTTTCTACAGCTTATATCCCAGAGCTGTAAAAATTTCATGGTTTACATTCACATTATTTATTTGTGTTTATTGATTTAGATATGTATGCATACGCATGTATTATGTGCACATTTGGATGGATTCCCTAGCTCTTACTTTAATTTTTTCATAGGTTTTTGATGGTAGAAAATAAGTCATGTTTCTATGATCTAGTAAATCTTGCTCTCGGCCCCTTCACATGGTTGTTCTCTCTCTTTGTTCCACATACTCTTCCTGCATGGTGTCTCTCTTCTTCTCTATACACTCTCCCAAAGCCCAGAGAAGCTCCTCCTCTTCAAATTCCCAAGCCTGAGAAATCCTAAAATATAGTCTCTGTCCACCCCAGCTATTGGCTATTGGCAACTTTATTTACTAATCAGAACCAACTGGGGCAGGTTTCCAGAAGCTTCATGCACACCTTCTCCTGCAGTTTTTTTGAGAAACATAAGCATTCATAATACAAGCAACTACAGGAAGTTGTTGAGAAGAATACTTGCCTAGTGAGTTTCAGCGTAGTTCTTGCTATAGCAGAATTTTCCCCGAATTAATTTGATTTATCAATACATCAAGAAACCTGTATTTGGACAGGAAAAGGGATGTGGAACTAAGAGTTTCAGAGAGAGAGGGGCACAGAAAGAGGAAGGATGGAAGGAAGACGGAGGAAGAGGAAGGCCATCCAGATTCTGAATTGCTTTATATATCTAAGTTAGCTATGAATATCATAAAGGATAGAATAAGTGGGAAAACTTGTCTAATCTAGGTGGTTAGCTCATATCTGAAACTGAATTTATTGATAAACAATTCTGACTGATTAATTATAAGCTTCTAGAGCCTTGATTTACTGTGTTAAGGGGATTTTTGACAACTAACCACAGGGGATAGAGAGATGGCTGAGAAGGTCAAAGTGGCTCTGAGGCAAGAACCAGAGCTAGGAAAGACACCCCATGGTACTAAGCCTCACCTCCTTTGCATGTCCTCTTCAGTCCTGGCCCATCAATTGCAACTGAGGCTGCACTTTCACCAAGGGCCTTTCACAACCTCTCACAGTGTCAACCCTCAGCTGCTCTTCATGACCCCTTCAGCCTTCACAAACAGTACCACCTGGGTGACTCTTACACATTACCAAGTCCAGCCACAGCACAAGGTACAACCCTGTCTATCTCTGGAACACAGCCTCTGTGCTCTCAGAAAACATTTCCCACAAGATTTCACCTCAATGATGCTGGTCTCTTCTTAATCACCACTAATTTCTTAGATCCAGCTAAACAGCATCAATAGTCCCAGTAATGCAATGTTTTCAGTGTAGTAGTTCTGGTATAACTAATCACAGCTGATTCTTCAGTCCCAGCTAACCAAACCCACAGACTCTTCACAATCAAAATTGCAATGGTCCTGATAAGTGTCTTTAATCTTCCCTCTGAAATTTCACAATCCAGGCTTCCATCTTCTGCACTGTTCTCAACATTGTCTTCCAAGCTCCTACACAACATCCACAGAGCTTTCAATACTGAATGGCTCTTCTAACTCACAGTTCCAAAGTTCCCAAAACATGATCAAGTTGTCATAGAAATACCCTATTATGCTGGTACCAATTTGTCTTAGTCAGGTTTTCTATTCCTGCACAAACATCATGACCAAGAAGCAAGTTAGGGAGTAAAGGGTTTATTCAGCTTACACTTTCCACATTGCTGTTCATCATCAAAGGAAGTTAGGACTGGAACTAAAGCAGGTTAGGAAGTAGTTGCTGATGCAGAAGCCAAAGAGTAATGTTTCTTATTGGTTTGCTTACTTATAGAACCCAAAACTACCAGCCCAGAGATGGTACCACCCACAAAGCCTCCCCCCTTGATCAATAAATGATAAAATGCCTTACAGCTGGATCTCATGGAGGCATTTTCTCACCTGAAACTCCTTTCTCTGTGATAACTCTAGCATGTGTAAAATTGACACAAAACCAGCCAGTGCATGTAGTTAACGTAAATTTATTCAAAAGTGAAAAGAAAATTAAAGAGGAATTCTAGCTGGAGAGGGATGGAGATGAGAGAGGGGAATATATAAATCAATGGATAAATTAAGTATATAAATGTATATGTCAAATGCTCAAACTATTAAGTCAAACATGTATTATTAAAGTAACATGAAGAAATGGATGGAGCTGGAGAACATCATACTAAGGGAGGTAACCCAGTCTCAAAAGAATGCCCATGGTATGCAGTCACTGATAAGTGGACATTAGTCTAGAATCTTGGGACACCAAAGACACAATTCACATACCAAATGATGTCTAACAAGAAGAAAGGAGTGGACACTGGTGCTGGAAAGGATCAAAGGATCAGTGTAGGGGAATACCAGAACAGGGAAGTGGGAAGGGGTGGATGAGGGAGCAGGGGGAGTGAAAAGGGCATGTGGGACCTTTGGGGGGGTGGGGAACCAAAAAAGGGAAATGAAACGTAAATATAGAATATATCCAAGAATAAAAATTTTTTAAAAAAGTAACAATATACATGAAGTGACCCATGGCTCTAGCTGCATGTGTAGCAGAGGATGGCCTCCAATGGGAGGAGAGCCTTTGGTCCTGTGAAGGTTTGATGCCCCAGTGGAGGGAATGCCAGGGCAGGGAGGTGGGAGTAGGTGGGAGGGTGGTGGAACATCCTCATAGAAGCAGGGGGAGCAGAGATGGGATAGGGAGATTCGGGGTCGGGTCGGGGGGAGTACCAAGAAAGTGAATAACATTTGAAATGTAAATGAAGAAAATATCCAATAAAAAAGTAACAGCATAAACTTTTCTCAAATATTTAGATTCATCAAAAGTATATAAAACTATAATTAGTGCATCTTTTGACACAAATTAATTTACTCTAAGATAACAAGAAGTCTATTAAATATTCTATAGTCTCTTATTTGCTGAACACTGATAAGTTTTCAGTTTCTTTATAAATTACCCTCTCTTGTAAAACAAATTAAAAACCTTGTCTAATGAGGTTGTAGAGATGTACACATCAAAGTGAACAGATATATAATAATTAAATGGTATGTCTGGTTAGAAGAAAATTAGGTTCTCCAATAAAGCCTAGGGCCTAGGGTTTAATTAGTCATGTTCTTGTCCACTTGGTTTTGTTTGTTTGTTTGTTTGTTTTTAGTACCAATTAATCAGAACAGGAATGAGTTCTTTCTTTTGAAGTAGAAAATTAAAACTGTCCCATATTGTAGGTTAATGCCATTATTCTTGGCTGCCTAATAAATGCTGATGATAAAGCCCTATTGCTAAAAAGCATCACACTTTGTTCCAGAATGTATACAAAACATGCTTTAGATTAGTCATCAACTTTTCCCCTACTGGATCACCCTGATAGTGCCAGAAAAGGCCTTATGATCTGAATGGTCACGTTCTTTCAGCATGTTCCACTTGATTTGAGGTCAGTGTCTTTGAAGCAGTTAGTGGCTTATTAAAGATCATCTATATTGTTGATATGAAGTGTTTGATGTTTAAGAAACAGCTAGCTAGAATGTCATATGATTCCAGTTAAAACTACAGCATCTTGTTTGGCTGTGCACCTGAAATGTCTGATCTAGTCATTCAAATAAATCTAACACAACTACAAAAGTGAGTTCATAATAGTGCTTAGCATATGTAATGTTTGTTAAATATTTCCTGACCTATTATTTTATGGTAGATATGGCACCTACCTTGGGAACAGAGTAGAAACTCTCCAAATTCAATTAATCCATTTTTATTATTGTCTTGCTGATTAATTATTGTTGTTGTTGTTGTTCCTTTTTTTTAATTCAGTCTTTGCTCCCTTCCTA
This sequence comes from Apodemus agrarius, assembly GCA_964023405.1. Taxonomy (NCBI): domain Eukaryota; kingdom Metazoa; phylum Chordata; class Mammalia; order Rodentia; family Muridae; genus Apodemus; species Apodemus agrarius. The sequence goes on along the minus strand of OZ030014.1, from coordinate 101,036,238 downwards.
GTTCCTCCTACCAGAGTTCCTTATCCCATTCCTCCTACCACTGTCTCCAGAGGATGTCCACCCCACCAGTCCTCCCCACTCCCTGGGGACTCAAGTCTTTCCAGGGTTAGGTGCATCTTCTTTCATTGAGATCAGATCAGGCAGTCTTCTGCTGTATATGTACAGGGGGCCTTGGTACACTTCTGCTGTCTGGTTGATGGCTCATTGTCTGAGAGATCTTAGGGATCCAGATTACGTGAGACTTCCTATGAGGTTTCCTGTCCCTCAGCTTCTTCCAGCCTTTCCATGATTTAACTGCATGGGTCCCTGATTTCAGTCCAATGGTTGGGTGTAAGTATCTGAATCTGTCTCAGTGAGCTGCTTGTTGGGTCTCTCAGAGGACAACCATGCTAGGCTCCTGTCTGTAAGCTTACAATAGTATAAATAATAGTGTAAGGCCTTGGAGACTCCCCTTGAGATGGATCCAAGTTGGGCCTGTCACTGGACATTCTGTCCCTCAAGCTCTTATCCATTTTTAATCCCTGTAATTCTTTTAGGCAGGGACAATTCTGGGTCAGAGTTTTTGACTGTGCAATATGGCCTGAATAATTATTCTTAAAGAGTTATTATTGAAATTGATTTCATAAACTATACTGAATATAATTTTTGAAATATTATGAAAAATATCATTTTATGAGAATAAGAATGTAATAGTTGTTTATCAAGTGGTTTAAGTCATTACAAAATATCATTAGATATGAAATTTATAGAAATACAAATGCCACATTTAGTTTTAAAAGATAAAAACTAAAAGGATTTGATGTTCATTCACAAGAATGCTTTAAATATTTTAACATAAAATCATTTAGATTAAACCTAAATGAAATCAAATAATAAAATAAGTTGTTATATATGATTCAGTATAGCATCTATCTGAAAAGGAGAACCATTTTAATGAAAGGCTTATTCAATAACTGAGTTATTGTAATTTTCCATCATTGAAGCCATATTTTCTTTGATTTCACTGTAGCAGTTTAGATAAAATGACCACTTAATAGTTTGTAATGAATGCTTAGACTAAGGAAGTTTTGCTTTTTCAGTGATGGATTGTGTCTTGCCAGAGGTGCCAGTGCATTTTATTTGACCTTTCTCCTTAACTCTCATTCATCTTAAACCTTCTGTCACATGAATGACAGGCCATCACGATGTGATGGAAGACAAAACTTCACCTTGTCAGATAAACGTGATAAAATCATTTTTTTGAAAATGTTTGCGATTTGAAAGTCAGTTTAGGCTAAATTTTATTGTGACATAAAATGTTTAAGAATAAACTTTATACATCTATGTTTACTATTAGAATAACTTTAACAATATACACAAAGATTATGATGATGAGATGATTTTTTCTCACAGAGTTTGGAAGAGTGACAAGAGACATATTCCTTAAAGAAATTTATTTTGATAAAGTTTAATATTTTGTATGTGTGGGGGGTTCGTCGTATGTGCGATGTGTTGTCTGTGCCCATACTCATATCTATGTTTTATTATTTAGTCACTTTGATGAATTTTAAAAATTAAAAAAAATCTTTGGCAAAGTTTCACCAAACTTTAGTTCCTTGTGTCCTTTGACACTGGTGGGAATCTTGATACTGAAAATGAGTAGTTTCATATTTTTTAAGCAGAAAGGATACATCTGTTCACAGAACAGACATCACTGAGGTTAAGAGATTTTTCTCATCTTCTGTAGATCATTTTTCACATATCCAAGAATTTTATTAGAAAGTCCTGAAAGATGCTCTGCTTTGTGTGTTCATATGAGTAGACAGAGGCCATTGATACTGTAAATCAATGAAGTCATTTCTTATTCTGGCAGGATCAGTAGTGATTCCGTAGTAGAATATGACCACAGTGTGAAGAAATTGACCAGACACATTTTTATCCCTTCCCCTGTGAATTTATCTTGTCCATGAAAGAATAAAGAGATATGAATGGCAAAATAATTACAAGAAAGGAAACCTATTGGCCTGAAACAAAAATGGTAAGACGCAGACCCCTGAGTCTTCTGATCACCAGTGCTCAAATTAAAAAATAGGGTAGTTACAAGATTATCAAAGATAAAAACATAGAACAGATTATATAAATATATAAACAAAATATCTTTGATTAATTATAGTCAGTTATTGTAAGACACTAATATTTATTTTTAAATAGCAAATAAAGGACAAAGTAACATAGAAAATATGCATTTATTTTCTTTCCATTGTTGATTTGTTTATCCAATTTGAACTATAATTATCTTTTTTTCTTAATAATAAAAATATCAACCAAATATTAACCCAAATGGTATAAAATAATGTTTAAGTTGATATTAAAATAATTAACCTGTTTTTATAATTCTTTTTTAATATGTACACAACTTATTTTCCAAATGATATTTATTGGATATTTATTAGACTGACTTTATATTTAATTATTTCTGAGTAATATGAATATTCCTACAGGTTATGCTACATAATACTATATATTCTCTTTTATTGCTTCTAAAACTTAAGTAAAATGATAACTTTAAAATAAAGCTTTATTCACTCAACTTAATTGTCATATTGGAGACTTACTGCTGAATAAGTTCATCCTGTCTAGTTCTCTCTGAACTCTGGCTGACTGGTTCAACTCAGAAGATATTCCGACTCAAATTTCCCTTTATGCTGACTGAATCTTGCTTCTGTCACCTTTGCTGACATTTTTGCGTGGACTAAAACTAATTCTGGCAATTTTTTCAAATCTTCTGGCTCCTTCCTATTCAATGGCCTCTTCTGCCTCTGCTGGCCTTTACTGAACTTCATGAACATATGAACAAACTACACTGTACTGCACTCACTGCACTGACTCCCCAGAGACTGACTCAACTAAACTCCCACTAACCGAACTTTCTGAATTCGTCTTCTCTCTGCATAACTCTTAAATACTTTATATCCTGAGAGTTGGCCATAGTCTTTCTAACTCATTCTGTCAAATCTTTCTATGACTCTTCACTTGGTCTGTCTGCCTCTCAATTAAATATTATTGTTTGCAATTAAAGGCATGTATTAAAGAATTCTAGCTGTAGGGAGTAAAGTTTATGTATTAAAGGAGTATCTGCATTCCAGCCAGAGCACACAGACTTAAAAGGTCTTTGGATATGAACAGAGCAAGAGCTTAGTAGCAAAACAAACTCATCAATGCATTAAAGTATCATTCACTGTAATCAAAAGGAATTCATTCTAGGGATAAAAGAATGTTTCAAAATATATAACTAGAAAATATGGTAAAATGTATTAATTGTATAAAAGAAAAAATGGCCATTTCGATAAATATAAAAGTATCTTTTACAAATCTGACATCCATACACACATAAAAGTTCATTTTTTTCAAAGAAGAGTGTTAGAAAATGAGTTATCATACATTCTCTTCATATGTAAAATTTAATTAAAATGGCTTGAAAAACCACAGCTACTCAAAAATTATAGGAAAAGAAAAAATGTTTGTAACATTGGTACCTCAAAAAATTACAAAAAAAAATTAAAAATAAAACCAGGCAAAAGCATGTGTCTTTATTGTATGCAGGGGAATTCTCTGGATATATGCCCAGGAGTGGTATGCCAGGGTCCTCTGGAAGTGACATGCCCAATTTTCTGAGGAACCACCAAACTGATTTCCAGAGCAGTTTAACCATTTTGCAATCCCACCAACAATGGAGGAGTGTTCCTCTTTCTCCACATCCTCGCCAGCACCTGTTGTCTCTTGAGTTTTTAATCTTAGCCATTCTGACTGGTGTGAGGTGGAATCTCAGGGTTATTTTGATTTGCATTTCCCTGATAACTAATGATGTTGAACATCTCTTAAGGTGTTTCACAGCCATTCGAATTTCTTCTGGTGAAAATTCTTTGTTTAGCTCTGTACCCCATTTTTTTGATAGGGTTATTTGGTTCTTTGGGGTCTAACTTCTTGAGTGTTTTATATATATTGGATATTAGCCCTCTGTCAGATGTGGGGTTGGTGAAGATCTTTTCCCACTTTGTTGGTTGCCGTTTTGTCCTTCTGACAGTGTCCTTTGCCTTACAGAAACTTTGTAATTTTATGAGGTCCCATTTGTCAATTCTTGATCTTAGAGCATAAGCTATGGGTGTTCTGTTCAGGAACTTTCCCCCTGTGCCCATGTCCTCCAGGGTCTTCCCAAGTTTCTTTTCTAATAGTTTCAGTGTGTCTGGTTTTATGTGGAAGTCCTTGATGCACTTGGAGTTGATCTTAATACAAGGAGATAAGAGTGGGTCAATTCGCATTCTTCTGCATGTTGACCTCCAGTTGAACCATTTGTTGAAAAGGCTATCTTTTTTCCACTGGATGGTTGTAGCTCCTTTATCAAAGATCAAGTGACCATAAGTCTGTGGGTTCATTTCTGGGTCTTCAATCCTATTCCATTGATCTACTTGCCTGTTGTTGTACCAATACCATGCAGTTTTTAACACAATTGCTCTGTAGTACTGCTTGAGGTCAGGGATATTGATTCCCCCAGAAGTCCTTTTATTGTTGAGAATAGTTTTAGCTATCCTGGGTTTTTTGTTGCTCCAGATGAATTTGAGAATTGCTCTTTCTAGATCTATGAAGAATTGAGTTGGGATTTTGATGGGGATTGCATTGAATTTGTAGATTACTTTTGGCAAGATGGCCAATTTTACTATATTGATCCTGCCAAGACACATGCTCCACAATGTTCAGAGCAGCCTTGTTTATAATAGCCAGAAGTTGGAAGGAGCCCAGATATCTCTCAAAGGATGAATGAATACAGAAAATGGTATATTTATACAATGGAATACTACTAAGCAATTAAAAATAATGAATTCCTGCAATTTATAGGCAAATGGTTAGATCTGGAAAATATCATCCTAAGTGAGTTAACCCAATCACAAAAGAATACACAAGAAATGCAATCACTGATAAGTGGATATTAATGAGCCCAGAATCCCTAAATACTCAAGGCACAATTAGCAAGTCAAATGATTCCCAAGAAGAAGAAAGGAGAGGACCCTGGGCCTGAAAAGATTGGATTCAGTTTTGTAGATCCAGAACAGAGAAATGGTGGTGGTGGTGGGGTGGGTGATTGGGGAATAGTTGGGGGGGGGAGGACTTATGGGATGTATGGTGGGGGAAAACTGGGAAAGGGGAAAGCCTTTGGAATGTAAACAAAGAATATAGAAAATAAAATTAAAAATAAAAACACAGGCAAAAGCAAAGACATCATAGGAAACAGATTTTAAAGCACAAAATAAACAAAATAGAGACAAGACTGCTTTTCTTACAGAAGACAACATTTGCATTTTACACATTTGAAAAGGGGTTAATATCAAAAATATAGACAAATTCAAAGAAATTATACAGAACCAACTCAATTATATGTGAGCTAAGAGGACTGGAGAGATAGCTTACTCAGGTAAGTGATGGCCTGATTCCCAACACCCATATGAGATGATATATGCATTACTATGTAATGAATCCCAGTATGGAGGGCAGGGGTAGACTTCGGAGGATGCCTGAAGTTTGCTGGCCAGCTAGCAAAGCATAATTATGAAAGACCTAACTTCAAAATATAACCCATGTTTATAAAAGAGCACACCTGCCTGCAGGACATGTATACGCATGCGTGCGCGCGCGCGCGCGCGCGCACACACACACACACACACACACACACACACACACACACGTATGGACCTAAATAGTTATGTTTCAGCTGAAAATATATAGATGATCAGGGTAAATAGTTGTTGCCAGCAGCTACAAATGAACCGGATACCTGGAAAAGAACCCTAGGGATGCATGGGAAAGCGGAGATATGAGGGCCAGGGCAACATTTGTGGGTCGAGGCCGACGTTTCTTTTTTTTTTTCTTCTATATTCTTTGTTTACATTCCAAAGGCTTTCCCCTTTCCCAGTCCATCCCCCCCACCATATGTCCCATAAGTCCTCTCCCCCCCAACTATTCCCCAACCTTGCCCCTACCATTTCTCTATTCTGGTACTCTCCAACAAAACTGGATCTAATCTTTTCAGGCCCAAGATCCTCTCCTTTCTTCTTCTTGGGAATCATTTGACTTGCTAATTGTGCCTTGAGTATTTAGGGCTTCTGGGCTCATTAATATCCACTTATCAGTGATTGCATTTCATGTGTATTCTTTTGTGATTGGGTTAACTCACTTAGGATGATATTTTCTAGATCCAACCATTTGCCTACAAATTGCATGAATTCATTATTTTTAATTGCTGAGTAGTATTCCATTGTGTATATATATATATATATATATATATATATACATATATATATATATACATATATATATATATGTATATATATATATATATATATATATATATATATATACCACATTTTCGGTATCCATTCCTCCTTTGAGGGATATCTGGGCTCCTTCCAACCTCTGGCTATTATAAACAAGGCTGCTATGAACATAGTGGAGCATGTGTCTTTTATGTATGCAGGGGAATCCTCTGGGCATATGCCCAGGAGTGGTATGCCAGGGTCCTCTGGAAGTGACATGCCCAATTTTCTGAGGAACAGCCAGACTGATTTCCAGAGCTGTTGTACCAACTTGCAATCCCACCAACAAGTGAAAGATCTGTATGACAGGAACTTCAAGTCCTTGAAGAAAGAAATCGAAAAAGACCTTAGAAGATGGAAAAATATTTCTTGCTCTTGGATTGGCAGGATCAGTATAGTAAAAATGGCCATCTTGCCAAAAGCAATCTATAGATTCAATGCAATCCCCATCAAAATCCCAACTCAATGCTTCATAGATATAGAAAGAGAAACTCTTACCCAGAGATGGAATATTATAAAACAATACAGCTATAATAAACTGTATGGAATTACCTTAAAACAATTTAGCTGCCATACAACTTAGTAACCAGGAAATTAGAATGTTTATTCACAAAGAAACAATATGCATGCCAGACACATCTTTACATAAATCTTATTCCTCCAGGGTTGAGAATGGTTCAGATATAGATAGAATCAAGATTAATGTCAATGAATGAAGCAAGAAAGGAATGAGGTAATATAGATGATAGTATCAGTCACAGTAACTTTGTAATCCACACAGTATGAATAAATCTGGAAGGCTATTAACTGAAATAATGAAGACAACCAAAGGTAAATACCACTTCACAGTATTCATATGTGGATTCAAAAATTAATTATCTCATATAAGTAGACAATATAAGATTGTTCTTAAGGATTACAAGATTAAAGGTTTGGATGGAAGCGTCTAAATGTTATTTAGAAAGGAGGAAATTATTTTGTTGCAGGATATGATGACAATAAATTATAATCTCTTACTTTAAAAAGCATGGGCAGACTTGAATTTTCATGTGATAGGAATGATAACTATGTTAGATATTCCATACAAATCAGTCTGATTTGATTATTTGAAATTTGGCTTTTACCTCAAAAGTACACGGTGCATTTTAAGTATAGACTTATCCATGTTATTTAACAAATAAAATGACTTATTTAAAACAAAAATTGAAACAAATGTGATGGTAGATTCCTATAACACTGGCACTTGAAACTTTGAAACAAGAGGATCTCAGATTTAAGATTAGCCTGGATTACAATTGGAGACTTTGTATCAAACAATGGCAGCATCTAAAATTGCTTAAAATTGATGAATAATTACATTCTTAACTATCTATGATAAACACATATAATCATTTCAAGCTTACAGAGACTATATATTGAAATCATGGAAACACACAATGCTGTTTTATTTTTCTTATATCAGTGGTATATCTAGAACATTTCTTTAGCTGAGGTTTTTATCTCTGAGGCTCTCTTCCTGTTGGGACTATATAAACTAGTTTCTTGTGTTTGCAACTCTTGAGTGGTGTGGTGATTAACCTTAAACTTTGTTTGATCTACAAAGCAAAATAGGAAAAACACTGTCAAATCATTATTATTGTTATCAAATAAAACTTTGTAATTCAGACTATAAAGATATGTAAATAGATGTGAAGAACATTTTTGACAAAAAGTTAATACTTATTATGTAATGTTGTTTTACCAGATGATGGTTTCAAACAATTCATCATCTGACAGTCAAATTTCTAGAATCAGAAAGTATTTTAAGCAAATAATAACATTTTGCTAAAAAGTTTTGGTTGTTTTCTAAAATATCATTGTGGCTCTCTAGTAAAAGTTTTCAGACATAATAAAATATTTACTACTCCTTCAATAATTTGATATCAATCATGATACTGTAGATAAGTAATATATGACATAAACTTGGAATCAAATCTAAAACAATAGACAGCTTTAATGAAATAGATTGGTAAGAGCAATCTGCCTTTTAAAACTATTAAAATTCAACTTGAAACTCGGAAAAAAACAGAAACTAAAGTAATTTCTCTATAAGATTATATTGTATGAACATATTTTCACAATCTATATTTTCAATAGTAACATTTCTTCAGCAATCATTTTTATATTTTAAATATCTATATTAATGTATATTTGCTTCATATTATGTTAACACATGTGCAGTGGCCCATGAAGGTCAGTGGATGTCACCATATCCTTAGCCACTGAACATTCAAGTGCTTATAAGCTTCCCAACCTGGGTGCTGTGACTCAAACTTGGATCCACTGAAAGATATATTCTTACCCATTTAGTTATTTTGTAGTACCAAGGTTTATATTTTTCACCCTCTTTCAACATTACCTTATTAATCCTAGGAAAAGATGCTTACTTAATTTCTAAAAAAATAATATTTTGAAGCATATGTTATACAATTACTCTTGTTATGAAATCCAAATTAAACGTTAATGATTTGTTCCTTGAGTTTTAATTAACCATGAAGTTTAGCTTTGTTTTTATAATGACCCTTGAATTTCTACCTTCATCTGAAATTGTGTACAAACATGCTTTAAAGCATTTTGAAAGACTAGTCATAGTCTGTCTGGAGACTCTTTATTAATTAGATAAGCCTTTTAAAATAGGGTCCAGGCTGAAGAACATGATGAGATGAATCCACTGGAAATTATTTGGCATAATGAGTTCATGCCAGTTCTGGTAGATGGCAAGTCCTTATGAAATCAAAGACCTGAAAGCACTGAAATTTGTGTTTACAATGTATGCCATGTTAAAATGGAATTTATTTCATGATTTTGAGTAATATTCCAAGTTCTGCAATTAAAGATAAATATAATTTTATTTATATTTCACATTTAATATTAACTTTAAAATACTCTTAAGACCTCAGAAAATGGAAAAATCTTCCATGCTCGTGGGTTGGCAGGATTAATATAGTTAAAATGGCAATCTTGCCAAAAGCAATATACAGATTCAACCCAATCGCCATCAAAATCCCAACTCAGTTCTTCATAGAGTTAGAAAGAGCAATTCTCAAATTCATCTGGAATAACAAAAAACCCAGGATAGCTAAAACTATCATCAACAGTAAAAAAAAAATAAAAAAAATAAAAAATAAAAAAAAATAAAAAAATAAAAAATTCTGGGGGAATCAATATCCTGGACCTCAAGCAATACTACAGGGCAGTAGTGTTAAAAACTGCATGGTATTGGTATAGTGACAGGGAGGTGGATCAATGGAATAGGATCGAAGACCCAGAATTGAACCCACACATGTATGGCCAATTGATATTCGACAAAGGAGCTGAAAACATCCAGTGGAAAAGAGATAGCCCTTTCAACAAATGGTGCTGGCTCAACTGGAGGTCAACATGCAGAAGAATGAGAATTGATCCACTCTCATCTCCTTGCACTAAGCTCAACTCCAAGTGGATCAAGGACCTCCACATAAAACCAGACACACTAAAACTAATAGAAAAGAAACTGGGGAAGACCCTTGAGGACATTGGCTCAGGGGGAAAATTCCTGAACAGAACACCAATTGCTTATGCTCTAAGAGCAAGAATAGACAAATGGAACTCATAAAATTACAGTTTCTATAAGGCAAAAGACACTGTCAAAAGGACAAATCAGCAATCTACAAATTGGGAAAAGATCTTCACCAACCCCACATCCGACAGAGGGCTAATATCCAATGTATACAAAGAACTCAAGAAGTTAGACCCCAGAAAACCAAATAACCCTATCCAAAAATGGGATACAGAGCTAAACAAAGACTTTTTACCTGAAGAAATTCGGATGGCTAAGAAACACCTTAAAAAATGATCAACATCATTAGTCATTAGAGAAATGCAAATCAAAACAACCCTGAGATTTCACCTCACACAAGTCAGAATGGCTAAGATTAAAAACTCAGGAGACATCAGGTGTTGGAGAGGATGTGGAGAAAGAAAGTCCCTCCACTGGTGGTGGGACTACAAGCTAGTACAACCACTCTGGAACTCAGTCTGGTGGTTCCTCAGAAAACTGGACATGATACTTCCCGAGGACCCAGCCATACCACTCCTGGGCATATACCCAGAAGATTCCCTAGCATTCAATAAAGATACATGTTCCACTATGTTCATAGTAGCCTTATTTATAATAGCCAGAAGCTGGAAAGAACCCAGATGTCCCTCAACAGAGGAATGGATACAGAAAATATGGTATATATATTCACAGTGGGGTAATATTCAGCCATTAGAAACAATGAATTCATGAAATTCTTAGAGAAATGGATGGAGCTGGAGAACATCATACTAATTGAGGTAACCCAGTCTCAAAAGAATACCCATAGTATGCACTCACTGATAAGTGGATATTAACCTAGACTCTTGGAACACCAAAGACACAATCCACATATCAAATGATATCCGACAATAAGGAAGGAGTGGACACTGGTGCTGGAAAGGATCAAAACATCAGTGTAGGGGAATGCCAGAACAGGGAAGTGGGAAGGAGTGGATGGGGGAATAGGGGGAGGGAAAAGGGCATGTGAGACCTTTAGGGGATGGGGAACCAAAAAAAGGGAAATGAAATGTAAATATAGAATATATCCAATAAAAAATAATAAAATGCAACACTTCGTGTGTCAGTTTGTAATATTCTTTTCTAGATTAGTATGATTGGCTATGTGGGTAATGCCTCTGGATGAATAAGCAATTGATTTCAAATTTGCCAATTAGAAATGAAATAAAAAAACTGTTATTACAGTTTCAGAGATGCAAATAAGTCATCTTCCTATACATTTCCAAGATAGTTCTACTAAAACAATTAATTAAAGCAATTTGCAATTATGGTTTCAAACATTTACTACTAATTACCATCTTTAAGACTTCACACCAAATAATGATTCTGTGGATAAAGACATGTTAATGCATCTAATGGTCCAAAAGGCAAGTTTAAAAGTTACACTTCACATAATTTTGAAACAGTCATGGAAAAGAGAACTTTAAAAACCTTAAAAATATGATTATTTTTAAATGTAAACTCAAATGTCAAAGTAGTATGCATCTATGTATATGTTTGTGTGCATGTGTGTGTGTGTATATATATATATATATATATATATATATATATATATATATGGTACACCAATATAATAAAGTACTGAACAATAGAACACAAATGTCATAAAATATATAAACTAGAAGAGAAAGTTGATTTATATTCATGAATTTATTATTATAGCATTTCCTTATTTGAGCAAATGGCAAAGAAGACCCTTGTAGTATTTTCCTGAATTTTTCTAAAATATTTAGATATAATATTCAATAGCCATAAAGTATTACCTTAAATAATATAATTCTAGATATATAACATAAAGAACTTTATCAAAGCAATATAATATTGGGAGTCAAACATTCAAGATATTCTCATTGAAATCCTGTTTGGAACTCATACAACTCTCTATATAGCTTTCATTCTAGCTGGTCTCAAATAATATTTATGAAAACTGATGAAATTTCATCATTACAAAACTCTGTGATTGAGGCCAACACACCCTATAAGCCCCTATTGAACTTTGCACTGGGGATGTAAGCATTGATGATGAGATAATTTGGATAAGGGTAGAAGTATTTTGTTTTGTCCATAATGAGTTTCTGGTTTAAAAGAATCTGTGCTTATAAAATAATGGGATGGGTTTTTTTTCTAGTCTCAAAAAACGTATAAAACTGCTCATAAGATTACAAAGAAGACATGTCCAATATGTTGAGCACAGGCAATTTGATAAAGTCAGCATGAGTGTCTTGTTAATGATATTAAAGAGGGCCAATACGCATTGAAAATTGTGGTGACTGAAAAGTTAGCTTCTCTGAGAAGTATCCAGAAATGAAACATAACTATACATGTTAGAATTCCCTGTCAGCTGTCTTGAGTGTTTTATGTCACTCTTTGCACTGACACATTTAATATTACAGGTTTCTTTATGGGAGAGAATTTCTAATTATTTTCTTTTAAAATGACTGGGTGGCTCATTTTCATTGCATATCACTAAGACTGAGGAAATATTTTTAAAAAAGCTGTGTGATTTGAGAGTTTCTTGGAACAAAAGATTTTTTTAAAATCAACATTTGTAACATGTATAATTGAATAACTTAATTTTTAAATTGACTTTTTAAAATTCTGACCTGGAGAAACAAGGAAGTAGCTTGTCTGGATAAGTGAATTATCACTGAAACCATCATTGTCAAGAATTCTGTATTTTTACGCAAGTACATAATGAAGAAATAAAAATGGAAATTGAAAAGATTATTGCATAAATTTTGAAGTCCACTTTTCGGCAATTGACTACTCCAGGACTCTTATAATAGAAAAATGAATACTTGAAATGTTTGACATTATATTGATTTTTTTGTTATTGAATTGGATGAGATGAATTTATCTCTAGTTATTCAACTAAACAGTGGGACTTCTGTTAAAGATACGGGTTACTCAGTATTGTTTTTTTTAATTTCTCAAAATTAGAAGCATTCTGGATTTTCTGAATGAACGATAGATGTTTCTCTTACAGAAGGAGAAACAGAGTCAAGATCAGAGGTCTAGGAATGATGTCAGAGTTAGTGTCTGAGAACAAAGAGAAGACATGGTGTGAGACTTGGGGTGAGACTAGGTGGTGTTTAGGGTACTGTGGTATCCTCTTCATTGGTGCCAGGTCAGCATGAGAAAGATTTGGCCCAGGATCTTAGGCAAAATGTACGCAGACTCCGGGTCAGGAGATGAAGTGTTCACAGTGGTCCATTAAACCCAACCCACCTTTAGAGGTAACTAATGACAACAATAATAGGCTCATGAGGTTCCATCCCTACATCCAAAAATGTAGCTGACTGAGTAAAGTTGGGAGACAGAGGAAAGCACACCAAGTACCAAATAATCAACTGTGAAATGTCATACAAATGACATTTTATATACCCATCAGTTACATTTATGGTGTGTGTGGTGTCTGTCTGTCTGTCTGTCTGTCTGTCTGTCTGTCTGTCTGTCTCTCTCTCTCTCTCTGTGTGTGTGTGTGTGGTATGTGTGTGTGTGTCTGTGGTGTGTGTGTGTCTCTCTCTGTGTGTGTGAATACAATAACAAGTAGTTCAAAAGGCCATTAATTTGAAGGAGAAAGTGGAAAGGTATAGACGGGAAGTTTTGAGGGAGAGTAGAGAAAGAAGAAAGGCTGGAATAAAATTACAATTCCCAAACTAAACAAACACGAAGAAAACTAAACATAATAAGTAAAAATACCAACAAATGAGGAGTGCCACATAAATACCACGCCCTTTCCCTTTCCCTTTCCCTTTCAGCTTTCTGGTTGCTCCTTCCTCCGTCCCTCCCCTTTCCTCCCTCCCCTCCCTCTTCCTCTCTTCTTCCCCTTCCTTCTCTTCCCTTCTTTCATCCCCTCTTTCTTTCTTTTCATTTTCTTTTATCTCTTTCTTTCTACTCGCCCATCCTTTCTCTCTCCCCTTTACTTCCCTCCTTCCCTCTTACTTTCTCCGCGGCTGCCCATGAGCAGCTTACAAATTGGTGCTTCCCCCTTCCAAATGTGTCTGGGAAATCAGTATGCAGCACCATGCTTGGTGTCTAGCTAGTTCTCTTCTAAAGTGAGAAAAACAACGAGAAAAGCACAAGTTCTGTGATTTCTTTACACTTCCTTCAAGTAAAGTAAAATATCAGTGGATAATGTTGAAAATCAGCACAATAAGTACTCTGTAAATGGGGTCATTGTATTGAGTAGGAGGGCAATATAAAACTTTGGGGAAGCTATTCTCATCCTTTCTTTGTGAGTACTGGTGAGATAGCTGATCAATTCCTGTCAATTTTTAGGCTATATACTTACGTCCTATTAACTGAGATACAGAGTGACATTTTTTATGGATGTTATATCTTAGATAAAATAATAAGATCACATTTCATAGATAAGAGACATAAATAGACATAAATAGAAATATAAAATTCACTTCTTCATGTACTTTAAAACACAATAACTCAAAAGGTGTTTAATTTAATCAGAGAGTGTATATTTAACAATATCAATATTAGGTAATTTCTCCATCCCATGGATAGAAATATAATTTACATTTAAGTTATTATTTGCACTGCACGATTTTTGAATTTTATATTATTTTATATTAAGTATATATCATGTTTATATTACATTTATATATTATGTTATGTTTGTATTTTATATTCTGTTTTTGTGTTTATGTTATGTTTATATTATATCCAGGGGTTGGAAATAAAATTGTGTGCCAAATCTGCCATTGCGGTTAAGCATTTTAAACTTAGATGGTTGCATATAAATATAATAATATTTCAGATGAAATCTCAATCACATAATGCATTGTGAGAAATTATATGTTAGTACTAAGAGTGAAGAAATTTTCTATCTCAGTTTTATATCAATGTATCTCCTAAATGTCTTCTTCCTCTAATATTTATCCACTATATTTTCAAAGTAAAATGTACAATTATCTTCTCTTGGAAAATTCATTTTAATCTCTAATAAACCAATTTTTTTTCTTTTGGCCTTAGTGCTGAAAATAAAATATACTAGCAACCTATGTTTTACATGTTTCTTCCATGGGAACAAGACACAGCAAAAGAAAAATAATACAACGCATAAGAAACTCAGAGACTTCTTCAAATCTGTTTCCCAATTCCTCCACCTACTTACCCTATTTTATAATTTAACACTATTTTTAAATTCACAAACTTCTTTTCCTTGTCAGGGATTTTCATTCCTTTCCTCAACTCCGTGGCACTTTTGAGAGCTAAGCTCGTGAACTTTAAAGTTCTCCTCAGAGACACACAAATGGATAGCTGGACAAAGTTACTGCTGAAGGTGTGTGTGTGGGATTTCTACTCAGTTCTTTAAAACTCCGTCATATTCTTTTTCTGCTTGTCCTGAGCCAAATTATTTAATTTTGCAAATCATCTTGATCCCTGTTTTTAATGTAAAACAACTAATCACTTATGTTTATAAAAACAATGACACATCTGGCTAAGAAATTATAGTTAGCAACTAAGGTCTTGTGTAGCTAATCCCTGTGAAATGGTACATTTCCTTTTGGATGGTATGTGGAGTCTTACAAGACTCATAGAGAAATTTATAAACTCTGGACTCTTAAACTCTGGAAACATAAGACTCTTAAACTGACATACAAGGATTCTTAAACACATCTAACATTCACCTGGCCACACTCGGATTGCACAAGTCATGCCCAAATGCTGGAAGGGAGCAGACTTTACTGGAGCCACCTGGATTCTGGGCAGAGAGCTCTGGCTTTCACATTCATGCCAATAACCACAACAAACTCAATGGTTCATCCACTAGAAATAGATGGAGGAGTTTATTTGGCCTGGATAAGTCGAAATTATCCATGTCTCTCTAAAGGAGCTACCCAACATAAAGCCGGTTTGGATTAGGTCATTATTCCAAGATATGCAGATTATAGTGTTGCAGCTAAGGCAGAATGATTTTCTTCTTCGCTATAGCTATACATGGTACTACTTGTGGAATATATATATATATATATATATATATATGCACATACACACATATATACATATATATGTATATATGTATATATATATATATATATATATATATATATATATACACATATACAAAGTGATGTTAAGTGTGTAGATGGAATTATGGCCATTTTGGCCATTAATTTCCTTAAGGGTAAATAGCCTGGTTTATCCAGATAGCTCTACACACTAGTATAAATAAAAGTGCAAATGAGAATCAGAGAGGTTGTGAAAGAGGCAAGAACACAAAAACGAGTGTGAGCTGGTGTAGCAGGAGGCAATTCTACAACGGCTTCGAGGCGGGAAGAGGGCCAGGTGCACAGGAACGCAAGTGCCTCTGGATATTGGAAAATCAAGGAAAGTTATCTTTCCCTAATGGCTGCAGATTGGGGACATACTTAGCTGAGAGGCATCTTGATTTCTGCTCAGTAGGAACTATGCAGGACTGCCATCAAAAACCAAAGAGACTATATTTTCTGTGCTTCTCAACTACAAAATATGTAGCAATCTGTTTTATCGGCATAGAAAACTGATGCCACTGCTCTAAGCTATTTTCCAAGCAGCAAAATCGGTCCAGTGCTACAGTTAACTCCTCAATCCGCACTGGCACAGCTGGGCAAGAGCACAAGTGTTGAGCGATTTTGTACAAAGCTGGTAAAGAATCTCAAACTCACTCCAATTTATAAAATATAAACCATGCCTCTACCAGAACACTGATGTTGGAAAGTAAAGATTATGCTTCGCTGTGCACAGTGGGGTAACTGGCACCACAAAAATTGGTTCCGACCCAAGCCTCTAATGCTGTCACTGAGGCCTGAAAAACACCTGCTTGCACATCATGTGCTTTAGTACCTCCGTCGATGTCATCGGGCAGCGGGTCAGATAGAACACTGTGTGCCAGTCCATACCAGCTCTCCTCCCATTCCCTGCAGATCAGGCACTTGGAGCAGAAGGTCTCTGCACATTCACAATAACTTCCTGCTATTTTCATAGTTGTTACTATGGGGAAAAACATGGAGCTATGGAGTATGATGGAAGATGCAAATAATTGTGGAAGTCACTGTAGACAAATAAGTGAAAACTCAAGTAAGAGAGAAGGCTTCCTTTTTTTGTTATCTAGGACTGTGTTCTCTCAGGATACAAATTAACAAGGGAAAAGAATAGCAGGATCAACCATGTTGGAAAACAGCTTAAGACTGTGCTGCCAGAGTTGGCACTGGATCGGGCTGTCTCTGGCACTCAAATGCCAGCAACAGAATTGTAAGCTATGCAGAGAGTAACTTCACACGGAGATGCTGAACTCTGAAAAATTATTCATTCATGAATTGGCAAGAAGCATATGGAGGAGACACAGCATATAGTAGAAAATTCCAGGATCAGTGTAAACAATCACAGAACTATAGTCTTAATGAAAAAATTTGGGGATTTTTTTTCCCTCGGGATCTACAATCAAAACATAAAAATAAAGAAACAAATAAGTTCATTCACACATCATATAGGAACCATCTCCAATATGTAGGGTTAGCTTTGCCATGGGAAGTGAAAGGGTAATATGATCATAGATTA
This sequence comes from Apodemus agrarius, assembly GCA_964023405.1. NCBI lineage: Eukaryota > Metazoa > Chordata > Mammalia > Rodentia > Muridae > Apodemus > Apodemus agrarius. The sequence goes on along the minus strand of OZ030014.1, from coordinate 101,018,721 downwards.
ATTGCATCCTCCCAAACAAATCAGTTTATGTAGCCTGTCAGAGTAATTTCTGTCTAGTATTCCTTTGCAATGAAACTAGTCACACAAGGGATGGTAGTCTAGCATAAAATGTCTTAGTTGAATCTGTGAGTCTGTACTTTTTTTGCAAGGTTCAAAACACTAGGGAAGTAAACGTGACATTTATAGATTTTATAACTTATTTTAGCTGTCTCTGAATCTTTCAGATTGAATGGAGTTATGGAAATATGAGACCTTCTGACATCTCATGACTGATGAACTATAGCTCTGATTTTTATGATGATTGATTTTATTTTCAATTGTTTTGATTTCTGAAAATTTAAACACTCACTTAGCATGAGATTGATAATGGTTATTTGTCATGTATGAAATCTGACTTAGATTTATGGACTTGTTTGACATATTTCAGAGCTTCTTGCCCATGTGGACTTCTATTATATTCTGCAATGTATGGTATAAAACAAGAATGTCTGTTATTATATTAACATGAGAAGGCCAAGTGCTTATTTTTGGCTCCACCAATTGTGGTGACAGAAAAATATGATATTTATATTACATAACCCCAGAAGAATACATGTCTATGTGTAAAAATCATATAAGCCTATTTGCAAAAGAAGCCCTTTCTAGCACCATCACATCAATACAAGAATTAGAGTTCAGAAGGAAGGAGAAAATACCAGATTCCTTGAGTGAGTTTTACAAATTCACTCTCAGATCCATCTGGTCAGAAGGCAATTGTTTTTAATCTGTTATATTTACAAATATCCACTAGGAGTTCATCAACATTGAAGTTTTTTTCCCCTCACGTCCAATTGAAATAATATTTTTGGGTTAGGATTGACCTAAATATTAGCAATTCTTGAGCAATATCCTAAAGTAAAGATGAACAGCTTTAGTGTTTCTAACAAGTAGTTAGCCGATGAGTACTTCACACATTATGAGTGTCAGGAAATCTGTGATGGGCGGGTCAGATCATTACCCTGCTTAGCACATTCATTATGTAAAAGATTCACCTTTATGGTAATGCCCATTTATCTTTCAAATCCTACCTATGTTTTGTGTTGTTGTTCTTCTCTAGTTTTGAAGTTCTGAGACTGAGGGACACAACTGTCCCATCGTCTCTTCTTTGCCTCCACACTCTGATCTTTTAACAAGTTCTTGTTCTCTTATCATGACCTCCTGTCAACCATGAGTATATTATGGACCAGCTTTTAATTAATACTTTCCAGCATACTTTTAAAACTGTGGGATATGAATATAACTATGCCTTTGTACTGTAGACTCTAAGATAATCAGCTCTTATTCTTTTAACATTATAATTTCAGTGACCGACCTGCTTTTATTACGGTTTACGTTATCTTCTAACTTGACCCTCAAAATACATTCAAAGGATGTTTTGATACTATGGATATTTTTTTTTAACTAGAACAGCCCCCCCTTCCCTAGACCTATAACTAATTCGCAATTGCTTCTTAGTCTAAGAATGAAACTTTCTACATTTTGTTACTTGACAATAACAGGGAACAATGTAAGAGGATTCTATTTTGTTTTGGTCCCTTTTAATGCTGTCTTAACTATTGCTCACGCATATTTAAACATGGCTTCTGGGTCTTTATCCATTTGGGTCACAGATTCCATAAATTTTATTATTATTTTTTGAGAATTTTATATGATGTGCTTGATACTATTCACCCTACCTCCCCCAACTTTGCCAGATGTACCTAAGCAGACTAATTCTACACTCTACTATGTAAATACCAAAATGTCATTCACTTCATGAATATTCAAGAATTAATGTTTATGTCCATGCCTGCGTTTCCCCTCCATTTCATGGAATCTCAGACAAAGCTTAAGTTGATATAGGGAACATGTCTGAAGCCAAGAAGGTAGAGATGAGGAGGTGGGGGAGGGCATAAATTGGTTACAGGGCTTGTTCTTCCTTTAAAATGCCAAAGGCCTCAGTCTTGGTGATTGCAAGTATCTGTACCATGATACTATGCATAGCTCTAAATCCTGAAAATTAATACATTGTTGGGAAATTTATCAGATGCATTTAAGAATTCAGAGACATTGAATAAAACAATTTAAAATTGAAGAAAATCACTAAACAAAACGATTCAATAAAACATGTTACATTTGTAAGAGGGTTGAACAGTAGAGTTTTTCATTCTGAGGAGAGATTTAGTTGCAAAATAAAGCATATATAAATGTAGGGCCGCGTATGGGAGAGAGAAAAAAGTCTTCTATATATGTAACTTAAATTAAAGCATGGGACTTTGACACATAGGCATTATGACAAGAATTTTCCTTCTATGATTATGCTATTTCTGTAGTAATGAAAAAAATAGGGAAAGTCTGTATTTGTAGAATTTCCCATGCCAAAACTGGAGAGCAAATAGAATATTCCTATTGAGAATGCTCCAGATACAGTGAGCGTCTCTGGGAATATTTCCCCCACGTTATCCAGTTTTACTCTTCACATTAATCTTCTCACTCAGAAGCACAGTTTCGTTTGGCTTTTATTTCCCCCAGATTTGTGTGTGTGTGTGTGTGTGTGTGTGTGTGAGAGAGAGAGAGAGAGAGAGAGAGAGAGAGAGAGAGAGAGAGAGAGAGAGAAGATATTAAAGCAAAGACTGCTTTAGTGACACACTGCAGTTCCCTCAGCCAGGTCTTATATCTGTAGGTCTCCATTAAGTTGATGATTCAACCATTTTGCTAGAGTGGTTTGGAAAAGATGCCCGAGGAATGAGGGCCAATACTTAAAGATACATTGATGTGTTTAACTGAAATTACTCAGGCTGCCTGTAGAATGTGCCTGATTTCTGCAATCAGCCGAGACTGGGCTTTCAGTAATTGCAGTGATTCAGTAGGATGTGTTACACTTCCTCTCAGGATATGGTACTCAAATAAGGAGTAACAGGAACGGGCAATGGTCATACTGAGTCATAATGAGGAAAGAGGAGAAAGTGACCTGAACTCATGAATTGAACCAGCAGGACCAGCTTGCGGTATTTGCTGCATTTTGTGATGTGACTTTGTTTTCTCCATAACATTTTAAAATTGCCTTGAACAAATATGTCTTTAGAGATACCCAGATACAAAACACATAAACCAAAATGGTCCCTGGACTATTGCAGGAAGTATACTTAGGACACTGTTACTCCTTTCTATGTTAATAGTGCCTTTGTCACTTTTGGGGTTTGGTTTGTCTATATGTCTGTCTGTCTGTCTGTTTGCTTTTTGTTTTCAAGACAGGATTTCTCGCTGGGCAGTGGTAGCACATGCACCATTTTAACCTCAGAACTTGGGAGGCAGAGGCAGGCAGATTTCTGAGTTCAAGGCCAGCCTGGTCTACAGAGTGAGTTCCTGAACAGCCAGAGCTATACAGAGAAACCCTGTTTTGAAATAAAACAAACAACAACCAAAAAAAGACAGGGTTTCTCTATGTAGCACTGGCTATCTTGGATCTTGTTATACGGATCCTGGGTTCCAAGGCATGCAGCACCCACCATTGTCTGTCTTGCCAGTGTTTATTTTGTAAGTTATTATTTTCATAGACAGATTATTATTGTTTTTAGGTATGAGCAGTGTGTGTGTATAGGGTGGTAAATTTGGGTGCCGTAGATGCTAGAGGAACAGTACCTGGACCTTGAGTCTTTGGTTGCTTCTTGGTACTGAGAAAGCAGTGCGTGCTGCTCTCTCCCGAGCCATCTCCCCGGCACCTTGTTGATGTGTAAGGAATGTTGTTGTTGTTGTTGTTGTTTCTTAAGGAAGCATGAGCAATTACTAACAGAATGCCAGGTAACCTTAAAAGTCAGCTGTTCCTGTTTACATCATTTACGCTAGAGCCTCTGTACAGGATCCAGGTAATTAGAGATGAAGTCCGGGAATCACATTTCTTACATGCAAACCTGCGCTACTTTACCCTTTCCTGGACCAAGATTCTAATCATGATTTTTTTCTTTCATTTATCTTTTTCTATCTCAAATGATCTTTTTCTCTCATCTTCTACATAGCTATTATTTTTAAGCCTCTTCCATTGGGTTTTCCAATCCAAGAATTTAGATACATGGATTATATTGTCGCTACAGTGGAAAAGAGGGAAAATATGCATTTAGGTAAGAGGCTTATTTGTGGAGACACTAATTTACATGCCCTTTTCCCCTTCCTTACCTTCCTCCCTCCATCCCTCCCTCCCTCTCTCTCCCTCCCTTCCTTCCTTCCTTCCTTCCTTCCTTCCTTCCTTCCTTCCTTCCTTCCTTCCTTTCCCCCTTCCCTTCCATCCTTCCTTTCTTCATAACACCTTTCTGTCTGTCTGTCTCTGTCTTTCTTTCCTTCTTTCTTGAGACTGAGCCTCTAGTAGTCCAGGCTGGATTTGAACTCCTTTTCCTTCTTCCCTCATCAGCTCAGTGCTGTGATTAGAGACTAGTGATGCCACTCCTAGTTCTTTATTGCTTTGATTTACTTTCCTTATTACTATATGAACATATTTTTCCTTACTTCAGTTAAGCCTTGAAATAACTGTCCAAGGAAAAGTTACCAAAACATTGTATCAAATGTATAGATAGTAACTGCTAATTTAGAAACAACTGAAAATAATTTTTAAAGTTATCAAATTATTGTACTTTGAACCTATAGAGAGTAACCAAAAATCTTTAAAATATACTGGTGTTATTACTGAAGATAAATGCAATACATTATTTAAGTGGGGTGATACTAGTTTTCATGAAGCACATGGCAGAAAGGATGGCGTTTTGACCATCAGTAGATTAAATCATTGGATGCTGAAAGAAATGAAATATGGGGAAAAGTCATAGCCTTTGCTATGGAAAACATTGGTTATTTGATAAGCCATAATTTATGAAGTATCACTATATATTGAGGTACAGTATATTGAAGGAAGGATTAGTGTAAGAACTGGATGAAAATGAGTAGTTACCTATCTATTTTTACAAAGCCCTAATTTTAAATGTATTGACACACGGATTTTTATCTGGGTAATTTTGAAATGGATAACACTTGTAATATCTGCACAGAAATGATGAGGGCTTAAAAAACGGTTCAAGAGTGAAATGTTGATGATGAAAATTTAAGGCTTTCTAATGTAGATAACAACAATATAAAGACGGAGTCCAAAGTAATCAGTCGTGTGTCCAACAGTTTGTTTTCTAATACTGGACTTTCAGACAACACTTACAAAACATGGGTGCCTGAGGAAATGTCTCCACAATGAGTTTTTTATTTTACATATTGAATAGTAAGTTGTGAATGAATGATTTATGTTTATATATATATATATATATATATATATATATATATAATATTAAGAATAGAAATGCACTGTTTTATAGCATAAATGTTTTTGTGATTCCTGCTCACAGGAAAAATGTTTCTATGTTTGCATGTGCATTATGATTATAGTCTAAGTGAATCATAGCTTTGCACTTAGCACATAAAATACTCTGCCAAGGGAATCTTAATGGAATTAATTATAATTTCTATACATATCAGTTTCTGTCATAAATAAGTTTCAACAAGTTTAATCTTCTTTAATTAATGGAAACTGAGAGCTACATAATTATATTCCAGTAAGTAAGATTGTTTTGGTAAATACATTTTTTAAAAAATGCATCTGTTTAGCCAACAAAGTATATTCCATAATAAAATGGCATTTCATATTTCTCTTATGGTTGCATGATTGAAATCAATTGTGAAAAGAATCACTCTGTGCTTGAATACCAATTTTATTGGCAGTTACATGAAGTTTCAGTTCCTTAACAGAGATTCTGCCTAAATCATGATGTTGATAACTATATTACCATATCAATATACTCTCACACATTGCACAGTGAAGTACAGGGTTTTTTTTTTTTTTTTTCAGTTGTTCTGTTTAAAAGAGAAACTGTTGGTTGCATGTTTCCATTCATTCTGCTAGTCTTCAGGGCTTCTCTCCTGGACCCCCACTATACCTGATCATGTTCCCCTTTGCCCTTTGCCCTCACCTCTCTCACCCAGTGTCCTCCCTCCCTTGGCCTCCCTTGATTGCTTGCTTCTCCCTCCCAAGTGGAATTAAAGCATTTTTACTTTGGCTTGTTAACAATCTGGAGCTCTGTGTATTGTATCCTTGACATTCTGTATATTTTTGGCTAATATCCATTTATTAGTGAGTACATACCTTGCATGTCCTTTGGAGTCTGAGATACTTCACTCAGGATGATATTTTCTAGTCCCATCCATTTGTCTGCAAAACTCAGGATGTCCTCGTTCTTAATAGTTGAGTAGTATTCCATTGTGTAAATGAACCACATTTTCTGTATCCAATTCTTCCATTTTCGGATATCTGGGTTGTTTTCAGCTGCTGGTTATCAGAGATTAGACTACTATGAACAGAGTGGAGCAAATGCCCCTATGGTATGGTGGGCACCTTTTTGGTATAAGCCTAAGAAAGCCACATATGGTATGTGAAAAAACCCTCTAGAATGTACCAGAGAACTGGGAGGTAAGAAATTCTCAGGACTCAAAGAGAGGGACCTTAGATGAAATGCCCAACAGTGAGGAGAGGGAACACAAAGAGTCCACCTCCAGTATAAAGACAGGGCAACGAGTGGAGGGATTGGGTTTGCTACCCCACAGTCCAAATCTCTGGCCTAGAATTGTTCCTATCTAACAGAACTGTAGGGGTAAAAATGGAGAAGAGACTGATGGAAAGGGGTGGTCTACTGTTCAACCCAACTTGGAATGCATCTCAAGGGGAGGCTCCAAGGCCTGATACTATTACTGATGCTGCCCTGGGCTTACAGCATGGCTGTCTTCTGAGAGGTCCAACAAGCTGCCAACTGAGACAGAGGCTGATACTTCCATCCAGCCAATGGACTGAAGTTGCTTACCCCTGTGGTTAAGGAAAGTCTGGAAGAAGCTGAAGAGGAGGGCGACCCTATAGGAGGACCAGCAGTCTCAACTAACCTGGACCTCCGATCTCTCAGACACTGAGTCACCAACTAGGCAGCATACACCAGCTGGTCCAAGTCTCTCAACATATATACAGCAGAGGACTGCTGGGTCTGGACACAGTAAGAGAAGACATGCCTAATCCTCAATAGACTTGAGGCCCCAGGACTGGTAGGGGCAGGGGTGGGGTGGAGTGGAGGTCAGGACATCCTCTTGGAGACAGGAATGAGAAGAATTGGGATGAGGAACTGTGGGAGGACAGACAAGGAAGGATGTAATGACTGGCCTGATGAAAAGCAAAACAAAACAAAACAAAACAAAACAAAACAAAATAAAACAAAACAAAAAATACTCATGGACAACTGAAAAAAAGGGGGGAAGGGAACTATTAGTACCCAAGTGCATAGAACACATATATAGAAATGTCATAATGAAACGTAATACTTGTTAGAATTAATATACACTCATTTAAAAATGAAATTTACACTGACTCCTATTTTGTTTTTATGTGAATTAGGACTTATGAAATATAAACTTTTTAAAAATCTGTCATTGTATTTTATGCTGTTTTCATTAATTTCCACAATATTATTCCTTTGCTATTCTTCATATATGCTTGTTCAAGCAAAAGTCTTTGCTTATATTTTTTGTTCTATAATCATCTTAAATTTAATTTTTACCTTCTGCCTTGATACTACATATAAATACTAAGCACTATATCTGTCTCTCTAGCAATATAGTTTAGAATTATATTTGAAACATTATATATAGTTGACATTTTGTTTAATTTCAGCACCTTATATTTATTGAAATGATATTATGTATTTTATATTTTGAAATATTATCATTTTCTCATTTTGGTTTTTAGTTTATTTAACATATTTACTGTATATCCGTCTCTCTGCCCCCTTCTTGGTGACTGCCACAGTCCTTCTCCTCATTCACACCTTTTCTTCTTTTCTTCCCCCTGGGTAAGACCCCATGATAGCATATCAAATATCTGTGCAGCTAGGCATTTCTGTCTCCATTGAGGCCAGACAAGGCAGTCCAGCCAGAAGAACATATCCCACTAACAGGCAACAGCTTTTGGGATAACCCCAGTTCCACTATTTCCCAATCCACATAAAGTCAAACCTGCACATCTGCTACTTATGTGTGACAAATCTCTGAATGCTATTTGGACGTTGGTTCAGTCTCTGAGAACCCCAGGATAGTTGATGCTGTTGGTATTCCTGTGAAGTTCCTATCCCTTAAGAGGCTGCAATCTGTCCTCCTGTTCTTCCATAAGAGTCTCCAAGCACAATCCACTGTTTAGTTGTGGGTGTGAGCATCTGTCTGAGTCAGCTGCTGGGTCTTATTGGACAGCCATGCTATAGTCCTGCCTATAAGCATAACAGAGTATCATTAATGGTTTCATGGATTGGTACTTGCTCATGGGGTGGGTGTCGAGTTGGGATTGTCATTGGTTGGCCATCCCCCAAGTCTCTGTTCCATCCCAAGTCTCTGCATTTCTTGTAGATAGGATTAATTCTGAGTTTTGTGGGCAGGTTGGTACCCCTAACTCTGTATCTCTCCTCCGGGGTTCCTGCTTGGATACAGAAGATAGTCTCTTCAGATTACATATTCTCATTGCTGAGTGACAGCTAAGGTAACTCCATTGACTCTTGGGTACCTCCATTATTCCAGGTCTCTGTCACATGCTGAAGATGTACCCCCAACTTCCCTGCTCCCATCACTTGCAGATTTCTATTTATTCTTCAAGCCCTAAGGACATATCTCTTGTCCCTGCCTATACATTATCCAGAACCACCCCACACCATGTACTCTACTACCCAGGTCCCTCCATCCATCTGCCTTTTACAAATAATTTATTCTCCCATCTAAATGAGATTCAAGCATCTTTGCTTCATAGTTTCATGCTTTCTCATGTATCAATTGTTTATCTTAGAGCATGGGCGATTGGTGTTCTGCTCAGAAAATTGTGTTCTGTACTGAAATGGACAATGAGATTTAGTGTATCCAGTTTTATGTTGAGGTCCTTGATCCACTTTCCCTTGAGTTTTTAGCAGTGCAAAAAAAAAAAGAAAGAAAGAAAAGAAAAGAAAAGAAAAAAGAAATGGATCTGTTTGTGTTCTTCTACATGTAGACATACAGTAAGAGCAGCACCATTTTTTGAAAATGGTTTCTTTTCCCACACTATATGGTTTTGCATTCTTTGTCAAAGATCAAGTGCCCACAGATATGTGTTTATTTCCAGAGCTCCAATTGGATTCCATTGATGGACCTGTCTGTTTCTGTAGCAGTATCATCTAGTTTTATTATCACTATTGCTCTGTAGAATAGCATGAGGTCAGGGATGGTGATTTTCCAGAAGGTTTTATTGTTGAGATTTTTTCTCACTATTTTGAGTTTTTAGTTTTTCCATATGAAGTTGAGAATTGCTCTTTCTATGTCTGTGAAAAAAAATGTCTTGGAATTTTCTTAGGAATTGCATTGAATCTGTAGATTGCTTTTGGTAAGATGGCAACTTTCCTATGTTAATCCTACTGATCCATGACATGGGAGATCTTTCCATCATTTCATATCTTATTCAATTTCTTTCTCATGATATTTTAAATTGATTGTGGCTATTGAGCAGGTTGTTGTTTCCTTAATATCTTTCTTAGTCTATTTATAATTTGTATAAAGGAGGGCTACTCATTTTCTTGAGTTAATTTGTATCCAAGCACTTTGCTGAAGTTGTTTATGAGCTGTGAAAGTTCTCTGGTAGCATTCTTAGGGTCATATACACTATGGTATCATCCACAAATGGCAATACTTTGACTTCTTCCTTTCCAGTTTGTATCCCCTCGATCTCCATTTGTTGTCTTATTGATCTGCTTTAAACTTCAAGGACTATACTGAATAGATAGGGAGAGAGTGGGCAGTCTTATCTATTTGCTGATTAAAGTGATTTCTGATTGAAATTAGATATTAAGAAAATCACTGTGTGCTTGGATACCAGGTTTATTGACATTGCCATGAGGTTTCAGTTGCTTAAATGGATTCTGTCTAAAGCATGATGGTGATATGATAGTAAACACACACACACACACACACACACACACACACACACATACATACACACACAAACACACATCTTTTTTCTGGAGTCATAGTTATCAAAGTTTTATTCAAGTTAGTGGGAGGTCACACTAACAAAAACTGAGTGCAGCTCAACAATCATACTCCATTCTGTACTCACTGTGTACTCAGATCCTCATTAACTCTCTTTTTCTTGCACTATTTAATGAGGATGGCAGAAGCCACGCAGACTTGTGACTGAAGTCTGTGACACATGAGAAGGATAAATGGGCAGTAAGGCACTTTTCTATCTTCCCCTTGGTCTGTGAGTAAACTTACAAAATATCCATGTATGTCATCACAGTAATAAGTAGAGACGGATCTGACAATATACTTTGTGCTGAGCCCTCTCCTGGATCCTTAGAGATGTCAGCATTATAAAGCCCAGATCCTGCCTTTAAATGTTTTTAATATGTACAGGGGACTAATGTTTATATGACACATAAACGATATTTGGATCCACGTGGAAATAAAGAAGATCTCTTCACTCACTCTCAATATGACTGATGAGAAATGACCTCATTTAATTAACCCCCATGTTGTTGAAGTTCTGTTCTCTGTATTATTTCCAGCTTTATTTAGGGAATTATTTCATACTTATTCCATACTCTAGGGGGTATTCCCACTTCCTTGTAGGAACCATGAATTGATTTAAATGCACACACATAGAGCTATGTATACTTTAAAAAATAAAATTGAAATTATTCAGATTTTCAGGACAAGACATAGCTAGGTTTTAAACATTCTAATATTGCAACAGTCATTATATAATCTTATAGAAGTTATTAAATGTTATTATCAATAATATACAAATTACTTAATATTAATTATTTCATATAAAATATTTTGTTTGTATTAACATAGTGACAACTAATGGACTCTATTTTTATAAGGACCATACAGAAGAGTAAATGCTAAAACATAAACACCACAAAATTTGTTACATTTACCTAACATATAACTGAAACAATGTTAAAGATGTATTGAACAAATGAAGCTCAATAGAATGTGTGATAAGTTAAGATTTACTTAGATCTTTACAGTACAATTTTATGGTTACAGAAGCAATGGGAAAATTACAAAAGTAGTCATCAAAAATGATGTTTATAAAATAGTATAAAATAATCTTGAAAGCTCACCTAGGCCGCCATCTTCTCTCCAGCAACTGAACAGGCAGGTATAGCCAGGAGCACAGGGAACACAGGAGTGGCAGAGCAGCTGGGCCAGGGTCTTAACTGGCTTAACCTGAACACAGGTGCTGGGTAGCACCACAGCCTTCTGTGCATGGATCCTGCCAGGGGAGAACTGCTCTGCAGGGAGTGATTTGACTCCCAGCATTGGAAATGAGGCCACCATCTTCTCTCCAATGACTGAGCAGGCTGGTACAACTAGGAGCACGGGGAACACAAGTGTGGCAGAGCAGCTGTGACAGTGTCTGTCTGAGTTTTCACCTGCACTTGCACCCAGGAGCTGGGCAGCACCACATTACTCTGTGTCATGGGAGACCCAGTCACCCACAGTACTGAGAGCCTTGCAGGCCCACAGGAAGGATAAGCTCCAGCCAGAGACTTCAGGACCAACTAACACCAGAGATAACCAGATAGCAAATGGCAAATGTAGGAAATTTACCAACAGAAATCAAGGCAACATGGCACCTTCTGAACCCAATTCTCCCACAACAGCAAGTCCTTGAAACCCCAACGCACAGGAAAAGCAAGATTTGGATTTAAAATTATAGCTCGTGATGCTGATAGAGGGATTCAAGAAGGACATAAATAACTCCCTTAAAGAAATATAGGAGAACATAGGTAGAATCTCTTAAAGAGCTACAGGAATGCACAACAAAACAGGTGAAGGAATTGAACAAAACTATCCATGATCTAAAAATGGAGGTAGAAACAATAAAGAAATCACAAAGGGAGACAACTCGGGGCATAGAAAACCTAGGAAAAAAGTCAGGAGTCATGGATCCAAGCATCAACAACAGAATATAAGTGACAGAAGAGAGAATTTCAGATGCAGAAGATACCATAGAAAGTATTGACTCAACAGTGAAAGAAAATGCAAAATGCAAAAATCTCCCAACCCAAAACATCAGGAAATCTAGGACAAAATGAGAAATCTAAGGATTGTAAGTATAGAAGAGAGTGAAGATTTCCAAGTTAAAGGGCCAGTAAATGTCTTCAACAACATTCTAGAAGAAAACTTCCCTAACCTAAAGAAAGGGATGTGCATGAACATATGAGAAGCCTACATAACTCCAAATAGATTGGACCAGAAAAGAAATTCCTCCTGTCACATAATAATTAAAACATGAAATTCACTAAACAAAGAAAGACTATTAAAAGCAGTAAGGGAAAATGATCAAGTAACATATAAAGGCAGTCCTATTACAATTACACCAGATTTCTTCCCAGAGACTCTGAAAGCCAGAAGATCCTTGGCAAATGTCATACAGACCCTAAAGGAACACAGATGCCAACCCAGGCTACTATACCAGAAACCTCTCAATTACCATAGATGGAGAAACCAAGGTATTCCATGACAAAAACAAATTCACACAATATCTTTCCACAAATCCAGCCCATCAAAGGATAATGTCTGGAAAACATCAAGAAAAGGAGGGAAACTACACATTAGAAAAAGCAAGAAATTAGCCAGGCAGTGGTGGTGCATGCCTTTAATCCTAGCACTTGGGAAGCAGGAGCAGGCAGATTTCTGAGTTTGAGGCCAGCCTGGTCTACAGAGTCAGTTCCAGGACAGCCAGAGCTATACAGAGAACCTCTGTCTCAAAAAAAAAAAAAAAAAAAAAAAAAAAAAAGGAAGAAAGAAAGAAAGAAAAAGAAATAACAAGAAATTAATCTTGTTTAACAAACCAAAAAGAAAGCCACACAAACATAATTCCACCACTAATAACAAAAATAACAGGAAGCAACAGTCACTTCTTAATATCTCTTAATATGAATAGACTCAATTCTCCAATAAAAAGACATAGACTAAGAGATTGAATATATAAGCAGGGTCCAACATTTGGCTGCATACAGGAAACTCACCTCAGGCAAAAAGACAGACACGACCTCAGAGTAAAAGGAGAGAAAAAATTTCCCAAGCAAATGGTACAAAGAAACAAGCTGGTGTAGCCATTCTAATATTGAATAAAATCAACGTTGAACCTAAAACAATCAAAAAAGGGAGAACACTTGATACTCATCAAAGGAAAAATCTACCAAGATAAACTCTCAATTCTGAACATATATGCTCCAAATACAAGGTCACCCACTTTCATAAAAGAAACTTTACTAAAGCTCAAAGCACTCATTGCACCCCATACAATAATAGTGGAAATTTCAACACCCCACTCATATCAATGAACAGATCAGGGAAATAAAAACTAAACAGAGAAACAGTTATACTAATGGAAGTTATGAAATAAATGGATTTAACAGATATCTATAGAACATTTTATCCTAAAACCAAATATACCTTTTCAGAACCTCGTGGTACATTCTCCAAAATTGACCATATACTCGGACAAAACAGAACTTAGCAGATATAAGAAGATTGAAATAATTCCATGCATCCTATCAGATCACCAGACTAAGGCTGGTCTCAATAACAACAAAAACAACAAAAAGCACACATACACATGGAAACTGAACAACATTCTACTCAATGATAATTTGATCAAGGAAGAAATAAAGAAATTAAAGACTTTTAAGAATTTAATGAAAATGAAGGCACAACATTCCCAAACTTATTGGATACAATGAAAGCAGTACTAACAGGAAAATTCATAGCTCTGAGTGCCTCCAAAAAGAAACTGAAAAGAGCATACACTAACAGTTTAACAGTGCAGCTGAAGGCTCTAGAATAAAAAGAAACAAATACGCCCAAGAGATGTAGACAGCAGGAAATAATCAGACTCAGGGCTAAAATCAATCAAGTAGAAACAGAAAGAATGATAAAAAGAATCAACCAAAGGAGGAGCTGGTTCTTTTAAAAAAAATCCAACAAGGTAGATAAACCCTTAGCCAAACTAACCAGAGGCCACAGAGACAGTATCCAAATCAGCAAAATCAGAAAGGAAAAGGGAGACTTAGCAACAGATACTGAGGATATCAAAAAAAATCATCAGCTCCTTCTACAAAAACCTATACTCAATCAAAGTAGAAAATCGAGATGAAATGGACAATTTTCTAGACAGATACCAGGTACCAAAGTTAAATCAGTATCAAATAAATGATCTAAACAATCCCATAACCCTAAAGAAATAGAAGCAGTAATTAATAGTCTCCCAACTAAAAAAAAGCCCAGAATCAGATGGGTTCAATGCAGAATTCTATCAGACCTTCAAAGAAGACCTAAAACTCTTCAAACTATTCCACAAAATAGAAACAGATGGAACACTATCCAATTTGTTTTATGAAGTCACGATTACTCTGATACATAAACCATACAAAGACCCAATCAACAAAGAGAGCTTTAGACCAATTTCCCTTATGAATATGGATACAAAATTATTCAATAAAATTCTTGCCAACTGAATCCAAGAACACATCAAAACGATCATCCACCATGATCAAGTAAGCTTCCCAGGGATGCAGGGATGGTTCAATATATGGGAATCCATCAATATATAATATTGATCACTATATAATCAAACTCAAAAAAACCCACATGATTATTTCATTAGATGCTGAGAAAGCATTTGACAAAATCCAACAGCTCTTCATGATAAAAGTCTTGGAAAGATCAGGAATTCAAGGCCCATACCTAAACATTGTAAAATCAATATAAAGGAAACCAGTAGCCAACATCAATGGATAGAAAATTGAAACAATCCCACTGAAACCAGGGATTAGACAAGGTTGTCCACTCTTTCCCTACTTGTTCTAAGTAGTACTCAAAGTCCTTGCCAGAGCAATTAGACAACAAAACAGGGTCAAAGGGATTCAACTGGAAAGGAAGAAGTCAAAGTATCACTATTTGCAGATGATATGATAGCACACTTAAGTGACCCCCAAAATGCCACCAGAGAACCACTAAACCTGAAAAACAACTTCAGTAAAGTGGATAGATATAAAATTAATTCAGACAAATCAGTAGCTTTTGCTATATTCAAAGGATAAAGAGGCTGAGAAAGAAATTAGGGAAATGAAATACTACACAATAGTCACAAATAATATAAGATACCTTGGTGTGACTCTAACCAAGCAAATAAAAAATTTGTATGACAAGATCTTCAAGTCTCTGAAGAAAGAAATTGAAGATCTCAGAAAATGGAAAGATCTTCCATGCTCATGGATTGGCATGGTTAATATAATAAAAATGGCTGAAAGCAATCTACAGATTCAATGCAATCCCTATTAAGTTCCAACTCAATTCTTTATAGAGTTAGAAAGAGCAATTTCCAAATTTACCTGGAATAACAAAAAACCCAGGATAGTGAAAATTTTTCTCAATAATAAAAGAACTTCTGGAGGAATCACCATCCCTGTAGTAGATCTCAAGCTCTACTACAGAACAATAGCGATAACAATGGCATGGTATTGGTAAAGTGATAGGCAGGCACATCATTGGAATAGAATTGAAGATCCAGAAATGACCCCACACACCTATGGTCACTTGATCTGTGACAAAGGATCTAAAACCATCCATTGGAAAAAAGACAACATTTTCTTTTTTTTTTTTTTTTTTTTTTTTAATTTTATTTTCTATATTCTATGTTTACATTCCAAAGGCTTTCCCCTTTCCCAGTTCCCACCCACCATAGTTCCCATAGTTCCTCTCCCCCCCATCTGTTCCCCAATAATTCCCCCTCCCCCCTCGGTTTCTTTACTAAACTGGAAGCAATCTTTACAGGCCCAGGGTCCTCTCCTTTCTTCTTCTTGGGAATCATTTGACTTGCTATTTGTGTCTTGAGTATTTAGGGCTTCTGGGCTCATTAATATCCACTTATCAGTGATTGCATTTCAGGTGCATTCTTTTGTGATTGGGTTAATTCACTCAGGATGATATTTTCCAGGTCTAACCATTTACCTACAAATTGCATGAATTCATTATTTTTAATTGCTGTGTAGTATTCCATTGTATAAATATACCACATTTTCTGTATCCATTCCTCCTTTGAGGGATATTTGGGCTGCTTCCAATTTCTGGCTATTATAAACAAGGCTGCTATAAACATAGTGGAGCATGTGTCCTTATTGCATGCAGGGGAATCCTCTGGGTATATGCCCAGGAGTGGTATGCCAGGGTCCTCTGGAAGTAACATGCCCAATTTTCTGAGGAACCGCCAAACTGATTTCCAGAGCGGTTTTACCATTTTGCAATCCCACCAACAGTGGAGGAGTGTTCCTCTTTCTCCACATCCTCGCCAGCACTTGTTGTCTCTTGAGTTTTTAATCTTAGCCATTCTGACTGGTGTGAGGTGGAATCTCAGGGTTGTTTTGATTTGCATTTCCCTGATGACTAATGATGTTGAACATCTTTTAAGGTGTTTCTCGGCCATCCGAATTTCTTCTGGTGAGAATTCTTTGTTTAGCTCTGTGCCCCATTTTTTGATAGGGTTATTTGGTTCTTTGCGGTCTAACTTCTTGAGTTCTTTGTATATATTGGATATTAGCCCTCTGTCGGATGTGGGGTTGGTGAAGATCTTTTCCCACTTTGTTGGTTGCCGTTTTGTCCTTCTGACAGTGTCCTTTGCTTTGCAGAAACTTTGTAATTTTATGAGGTCCCATTTGTCGATTCTTGATCTTAGAGCATAAGCTATTGGTGTTCTGTTCAGGAACTTTTCCCCTGTGCCCAAGTCCTCCAGGGTCTTCCCAAGTTTCTTTTCTAATAGTTTCAGTGTGTCTGGTTTTATGTGGAGGTCCTTGATCCACTTGGAGTTGATCTTAGTACAAGGAGATAAGAGTGGGTCAATTCGCATTCTTCTGCATGTTGACCTCCAGTTGAACCAGCACCATTTGTTGAAAAGGCTATCTTTTTTCCACCGGATGGTTGTGGCTCCTTTATCAAAGATCAAGTGACCATAAGTCTGTGGGTTAATTTCTGGGTCTTCAATCCTATTCCATTGATCTACCTGCCTGTTGCTGTACCAATACCATGCAGTTTTTAACACAATTGCTCTGTAGTACTGCTTGAGGTCAGGGATATTGATTCCCCCAGAAGTCCTTTTATTGTTGAGAATAGTTTTAGCTATCCTGGGTTTTTTGTTGCTCCAGATGAATTTGAGAATTGCTCTTTCTAGATCTATGAAGAATTGATTTGGGATTTTGATGGGGATTGCATTGAATCTGTAGATTGCTTTTGGCAAGATGGCCATTTTTACTATATTGATCCTGCCAATCCAGGAGCAAGAAATATTTTTCCATCTCCTGAGGTCTTCTTCGATTTCTTTCTTCAGGGACTTGAAGTTCCTGTCATACAGATCTTTCACTTGTTTGGTTAGAGTTACGCCAAGGTACTTTATGTTGTTTGTGGCTATTGTGAAGGGTGTTATTTCCCTAACTTCTTTCTCAGCCTGCTTGTCCTTTGAGTACAAGAAGGCTACTGATTTGCTTGAGTTAATTTTATAACCAGCCACGTTGCTGAAGTTGTTTATCAGCTGTAGAAGTTCTCTGGTGGAGTTTTTTGGATCGCTTAAGTAGACTATCATATCATCTGCAAATAATGATACTTTGACTTCTTCCTTTCCAATTTGTATCCCTTTGACTTCCTTATGTTGTCTGATTGCTCTCGCTAGAACTTCAAGTACTATATTGAAAAGATATGGAGAGAGAGGACAGCCTTGTCTAGTCCCTGATTTTAGTGGAATTGCTTCAAGTTTCTCTCCATTTATTTTGATGTTGGCTACTGGTTTGCTGTAGATTGCTTTTACTATGTTTAGGTATGGGCCTTGAATTCCTGCTCTTTCCAAGACTTTTAGCATGAAAGGATGCTGAATTTTGTCAAATGCTTTTTCAGCATCTAATGAGATGACCATGTGGTTTTTTTCTTTTAGTTTGTTTATGTAGTGGATTACATTGATGGATTTCCGTATATTGAACCATCCCTGCATTCCTGGAATGAAGCCTACTTGATCATGGTGAATGATCGTTTTGATATGCTCTTGGATTCGGTTGGCAAGGATTTTATTTAGTATTTTTGCATCTATATTCATAAGAGAAATTGGCCTGTAGTTCTCTTTCTTTGTTGGATCTTTTTGTGGTTTAGGTATCAGCGTAATTGTGGTTTCGAAGAATGAGTTGGGCAGTGTCCCTTCTGTCTCTATTTTGTGGAATAGTTTGAAGAGTATTGGTGTTAAGTCTTCTTTGAAGGTCTGGTAGAATTCTGCACTAAAACCATCTGGTCCCGTACTTTTTTTGGTTGGGAGGCTTTCTATAACCCCTTCTATTTCTTTAAGGGTTATGGGACTGTTTAGCTGGTCTACTTGATGCTGATTTAATTTTGGTATTTGGTATCTGTCTAGGAAATTGTCCATTTCCTCCAGATTCTCCAGTTGTTTTGAGTATAGGCCTTTGTAGTAGGATCTGATGATCTTTTGAATTTCCTCTGTTTCTGTTGTTATATCCCCCTTTTCATTTTTAATTTTGTTAATTTGGATACTATCTCTGTGCCCTTTGGTTAGTCTAGCTAAGGGCTTATCTATCTTGTTGATTTTCTCGAAGAACCAGCTCTTGGTTTTGTTGATTCTTTGTATGGTTCTCTTTGTTTCTGCTTGATTGATTTCAGCCCTTAGTTTGATGATTTCCTCTCTTCTACTCCTCCTGGGTGAGTTAGCTTCTTTTTGTTCCAGCGCCTTCAGGTGTGCTGTTAAGTTGCTAGTGTATGCTCTTTCCAGTTTCTTTTTGGAGGCACTCAGGGCTATGAGTTTTCCTCTTAGCACTGCTTTCATTGTATCCCAGAGATTTGGGTAGGTCGTACCTTCATTTTCATTGAAGTCTAAAAAGTCTTTGATTTCTTTCTTTATTTCTTCCTTGACCAGGGTGTCATTGAGTAGAGTATTGTTCAGTTTCCATGTGTATGTGGGCTTTCTGTAGTTCTTCTTGCTATTGAAGACCACTTTTACTCCATAGTGATCCGATAGGAGACATGGGATTAGTTCGGTCTTCTTGTATTTGTTGAGGTCTGTCTTGTGACCAATTATATGATCAATTTTTGAGAAGGTACCGTGCGGTGCTGAGAAAAAGGTATACTCTTTTGTTTTAGGATGGAATGTTCTATATATATCTGTTAAATCCAATTGGTCCAAAGCTTCAATTAGTTTCACTGTGTCCCTGTTTAGTTTCTGCTTTCCTGATCGGTCCATTGAGGAGAGTGGAGTGTTGAAGTCACCTACAATCATTGTGTTAGGTGCGATGTGTGCTTTAAGCTTTAGTAAAGTTTCTTTTACGAATGAGGGTGCCCTTGCATTTGGTGCATAGATGTTCAGTATTGAGAATTCTTCTTGGTGGATTTTCCCTTTGACAAGCAGGAAGTGACCTTCTGTGTCTCTTTTGATGACTTTAGGTTGAAAGTCGATTTTATCTGATATTAGAATGGCTACTCCAGCTTGTTTCCTGGGACCATTTGCTTGTAGAACTGTCTTCCAGCCTTTTACTCTAAGGAGGTGTTTGTCTTTGACACTGAGATGTGTTTCCTGTATGCAGCAAAATGTAGGGTCCTGTTTCCGTATCCAGTCTGTTAGTCTGTGTCTTTTGATTGGGGAATTGAGTCCATTGATATTAAGAGATATTAAGGAATAGTAATTATTACTTCCTGACATTTTGGGAATTGTTATTATTATTTGTATTTGAGTGGTTCTCTTCTTTTGGGTTGGATGAGATGGGGTTTCTATCTTGTTTCTTCTGGGGTGTTGTTTCCCCCCTTGTGTTGGTATTTTTCCCCTATTATCCTTTGTAGGGCTGGGTTTGTAGATAAGTATCTTGCAAATTTGGTTTTGTCGTGGAATATCTTGGTTTCCCCATCTATGGCAATTGAGAGTTTCGCTGGGTATAGTAGTCTTGGCTGAAGTTTGTGTTCTCTTAGGGTCTGCATAAGGTCTGCCCAGGATCTTCTAGCTTTCATGGTCTCAGGTGAGAAGTCTGGTGTAATTCTGATAGGTCTTCCTTTATATGTTACTTGTCCTTTTTCTCTTACTGCCTTTAATATTCTTTCTTTGTTTAGTACATTTGGGGTTTTGACTATTATGTGACGGGAAGTATTTCTGTTCTGGTCCAGTCTATTTGGGGTTCTAAAGGCTTCTTGTATATTCATGGGCATCTCTCTCTTTAGGTTGGGGAAATTTTCTTCCATAATTTTGTAGAAGATATTTGCTGGCCCTTTAAGTTGTAGATCTTCATTCTCATCTATCCCTATAATCCTTAGGTTTGGTCTTCTCATTGTGTCCTGGATTTCCTGAATGTTTTGGGTTACCAGCTTTTTGCATTTTGCATTTTCTTTAATTGTTGAATCCATGGTTCCTATGGTATCTTCAGCATCTGAGATTCTGTCTTCTATCTCTTGTATTCTATTGTTGATATTTGCATCTATGACTCCTGATTTCTTCCCAAGGTTTTCTATTTCCAACATTGTCTCCCTTTGCGATTGCTTAGTTGTTTCTACTTCTGTTTTTAGATTTTGTATGGTTTTGCTCAGATCTTTCAGTTGCTTGTTTGTGTTTTCCTGTAATTCTTTAAGGGATTTTTGTGTTTCCTCCTTTATGACTTCTACTCGTTGACCCATGTTCTCTTGTATTTCTTTGGGTGATTTTTGTTTCTCCCCCTTATTGGGATTCACTTTTTGCTCTATATTCTCCTGGATTTCTTTAAGTGATTTTTGTGTCTGCCTTGTATGGGCTTCTAGTTTTTGATCTATTTTCTCCTCTATTACTTTAAGAAATTTATCTAAGTGATCCTCAATCTGCATCTTTACCAGTGATTTTAGATCTGAGTCTTGTTTTTCTGGTGTGTTGAGATATCTGGGATTTAATTGTGTTTGTCTTGCAATGGCTTCTAGCTTTTGATCTATTTTCTCATGTATTACTTTAAGAGATTTATCTAAGTGTTCCTCTATCAGCATCCTGACCAGTGATTTTAGATCTGAGTCTTGTTTTTCTGGTGTTTCGGGGTATCCAATATTTATTGCTGTTGGGGAACTGGGTTCGGATGCCGCCATATTGCCTTGATTTTTGTTAGTAGCGATCTTACGTTTGCCTTTTGCCATCTGGTTAACTCTGGTGTTAGTTGGTCCTGTAGATACTAGCTGGTGCTTGACCCTCCTGTGGGGTTGTAAGGCTATTTCCCAGTGACTGGGATACCTGAATCACTGTCCTGCGGGGCTCTTGCTCACAGATTGCTGACAGGTGGCCTGAGTCCCCCGAGGTCTTAACCTCAGGATATCCCAGGTATTTGGTTCCGCCTGTTGGGCGGCTGCTCTGCACTGCTCCTGCTCAGGGTTCGCTGTCTGATATCCTGTTTCCCCAGGGGTCTTAAAGTTGGGATATCTCAGTTATCTGGTTCCGCCTGCTGGTCCCAAGCTGCTGGGAAGCTGGCTGGGTCCGGTTTCCAGCTTCCCTGCCACTGGCTGGATGGGAGGCTGGTTCGGCCTCCGGCTGGGTCTGGGTACCTGGCACACTGGCTGACTCTGGCTTCCTCACCACCAGCTGGACGGGAAGCTGCAGGCAATATGGCAGCTGCCTGCAGGGAGCTCGGGGTCCGCCCCGCGCGCGAGTGCAGAGTGCACCCGCTATTCTGTGCCCAATTCCCACTCCAGGCCTGAGTCCCCGAAGGTCTTAAGCTCGGGCTGTGTCGGGTACCTGGTTCTGCCGCCGCCGCCGGATGGTTCTGAGCACCTGGCACGCTGGGTGACCCTCCGGTTTCCCCACCACCAGCTGGGCGGGAAGCTGCAGGCAATATGGCAGCTGCCTGCAGGGAGCTCGGGGTCCGCCGCGCGAGTGCAGAGTGCACCCGCTATTCTGTGCCCAACTCCCACTCCAGGCCTGAGTCCCCGAAGGTCTTAAGCTTGGGCTGTGTCGGGTACCTGGTTCTGCCGCCGCCGCCGGATGGTTCTGAGCACCTGGGACGCTGGGTGACCCTCCGGCTTCCCCACCGCCAGCTCAAGACAACATTTTCAACAAATGGTGCTGGATCAACTGGCACTGTAAATAAAGCAAATATCAAATAAAAGAGAAAGAGAGAATGTCCCCATAATCTCAGGCATTTCAATTGGCTCTCAGTTTGTTCTACCTTTTAGGAAAGCTTAGAAGATAGTCCTGGTGGAAGCAACTGTGATTAGGATGTAAACAAAAATCTTACTTAATAATTCATGACTAACTTCTGTTATTCTTTATTTTTCCAGTACTTGTAAATCAATATAGAAAAATAACCACTAAACTTATTACAGGCAAGGATCAAGAAACCCAAAGTGCTGTGTAATTTTCTTTATTTCTGTTCTTAATATTATGTATATTTATCTTATATATATATATACATTCATCCATTTATCTATAACTAGATTCCTTATAATAATATGTTGAGAAATATTAAGATATTAGGCTATACAGTTATCATATTTTCTTTAATTTTACCTATTTCCTAAACTTTACACAAACATAGGTCATGATTTTATTATAATCCCTAGAAAGGGATGACAACTTGGGAGGAGAGTTTTATTTGTTCAAGAATACCTGTATTCCATTATCATTCAAGAGATAGAACATGAAACAGTCATGTAATTTCTTAACAGACACATTCAATTATTATTCCCACAAGTAAAACAATGTCAGAAGTGTTTATGAACATTTCAAAATAATAATTATAAACAATTAAAACATTCTATAAAATGTTTAGAATAATTATGATTTGGATTGGTATATACTTAGTGAAATCATGATGAAAATTGATGTTTTAATAAATGTAAATATAATATAAATATTAACTTACTTTTACACACACATACACACACACAATATCTACATATGGCTTATGTGCTCATAGACTTACCAGAATATGACATATCAATTTAATAATATTCTCTCTCTCTCTCTCTCTCTCTCTCTCTCTCTCTCTCTCTCAGTGTGTGTGTGTGTGTATGTGTGTGTTTGTATATGTGTGTGTGTGTGTGTGTGTGTGTGTGTGTGTGTATGTGGTTTAACATATAGACAAGTATTTATCTGTGCACAAGGTAGAGGGGGATATTAGGAATTTTTCTCTATTTGTTCTATAATATTCTGCAGTTTTTACTTTGAGAAAGGTTCTGCAAATGGACATAGATTCTATCCTTTTTCAGGCTATGCTGGCTAGACAGAAAGGCCCAGCACTATTCCTGTCTCTCTCCACACAGCGATGGGTTGAAAGAAACACAGGGACACTATCAACATTTATGTGGGTGTTGGGAATTCATTTTCACGCCTTCAAATTGAACAGCAAGTGATCCTCCACATCAAGTCATCTCAGCACCCCCCTGTAGTAGTGCTTTTCTTTGTCTTTATAACTTTAAGTACCACACAACGAAATTATGCTGCTATACACCAAAAGCAAAAGTTGAATGGTATGGAAATTTGGGCTGAATGTCAATATCATTAAAAGGTTTTATGGTAATGAGTGCAAGAGAAGTATAGGACATTTTGTCATTTAATCTAACATATAATTGTAGAAGAAAGAAGAAAGAGGAAAATGGAAAATGTAGTTGGTTTCCTACAGATGTATGAATTTCTTAACTACTAGAACATACGCTCTAAGCAGCCTTCTGTGGTTGGAAGATAGATTCATAATTTCAGAGTGAGGATGTTGGAAGCTACTTAGGAGCCATTTGACTTCCAGCAGGAGTAGATGAGCACAGCCCTGGTATTGTCTTGTGGCTGAAAGAAATGCCTGGAGGAAGTAACCCTGAGTAATTTCCATGTGCTGTGTTTATGTTGTGGCCTGCTGGAGAGCTTTTCTCTAAGTACTGTCATGAGTCTGAGTGCCAGCAGGCTCCCTGGCCTGATGCAAGCTTCTTGATGCCAGACTCACAGATTAGACATGCAGGGTACATATTGACTTTTGATGAGCATCTCACTAACTATGTTATTTCAACTTAATGCAAACACCAAGGGGTTGAGCAGAGAAAAGAGAAATAGGTTCAGCTTGTTTCAATGAGGTCCCCAAAGAACTTCGATGGCTATATTCTTAACTAGTTTACAAATTTTAATAGTTTAATTTAGAGATGTAATGGAGGACGTGGGTAAGGGAAAATCGAAAGCCAGGATTTGTTTATTTTTCTACTTCACATAACTGACAAAATAGTATTAATAAAACCACAGTGGTATTTACATATAAGTGCAAAAGCATAGTGCATATGCAATAGCTCTTGGCTTTAAATCTTAGAATTCATTTGAAATAAAATGTCCTTACTTATTTCATCAATTTTAGTTTCCTGGTTTTTTTTTAAATGAAGTTGATCCAAATTTATGTGATTTCAGGCACTTTGATAAGGTTCATTTGGATGTGTGAGGTATCACATCAAACACATTTTGTATAGTTAGGTCTTAATTCTTCCTGTATCTATTCAGTCATGTGGTCACTGTGGAATAAAATTCTTAGTATCTGAAGTACATCATTTGGCATTTTGATAAGCAACTTTGTAACTGGACACTTACTAATACAGATTTAAATTTTTGTAATTGCTAAAGTGGGATAATTCTATCTAAATCACACATAACTGAAAATGTAGGTCATACTCTTGGGTATATACCCAGAGGATTCCCCAGTATGTAATAAGGATACATGCTCCACTATGTTCATAGAAGCCCTATTTATAATAGCCAGAAGCTGGAAAGATCCCAGATGTCCCTCAACTGAGGAATGGATACAAAAAATTTGGTATATATACACAATGGGGTACTATTCAGCCATTAGAAACAATGAATTCATGAAATTCTTAGACAAATGGATGGAACTGGAGAACATCATGCTAAGTGAGGTAACCCAGTCTCAAAAGAACACTCCTGGTATGCACTCACTGATAAGTGGATATTAGCCTAGAATCTTGGAATACCCAAGACACAATCCACATATCAAATGATGTCCAAGAGGAAGGAAGGAGTGGCCCCTGGTTCTGGAAAGGCTCAGTGCAGCAGTGCAGGGAAATACCAGAACAGGGAAGTGGGAAGGGGTGGATGGGGGAACAGAGGGACGGAAAAGGGCATATGGGACTTTTAGGGAGTGGGGAGCCAGGAAAGAGGAAATCATTTGAAATGTAAATAAAGAATATATCAGATAAAAAAGAAAAAGAAATAAAAGAAAATGTAGGTCATAATATAATTAAAATTCCATACTCTTATTTTACAAGTAATCTTAATACTCACTAAGAAATATGTGTTACCAGAGATAGTAAATAAGTTACCAAAAGCACAGATGTGCCCAGAGCAAAATGGCAGAATTCAATTCACCCTCCAGCCTTTCTGCCAGGATTGTCACTTCCTTCTTTTCCTGTGGCATCGACATTGTCATACAGACTTGTTCTTCCTGCTGGCCTCCTGGATGTGGACATATTTCTCTGAGTCTGTGGTTTCTGTTGCTGAAATAAAGGTTTGTTAAATCAATTCTCTGTAATTTGGACTCATCTGAGGTAAACGCTTTTTTCATGACTTCAAAAACTAACTTCAGTGGAAAGTAGACAGATGCAGAGTATTCAATGCTACTGCTTTGTTAAAATAGTTTCAATTATACCCTTTATACGCTTGATGATGTTGATAATATTTTATTTGTTTTTATTTCTTCTTAATTATGTCTTAGGTATATCCTGAGGCATTAGTTTTTTTTTTTTTTATTGAAAATAATTTTGATTCTTTGTTGATACAGTACCTCCTCGGTATAGTCTCTCCTCCCTCTACTCCTCCCAGATCCTTCCTACTCCACTCCCTTCCATATATGCTCCCTTTTCTGTCTCCCATTAGAAACGGAAGGCTTCCAAGACACAACAACCAAGAGAAACAAAATAAAATAAAATAAGGCGAAGCAAAAACTAGCATATTAAAGTTAGGCACTGCAACCCCAACAGGAGGATAGGAATCCCAAGGTCAGGCAAAAGAGTCAGAGAGCCACTCACTCTCACTGTTGGGAGTCCTATAAAAAATGCTAAGCTAGCAGCTAGAATATGTAGGCAGAGGAGTTATATAGGCTGAAGAGCAGTTTAGGCGCTCTGCTTGCTGCTTCAGTGCTAACGAGCATACGTGCCGTGCACCTTGCTTACTTAATTCGTAAGGCTTTGTTCTCCTAATGTCCTCCATCCTTCTATGATCCTTCCATTTCTTCTTCTCTGGTATTCCCTGAGCTCTGAAGGGAGGAATTTAATGAGGACCTCCAACTTAGACTCCCTGTGTACATAATATCTGACTGATGGTCTCTGCATCCAACCTCATGTGCTGATGGAGGAAGCTTCTTTAATGATAACAGGATGATGAACGTATTGATCTATGGATATAGCAACATCTCATTAGGAACATTTTCATTGCTGTCTCTTTATTGACCAGCGGTATTTGGTTTTATTCTAGGCCCCTGGGCTCTCTAGCCTTGGGGCCTTGGTTACCCAATCAGTGTTGGGCATGTGTTCCTTCTCATGGAGTGAACCTTAGGTCAAATCAGACACTGTCTGGTTACTCTCACAAGCTCTATGCCACCATTATCCTTAGATAATTTTGTAGGTAGGACATAAGAGTGGGAGCTCTATGAAGGCATGAGCTTGACTCCCCATGTTTAGTTAGTTGTGAGACTGTTGTCCTTGGCATTGGGGCTCCACTGGCATTTGTGGAAAGCAATCCATTGTCTTAGCACCAGCTTGGGCTCCATGGGGAATCCCTGGGACCCTCTTGGCCAACACTTCAAATGAATGCAGCTCAGTTCTGTATCTGGAACCTTTGAATGGCTACAGGAGATGGCCAGTTGAGATTTTATATCCACCATTTCTAGGAGTCATCATTAGGATCCCCCTCATAAACTCCAGGAAGTTTCAACTGCACTAGGTTTTCACACCACGCACAAATATCTTCTAATTCTAGATGTATCTCCACACACTGTCTCCCTCTATCCACCCCCACCTTATATCCCTCCTGATTCCATCCCCAACTAACATCAATCCACCCATAAAATATATTCTGTTTCCCTTTCCCAGGGATATCAATGTAGCCCTCACCTTAACCATAAGAATTTTTGTTGTTAAAATATTCCATCATTATAAAAGCAAATCTTGAAAGTTCCTTAATGAGATGTTTTCAAAGAACATATTATTGTATTGCAAACATATTAGAAGTCTAAAATTTGTGAAAAGATATGAATGGAGCACATACTGGTGAGAAAATGACTGTAGAACCGTCTCAGGATCAGCCTAAAACATGTGCTGAACAGGAATAGATGGATTGAGCCAGATTTGCAAGAGTTGTTTACACTGCTATTTAATGCTTAGACTGAATTGTTTTAAAGATAGTAATAGGCAGTTTACTAAGTAAACATATTACTAAGCGTATTATCAGCTATATAAAGTGTTAAGTTAAAAAGGAAGGCAGTAAATGTCTCAGGAGAACCACAAACCACAATGAATTATTAGAAGCACTAAAACGAAGTTGGAATATTCGTCAAGGGCAGTGATAAAAATCAGCCTTGATGACTCATGTGCAGATGACAGAGGCTGCCAGATGCAAAAGGAACCATCTCTTGGGACCTTGAGGTTCAAGGATAGAATTTGAAGATTTCATCACTTCTTATAACTCATTTACTCATTCATTCAGTGATTTATTCAACATGCATTTATTAAAATGAACACAGGAAATTAATAACTGTTGAAAGAATTTTGTATGGTGAATCTAACTTTCTCTGACAATTGTGTATAAGATGAAAACAATCCATTGCCAGGAAAGGACAGAATTCATCTAAACTAGACAAAGTTAATTTTTGGAAAAGTTCCATTAATCCAAGAAAGTTTTACAAGAGCATGTTCATGCTTTGTTTTTCTATATAGTCTAAGATAATCTTTGAATGTAGTTTTTCTTGTGACCCATAAACTCACGAAGTTTTATGCAAATCAAGGTTCTCAAATCTTTACATTCACACAAAGAAAACAGGTGGAAATTCACAAGCTATTCAGATGGACACGCCTAAAAATACAACCAAGAACATTAAAGACATCACTCTAAAGCATTGGCTGTCATTATAGCAGTAACTTGACAATGTTGATAAACATGCCCAGAGAAGACATGAGACTGGGAACAGAACTCATTCCTAAAACAGAAGGGGATTTCAGAAAAAGAAAAGTTATCTCATTGAAACAAAATTGTGTACAAACATATAACTGTCCCTTTTTATTATTACCACGTAGACATATTGTTTCTACTTCTAATTAAGGTCTACTTGACTCTTCCTTGTTTTCTTCATTGCTACCCTACTGCTCTTCATACGATTGGGATGTAAAATGCCCTCAATGTGCACATACATTTGAATACTTGATACTCTGAGAGGGATATGTTTGTGAGGGATTTGGAAAGTTTAGGAGATAGAACATCTTTAAAAAGGAAAGTCAAGGGAGAAGAAAATATTGGGCCAAGAAGTCTCTTAGCACAATTGCCCTGTGGGTCTCTACTACATTTCCTGACTTTAGATACAATGTTACCAGTAGCCTAGCAATCCTTCAGCTCTGCCTTCCAATGATAATGAATGTATCCTCTAAACCATGAGCCAAAATTAACCCTAGAATCTGCTTGTATTACTCTAGAACAACTGTCTCCTCTCCCTTTTCACAAGCTCTTCAGCTTCTCACAATCACCATTCTACTTAGTTGCTCTGTGATCATGTGTTTGTGTTTCACATGGGATTGAGATCAGGTGGCCCTCATATTTTTATGCCTTGTTCATTCTAATGAACACAATTATTTGCAGTCCCATTCACAATGCAGCAGATAACAGGAGTTCATTCTATTTTATTGCTAAATGGTGCTCATTTGTTTGTTTTGTACCTCCTTTTCATTATTCATTTATTAGCTTATGGGTGTTCACGTTCTGTTTATAGTTCTTGGCTACTTTGGTTTCCCGATTTGGAGTGGCTTCTCAGACATTTCACATTTAATCACTACATTAAATTTATGATGTTTCAAAATTATAGGTTTATATATTTTTTCAATTGCAATAGCTGATAGAATTTTTTTCAATGTTGCTAGGCACATGGTAGGTTCTTTTTATGTAATCATAGATC
Source organism: Apodemus agrarius (assembly GCA_964023405.1). Taxonomy (NCBI): domain Eukaryota; kingdom Metazoa; phylum Chordata; class Mammalia; order Rodentia; family Muridae; genus Apodemus; species Apodemus agrarius. Next base: position 100,989,427 of record OZ030014.1, on the reverse strand, counting down.
AACATGTTAATACAAATCTCTCTGTCATTCTCTCTCTCTCTCTCTCTCTCTCTCTATATATATATATATATATATATATATATATTTCTACATGATGATATGTGTATAATTTGCATATATGCAACAAAAACAAATTGTCAATTTATCTCAATTACAAAATTACCTAGAATACAATTTTATCTAGAGTATTAAAATATTTTTTCAATTTTGTTTACTATCATAGAAACTAGAATATATAAAATTATTAATCCTCATATACAGTTTTAATGCAAGCAAAAGCAGGTATTCCTTTCAATTGTAATTGTTACTTTGTGAGAAAGGATTTTTTTCAGAAATATTAGTGGCATCATTATCCACTTTAGAAAGACAACTAATACAGAAGGTATTTTACTTTCTTTGGCACTATGTATATTCTTATATGATTATGTTGACTACATTGGCCTCTTGCAGATACATTTAAAATGTCCAAGACCATTGCTGAAAGGATAGAATTGCATTGATATTGCAGAGGACTGTTGTTGAATATACATTCCAGTAGAATATTAATAAATGGAAACTTACTACATGATACTGATCAATTTTATAGAAAATTTTCAGAGAAAATTGTGATTTAGTAATCGATCATTCATTTGTTTCTAAAGCTACTACTCACTAACTCAAGTTGATAATGGTTAACTAAAGACCATTCATGGCCTGCAAAACTAAGATGAACCCAGGGAGCAAAGCATACAGCATTGACAGCTCAAATGATCCACAAGATTGAAGTGTAGTTCATTTAGGGCACTGACTGTTGCATAAAAACTTTAGACACCAGCGGTGGGTATCACAGGTACAACTGAGGTAAGGTGCAAGGCGTAGCCATCTATTCTAGCAGCTCTCATACCTAAGACATACCATGCACAGATGCTCAATTCTGTTTAAATAATGTGGAGTTTCATGATTCTGGTCAGTTGCTAGTCCTGGTATTTCATTTCGAGGTTTAAACAATAGGGAGAAATATTAACATTTCCTATGTCCTTGCCACTAACTAACAATAGTTTGTAGTGTTCTTCAGTAAACTCATACAATACTTCAAAATGATCTGAATAAAATAAAACTACATACCCAAGAAGAAATTAAACTTCCAGCTCTCTAGAACAGATACTCCAAGAAGTATCACCTTTTTATATCCTAATAACCAATATATATTTCTGTGTCCTTTCTCACTTGAAGGCTGGGGCAAACATACTTTCTGGAATGGAATCATGCTGTGCTCTTCCTTCCCTAAATGTTATATTGTGACCATGAAATTAGTTCTATTCCAGTTCCCATTCCTCCTCTCATCCCTTTCTTCAGAGCTAAACAGGAACGCCATCTTTCTTCAGACCTGTACAGTTTTGCTCGCAGCATAGGTCGCCAGCTTGCCTGCTCCACATCTATAATAGTGCATCATTATGTCAAGAGCATTTTCTCTTGGGCTTTTCAGGGGTTAAGGAGGTAAATTCACATCCATTTTAGTCATTTTTCCCTGCTGTTTTTTGGACTGTAATTTATGCTGTTAATTTTTAGAATTGGATATTTATTTTTGGTGTGGGTCAAAAGTTATAAAAGCATTGGCCATCATTTTATACTACTTATTTTTGGGTTGCAATGTACTATACTCTCTTATAATTTTGCTTTAAGTATGCCATTAGATATTAGTATTTCTTAGTAAAAATTCTTTTTACCTGAATTTGTTAGAAACTAGACTTTAAGCTGGACTGTATACATTGACATACTTGCACGTCTTGAAAAACCCTAGTTTGCTTAGGGTTTGAGAATGTCCAGTGAACACCACTGGGGTGGAATAATATATGGGATGCTTATACAACCTTGTGCTACATTCACACCTGTCCTGATTGACACACCATATTGGCATGCCTTGACCACGTTATATCAATAAGATAGTCATTAGATTTCACCCTCTCTTCTCCCATCCTTTACTCTACCATCTGCCATCACTGTTCCTTTCTTATTCTCCTGCTCCTTCATTCTTTCCTCAACTGTCCCATGTTCCCTTTCTCAAGACATTCCCTTTCCTTGTGTCTTCTGTTTTGCATTTCTCCATCTTTCATTTCTTTTATTTTTTTTCAGTTAATTGTTTTTAGACTTTGACATATTTGTTAATCTGTGGTCTCCTCATTGTAGTAATTTCAAATGTTTATCACCCTGGTCCATGGTAATTGAGGTTCCAGTTGTAGTTTTCCCTTTTGTGAGTGACATGCCTTTCATTAAGATCATTCAGAATATAACACTTCCCTGAATATTGACAATGAAATTCTTTGTCATAAGTCAAAACAATTAAACATCTTATAAAATCAAGAGTTCATTTTGTTTATACTTTAGTTAATTATATTGTGCAGTTTGCTATGAACACAGTAAGTTATTTGTTCCTCTAGTGATCCATAGCATATTAATAACATAATTCAATAATTATGGATAAAGTTAATTATCTTTCTAAAGTGATATATAAAATTAAAGGATTCAGTAACATCTGTTATCAATACCACAAAACAACTATTCTTTGTTATTCTGTCCTATCTTTACGACAAGTCCTAGAAAGTACTGTACTCTGTTCTTTAAGAATCTAGCCTTTTACAGTCACAAACTAAGCTTCAGGATGTTTAAGATTTTCTGTCTTCCAGTGTCTTTTGATTACACAAGTTTTGTCAATAACAAAAGATCAACAATGCAAGGACTCCTATTGAATATTTCCTACATGTTCTCTTCAGGAAATAAAATCATTTATCTGGAAGCAGTTGGGAATAGTAAATATAGAGGGAGTATTCAAAGACAAGATAGAAACAAAGGAAATATAACAACTCAGCCACAGTTGTTTAATTGCTCAGAACGTTCAGCATTTCTTCATGGTTACAAGTTTTAACCCACCCACCATCCATATTATTTGGCTGATAAATGATTAACCAATTAATGTAAAAATATTTGCTTGGGTGTTCTGCATGGATAAAGTTGGAGGAGAAGCAGAGAAAATGTATTAAGTTCAAATCAAATCTTGTAATAGCCCTTGCTGAGGTTTTGTTGCTCAAAAATATTAAAATTATTTTTAATTTTATACAATTTTTAATTTTTTTTTTATTTTCTATATTCTATGTTTACATTCCAAAGGCTTTCCCCTTTCCCAGTTCCCACCCACCATACTTCCCATAGTTCCTCTCCCCCCCCAACTGTTCCCCAATCATTCCCCCTCCCCCCTCGGTTTCTTTACTAAACTGGATGCAATCTTTACAGGCCCAGGGTCCTCTCCTTTCTTCTTCTTGGGAATCATTTGACTTGCTATTTGTGTCTTGAGTATTTAGGGCTTCTGGGCTCATTAATATCCACTTATCAGTGATTGCATTTCATGTGCATTCTTTTGTGATTGGGTTAATTCACTCAGGATGATATTTTCCAGGTCTAACCATTTACCTACAAATTGCATGAATTCATTATTTTTAATTGCTGAGTAGTATTCCATTGTATAAATATACCACATTTTCTGTATCCATTCCTCCTTTGAGGGATATTTGGGCTCCTTCCAATTTCTGGCTATTATAAACAAGGCTGCTATAAACATAGTGGAGCATGTGTCCTTATTGCATGCAGGGGAATCCTCTGGGTATATGCCCAGGAGTGGTATGCCAGGGTCCTCTGGAAGTGACATGCCCAATTTTCTGAGGAACCGCCAAACTGATTTCCAGAGCGGTTTTACCATTTTGCAATCCCACCAACAGTGGAGAAGTGTTCCTCTTTCTCCACATCCTTGCCAGCACTTGTTGTCTCTTGAGTTTTTAATCTTAGCCATTCTGACTGGTGTGAGGTGGAATCTCAGGGTTGTTTTGATTTGCATTTCCCTGATGACTAATGATGTTGAACATCTTTTAAGGTGTTTCTCGGCCATCCGAATTTCTTCTGGTGAAAATTCTTTGTTTAGCTCTGTGCCCCATTTTTTGATAGGGTTATTTGTTTCTTTGCGGTCTAACTTCTCCGCAAAGAAACAAATAACCCTACAATTTTTTTGTTGTTTTTGGACAGTGAATCAAAGTGCTAAAGACCTCAAAATTAAAATTTGTCTCATAAATTCCAAGGGAATGAAATGAATAAGTGATTGTTTAAAATACACTTGGACCTAGATTTTGTTTAAATAAGCATCGTTATATTAACTGCATTCTTAATAAATGTATATCATACAGTATTATGTGTGTCTGTCTGTCCCTGTTTCTGCCTCTCTCTTTGTGTGTGTGTGTGTGTGTGTGTGTGTGTGTGTGTGTGTGTCTGTGTGCATACATCTGTGTATGCAAAGGGGTTTGGGGGATTATTCATATAGCAGGTCTCTAGAATCAGTTCCTAGAGACACTGATTTTCTCTGGACAGCTTCTACTAGGAAACACAGTACTTTTGACTCAGGCAGCACCTCAAGTTACACACCTATAAGCCTGCTTTTCTACAGTCCCTCTTTCTCCCAACAGGAAGCTCTCTCAATTACAACTCATTCACTTGTTGATATGGCTAACCCCACCAAGTCACTGTGAGTACTACTGTGATCCACTGCCACAGTCTTGGTTGTTACACTGGACACCAACTGAGTTGTCCTTGTGACATACCAGACCTTATGCTTGGAGTCATGTTGTCATAACACACATCCCAAGTGTGTTCATTCAGTTTGTTATCTATAAGCTCAGAGACACCATGTCAGTATGGCACAGAGGAAAAAAATCTAGCATTTCCCATTGGATTGAGCTGACTAAAAGTGAGTTCAAGTTTGAAATCTCCACTTCTCTTCCTGTGTCTTTCATATGTCTGTAGTTTGTGGTTTCTGTGTTGCCCTTTTGCATGTCTGTCTTGTCTTTTCTTTTTTTCATTTTTTAAAGTTATCTTTAATCGTTTTTACAGTCCAGTCTTTATACCCCTCCTGGTCTGCACTTTTACTGTTCCTCATCTCATTCTGCCTCCCCCTTCTCCAAGAAGATGTCCCGAATTTCTACACCCTCTTCCTGCGACCTCAAGTCTTTAAAGGAGTAGGTGCATCTTCTCTCACTGAGGCCAGACCAGGCAGTCCTCTGCTGTATGTGTGTAAGGGGCCTCATATCAGCTAGTGTATGCTACCTAGTTGGTGGCTCAGTGTCTCAGAGATCATGTGGTCCAGGGTCCAGGTTAGTTGAAACTGTTGGCCTTTCTATGGGATTGTCCTCCTTCTCAGCTTCTCTCAGCCTTTCCCTAATTCAACCATAGGGGACCCCAGCTTCTGTCCATTGGTTGGGTGTAAGTATCTGCATATGTCTTTGTCAGCTGCTTGTTGGGCCCCTCCAAGGGCAGTCATGCTAGGCTTCTCTTTGTAAGCACATCATAGCATTAGGCCTTAGCACCTCCCCTTTAGCTGGATAGTGATTCAGGCTGCTCACTGGACCTCCTTTCCTTCAGTCTCTTCTTCATGTACATCTCTGCACTTCTTTTAGACAAGAACAATTCTGGGTCGGGTTTTTTTTTTTCCTGTAGAATGGCAGCCCCATGCCAGGAATAAGGAATAAGTAATGCTTTAAAGAAATTTTTAATAGGTTTCATTTGAGTCCCAAGTACTCAGTATTGCAAATCTACAGCTATTATGCAATATTTTTATGTTGTTTTCAACATTTACATTGAATATTTGTTGGATAAGGTTACCGTTGACCTGTTTTCTTTCTTTAACAAATGATGACCATAGCGCACGCGTGCGCGCGCGCGCGCGCACACACACACACACACACACACACACACACACAGAGAGAGAGAGAGAGAGAGAGAGAGAGAGAGAGAGAGAACAAGAACAACAGTGTTGAATATTTTCACATTGGTAAGTGTTTGTTGATTGCTTACTTGTTCTATAAACCTAGTTCTCAAGTCCTATGGTCTCCAAACTTGTAATAACTCTGGCAAGGAAAAACTACTTATAAGTATTGAGACAGTATTACATATACTGAGAGATAATAGGTCTCTCTCTCTCTCTCCCTCTCTCTCTTCTCTCTCATTCAATTCATTTTAAGTGTGTTAAGTATGTTAAGAGGATTAGGTCAACAAGGGAAGTTATAATATCTTATTCTTCATTGTACAGTTAGTTAACTGAATGGATTAAACAAAGAACTTGTAGAATATATGCATGGAGATAAAGCACCACCTAGCAAACATCTGTAAATTTACATGAAAACACTTTGTTATTGTGGTTTTAAATACATTAGTTAGTGCTCAGTGTGATTAAAATTATTATTAAATGTATTTAAGAGAGTGACCCATTTGTAGATAGTCAGATTCAAAACTTGAGTCACTAAAATTTATATGGAATATTAGCTGGAAGAAATTCATCATTAATTTATGAGTGATTTTTAAATTAGAAGTTATCTTCTATATTTAGAAGTGTGTAAATGCCAAATAGTCTTAAAAACTGTCCTACTTTCACTCGTTCTTGAATTACTTAAATCTGAAAATAGATAATTTTATGGAATATAAAAATCTATATTCCATATCAAAGGGAAAATATTTTCAAAATGCATTATCATGATATTTTGATAAATAGATATATATTTTAACATTAATAAAAGCTACTTTAATGTTTTGGGAACAAGTATGTTTCAATTTTAAGTTCAAATAAAACAAAGTACAAATTGATAAAACTAGAAACTAAAAAATGTGTTATGTTGAGACTGTTTCAGAATGTAATTGTGACACAAATACTGTGCTATGTTCCATTTGTGAGACTTTCTTCACTAAAATACTATAGTAATATGAGTTTTATTACTAGCAATTAACTTCTTCAAATTTTATATCTATATGAGTCACAAAACTTATATTCTACATAATTTTATTTGTAATGTTATATTATAAAAATGAATGCAGTAGCATAAGCTAAAAAATATTAAGAGCTTTAAACTCAGAGGATAAAATTGTAGGTCTCTGCTTTATTTCTGGGAGTATAATTCTCAGAAATAAACAAGTTGATCTACCAAGTCTGTTTGCCATTATGTTACTCTCATGAAGTCTTGGGAAATTCTGTATTTAATCACTTTGAATTGTTTTCTGGTAAGATAATGTTCCATCAACTCAATGCTTACCAACATTGGAGAAGATTATAAGAAAAGACCAGTGAATCTAGGAGATCACACTGTGACACTCTAGCCTTGTGACAGCATTCATATACTTAATACATTCTATTAAAGATTTGAGTGATCATTATTTCAATAAAAGTTCACTGCATTACCAATAGAAAAAGGAATATTTTCTCTCAAGGATAAGTTTAGGATTGCAATGTTAATCTTGTTAATTAAAGAAAAATACACTGTTGATGATCTAGAGTTGATATTTATGAATTCACAAGCAATTGCTTAAATGTTAAAAGGAGATTATAACGCTAGAGAGAAAGTATTGGAAAGTGATGAAACACAAAAGAAAGGAGGAAATGAGGAGGCTTCATCACTGGTGGAGGGCTTTTCTATCACTGGACGTCACTATACATGGTAACAGGAGAAAAGTAATCAACACATGTTACCCAGACAGAAATACTGTGAACTCTTAAGACTGGTCTCATGAGATTTGTCCATTGCTACAAAGGAACAATGGTAGCATGTGTGTGTTGGGGCTAACTACTTTCTTATTCCATGGAGTTAAGCATGCTCTATAAGACAGAGCTATTAACTGGGCTAAAACTAGTAAGTGATTACATCAGAGACTTTATGGAAGGACCTAACATCCTCATTCTCATAAATAGAATAAACTACTCCCTGAATTATTATTGTCCCTCAAAACTTATTAGCAAAACTTGTTTACCATAGATAAATATTAATGCAGATAATACTTCCCTCCCTCCCTCCCTCCCTCCAAAAACTTGATCAGTATGCAGGTCATGAGACTGAAATATTCATCTCTAATTGAGGCATCTGTATGACACCATGTTTTTTTCAGTGCTGAGGAATTGTGGCTGGAGAGGGACCATATGGTTGCCAGAGCCAGAAGCAATGGATATTTGCCAAACATTGAGAGTGATTTTATATGTAGGAACCCAATGACTCTTATTGAATGTACAATACTTAACAAAAAGCAAGCAAGCCCGAATCACAGCATAGATACAAGACAAGCTCATGAAGTTCTGCTTCTGCCTGAGTAGCCAATGACTGCTGCTGGAAGAGAGTCAGTTCTCAGAGACTGCCCATGTTTATATAGATTGCCCTACACCCACATACATACCTGATGCACTAACTGAGTCTTGTGGGTCTAAAGAAATTCTAAAGAATTACACAAGCTGGAGAGATGGCTCAGTCGTTAAGAGCATTGGCTGTTTTTCCAGAGGTCCTGAGTTCAATTCCCAGCACCTACATGGTGGCTCACAACCATCTATAGTGAATGAAATCTGATGCCCTCTTTTGGCACACAGTTTGTACATGCAGAAAGAATGATACACTGTTAGATAGGAAATATGGTGGTGGACATGGGATACATATTTGAGGGGAAGAAAAGATGGCTCATTTGATCAAAATATATTGCATATATGATGTAATCCTTAAACAAAGAATCTAAGGAAAACTATGCATCACTCAAAAAATTCAAAGTTCATGTGACTTCTGCAATTGTATTTGTAAAGTTTTAAGCTCATGTATGCACATAAATACACACACATAAGGGTATTTGTTGCACAGCTAAAAGGTTATAGTTAATGTGTCTCCTCTGAATAATGTATTCTTCAAATTTTATGCTTAAACTTTTTATAATTATTAAACATTTTTACCATATAGAAATGTAAACTTGAAAGCCATATAGAAATTAACTTGAAAGTTAATCCTCTTCTTGAAAATTTCACTAATATTATACAAGAATTTCTTGACATGCTTGCATTTTTAATTAATGTTATTTTGCTTTAATGTATTCTGAGAGAACTTGTCCTAAACAATAACAGGTCTACTTTGAGGCTCACACTATGAGAGGGAGTTCAACCGTGCCACTGCCTATATGAGAGTGTAAGAGACTGGATAGCTCAGAGCCCTATGGAAAAAAGATCCCTCATGATGTCCTTATATACTCAGATATCTGTGCCTAGACCAACCTTTATCAAAGTGGCTAAGACAGTCAGCTACAGGAGCAGGTACAGAGACCTGCAGCCTACCATAAGTTATTGAGAAAACCAAATTGGAGTTTCCCACTGAATCCTTCCCCATAGTGATCAGGGAAACTTGTAGAGCAGAGAGGGGAAGAAATGTGAAAACCAGAGAACAAGAGCAACAGACTTTATCCTAGTAGTATTCACTGGGCTTCATACAGACTGAAGCAGTAATCATGGAGCCTGAATGGGTCAGCTAGGTCCTCTGCATATATGTTTGTTAGTTTTGAGATTTTGTGAGACTCCTAGCCAGTGAGAGTGTAGGATGCTTCTGACTTTTTGGTATGCTCTTTGGACCTTTTCCCTTCTACTTGGTTGCCTAACCTAATCCATTTTTTTATATACAAGATTGTGTCTAGTCTTACTGTATGAAACACCACATTGAGTTCACTGTGGTCATGTGCTAACCAGTATATAACATGGGTATCAATGAGAAATATCATGTAAGTGTCCTTGGCTCTCTACACAGGCAGTCAGAGTTTAAACTTCCTTAACAATCCCAGGGAAGTTCCAAGATCCAATACTACAACAATCCCATAGACTGCTTGTTGCAATTATAATCTTTAACCAAAGCTTTTCTGTTGCACATTTAATCGTTCACTGATGCTGAGAATTAGTTCCAACTTAGAAAGACAAATGACTTAACAAATTCTCTCATCGAGGAATAACTTTCTTCCATTTATATTTCAACATGCATAAAGTCACATATCATCACTTTTACAAATTTAAGTAATCAAATTAATTCTTTTCTTCCTGGACTATGCTTCCTGGTCAGTATGATCAAAGTGTAGGTTTAGATGCAAAAATCCATTGTCAAATAACTTGTATCAACTTACTGCGAGATGAGACATATGCTGGCAGGGAATAGGTTAGTTTATTTAATTAAATATCCAAAATAAATTCCATCAAAATGTTTATTAAGAATGAAAAGACAAAAGAGAGTGTCATAAGGGAATATGTGTGTACTTTTGATTTTATGAAATAAGGAATCTAATAGCATACAATTTATGGCCTAATAAAAATGTTTTTTATCTTTTTGGTATTTTAAAATCTGAGTAAATATTATCTTTAAAAATGCATAAAAACCTGTGGGCAGAGTTAAATTAATGATGATGTTAGAGATGTTAACGCAAATCGTAACATGGGAGAAAAGAGAGGAAAGCAGGCATGTGTCCACTAGTATTCAGAAGCAATCAAAATACACATTTGGATTGTCTAATTATGAGGTTATAAGTTCCAGACATCACAATTTAGAGAGAAAGAACATCTCAAATGAAGAGAGTCAATAAAAATACAGAAAATAGTCCTGAGGATATGGTGGATATGGAAATTTTACTTATAGGTTAATCTAACATCTGTTATATATAAAAGAAATATTCATAAATAATATTAGAGACCTCTGAATGCACCCTATAAGAGATGTTGATTAAGGGAAGTTGCACAGATGGACATGAAATTTTTGAGTAAATTACTTTATCCGAGGCTAGGAGGCTAGGATACTTGAATCAGCTTATGACTGAGCAAGCATCACATTATATTGTGCAGTATCAGAACCAATGGTGAGTATAGTTTTGGATGTGTATGGAATATTTGTAATCAACCAGAATTGAAATATCAAAGTTCAACTCTAGGGCAAAAAAATATAAATTGAATGGAATAAATTCATAGTGGATAAAGAAAAGAGCTATGGCAGAGAAGAAAGGAGGCGTAGAGGCAGGGAGGAAAGGGGGGAACAGGAGAGGCAAAAGCCACTTAAACAGAATGGAAGAAAGGAGTCAGAGTCAGAACAAGAGCAACTAGTTAATTTTTCAGTACAATTGTCCAGACCCATGAAATTTAATCCATGTTGACACAACCTTAAATAATACTCAGTGCTTTGAGATCTCGTATTGTATAACTCTACAAATAATAATGAAAATGCTATGATATGATATTTAAATACAGTAATAAAATACATCAAGAGAAAAATAAATACCACAAAGTATTCTACAAAATTGCAATCTGTTCTGCCCAAAGAAAGTACGCAACATTCAAATAAATTCTCGTGCAAAAATAAAATAATAAAAACTCTGAGAAGGAAAAAAATGATGGTTGTAATTATCTTTATCTGGGAATTTCTTCAAAAACTTGGTATTTTGAGGTTTGTGGTTTAAAAAAAAAAGATTCATTCTTTCTCTCCATGCTTTGCTTACATTGAATTCAGTTTCTCTGTAATTATCACTTAAACAATGATGGCCATCCATTTTTGCAGCAATCAACCCCAGGAAGAAGAAAAATGCAAGCTTAACATTTTTCTAATCACAACTTGTGCTCATGGAAGATTCAACACGACCATGAAAGCTTTGGAAACAAATAATAGCCAAACCCAAGATTCTTCTTCATCATCCCGAATCGATATCATGCAGGCAATCATAAAATAATTATTCTCCTATGGCCTAATATTTCAGATTGAAGACTGAGCTCTGAAAATGGTGGATGGTAAGAAGTAGAAGAATTTTAGCTAGAAAGAAGGGAGAGGTCTGTGACTATATTCATAAGATTGCTGTTGCCACTTTATGCCAATATTGAGTTCATTCCTTATTTCTTGTCTCAAATCCTGTTGGTTTCTATAATTGGCCAAACAGATGTAGTTGACATAAGCAATCATATGTTAAGCCTAAATTCTTTTTAATGTTACTTGACTTTATTTTTATTTGCTTGAGTGCTTTGTTGTCATGGGTTGGTGCAGGGCAGAAGACTTGGGATTCTCATAAACTAGAATTAAGGAGTGTTGTTGACTACTTTATTGGTGCCTAGAAACCAACTTAGTTCCTTTGGAACAGCAACAACTTATCTTGACTGCTGAACTATCTCTCTAGATCTAATGCTTTGTTATTTTATATAAAGTATGACATATCTATTAAATTTTACCTCTTAATGAGTTTTCACTCCAGTTTTTAAGGACCAGTGAGTATATTGGTGTTATGTTCAGGAAGATGAATGAGGGATTATTTTGAGAAATATTCAGGATTTAGAAACTGCTCCATTTACCAGGTTGACTTCTGCATGCAACATGGCTTACAACACAGGAGGACTGGAGCCCTACCTAGAGCTATTTGCATAGTCTGAGGTAGTTTGCCTGATCTCAGAGTCTCCTCTTTTGGCACCTGCTCAATGGTTTTACAAGTTTGTTAGGGGCATCGCCAATATTGTAAACCATAACTTGCACTAACACATAGTTTGCTTACTGAAGAAATCTCACAAACTTATTGCAGGGTTCTATGTTTTATCTTGGAGGAAATTTTACATAACACATACTCATGTAATTTTCTTGTGTCTTGTCACTTCAAACATTGTGCCAAATCATGAGTTTCTCATAGATTGTTTTATTAGAATACTTGTGTTTCTGTGTGTTTATATTTGTGTAAAAATAATAGTTTTTCAAAGAAAAGACAATGAATTTGAAAGGGAGGTAGGATGAGCACAGAAGGAGTCAGAGAAAGGGAAACTATGAGATTGAAATTAAGCAAATACAGAAGAGGAATATGAATGATATTCTTAAAAGAAAAAATAATAAAGAAAAACAAATTTGGATACAAATATATAGATTCTCAAGTCCTGTGAAGGGCGGGAAAGTATTTCTTCCAAGCTTGATTATAGCTTGAATACTGGCAAATGTCATGATATTTTTGGAAACAAGATGACTTCATATCCCATCCTAATGTTAATTGTTATAATAACAGATCCTGAAAAGCTCCTAGACAAATTCCCATGGCATGATAATTACAGGGTCATTTAATATGTACACACAATGCGATACAAGAGAGAAGTGTGACTCAATGTGCTACTCAGGTTCTCCAGTGTAGAGAAATTTAAATCCAGCAACGTGGCTGCTCTTCCAAGGGATCCCATTCAAATAACTTCTAGGACTGTATTATCTGGGTGGAATGATAAACCTTTAATCTCTCTGGCTGCAATACAGACACACCCTTAGTACACACCTTTAAGATAAAATTAAGCAGTCATGTTTAACAGTGTTGTCTAATTGATGAGCAGGCAAAGCAACAAGTTGGAGAAAGATTTGACAGAATGAGTCATAGGCAGGATGTATCCCAACCCTCATGAGAACAGACAGGAAAGAGCAGTGTAGAGAGTCTGTATGTAGTCCGGTGGGAGTCAGTAAAGTGATTGCAGTTCAGGGGAGTAGAGTTCGCTCATGAGTTCATACAGTTCAGCGCAGGTCAACAGAGACAGTTAAGTTCAGAGAATAAAAAAGACCCAGGAGATTAGAACAAGTTGACAGAGTTAGTTTGCGGCCAATTAGAGCTATTCGGTAAGAAGCCGAGAGAAGCCATGTTGAGTTGGTCAGCTTGGAGAGGAGTTTAAGCTAGAAGAACTAAATTGAACTGCACAGCCAGAATTCAGAAATAAATAGAAAGGATGAGCTTATTAGGCAGTAAATCTCTGAAACAGCAATTATATCAGGTGACTCTAAGTTACTTTTATAGTCCAGTATAAAACTTATCTGGCCTATGTGGTCATCCCACATGGACTGAGGAAACAAGTTTAGTTTAACAAGGCTTCAAGCCCAATATCTTAGATCAAGTTTTTACTACTGCAACAAAGTAGCATGACCAAAAAGCAAGTTGAGGAGGAAAGGGTTTATTTGAGTTATACTTATCACTGATCATTATCAAATGAAGTCAGGAAGGAAACTCGCACAAGGCAAGGATCTGGAGACAAGGGCTGATTCAGAAGCCATGGAAGGACTTGCCGGCCCAAGTATGGTTCCTATGGTAGTCTGGAACTTCCCCATCAGTCACTAATTAAGAAAATGCCCTACACCTGGAACTTATGGAAGCATTTTCTTAATCGAGGATCCCTCCTTTCAGATAACTCTAGCTTGTGTCAAGTTGGTATGAGTAGCCAGCACACTCATTTAATTTCAAAAGGCAACCTAACAACAGTTGCTTTCTAAGTATTACATATTTAATAACTATGAAAGGTAGTAAAAATGTCCTTGGACCTCAACGGGCACCACTAGGCAGAAGTTATTTTTCCCTGCCTTAGGAGAGCATCTTTAAACTATAGGACCATTGAGAATTCATGTTCAAAGGCATAATGGCATTTGTGAAACTTGTCAATGATACCTAGTTTCCATAGCAGCTCTCAGCAATCCAGGAAAGCCTCAGGGCATTTATGGATTACAGAAGCACAGTTACTTAAAACATCAGAGGAAAGTGATGATTTGATAGTGAAAGCAACATAAATCTACCCTGAAATACACTGGTAATATACTAGCTATCTAATCATATAAAATTTCCAATCCCAGCATTTGAAATTGAATGTCCCCTTGTCCACTCTACTGGCTAGGAAACATGAGTACACATTTTTAAACAATCATAAAAGTGGATTATACGTTTCCCTAAATATCTTGATCATCACTGGATTGATGCACATGTGTTTATGTGTTTTGAAAAGAAAGTGAGACAGACCTCACCTTAGCCACACTGATTTTATTGCAGGTTAGGTTGATTTAAATATCATGGGATTTATTGAGAGTGTACAGGATGAAAGCAGTTGAGTTCCAGTAACATATATTCTTTTATTTAATATATTTCACAGCAGAAAGTAGCTCAGTCAAATGAAATATTTCTTGTTTCTTTATCCTTTGCAACTCTACAAAGCTCAGTGTTGACATTGTCAATGGCACTATCTGTGAAAGCATTGGGTGTATCTGCATTTGACAGTTGCTAATAGATGCCTGTATTATTTCTATTCTACAGCTAATTTGTGTTTGACTTGAAGAGTGTTTTTTCAAGTCCATAGAATATGAGGGAACTGCTGTTTCCTAAAAAAAATATATATGCCATCTTAAGTTTTCACCTACTTTTAACAGAGGACTAATAGAGGTTGCAGTGTGATAATGATGATCGCAAAAATCTGTCTACAGTTCTTTTGGCTTTTTCCTTTTTCGTTTTACATTCTCCAGTGAATAGCCTTCACCACTGGTGTAAACCCAGTCTGTGGCAGTATTATAGAAATCATAGGCAAAACTTCACATATGGTTTCCTGTAGAAAATTGTCTGTCACAGACAAGTCTCTTTCAGAGGGAGAAACCCACTTCAAATAATTATGAGACCTTTTCATGTTATCGCCGAATGGATCAAAGTAGAGCGTAATAGACTGCAGAGGCACATGGTTGGAGGGCTGAGTCTTGACAGCACAGCTGTTGCTATTTTCCCATGATACACAATACAGGTTCTGTTCTCTCATCTCCCAAATGAATTGACTATTGTTCTAACAATACACCTGCTTCTTCTCATAGCACTTGTGAGTTTTCTATAGACTATAGGAAAATTCTATATACTCAAGTAATGATAACCAACAGCTTTTCAGGCTAGCATAGATAAACATCATTTTATATATGGGTTAAAGCATTACAATATTTTTTTCCTAAGATAGAGTGTTTAATGAGTTGACATAATTAGATCAGCTTGGGTACAATCATCAAATATCTCCTGCCAGGAAAAGAACCAGCATCACCCATTTTATTATCAGTAGAACGGCATTTTAACTTCTTCACTTTGCCCATATTTCTTTCCTGACTTGAGAAAATAAGTAGGCAATAAAGTAGAACATCATTGACTATTTGGTTATCCAGATCAAGTTTTATACTAATGTTTGCTATGCGCCCCACTGCCTTCCCTCCAACCCATTAAGCCATGATGGCTCCTTTCTTCCTTTTATAGAAAGCACAGTCAGAAGGCTATCCAAAGTGAGCAAAACTGACGAGAAGTTAGTAAAATCCAGTGTTTTTCCTACTTGTAAAGTGATAGACATATCTGCTACAATTCAATAGCTGTCAAAGGAATAGAGAGCATTTCTAGGTTAGGAAGAGTGAATGTCATTACTCTGAAAAATAAAAAGGGCAAACAGAGCAGCTCCATTGCTAAGACTGAATGAAACTCAATTCCCACAGGATGGTGTGACATCAAGTCATGTCGGCACACATTTGCAAAGGAGTATCTACTAGTCTAAGAACTGTGAAAATTTAAAATGGTCTTTAAATCTGTATCTCCTATTCTTCAAATGCTATATTTTACCTGTTATTAAAACCTCTAGCCAGGTCATTAGATAAGGAGAAATTAATATCATAAATATAGCAAAGGAAAAGTAAGATTTTCATGTTTATTAAGTGACTTTATATATAGAAAACCTTACGAATTACTTCAAAATTAAGAAAATGTTAAATATTCAATGAAATAATACACAAATCAAAGTTACTTTTTCATATACTAATACTCATATATAATATATACTAACATAACAAGAGAAAAGAAACTAGATACCCTTTACATTTTTACCAAAACAAAACAAAATTAATCAAAAGACACTTTAAATATATATATGAATAAACTAAGGATGTGAAAGACATGAATTGAGCTCTATAATAGAATTGAAACAAATAAGTGGAGAGGCACCCCATGTTCATAAACTGTAAAATTAATACTGATAAAAGGCCTCGTGGTTTAGGAATAACTGGGTAAAATGCTTCCTGAAAAGGCTGAACACAGTACCTCGTACACAGGCCAGTTGTGGTGGTACACAGTTGTAACCCTAGTGCTGACGAATTTGAGATAGACACATCCCTCAAGTTCCCTGGCCAGTTATTCTACATGACTCCAGAGAAATGCCATTTACACACACACACACACACACACACACACACACACACATACACACACACCACATATACTTGACTCCAGAGAAATGCCATTTACACACACACACACACACACACACACATATGTGGTGTGTGTGTGTGTGTGTGTGTGTGTGTGTGTGTGTGTACATCCGTTTATATTTGATAGGAGCCTGAATTCAATCCTCAACCATGTAGTGAAGCCAAGGTTTCGAGGCTATCCTAGTCTGCTGTTTCTTATTGTGATATGGACCATGACCAAAAATAAACTTGGAGATAAAAGGGTTTAATTGACTTACATGCGATGATCACAGTCCATTACTCAGGGAAATCAAAGCAGTAACTCAGAGAAAGAACCAGAAGGTAGGAATTGACAGACCAAGAAAGGATGTTGCTTACTGGGTTATTCTTGATAGTTTCTCAGCCTGCTTTCTTTTTTCTTTTTTTTTTTCTTACAGTTTTTATTTCTGTGATTAAAAAAAATCTCCAAAAGCAACTTGAATGAGAAAGAGTTCACTTCAGCTCATGGCTTGTAGTCCATCATCCAGGGAAGTCAGGACAGGAACTCAGGCAAGCACCTGTAGAGAGGTACTGATGCAGATCAGCCTGCTTTCTTATAACCCACAGATAACCTTCCCAGATTTGGCTTAGCCACAGTCTTCCCTATTCTTCATATCAATCGTTAATCAAAATCAACCCACAAGGACTTGATTACATGCCAATTTGTTGTAGGAAGCTTCACAGTTGAGGCTTCTTATACCCAGAAGACTTCAGCTTATGTCAAACTAATGAAAATACTCAACCTGTCAGCACACTTGCTTTCTGGCTAGCAAACATATATAAATTGATACCTACCAAGATAATGGAAGACTATCTCAAAACCTCAAGTACACAGCTCCTAAGGAATGACCTGGAAGGTTGTCAATTTCTATCCACAAACATGCAACAAGTGTAAGCACAGTCACATACATGTGAGCATTTCATCAACAGACATATAATATATGTGAAAATATAATATATAGTTATAATACAAATAATATAATATAGTGAAACTATAAATTCTACCCAAACCGATCTATTTCATGTTATATGTATCATAATTATAACAACAGCTTAACTGAACCATAGAGACAATATTTAAACAACAAAATCTTAATAAGTACAAACTTAGAGGAGTTACAAACATTGCTGATTTCAAAAGATTCCACATGCAAATGTGTAATGTTTTATTTAAAAGTTATGACAGTCTGAAAAATGAATTGCAAATAATAATGTATAAGTTAGGGTACTTAGCTGTTCATGGTGGCATTCTCCTTTTTTAAAAAACACTGCCTTTTTATCATTTTTTCACTGAGTTATAACACAATAATATATATATATGTATGTGTGCATGCATATATATGAAACCCAAATTAAAGCCAGAATGGAAATTAATGGAGCAAAGATAGCAAAACAATTAACTCTCATATGTAGAGTCAATTGATATTACACGTTTTTTATAGGATATGAAAAAAATAAAACCGGGTACCATTGGCAACATATTGTAATAAAATATGATCCACAGACAAAAGAGTAAAATTTAATCTTAAAATTTAATCCACAGTAAAGAAAATAAATACAGCATCTATTTGAAAGTGCAGTGCTTAAAGATACAACACACAAGAAATGCTTCACAACATTGGCCTTGGTGATTATTTCTTGAATACAGATGTACAAGAAGCAATAGAAACAAAAGAACTTAGTTGGCTCTCTCATTTGAAAAAAGTATTTTCTAAAGTCATTGAAATAATAAACATTTTTTTTTTACAAAGAAGTGAATCTGAGGATGGAGAGAAATCTCTTGAAGGTCATTTGTTTTATAAGAGTTTAAGTATTTGATGCAAACAAAAAGTATTTACTACAAAATTATAAAACAAAATGGAAATGAAATAAAAATGATACTCAAAAATTGGTAGCTAAAAAGGTATTAGAGTCTATCTTGAGCACACACCTGATCAGAAATACATTTGTGTCTCAAATACATTTAATGATTCTCTGTATCATACTGCAGAATAGGAAATTAAAACTATAGAAAGTTATAACTTCAAATCTGTTATGATGATATTACAAATAGACCATGCTAGCCAGGACAGGAAGAGCATTCTCTTGTCATAAAGTGACAAATGACTGGGCTATCATAGAAGGGAAATTACTGACTGACTATACTTCTCAATAAAGCCTATTAAAAATATTTTAAAAATCACAAGTATTATTTTAAATTGATTTCATACTTGTTGTATAATTAAGTTTCTCCCACCTCTGGAGGTCTATGCAAACCAATTAAAATCAGAAATTTCAGGAGATTTAATCTCTTTTCTAATTGTATCATTTTTCACAATAGACTAGATGTAAGTTCCACCTAAACAGATATTGACAGATTAGTAGATAAACAAAATATGGACTCTAAAGACAATTGATCTCCATTTAATCTTTTAGTACAGCACACTTGACAATATCAAAGCAGAACAGGCTTAAACTCCTCTATAAATTCAGAAAATACTGTTTTGTACAATTGTACAATGTAATTTTAATTAAATAATCTTTGAAGACTTAGTCTTTCTTTTAACTGAAACTTCTTAGAACTTTATACTCAAGTACCACATTTAGTTGGTTTTTTTTTTGTTTGTTTGTTTTTTGTTGTTTGTTTGTTTTTGGTTTTGGTTTTGGTTTTGGTTTTTCAAGACAGGGTTTCTCTGTGTAACCCTGGCTGTCCTGGAACTCACTCTGTAGACCATGCTGGCCTCGAACTCAGAAATCTGCCTGCCTGTGCCTCCCAAGTGCTGGGATTACAGGCATGCGCCACCATCGCCAGGCTTACATTTAGTGTTTTTTAATGATTTAAAAGTTATAATATTTATACAATGGAGTACTACTCAGCAATTAAAAATAATGAACTCATGCAATTTGTAGGTAAATGGTTAGATCTGGAAAATATCATCCTAAGTGAGCTAACCCAATCACAAAAGAATACACATGAAATGCAATCACTGATAAGTGGATATTAATGAGCCCAGAAGCCCTAAATACTCAAGGCACAATTAGCAAGTCAAATGACTCCCAAGAAGAAGAAAGGAGAGGACCCTGGGCCTGTAAAGATTGGATCCAGTATTGTAGACCCAGAACAGAAAAATCGTGGGGGGGGTAATGATTGGGGAATAGCTGGGGGGGAGAGGAATTATGGGACATATGGTGGGGGGGAACTGGGAAAGTGGAAAGCCTTTGGAATGTAAACATAGAATATAGAAAATAAAAATTAAATAAAAAAGTTATAATAGAGTAATTTATTTTTAAGAAAATGATAGAGATAGATACATTCTATGTAGCCTAAATATGTGGCATTTCTTAATTTTATAGTAGCATGCCATCATGCAATGATTAAGACAACCCCATTTTCATTTACTCATCCACTCACTCAACTCATCTGGTTTTCGTTTCATATTTCTTAAGTTTGACTTCTTGAAGGGATTTGTTCCAATCCAAAGTAACTAATCTTATTGTCCATTTTATGTCAGAATTGATGTATTCATATTGGTTGCATGATTATTCAGTCATTCTATAATTGATTTAACACTCATATCAGGCTAATAATAATAGAAAAATAAATATTTCATTTTGAAATTTTTAATATTTGATTTTACTGTCAATGTTTTCTAAAGTCATTCATAACACATTATCTCTATCCATTTTCCTCTGCACTATTATAGAAATCAGTAAAATCAGAACCTTATCCATGAATATATACCATTCATGTCATTTTGAGTCTGAGTTATCTTATTCAGGAAAATATTTTCTAGTTCCATCCATTTGCCTACAAAATTCATGATGCCCTGGTCTGTAATAGCTGAATAGTATTCTATTGTGTAAATTAACCATATTTTCTGTATCCATTCTTTCATTGAGGGACATCTTGGGCTGTTTCCATCTTCTGGCTATTACAAATGAGGTCTATATGAATATAGTGGAGCACATGTCCTTATGGTGTGCAAAAAGACCAACCAAAAAAATTAAACTATAAGAAATAAAATGCACAGGAAACACAGACACACACAAACCATTAAAAAAAAAGAGAAACAATAATATGCAAGTAAAAGTAAGACAAAAGAGTAAAATAAGAAAAATACAATGTACAAACTAAACTATGCCAGACAATAAGCCTATATAATACAATTGAGTTCATTTGTGTTATCCATCCTATCTTGGACTGGACATTGTCCTTAAATGTGGTGATTATGCTCAGGGAAACACCACTGGAGAAAATTAAGTTTTCCTTTTCTAGCAGTTATCACCTTGAGATAGGTCCTTAGTTGGCTTGGGAGCTGGTCTAATTTCTGTGGACCCTGTCAGACTTCTAGTCTGTCCTATTGATTCCCATTTATTTGTATCAGGTGAAGATACCCAGAAACACTGTCTTCTTGGGCCTCCTCACTGGCTGCACCAGGCTGAGACTCATGTTTGACTTATCATACAAGGTTATCTTCTCTTACAGAGCATCATAATTATGGAAAACAAATAATGCTATTTTCCTATTATCACTCACTAATATTTAAGTACCAAAATAAGTATAATTTTTATTTTGTTTTCTGGTTGTACAAATGGTTACATTTGTGGCGTGGTTTGTGTTATATGTGTTCTATCATTGTACTCTAGCACTCAAACTAGTATATATTGAGATTTTTTTCATCAGAATGTTTGATTTAGAATATTGTTGTGTTAATAATTTGAATTCCACAAAAAGTTGTTCAATTAATTTTGGTTTGGTACTGAGGAACAATTTCTGAATTGGTTCTCTACTTAGCTCTGCCATATTAACTAATTAATTTACTTGTGAATTAATTAATTGATTTTTTTAACTTATTCACTTTACATCCTGTTCACTGCTCCCTCCCTCTCACCCCCTTCCCCCCCACACAGACAGTCCTTCCCCATTTCATCTCTACTTCTCCTCTGAGCAATTAGGGACATCCATGGCCCACCTCAAGTCTCTATGAGACTAGGCACATCTTTTTCTACTGAGTCGAGACAGGGCAGCCCACCTAGAACATATATTACTTACAGGCAACAGCTTTTTAGGAGTTCTAGTAGTTCAGGAACCACAGGGAGACCAACATGAATGTCTGTTACATATGTGTGGGGAGGCTTATGTCCATCCCACCCCCCCACCCCCCGTATGCTCTTTGGTTGGTATTTGAGAGCTCCAAACCTCAACATTAGTTAACATTGTTGGGTTTGCTGTGGAGTTCCTATCCATTTAGAGGCCACAGTCCATACACTTGTTCTTCTGTAAGAGTCTCCAAGCTCCATCCACTGTTTGGTTGTTGGTGTCAGCATCTGTCTGAGTCAGCTGATACATCTCAGAGGACAGCCATGCTAAACTCCTGTCACGAGCATAACAGAGTATCATTAATAGTGTCAGAGATTGGTGCTTGCTGATGGGATGGGTCTCAAGTTGGGCTTGACTGTTTCCTCAGTCTCTGCTCCATCCCCTTCTTTTCATTTCCTGTAGCAGAAAGCGTACAAAGGGGAAAAATGTATCTTCAAAAAATTGTGCTGGTCCAACTGGATATCTACTTGTAAACTAATTAAATATTTATCACCCTGCACAAAACTCAACTATGAGTGGATCATGGATCTCAACATGAAACAGGATAGTCTAAATCTCATAGAAGAAAAATAGGAAATAGCATTAAACACATTGCTATAGGAGACAATTTCTTGAACAGAACACCAATGGCTCAGGTTCTAAGATCAACAACGAATAAATGGAACCTCACAAAACTGCAAAGCTTCTATAAGGCAAAAGACACTGTTAGTAGGACAAAGCAGCCTACAGATATGGAAAGGATCTTCACCAATCATACATCTGACAGAGGACTAATGTCCAAAATTTACAAAGAACTTGAATTAAATAAAAACAACAGAAATCACCCCCCCCCTTAAACCTGGGACACAGAACTATACAGAACATTCTCAACAGAGGAATGACTGAGAAGCACTTAAAGAGACTTTCAAAGTCCTTAGCCATTAGAGTCATTAAAATCAAAACAACTTAGAGATTCCATCTTACACTGGTCAGAATGGCTAAGATCAAAGACTCAAGTGATAGCACACTCTGGCAAGGATATGGAGCAAGAAGAACACTCCTCAAAGATTTATGGGAGTACATACTTGTATAACTACTTTGGAAATCAATTTGGGGGTTTCTCAGAAAACCAGCAATAGTTCCACCTCAAGACCCAGTTATACCTCTCCTGGGATATACCCAAAAGGTGTTACACCAGCTCTGCCATTTTGTAATACATATTAATTGCTAGTAACTTCCACAATAGGGATGATTGATTATAAAATCAGAATACCAATCACCTCTGAAAACTATTTAATGCCATATTTCTTCCATTTCAAATACCTATATTTTAATTATTTATATAGAATAAAATAAGGGTATGTATCTCATTAGTACAAAAATTTATTTTTCATTTTTAATAATTGTGATATTACATGTATACCAAGTAATTGTTTTAACATATATCTATTTATGATGTTTTGTCAATAAGTGTTTGATTTATAGACTTATTTTACACTTCTGCATACCTGAGGATGTATTAATTTTTTCAGGTGATAAAATGTCAGAGTTGGGAAGTATTTAAAAAGACTTGCCCTAACATCTCCCTTTGATACCACATGTTGTGAGAGGAATGAGGAATCGGACAGCTAGAAAGAAGGCTTATGTTCTGCCTCTCTTTTGTAAAACAATGTGAATAGCACTTCTACAGTTACTATACACTGAGTTATTACCATATTCTTTGCTTAATTCATTGATTCCAGGAACATGGCACTGTGCGCAAGAACTAGCAATTTCTATATCATGATCATGTATATTGTCATATTATGCCTCAAGGAAATAGTTATTCCCCAACACATGTCTTTCACCGAGGGTGAAGTGTTATAGCCAGCATTTCCTGGCATTCACCTCCTGCTGTGCCAATCTCTCTCAGAACCTTTCTAAATCTGTCACTCATTTCTCAGTTTGACTCTTGGGATATTTTTGATATGTATGAAGCACATCATGTTAACATTTGTTGAAGAGTTCAGTAGCTCATCAAAATTCAAATGCAAAGGTTAATTTTAAATGTGAATTCAAACCATTTCAGAAATCTCGAATCAACCTTATTCGTGGGTTGCTTCTAACAGTGTATACTTTGGCTGCATATGGCACATGTTTTCAGGTATAATGCTTTGAATGCTTCCCTAATTAGTGAGTAAATGTATCACCATCAAATAATTCATACTTTAATATGTAGCAATGATTTGTCTTAAGTGTGTGCACACACACACACACAAATATACACACATACACATAAACACACACATTTATAAAATATGCCATTTAATGCCACTTTGTTTTGATTCAGGTATGAGGAATGAACTCTTATGATTAAGAAGGTCTAAAGCTTCATGTGATATGTTCCCATGCAAAGCATTACAGAAAAGATTCACTCTGATGACAACTTAGATGTCATGTTCTTATGGTTATCCATCTTTTGAGATTTCTCTCATAAACAGAGGCTGTTAGAAAGTGCTCAGATAGAATTTCCTGAGTCAGAGAGCACTGTAGCAGGTTAATCACCATTATATTTCCAATTGTTCCTGTTGGTTCTGCAAGTATGTTATTATAAAGCTAACTCTATCTATGGCATATGTAAAAACCTTTGTGATCTAGTGAAGAATACATAATAAAGCAATTTATAACAATCTCAAATCTGTTTTCTCTGTTGTCAGCATAATAGAACTATGAAATAGTTTTTTTTTTTTTTACTAACTCAATCTCAGTATTTTGGCAATAAAAGATTTTTCCCTTTTGGCTCATATCTTCTATGGAAAGTCACATATGAGAAAATAGTTCAAGTCTAAAAAAATCTATTGTTTATGTAAAAGAAATTGATTTTACTTCAGAAATATTAAATTCTAGTTTTATTTGACATTCTTAACAATATTAAATGCCTATTTTGCTTGAATAGAACAGTAAGGCTATATAGTTTGAGAACTGTTCTAGTTTTTTTAATGATAAGGAATATGTTTTGTTTTCATTTCAGTGAGTATATATCACCTTTGATAAGTTTTCTGTATCAAATGTAATTTGATTTTGTATATTCTAACACTCTTTTATTTAGTCTTGAATATAACTAATTTGACTTATTTGACCAGCCACAGGAAAGCCATATATGGCTAAAAAGTTCAAAAGTTGATTATGTTATAAAAGTTAAAATAATTAAAAATTATTCTGGTGAAGCCCAGAGATAATAGAAGGTGGTGAAGAACAGGAAATATCCCTAAATCAATAATCTGTTTGAAAATTTTGTCACAATGATACAATTATCCTTGGCTTAGAATAGCCAATTCTTTTTAAAAACAGAACAGTACTTTGAGGCATTTGTTGAACATGAAAAGGTTACTTAGAAGATGCCTTTTTGAAAATCTGTTGACTTTTCACTTGGGCCCTGGGTGACAGAGGGAAAGATGAAAGCTTTCTGTCAGGCTGCACCTTTCCTTTCACCACAGAAGTTAACATGATAACCTCTACAGGTCAGCATGGTAATCACTCAAGGACTGTCTGGCTCACCCATCCCAACACTTTGTGCAGGCTAAAGGCAAATCAGTAAGTCATTGTCCTAAAATTTATATCATGTTGGCTCCTCGGGAGAGCCAGATAAATCCTCAGAAAGCTGCAAACCAATGAAGTCAATAAGCCATTGCAATGGTGCTGGACCTGAGAAGTAAGAGTTATCTCCTAAGAACTAGACTGGGGGCCTGAAGGAATGAATTCTGAGGGCACAGGGGCTTTTATGGACACCTCTTGGAACAAGCATATAAGCAACTACTAATCAAATCACAGTATGACAAGGATTGCTTAATTCTGCTTACGGCTTGCATGTTGTTCCAGTTTTATAATATAGATATTCAGAGATTTTAAATGCATGGTGGTACCCTCAAAATAGACTTGAGTTTTCCAAATCAATTTATTTATTTCTCTTCCCAATGTGGCCATGACAAATAACTCCCCTTTCTCTGTTTTTTTTACCATTAGGAATGGTAAAAATTGTATGGGAGCTTATATTGGATATCTAGAACCCTGGCTTTTGTGCTTAAAACTGGTCATAAAATCTGGGGGTGAGGGGAGATATGAGCTGGAACTTGGAGGAGTAGTAGAGGAGAAACCAGTCAGGATGCAATGTATGAGAGCAAAATTTTTCTGTTTTTGAAGAACATCATTTATTTCCATGACAGTGTCTTAAGGATAGTGTCTCAGTCAGGATTTCTATTCCTTTACAACATCATGACCAAGAAGCAAGTTGGGGATGAAAGGGTTTATTGAGCTTACACTTCCATACTGTTGTTCATCACTAAAGGAAGTCAGGACTGGAACTCAAGCCAGCCAGGAAGCAGGAGCTGATGCAGAGGCCATGGAGGGATGTTTCTTACTGGCTTGCTTCCCCTGCCTTGCTCAGTCTGCTCTCTTATAGAACACAAGAATACCAGTCCAGGGTGGTACCCCCCCACAGTGAGCTGGGCCCCGTTAGTCTTTAACCAAGAAAATGCCCCACAGCTGGATTTCATGGAGGCACTTCCCCATCTGAAGCTCCTTTCTCTGTGATAACTCCAGTCTGTGTCAAGTTGACACACAAAACCAGCCAGTACAGATAGTATAATTATATATGCAGAGCCCCTGTTTCTGTGAAGCTGAGTACAGTCTTAAGCAAATATGTAAACTACGTTAATTAAAGTACACAAACAAATAAAGAAGAAAATAGTGAAACGCATTAAACACGGACCATATTCTAGTTGAAATGAAAGTAACAGTATTTTTGTGAAAGATTGTAATTGAAACCAAAGTGTTACAGCAGGTAGAGCCATGTGGGCTAAGACACAAGTCATTTGCCTACATGTTAATTACAGAAACTTAAGACCTGTGAGCCAGAAGGAAATTAACTGGCCATTGTATGCAATGATTGACGAGTGGGATTTCAATAAGGCCCAAGAAAGCAATAACTAGAAATGTTTGATTTTTGATATGAGATTATGCAAAAAGTATTAAAAGAAATAAACGATACTGAGTTCATTACTGTAAGATTTACACCATTAAAATTCTTCACACTGAGAGGCAATTTTCACTTACACATGTAAAATCCTAAAACCATAACAGCATGTTACTCGAGAATAGGAAAATTTGTTTTTTTAAGACAAGTGAGGACCGTTATCCTAAAAGCTCAGAGACAGAAGAGCAGATGGCACACAGTCTTGGCAAAACACAAATTCAGCCAGCAGCACTAAGATTGTCAGAAGAGAGAAATCAGGGACAGCTCTCTGGATTTGACCATACTGTTATATGTGATTTTCACCTTCCAACCTATGAAACACCATCCACCATTTCAGCAAGTAACAAACTAATACACTAATCATCTTCTTCCCTTCTTCATACTTCTTCCCTTTAGTACAGAACTGTCTTTGGAATAATTATTTCAGCAAGAATATTTTTATCATTATTCTAACATAATTATTCTAATTGCTCATTTCTGTCTTCTAGTAAAATATTTAATGATTTTCCATAGCCTGCAGGATAAAATGTAAATTCAATATCTGTCACAATCTAGGGTATTGTTCTATACAGCACACACATCATTTCTCAAAATAAAAAGGAAAGAAAAAATAAAAGACAGAATTTATTTCAGTAGAAAATGTCATTTTATTGTGCTTATATACATTGCAAGCTTTATTCCTTCTCTAGACAATCATTTCCTTCCTCAGCACATTGGAAAACTCTCTCCATCCTTAGTTTTCACCTATTTCATTATGCTGAGACCTTTGCCATCCACAGACATAGTCTTCCATTTGTAAGCATGCATTACATCATACAAATAATACAATGAGTAAGGAAGTTTATAATTTGACAATTTTATGCTTACGAGTGTTTGCTTTATCTGACAGGTCCAAGGAACAAAAGATCATCGCCTTCTTCCATTAGGATCAGTCATCTCTTAACCAATAACTCACATAGTCAACTGTAAACATTTTTTTTTCCTTCATCCAACAGAGCTTCCTGAAGCTTGCTGAGGCATTTCTGTTCTGGAAGTCTATCTTCTTCTATTCACTGAAGAATGCATAGTCACCCATACTGGGAAATGATAAAAGCCCAGTCATTTCTTTCTAGTAATATTCAATGTAGAATGCTTAAGCATCATTTTTATTTACAGGTCTTCGAGTTTTTTATCCAAGACATATTTTAAATGGATGTATTAAACAAACATTTATTAATGAATTAAAATTTGGCAAAATTGAGATAAGTGTCATTTACATGACAGCGAGACATAAACATAATTTTCAACCTGCTAGATATATAAAGTAAGGAATAAAAACATCAGTCATGGGTCTTGTAAAGGAAGCTGATACATAATTCCCAACAATAATTACTTATGAAATAAGTAATTTTTATTGTAGCAAGATCCAGCTATGAGGAGTGAAAACATTGGAAAGCAAATAGTAATGTACATGCATGCAAATGCACACACACACATGCGTACACATACACATGTATACACACACACACATCTGCATGCACCCAAGAGACAAAGAGGGTTCAATTGAAAGATGGGTTTCCTCTTAAAACCTGGAGGGAAGAGTCATTAAAATAAAACCAAGGACTATCAAGAAAAATAATAATAATTGCTGCTAATAATGAAGGTATGCAGGGTAATGTCAGAGGAAACTTTCAGATATGTTCCCCAAGAATATCTCCCAACCATTTCTGAGAACCAATGCTTTGGGGTGTTGGGGAGTTTCCTATCACGTGACTTAAGAAATATAGTCTATATGACAAATATCCTGAAAGAGAGGCACCATGAGGTAAGGGCTGTCAAGTCATGGCAATGGCAACTTTTGACTCTGTCCTAGAGGAAGCTCCACAAGGCTATGATACTAATGGACTCTTCCATTTTTAAGCTTTAGTATTTTTAGAATGACCACAGACTTAAAGGAGAGGGCTGGTTTTCTAGTATTCCTAGCCATTTTTTGGCTAAGTAAAATTTAAACAGTTATTGATTCTGTGGGAAAGGATGGTAGAGGAGAAGACACAGACAAAGAAATCGGGTAGGAGAATGAATCACTAGTTACTTAAAGCTAACAGGACAGAGACGCATGTGTGCATCTTTCTTTCCCTTTTTCAGTCAGGTCTTGCTCTCTGGAGCTGAGGTTCATCTCCAGATCTATACATCAAGAAGATGTCATCAGTCCAACCCATGTGAAGTGTTAAATCGTGGTCTGGGTAAACTAAGTGAGCAAGCAGACTAGTGAAAGGCATCCAGACGAAAATGGTTAGTTTAGAAATAATCTTGATTAGGTCAGCAGGTCCAGAGAGAGTTTTGAAACTAATTTTTGAGTTGAATTTTGGAAATTAAAGTGAGTTCAATATGAGCTCTAAACGCTGAGTGAGCATGCTGAAATGAATATTATTTTAATATTTAATTCCTTAAGAATTTCATAGGCAATATTTTTACCTTAGTCACCTCCCATTCTTCCTAGATCAACTTTCCCTTCTATACCTAACCAAATTGGTGTCCTCATTGAAAAACAAATAAAAAGTAGCTATATTCTGTACTGCCTTTTTATATTTAAATAAGCGGCCATGCCCACAACAACAACAGCAACAACAAGGACAACACAAAGAATCAAAAACAAAACAAAACAAAATTCTCCTTTTACTGTTTGAAGGTTTGTTAGGTGAGGATTAGAGAATAAATCTGAGGGTAAACATAGATTTTTCTGGAATTAGATTTGTTGTAGACGTCCCTGTAAGTAATTTCACTAAGCTATTTTAGAATTCCAGTCATGAGTGTAAAATCACTCAGGGAGGAAGGTAATAGATTGCCTATTTTAAAAACCTATAGTATTCAAAGATAGCTTTGTCTCTGTATCTGCAATAGTTTAATTCTCCATATTTATAGATGTTCATAGATAAATAAATGCAACTTTGTATTGGTGATATATTACATTTTTTCAGCTGAAGTTGTATATGTCCCCTATGTCTAGGGGTTCAGTCTAGATCTGCTGAAGATTAGGCTGAAGATTTAAAATGATATGTCTTTGAGAGAAAAAATAGTCAGCAAAAGTATTGAAGAAGACGTTCTTGGGTCATATAATCCTGTAAGTTGTTCTAACCCAGTGTGGTTTTGTATATGACATTTCAAAGTGAGATAATTAAGAATGAATGTCACATGATGACTTTCAAAAGTCCCTTGTTTCTTTATATAGAGTGATCTACACCAGTATTACCAGCAGTGCCCAAAAATACAACAGAAGCCAGGAGACCAAATAACAGGATTTTTAATGCTTTTGACAAGCCTTGAAGTCTACATTACTAGTAGTCTATCAAGTCTCTCTAAGTTCTGCTCCAATCATATGTCTGAGGAAGCACAATCAGGAGCAGTGCAATGACATAGATGACAGTATTAATTCAGATGTTGCGCAATTACATTCTAACCACCAACAACAGCAACATGAAAATTTCTGTTCCAGAAGAAGACCTCGTGGTGATTTTCTTTTCATTGCTTAAGCATGAATAAACTGTACATGTATGCTGTTGCAGTCAATAAATTAGTGGCAGAATCTTGGTAGAATATCACAAAAAACATTTGTTTTAATGAATACTATGCCTAACTGAGAAAGAATTTCATAGACAGAATCAGTTCCAATAAGATAATGATGAACATAAGTGACTATTGGGTAGGCAAAACATTCTTCATCTAAGTTCAGATGGAATATGCCCAATGAATATCTGAGCTTAACATCAATGAAATATATAAAATACACGAGAAATGATTATGAATCTAGTACATGTTTAAATGATAATGTTTGGAGTGTTGAATAATTTGAAGGTAACATTGAATTTTATTTAAGCTATTTGTGTATTGCTATTTCATATAGCAATAGTACTATTGCTATATGTACAGGAACATTCAAAATTACCATATGCAGTTTTCATGTGTGGCTTATAGGAAGTGTAGAATTAAGAAACTGTAGTCTTGAGGACACAGCTAGAGAGGCCCAGGTAGACAGACTCTAGCCAGGGCTACCATCGTGCAGGTGGATCCTCCAGGCTCTTGCCACCAGACAGGCCCAGGGCCGAGGCTCTGTGGGACTTATCCACGCTCTCTGGCCTTGCACCAAGGCAGCTGGGAGCAGCTTGCCTGCGGACCCTTACAGCAGGGGCCATGGTAGGTTTCCATATTGCCACCAGGACACCACTAGAGAGGCCAACATAGACAGATTCAATAAGGGGCTACCATCACTCGGGAGGATCCTCCAGGCTCACCCTACTAACCAGGGCAAGGGCAGCAGCTGGAAAGACATCTCTATGCCCTCCGGCCTTGTACAAACTCAGTTGGGAACTGCCCTTCCTGAGGTTCCCTCAGCACTCTCAGAGGCAGTCTCTATCTTGCAGCATAGTCACCAGTAGAGAAACAACAGTTGAGCCCAGTCTCGCGGGAGGGTCAAACACCAGGCAGTGACAACAAGGCCAACTAATGCCAGAAATAACCAGATGGCAAAAGGAAAATGAAGGAATGTTACTAACAGAAATCAAGGCAGCATGACAGCATCTGAACCCAGTTCGCCAACAGGAAGCCCTGGATACCCCAACACACCAGGAAAACAAGACTTGGATCTAAAATCACTGGTCAGGATGCTGGTAGCAGAATAAATAGATAAATCTCATAAAGAAATAGAGGAGAAAATGGATCAAAAGTTAGAAGCCTTTACAAGGTAAACACAAAAATCACTTAAAGAAATTCAGGAGAATAACGATCAAAAAACAGAAGCCAATAAGGAGGAAACACAAAAATCATTTAAAGAAATACAGAAAAACGTGGGTCAACAAGTAAAAGCTATGAAAGAGGAAACACAAAAATCTTTTAAAGAAATACATGAAAACACAATCAGGCAAGTGAAAAATCTGAGCATATCCATCCAGGTTCTAAAAACAGAAGTAGAAACAACTAAGAAATCACAGAGGGAGACAACATTGGAGATAGAAAACCTTGGGAAGAAATCAGGAGCCATAGATGTAAACATCAACAATAGAATACAAGAGATAAAAGACAGAATCTCAGATGCTGAAGATACCATAGGAACCATTGATTCAACAGTCAAAGAAAATATTAAATGCAAAAAGATTGTAACCCAAAACATCCAGGAAATCCAGGACACAATGAGAAGACCAAACCTAAGGATTATAGGTATAGATGAGAGTAAAGATTTACAAATTAAAGGGCCAGCAAATATCTTCTACAAAATTATGGAAGAAAACTTCCCCAACATAAAGAGAGAGATGCCCATGAATACAGAACTACAAACAGACAGGACCTGAACAGAAATACATCACGTCACATAATAATCAAAACCCCAAATGTACTAAACAAAGAAAGAATATTAAAGGCAGCAAGAGAAAAAGGCCAAGTAACATATAAAGGAACACCTATCAGAATAACACCAGACTTCTCACCTGAGGCCATGAAAGCTAGAAGATCCTAGGCAGATATCATGCAAACTCTAAGAGAACACAAATTTCAGCCAAAACTACATTACCCAGCAAAACTCTCAATCATCATAGATAGAGATATCAAGGTATTCCATGACAAAACAAATTTTGCACGTTATCTTTCCACAAACCCAGTCCTACAAAGGATAATAGGGGGAAAACACCAACACAAGGAAGGAAACTACATCCCAGAAGAAGCAAGATAGAAACCTCTCATCAAACCCAAAAGAAGATAACCTCTCAAATATAAAAAAATAATTTCAAAAATGTCAGGAGGTAATAATTACTATTCCTTGATATCTCTTAACATCAATGGACTCAATTCCCCAATAAAAAGACATAGACTAACAGACTGAATATGGAAACAGGACCCTACATTTTGCTGCATACAGGAAACACATCGCAGTGTTAAAGACAAATACTGCCTTAGAGTAAAAGGCTGGAAGACAATTTTACAAGCAAATGGTCTCAGGAAACAAGCTGGAGTAGCCATTCTAATATCAGAAAAAATTGACTTCCAACCTAAAATCATCAAAAGAGACTCAGAAGGTCACTTCTTGCTGGACAAAGGGAAAATCCACCAAGAAGAGCTCTCAATACTGAACATCTATGCTCTAAATGCAAGGGCACCCTCATTTGCAAAAGAAACCTTACTAAAGCTTAAAGCACACATTACACCTAACACAATAATTGTGGGTGACTTCAACATTCCATTCTCCTCAATGGACCGATCAGGAAAGCAAAAACTAAACAGGGACACAGTGAAACTATTTGAAGCTTTGGACCAATTGGATTTAACAGATATATATAGAACTTTTCATCCTAATGCAAAAGAATATACCTTTTTCTCAGCACTGCATGGTACCTTCTCAAAAATTAATTATATAATTGGTCACAAGACAGATGTCAACAAATACAAGAAGATCGAGCTAATCCCATGCCTCCTACAGATCACCATGGAGTAAGAGTGGTCTTCAATAGCAACAAAAACAACAGAAAGCCCACATACACATGGAAACTGAACAATACTCTACTCAATGACAACTTGGTCAAGGAAGAAATAAAAAAAGAAATCAAAGATTTTTTAGAATTCAATGAAAATGAAGGTACAACCTACCCAAATCTATGGGACACAATGAAAGCAGTGCTAAGAGGAAAACTCATAGCTTTAAGTGCATCCAGAAAGAAACTGGAGAGAGCATACACTAGCAGCTTAATGGCACACCTTAAAGCCCTGGAAGAAAAAGAAGTTAATTCACCCAGGAGGAGTAGAAGACAGGAAATCATCAAACTCAGGGCTGAAATCAATCAAGTAGAAACAAAGAGAACCATACAAAGAATCAACAAAACCAGGAGCTGGTTCTTGAGAAAATCAACAAGATAGATAAAACCTTAGCCAGACTAACCAAAGGACACAGAGACAATCTCCAAATTAACAAAATTAGAAATGAAAAAGGGGGACATAACAACAGAAACTGAGGAAATTCAAAAGATCATCAGATCCTATTACAAAGGTCTATAATCAACACAACTGGAGAATCTGGAGGAAATGGACAATTTCCTAGACAGATACGAAATACCAAAATTAAATCAGGATCAATTAGATAAGCTATATAGTCCCATAACCCCTAAAGAAATAGAAGGGGTTATAAAAAGCCTCCCAACAAAAAAAAGTAGGAACCAGATGGTTTTAGTGCAGAATTCTACCAGACATTCAAAGAAGACTTAACACCAATACTCTTCAAACTATTCCACTAAATAGAAACAGAAGGGACACTGCCCAACTCATTCTTGGAAGCCACAATTACGGTGATACCCAAACCCCACAAAGATCCAACAAAGAAAGAGAAGTACAGGCCAATTTCCCTTATGAATATCGATGCAAAAATACTAAATAAAATTCTTGCCAACCGAATCCAAGAGCACATCAAAACGATCATTCACGATAATCAAGTAAGTTTCATCCCAGGGATGCAGGGATGGTTCAATATACAGAAATCCATCAACCTAATCCACTACATAAACAAACTAAAAGAAAAAAAAACACATGGTCATCTAATTAGATGCTGAAAAAGGATTCGACAAAATTCAGCATCCTTTCATGCTAAAAGTCTTGGAAAGAACAGGAATTCAAGGCCCATACCTTAACATAGTAAAAGCAATCTACAGCAAACCAGTAGCCAACATCAAAATAAATGGCGAGAAACTTGAAGCAATCCCACTAAAATCAGGGACTAGACAAGTCCATATCTTTGCAATATAGTACTGGAAGTTCTAGGGAGAGCAATTAGACAACATAAGGAAGTCAGAGGGATACAAATTGGAAAGGAAGAAGTCAGTTTACCTAAGCGACCCAAAAAACTCCACCAGAGAAATTCTACAGCTGATAAACAACTTCAGCAAAGTGGCTGGTTATCAAATTAACTCAAGCAAATCAGTAGCCTTCTTGTACTCAAAGGACAAGCAGGCTGAGAAAGAAGTTAGGGAAATAACACCCTTCACAATAGCCACAAACAACATAAAGTACCTTGGCGTGACTCTAACTAAACAGGTGAAAGATCTGTATGACAGGAACTTTAAGTCCTTGAAGAAAGAAATCGAGGAAAACCTTAGAAGATGGAAAAATATTTCTTGCTCCTGGATTGGCAGGATCAATATAGTAAAAATGGCCATCTTGCCAAAAGCAATCTACATATTCAATGCAATCCCCATCAAAATGCCAACTCAATTCTTCTTAGATCTAGAAAGAGCAATTCTCAAATTCATCTGGAGCAACAAAAAACCCAGGATAGCTAAAACTATTCTTAACAATAAAAGGACTTCTTGGGGAATCAATATCCCTGACCTTAAGCAGTACTACAGAGCAATTGTGTTAAAAACTGCATGGTATTGGCACAGCAACAGGCAAGTAGATCAATGGAATTGGATTGAAGACCCAGAAATGAACCCACAGACTTATGGTCACTTGATCTTTGATAAAGGAGCCGCAACCATCCAGTGGAAAAAAGATAGCCTTTTCAACAAATGGTGCTGGTTCAACTGGAGGTCAACATGCAGTAGAATGTGAATTGACCCACTCTTATCTCCTTGCACTATGATCAACTCCAAGTCGATCAAGAACCTCCACATAAAACCAGACACACTGAAACTATTAGAAAAGAAACTGGGGAAGACCCTGGAGGACATGGACACAGGAGGAAACTTCCTGAACAGAACACCAATAGCTTATGCTCTAAGATGAAGAATTGACAATTGGGACTTCATAAAATTACAAAGTTTCTGTAAGGCAAAGGACACTGTCAGAAGGACAAAACGGCAACCAACAAAGTGGGAAAAGATCTTCACCAACCCCACATCTGACAGAGGGCTAATATTCAATATATACAAAGAACTCAAGAAGTCAGACCCCAAAGAACCAAATAACCCTATCAAAAAATGGGATACAGACCTAAACAAAGAATTTTCAACAGATGAAATTTGGATGGCTGAGAAACACCTTAAGAGATGTTCAACATCATTAGTCATCAGGGAAATGCAAATCAAAACAACCCTGAGATTCCATCTCACACCAGTCAGAATGGCTAAGATTAAAAACTCAAGAGACAACATGTGCTGGCATGGATGTGGAGAAAGATGAACACTCCTCCACTGTTGGTGGGATTGCAAAATGGTAAAACCGCTCTGGAAATCAGTTTGGCGGTTCCTCAGAGAATTGGGCATGTCACTTCCAGAGGACGCTGGCATACCACTCCTGGGCATATATGCAGAGGATTCCACTCCATGCAATAAAGACACATGCTCCATTATGTTCATAACAGCTTGTTTATAATATCCAGAAATTGGAAGGAGCCCAGATCTCCCTCAAAGGAGGAATGGATACAGAAAATGTAGTATATTTATACAATGGAATACCACACAGCAATTAAAAATAATGAATTCATGCAATCTGTAGGTAAATGGTTAGATCTGGAAAATATCATCCTAAGCGAGTTAACCCAATCACAAAAGAATACACATGAAATGTAATCACTGATAAGTAGATATTAATGAGCCCAGAAGCCCTAAATACTCAAGGCACAATTAGCAATTCAAATGATTCCCAAGAAGAAGAAAGAAGAGGACCCTGGGACTGAAAAGATTGGATCCAGTTTTGTAGATCCAGATCAGAGAAATGGTGGTGGTGGGGATCATTGTCAATAGTTGGTGGGGGAGGACTTATGGGACGTATGGTGGGGGGGTACTGGGAAAGGGGAAAGCCTTTGGAATGTAAACAAAGAATATAGAAAATAAAAAAAAATTGGAAAAAAAGAAACTGTAGTCTTGGACTGGAGAGATGGCTCATTAGTTAAGAGCACTGACTGCTCTTCCAAAGGTACTGAGTTCAATTCCGAGCAACTACATCGTGGCTCACACCCATCTGTAATGGGATCTGATGCTCTAATGGGTATGTCTCACGACAGCTACAGTGTACTCATATAAATAAAATAAATGTTTAAAATAAAATTATAGTCTTTAAGTAAACACAATAGTAAACAGAGAAATAGATATGCTTGTCCAAATTAAAGCAAGTGGAACAAAATCCTATGGCAAAGTAGATAAAATATGTTTATAAAATATTAAAATTATGCTATTTACCAACATTATACAAGTTGACAGTCTTGAGGCCCCAGGGAATAGGGAGTATGGTGGGAATGGGGGTGGGGTGGGACATCCTCTTGGAGATGGGGAAGGAGGAATGGGATGAGGAATAGTCAGAGGACAGACTGGGAGGGGGAAATGACTGGACTGTAAATAAAAAGATTAAAGAATAGTAAAAAAAAAATTAAATATATATCCTTAAAAATTAAAGTCACTGAAATGGAAAAAACGAAGGTGTAATATAATGTTGATGAATGAAACACAGAAGAATAGAATTTATGTAAAATGGAATTTGCAGGACGATGTTTATTTATCCATATTTTCAGTACTCATGGCTCTTCTATTCCTTTTGCTATTAGGAGTATACAGATCAATAGATGCATAAGAAATGTATGTGGAGGATAGCAGGAAAACACATTGCTCTGATGTCATAAGGAAATTCCCTGTGTATATACACACACATACATATAATAAAGTTTTCAAAGCCCTTGATAGAATACAGATGATAATAATATATATCTTCTATATGTATCTTCTATACCTCTCAATAGCAGGATAATTCATGCCAGTGGGTTTTTCCAGATACCTGGATTCTCATACTCATGACAGACATTTTCTGGATGGATCTAAGATTTTTCTGACATTGTTCTCACTGTACTTTTTCTCGGAAATTTCCCACTTATTTTTTATGTATCATTCATTACAGGTGCAGAAATGGAAAACATTACAATATTGATTAAAAAAACTGTCTTTGAGTTGCTTTTAAGTGCCTTTTAGTGAATTCATGATTTCTGGGGCTCTAATGCAAGAAATGTTTTTTCTACTAACTTGCTTATTAGAAGTATTATTGCAAATATCTTTTATTAATTTTGTATTTCTTTTACTCAAGTGAGAATTATTTATACTATTGCAAACATATTGCAATATACATTTAAATTTCCTGCCTTCTTTTTACTTTGCTTTGTGTATGTTGCTGTGTACTTGATTATAAATCAGTTGTACTAGAAAGCAATGCTACTATTTTAATTAATAACAGCATAAATGTTGTAGAAAATAGTATTATGAATCTTTTCTATAATATTAACAAAACTATAATCTGTTTAAGCTTACTTTATACAATCTTAAAGAAATCTAAAATTCTGTAACTGAAATTCAGAGATAATTATTCATATTATCAAAATTAAAATTCTTCAAATTTTATACATGTTTATATATACATATGTGTGTGTGTGTGTGTGTGTGTGTGTGTGTGTGTGTGTAATTGCCTTTTCTTTCTAAGGCAATATAGAATATAGATAATTTTCAGAAATTATCATAATACTAAAGTTAAACAGTTTATTTGAGGATAAAATCACATTTTTTTTCATGTTAAGGACAAAAATAATAGTTTAAACATGGGTTATAATATAAAATAAGAACTGCAAATATTGTTATCTAAATTTTTAAATGTCATTTATCTTTTCAACATCTATATGTCTTTTATATTTGCAATCATATAAATATTTATTACAGTCATCCTATCTAGCCTGTGATTGGATGATCTAAACAATCTACTTTTATGTTAGTTAAGACTTTGTATCAAAAAGGCAAAAGTGGATGTCACCTGAGAAATGATACTTAAGTTTGACTTTCTCCTCTGACATTCACCTGGGCTGAACACATACATGCACGCACACACACACACACACACACACACACAAACACACACACACACACACACACACATACAGAGAGAGAGAGAGAGAGAGAGAGAGAGAGAGAGAGACACGTTTATATTGTGAATGAAGGGAAGGATTGAAAATGAGATATAGATCAGAAAAGTATAACATTGCTATTGTGTAGAATAAATAATGTAGAGATTTGATGAACATCAGAAGATTATAATAGATATCATTTCATTAAGATTTTCTTGAGTTGAAGATGTTACATATTCTTATCACTAACATGCAAGCTCTGACATGATGAACATGTTCTTCATAGGATTTTAAAAACCAGTAGCTATACATCATTCCTTTCTCTTCACACCCCCACACCCCCCCCACACACACAAACATACACACACACACACACACACACACACACACACACAAAATTAATTAATTCAAGAATTTCAAGTAGAGATGCATTAAATTCCTTAAGCTAAATTGCATCAAGAGAAAACATTCCCATTTATCAACACAAAAATATTTCTTGCTTTAGCCCTACTACCTGGAAATGGAAACAACGAATAATTAATTTAGATGTATTGCATACCCCGGATCCCTTCCTTCTAATCAGACATTGGATAAACTTCATATTTTTCATTTTCTCGTTTTATATTAATTTGAATATATGTTTAAAATTGCTTGTGGTTTAGTATCTCTATGAATAACAAATGAAAAATAGGGAAATTAATAATCACTAGTTACCTACCATGTAAACATCCATTATCAATTTGGGATAAATAGAATATTAAATGCACTAATTAGGAAGGGTATTGGTATTTGGGTACTTTATGTAATTAAGTGATGAACCAAGTCTGCAATGAAAATTTTAAATTCTTTATATCCTCTTTCCTCAAGAATTAGCGTTTAGTAATTGAACATATTTTTCTTACTGAATTGACAAAAGTTTGTAAATGTAGAAATAGATATGATCTGCCTTGACGCCAAAACATTTAATGTAAACAAAGAGGGAATGAGATTACATTTATTCATACACAGACCAAGAACAGTCTTGTACATGTAGCTTAAAAAAATTCTCTCTTGAGGATGTTAATTTACATACTCCTGTTCAGTGGGTTAGTTAATGGAGAAACAAAGCCTGCATTCAGTTTTTTTTTTCTTTAAAAAATATGTATAAAACCTATTATACTTTGGTATTTTTCCAGGGAAGATTATTATTCAGGATCGTAAGTGCTTTGCAAGCAGTGAACTTACTTCTTCACTGTCAGCTCTGGCATAAGGGCATACTGTCCCAGCTTGTACAGGAAAAAGACCTTTCTTGTGGCTCATTCCTTCCCACAAAGCTCCACAACGGACACTTGCTGCATTCTCTTGAACAAACTTGATGACTTCTGAAGTTTGACTTCTCATCAGTAATCAAGACATGCTATATTATTTTCCTCATAATACCTAAAAATAGTTGGTTTGAGATTAAAATTAGCCATTTCTCGATACTATTTTTCTCCTTGTGGGCCTGATAATGAGAATGCTCACAGGAAAAGCAAATGATGGTAATTAATTTAAAGTGATTTTAGTAATTTATTTTCGAAGACTGCCTCCAGCCAAGCAAAAACCAAAGAACACTTGATTCACACAATTGTATCATAAAATTGATAATATTTAGGGGCCATCTAGCATGTGTCAGTCAGAACAGTAAATGAACAGAAGTCATATCTTATTCATTTAGCGTCTGTAAGTGAGAGTGAGGAGAAACCACCAAATGGGACCACTCTGTGGTAGAAAGGCTCAACCTGGCAAGCATATCTACTATGGGGCAGAGGGAAGAGCAAAAATGCAGAGCAGGAAGCAGATCCTAGATGACAGCAGTGTGTGGCCTTTCAGCTCATACAGATTATACAGATTGTCCAGGAACTAGGTCCCCTGACCCAGTGCATTTAACCATGGTGGCTCCTGGTAAACAGAAACCCATCTTAGGAGATCCCCACATCTAGTAAACAGAATTCAACTTTAGAATTCTATTTACCCAGCCACAGTCTTTCTGTTTAAGACTTTATCCCCTGGTGCAGAGATTTCTTTGACCTAATAGCTTCCATTCTGGAAATAAAATTGGCATTAAATATGTGTTGAGATGAATGAAAATAAGATGAAGACTACATTCATATTCTGTCTTAGTGGGGGTTGCTATTCCTGCACAAACATCATGACCAAGAATCAAACTGGAGAGGAAAGGATTTATTGAGCTTACACTTATTGCACATTGCTGTTCATCACCGAAGGAAGTCAGAACTAGAACTCACACAGGGCAGAAAGTAGTAGGCAGGCGCTGATGCAGAGGCCATGGAGGGATGTTACTTACTGCCTTGGTTCCTTGGCTTGCTCAGCTTTCGTGTGTGTGTGTGTGTGTGTGTGTGTGTGTGTGTGTGTGTGTGTGTGTTCTTTTATCTTTTTTCCTTTTTTAATTAGATATTTTCTTTATTTACATTTCAATTATTATCCCCTTTTCACGTTTTCCCTCTGAAAACCCCTATCCAATCCCCACTCCTCATGCTCACTAACCCACCCACTCCTACTTCCCCGACCTGGCATTCCCCTATACTGGGGCAATGAGCCTTCACAGGTCGAAGGGACTCTCATCTCATGCATGTCCTACCAGGCCATCCTCTGCTACCCATGTGGCTGGAGACATGGGTCCCTCCATGTGTGTAAACTTTGGTTGGTGGTTAAGTCCCATGGAGCTCTGAGGGGACTGGTTGGTTCATATTGTTGTTCTTGCTATGGGGCTGCAAACCCCTTCAGCTCCTTGGATCCTTTTTCTTGCTTCTCCACTGAAGATCCTGTGCTCACTTCAGTGGTTGGCTGAGAGCATCCTCCTCTGTATTTGTCAGACACTGTCAGGGTCTCTCAGGAGACAGCTATATCAGGCTCCTGTTAGCATGCACTTGTTGGCATCCATAATAGTGTCTAGGTTTGGTAACTGTATATGGGATGGATCCCCAGATGGGGCAGTATCTGGATGGTCTTTCCTGCAGGCTCTGCTCCACACTTTGTCTCTATACTTCCGTCCATGGGTATTTTGTACCCCTTCTAAGAAAGAACAAAGTATCCACATTTTGGTCTTCCTTCTTCAGCTTCATGTGGTCTGTGAATTGAATCTTGGGGATTCTGAGCTTCTGGGCTAATGTCCACTTATCAGTGAGTGCTTACCTTGGGTGTTCTTTTGTGATTGGGTTACCTCACTCAGTATGATATTTTCTAGTTCCATTCATTTGCCTATGAATTTCATGAATTCAATGTTTAATTGCTGGGTGGTATTTCATTGTATAAATGTACCACATTTGCTGTATCCATTCCTCTGTTGAGGGAAGTCTGGGTTCTTTTCTCAGCTTCTGGCTATTATAAGATTGCTATGAA
This sequence comes from Apodemus agrarius, assembly GCA_964023405.1. NCBI lineage: Eukaryota > Metazoa > Chordata > Mammalia > Rodentia > Muridae > Apodemus > Apodemus agrarius. The sequence goes on along the minus strand of OZ030014.1, from coordinate 100,947,275 downwards.
CATAGTGGAGCATGTGTGCTTATTACATGTTGAAATATCTTCTGGGAATAAGCCCAGGAGTGGTATAGCTGGGTCCTCCAGTAGTACTATGTTCAATTTTCTGAGGAACCACCAAACTTACTTCCAGAGTGGTTATACCAGCTTGCAATCCCACCACCAAGGAGTAGTGTTCCTCCTCTTTCTCTACATCCTCACTAGCATCTGCTGTCACCTGAGTTTTTGATCTTAGCCATTCTGACTGTTGTGTGGTAGAATCTCAGGGTTGTTTCGATTTGCATTTCTCTGATGACTAAAGATGTTGAACATTTCTTTAGGTGCTTCTCAGCCACTCAGTATTCCTCAGTTGAGAATTCTTTGTTTAGCTCTGTACCCCATTTTTAATAGGGTTATTTGATTCTCTGGAGTCAAACTTCTCGAGTTTTTGTATATATTGGATATTAGCTCTCTATTGGATATTAGTAGGATTGGTAAAGATCTTTTCCCAATCTTTTGGTTGCCCTTTTGTCCTATTGACAGTATCCTTTGCCATACAGAAGCTTTGAAATTTTATGAGATCCCATTTGTCAATTCTTAATCTTAGAGCATAAGATATTGGTGTTCTGTTCAGGAACTTTACCCCTGTGCCCATGTGCTCGAGGGTCTTCCCCAGCTTCTTTTCTATTAGTTTCATTGAATCTGGCTTTATGTGGAGGTCCTTGATCCACTTGGACTTGAGCTTTGTACAAGGGGAGAAGAATGGATCAATTTGCATCCTTCTGCATGCTGAACCAGTTTGTGCTGAACTGCCATTTGAACCAGCACCATTTGTTGGAAATGCTGTCTATTTTCTACTGGATGTTTTTAGATCCTTTGTCAAAGATCAAGTGACCATAGGTGTGTGGGTTCATTCCTGGGTCCTCAAACAATTCCATCTATCTACCTGCCTGTCACTGTACTAATACCATGCAGTTTTTATCACAATTGTTCTATAGGACAGCTTGAAGCCATGGATGGTGATTCTGTCTGAAGTTGTTCATGTTACCTGACAATCACTTAGGGATTACATTGAAATGGGATATACTTACTCACCCTAAAATACACAGGTGTGGTGTGTCTGTCTAGTCTTCTGAAAGGAAGGTCTCAAACCCATGCTCTCATCCCTCAGCAATTATGAGTCTGACTTAGACAGGATGTATCTGTAACAGAGTTTCACAGAACATAGCACTCCCAGCACAAAACCTCACAGATCAATGCACAAGTGTGCCAGCATGCCAGAGTAATGTCTAGCAAGCCTCAAAACGGTCGCAGAACCTATGAAAGGAGTTCCCAGAGACAGCGATCCTGACCTCCAGCCTTCTTTTAGTCCCATTCCCTCACTGTGGTTGCATCATCTTGCAAAGGCAAAGGAGATAGTCATTTAACATTAATGCTGAAGACAGAAATATCAGGAATTTCTTATCAATGTGCACAGATGTCTGAAGGGAAAGGGAAAGTGGTGTTTGAAATTATCGAATTTTATGGTACCAACAAGGAATCAGACTTAAAAGTTGTCATGAACAGAGGCCCTAAGATCAATGAGAGGTTAGTATTTTGAGAGAAAGTAGATTAGGACTGAGCGCAGTCACAGAGATGGAAATGAACTCTAAGTAGAGACTGCTTTATGTCTTTCTTTGTTGTAGGGAAATCTGTATCATATTGTGAAAGAAATTGCTTTGACTATTGTTGGGATGTATTTTATATCAGCCCTTGAAAAATCTTATTCATACCTTCTATTTTCTGAGAAGAAATTTCTAAAAATGTTCAGAGGTATTAAAGAAAATAATGGTATGAAAACCTGAGAACTTGTGGCTATTTTTAGTAATTATAGCTTAGATTTTTTTTATTTAGTTGTCAAAAGGGTTTATATATAGTTCACATATAAAGTGCATATCAGTCAGTAGGAAATGTTTTCCTACAATACATTCAAAGCAATAAAATTCTGGAATTTTCACAGCAGGAGAGAATCATTTGGGGTTAATTTAAATTATTTATTTTATAATGGAAACCAGTATTTAACATTATGCCTCTCAGAATTCAATATTCATTCTCACATGCTGACTTCAAATCAGCTTTATAAAGACGAGTGGTACACAGATATTACAAATGTATATTAGCTTTTTATGTTTAATTCCTTGTATAAAATCAAAACAAATGTGATTTTACCTCCAAGTTACGTAAGTATCAATAAAATCTGCCCCTTTCTTTTTTTCAGACTGTTTTTTAAATATGAACCATTTCAATTAAAATATTAGAGTTGTTGGTTTGATTGGTATCATGTAGGTATCTGAATCAAGAAAACAGAGCTCATATATATATATGTATATATACATATATATGTATATATATATATTATTGTGATATCAATCAGTAGAAATAAGGGTTTAGTTACCATGACATTAGAAAAATGTAATCACAATGAAGTATACATAAATTTAACATAACAGAGTGGTTTTCATGCTGTTGGGTGTAGTGACAGGGTGATGGACAGTAGAGACGGGGCCCAGGGACACTGGAAGCTCTACCTAGCAACTTTTGGCTTCTTTCATGAGACCCAAGAAGTCTAATTGTGATGTGGAGAAATGGTTTTGGGAAGTAGAATTAATTGTTATCAGGGAGCTAAGAGTCATGGATGAGTAACAGCACAGGCACACTGGGTAAATAAAAAGGTATCCAGTTCGCACAAGAATTTGGTTCTGAATGTGTTCCTTGTGGAAGAATAGGCTTGGGTCTGGTTTTACAATGGGGTAAATAATTTCCAGCCTCATTTGTGGCATCACTGAGTTTAGAAAGGTAAGTTTTAAGATGATAAACTCACACCCAAAATTCAATGGTCTATGGGGATTAATAATGCTAATAATATGTGATTAAATGATTATCATATGAATATTGATTCATAAATTAATATGGTGGGAGATAGTCCTTAAACAGCTAGCTCTCCAAATAACCACACAGAAAGACTAAAATTTATTAAAGTTTTCTTGAGACAAATACTGAGTAACTATAACTCCATTTTAAACAGCTAAGCTAGTCAGTCAGCCTTCTTCTTGGACAATATCCCTATATTACTTGAATTTTTTTATCCTTTTTTTGTCCATATCTCTTCTGATGTTTCTCTGATCTCTCCTTATGGGTCCCTCCCTCAACTCCCTCTCCCTCCTCCTCCCCCTCTCCATCTTCCTCCCCCTCTTCGTATTCCCTCCTCCTAATTCAGGTGGCTGTCTCCCAGACAGTGCATGCCTAGACCTGCCTGAGCAGGTACAGAGATGTCTTGCCTTTTCTAATGCTTCTAAAGTAAAAAAAAAGAGAGAGAGAGAGAGAGATTTGTAACCTATATAAATAACCCTACTGTTTATAAAGTATTGGAAGTCCTTGTGAAATATGAATCTGTAGACACTCCAACTCGACATGATACTGCCTGGTCTAGGAAAATTGGCTGTGTTAATGTTTCAATATTTTATGAAGCACTTCTTTATAGCAGTGGAAAGGTGATTCAAGACACATTTCCAGCCTTCTAACGAACGCTTGCTCATTTCCATCTCAGAGCCTGTACTTTGTTTAGTCTAGTTTTGCCTTACTGTTTCAGCTAACAAAGATAGCAAATGAATTTCATCAGAATTGCCTTAGATATAGTCACTCGTATATTCTGAAGGGGATTTGTGATATACACTCCAAAGGTAATATAGTCTTTCTGCATGCCACCTGGTAGGTGACTGACTATACGATTCTTTTGCCTGCTAACTCACACACCCAACCTCCACAGGTGAAAATAAGTGGAGTATGCTAAAGACAAACCTGGTGTGTGTCCAGCTTCACAAGCTGGACCTGAGCTTGAAGGTGATGGAGCATTTCAAAACAAAGTATTGATAATGAAATAAACATCACCAGCACCAAACAAAACTTCACTCCTGTTGAGGCTTCATGTTTTGTTTTAAGACAAGGTCTCAAGTAGACCAGGCTGACCTTGCCCTCCAAAATATTTGCTTGCTTTTACCTCCCAAATTCTGGGATTAAAGTTGTTGCCAAGCATGTATTGCTTAAAGCAAAACATGTTCTGATATGGGTATTGTTACTTCTTAATAATTCAATAGGTATGTCACTTAGAAGGATAAAATTACAGCATTTTTTTAGTGAATTTTTGATCATATGAATAAAATCAACTACAGGCTTTTGAAATAAAGAGAAATCAAGGAACAGGCAAGGTCAATCTCCAGATTTACTATTTAGTTTCTAATAAATATAAATCTAATGTCTAATTAACCCTACTATTTTTTCTTTTGTATTCACATGTAATCTGTGCAAAAATTATGAGCTTTAAAGTAATATTGACCTAACATTAATAAACTCTTTTTCTTCCTGAAATGTTTTGTGCAATGCATATTCTTTCTTTTCTGTTATTTACTTCTGTTTTAAGCATTTTTATTTATCTCCCTTCTCCTCCTAATATTTGCGTGTGGAGTGTAACTATCTGTAGATAGAGCATGCAGATATCAACATCTGTTTTGATTCCTATTCCTTCCAGATAGGCGTTCTTGAAATTGAGTTGTAATAAGCATATCGTAAGGTTTAATTTTGCATAAGCTTGACTAAAGTCCATAAGCAAAACTTGTAAAGCCTTTACTTTCTGTAGAAATACTTTTGAAAAGATGTGCTTGTGTTCAGAGTTCCTAACAATGGATCATTTAACCTCTAATATCTGAGTCATTAAGAATTCAGGAATAGAAGAAAACATTTGTGGAAGCAGGGTTTTCATGAAAAATTCATTCATGAATCACTTATAAGAAAACCACCCCATATGTTTAGATTATGGGCAGTAGATTGGATCAACTCTTTGATTTTGTTTTTATTTTCAATATTTATCTTAAATTGTATGTGCATGGATATGTCTAGGTTTGCATGGATGCACATGTGAATATGTACCCATGGATTCCTTAAAACATCTTCATATCACTTGAAGCTAAAGCTACAGATGGTTGTGTGCCATTTGACATAGTTCATATGAACTGACCTTGTGTCCTCCTCAAGATTAATATGTGCTGTTCACCTCTAAGCTATCTTTCAGCCCTAGTTCTGTAGCTTATACAACACACTGCAGACAGTTTGCTTATACATAAGAAGTGTGCAAAATGGCTATCTCTATTTTAGAATTGATGTGAAAACTGCTCTGGAAAAAAATGTAACTCTGTTGTTACCTAGCAATGAGGGAATGATGACTCCTACCACAAGGGTCTACCAGTCCTCCTCTTAATACTGCAAAGCATTTGTGGATGTGTTGACAGAGATGCTGCTGTGGAAATAAAATGAGTAAAGGAAAGAGGTTTAGCATCTTATGGTAAAACCGAACAAACACTGGATTTGAAGCAAGGCAAGTGAGAATAGAAACCTCACGTATAATTAATGCCCTAAGCTACTGAATTCTGTTGCTTTACTTGAAAATAAGTGTAAGGATGGGCAGAGCAATGTCTAAGCAATTAACATTATGTTATTCCACAGCATCAGAGTTTGATTTTTAACACCATGTTAGGTACTTCAATATCACCTGTATTTCCCACTGTAACGTCCCCAGTGTCTTCTTCCAGCCTCCACAGCCACTCACACTCATGCACAGACAGGTAAAAATAAAATAAATTATGAAATTAAGTGTGATGATACTAAGACTCACCATAATAGAAGTGATATTTAGAGCACAGCACTGACCTCTTGTCAATTCTGTGGCTGCTGCAGGTGAAATGAGTTTACTCCCTAATGTTGCTGATGGGGACACAGTCCCTTGGGCAGCCTTCTGCTTTCTTTTTATGAACTGTAGGTTCCAGCCTTTATATATCCATTTGAATTATCGTAACCTACACATCAGATTAATGTTCATGATTGTAACAGCAAAGCCTTATGTTCTTCTCTCTCCTTAATGACCAGAGAAATGTGTAGTTCATAACCAACCCCTCCTTCAAACTTTTCCTTCCTTTCCTTTCTCCTTGGGATTCTTCTCTTATTTCTTCCTCACCTATATTTTTTCTTCATCTTTCTTCCTTACCTATATTTTTTCTTCATCTTTCCTAAACTGAATTTCTTTTCACAAAGAAATGTTTAAAGGTTATTACTTATTACTAGCAATGATAATGTGTAACATGAACAATATGGAAAAAAAGATAATGCACAGGAATGGTTTGTTCTCGGAAACCTTGTTTTCAGAGAGTGAAACAGGAATGGAAAATTAATCCCCTGTCATAAAAAAAATCTTTATGCCTTTTATAAATAAGACAGGTTGTAGGAACCTTAAATAAAGGTAGGCACTTAAGAGTCACTTAAGAGGAAACTAAGGGCTGGGCATGGAGTGCGGGGTTGAGCAAGGGTGATGCTAGAAATGTAACCACGAGGAAATGAGCAAACAGGGGAATGTAGAAGAGCAGAGGCGCTCTTTTGTTTTTCTATTTTGTTTTGTTTTGTTTTTCTCCTCTGCATTCGTATTGAGAAACAACATTCTCAGAAACTCTATGAAGGTGAGTCTGCTGTTGACCAATATACAGAATACAAATATTAAGATATAAGTATTTGGTGGACTAAGACACAGGACAAATCCAGTTATTTCTCTGAGACACACAAAAATGTCGTCCTTAGAAATTCTCCTTCAGGACATATAAACTTGTAGTAACGCTTAGACTTTTTTTAATCTAATATTGCTACAATGTTCCCATGCTTTGGCTTTCAAGTGAAAACCTTTGATATCTAGTGTAGTAGATAAATAAATTGCAAGATCGAATAAGCTGTGAGGAAATGAAGTGGAATGCAAGCCTGACACTGACAGAGAACCTGAGATTCCTTCCATACCACAACCTTTGCCTGTTGTTCCTTTTAATTCAGGTTCAGAGTCTTGAAACAATGGCACAAGCCTTTGTCTCTTACGGCGCTCGGTTTCCACCTCATAAGAGCAATTCATATCAAAACAGAAATTGTTTTTACTTCATGTAGTGATGAGAAGTAGGACAAGCTGCCCAAACCATTTTAGCCAATTTTCCTTTGTGAAGTGAGCTAAGATTTAGAACAAGAACTCGACAAGTTTACAAGGAATGGCTATAAAACTGTAAGAAGTAATAGACTGAGAGCACAGGGATAGCTTTCTTTCTGCTCTTTCTCTTTAGTTCTTTTATTTTGTTCTTTTGGGTTTCATGATAGAGCTGCCAGGCAAATAGAAGAGAAGCATTAACTCCTTTCTAAAAATCAACTTCATCACCCTTATTTAGCAATTTGCTACCGCTTTTCATTCAGATTCCAGATTTCACAGATTCATAAGAATATTTTAATAAGCACAATTATATATGAAAGTTTTACATGAAAGGAATGAAATTGGATACATAGAGTACATTATTTTTATGAAACATCAGTTATTATAAAAATAATAATATCCCTCTTTTCTAGCTATACATAGCTATAATTTGCTATAAATACAAAAAATACAGATATCAATAAGATAATGATATATGAAACAGATATATACAGATAATTTCTAAGAGAAATAAAAAAATTATGTAGTTAGAAAGTGAATAATTCCACTCATTCAAGATTATAAGCAATCAAATATAATTTTTAGCTGATGAATTTTCATTTTGTTGCAACTAATAATAATCCTGAAGTTTTAATTTGTATATAATAAGGAATACTTGCAAAATTTTCTGAAGGATTAATACATTTGTGAGATATTTTACTCATGTCAAAGGGATAAAAATGATAAATCTTTGTTTACAATTTACTTTAAGGAAAAAAATTGGAAATTATGAAGAATATAAACTTTCTTTGTTAATTGTTCAGGAAATACTAAGAATCTCCTATGTGTCAGATATTTTATTAGTCCTTTTTATACGTGTTACATATATATATAATATGCATAGTTATAGTATTTTGTGGGTGTGAGTGGGGGGGGCGCAGGCTGGTGGATGCATTCAGCTTCAAACACAGGCCTTTCTACTGTGCTTCCAAGTAGGGAAAATGAGAGATAGCCCAATTATCACAAAAAGATCGACAACTGAAAATGAAGCTTCAACAGTAACAAGAACGTGGAGCCCTTATGATATATGACTGTCTTTGCAGTACTATATTAACAGAAGGACTAATATTCAAGCTGATTCTTAGAGGCCAGATTAGAATTGTGGTTGTCCATGTCACAGTAATAACTAAAGAATATTTCATAAATTTGGGAGGGGACTGGGGTTAATGTGAGAAGTCGCATGGTGCGAGGGGAGGATAGAGATGAAACAGATACAGTGTCCATGTAGGAAGACATCAATAACATTTAAAAGAATAGTTAATAACAAAGTAGAAAAATTTGACAAATGATTGTTATGTGGGAGGTTCAAGATTTTTAAAGGTATACTATTTCAAAGGATAAAGCATGACTAATAGTTAAATAAAAGCAATTTTTTGAGTTCATGAAATGTTTATACTATATATAGATGGTTGTATATAGCAGTTTCCCTTACCTTCTGACTCTTATATACTTCCTGGATACTTAGATACTTCTGGATTAAACTAACTGGGTGACAAAGCACAGTAGATAAGGAAGAGGCTTTAACAATGTAGGTAACCAGTGGATGAAGACAATCAAATGAAGATAGGGAAGAGAATAATCCGTATGCATGGTAAGCATGTGTGGAAATGCCAAAGAAAGAATTTATTTAATAATAAAATGGGGAAAGATGGGAAAGTGGCTGATGATGTGTTTACATGGAATTGGAGTAAAAGCTAGCAGGTACAGGCTGGAGAGCTGTTTCATTGATTAGGAGTACTTGCTGCTCTTGGAGAACTGGATTATGTTCCAAGTACCAATACTCAAGCTTGTAACCACTGTCAGTCCAGACATGGAGCACCGATTGCACTTTGTGGTCTATGAGCACCAGGAATGTATGCTGTGTACATACATGCAGGAAAAAAAACATATTCGTGCAACTAATCTTTGTTTAATAAATGTGTTTTGATATCCAAAATTATTTGAAATAAATTCTGAATGAGAAGTCAAGGATGGTATCTAAGAGAAGCTGGGATAATAATAAGTTACAATAGTGATACATTTCACATTTATCCCCAAATGATAGAGTTGAGCATGTAGACTGAGTGAAAACCTGATTTCCCATTGGAAAATATCCCTACAACTGCATAACAAGGAACAAAGTGAACATAAGCAGGATTATAAGAGCAATGGCCTTTGAATTTAAAAAACACACAAAAATATATTAAATGGTAAGATAATTATGTACACCACGATTTAAACATTACATTATTTATACATATATCAAAAATAATGTTACCTTAATGGTATGTATAATATGTATTTCTCTTAAAAATTTAAAACAGAAAGTAAAGTACACAAGGTCAGAACTAGATCTTATCCTGTAAGTTAAGAGAACTTCTGATGTAAGTCTAGGAGTAGGGTGAAGGTGGAGAATTTTATTTTAAGTGACATGTGGATAGATTATCTTTTGGCCATACTGTAGATCTGGTAAATGAGGAATAAGGAAGAATTCAGGAAGAGTGACTATAAGGATGTTTTGAAATCAGGAAAAGGTAAATAATACCAATCAAAGGGGACAAAAGCATTCTGGTTGAGAGCAATGGTTTTAGTGCAAGAGGTGGTAGGGATGTAACATGTTAATTCTTGTAACTTCTTCAGAGGAGTTGATTTGAAACATTCAAGTTAACATGTTGGTTGATTATAAGTATGCATGGAGAAAGACCAGATGAGATATAATTTTTTATTTTTAATATATTTTATAATTGTTGGATTATTGTGTAGAATTTTTTTTAGCAAGAATTTTAGCGTTGGGTGAAGAAGAAGGAAGGAAACCTAAGATGCTGGTTCCTCTAAGAACACCTTGTTAAGAGTAAAAGTCTGTTACTAGCCTTTTCTTCAGACCTAATGGTTCTTTCCAGTGTCCTCTGTAGAACTGGCTTAGTGGTCATACATTCCTTTTTAAATTATTCTTTCTTTATGTTAATAACTCAGTAATGTCCTTGAGGATATTGGAGAATCAGAAATAACCAGTGCCTAAAATCATAATATATGATCTGGAATTAATAACATAGAGACAAAAACTATACAAAGAATCAGTGAGTTGGAAACACATTTTCTGTATCCATTCTTCCATTTTGGGGCATCTGGGTTGTTTCCAGATTCTGGCTATCACAAAGAAGGTCACTATGAAAGTAGTGGAACAAGTGTCTCTGTGGCATAGTGTGGCATCTATTGAGTATATGCCCATGATCAGTATAGCTGGGTCTTCAGGTGGATCTATTCCCAATTATCTGAGGAACCTCCAGATTGATTTCCAGATTGGTCATGCCAGTTTGCCATCCCATAAGCAATAGAAAGGTGTTCCTCTTTCTCCATATCCTCACCAAAAAGTACTGTCACCTAAGTTTTTGATCTTAGACATTCTAATTAGTGTGAGGTTGAATCTCAGGGTCATTTTGATTTGCATTTGCCTGATCACTAAGGACTTTAAACATTTCTCAGCCCTTTGAGATTCCTCTGTTGTGAATTCTGTATTTAGTTCTATACCCCATTTTTTTTTTGTTTTAGTTGTTCAGTATTTTGGAGATTAGCTTCTTGAGTTCTTTATATATTTTTGTTATTAGCCCTCTATAAGATGTGGGGTTAGTGAAGATTTTTTTCCCAATCTGTAGGTTGCCTATTTGTCCTATTGACTATGCCCTTTGCTGTACATAAGGTCTGACACTTTTACTGATGCTAGGGTGCACTTACAGATGGGAGCCTAGCATGGCTGCCATCTGAGAGGCCCAACAAGCAGCTGAAAAAGTCAGATGCAGATGCTTACACCCAAATGATGGACAGAAGCTGGGACACCTTGAGCTGAATTAGGGAAAAGCTGAAAGAAGCTGAGGAGGAGGGCAACCCTATACAAAGTCCAGTAGTCTCGACTGATCTGGACTCCAGAGATTTCTCAGACTTGAGCCACCAATCAGATAGCATATACTAGCTGATGGGAAGCCCTGGACACATATACAGCAGAGGACTTCCTGGTCTGGCCTCAGCGGGAGAAGATGCGCCTAACCATGAAGAGACTTGAGGCCCCAGGGAATGGGGAGTTCTAGTGGGATGGGGGTCTGAGGTAGGGACATCATCGTGGACATTGGGAGGAGAATGGGATGAGGAACAGTCAGCAGGTAAACTGGAGGGGGATAATGACTGGGCTGTAATAAAATATTAAATAATAATAATAATAATAATAATAATAATAAAAGAATCATGAAACAAAGTTGGTTCTTTGAAAAGATTAACAAAACTTTAGATTAGCTGCTTATATAATTCATAGAAGATATGAGATTTAAGAAAAAGTTTGCATTTTATGCCATTTTTAAGATGGAGAATATTTGATATATGAATATAAAAATATATTATCTAGTAAAAATTGAAGACTGGTGGTTGCAATCGATATTTCCTGAGAAAAAGCAGTCTTAAATTTACATACATAACATTATTGTGTATAATTTATATTTAGAATATATTTATATAATATTTAATGAAGTAAAATACTAGAAAAAGAAATTACAAGTCTAAGTTTTGAAAATACAAGTGTTTCTCCCTTAAAAAAAAAATGAGTGTTGCACAGAGTCAGCACTTGGAATACTTGACTGTCACAAGCAACCTCTGAATGGCAGGGGATCCTGGGATGAGAAATTCAAAGTTCCATGCTGGCTTTTGTAACCTTTATGTAACTGTTGCCTTGGTGCCATACCATATTAATTATAGGCCCTAGTTTTTATATTTTCTTTCTGCTAAATTACTGTGTATATGTTACATGCAGAATATTTTCTTACTCCAGTGGACCTTACCATGCTTAACGTTTCTGTAGTTTTTGGATATATTATGAAAAGGTTTTCAATTACAGTTGGAGAACAGGGTCTAATAAATCACAGATTTGGGAAATTTTATATGGGAAAAGTCATGCCCCATGTATTTGCCATTCCTAAAATATATCATTCACCCATAAAAATATTTGGGTTATAAAAAGGGATCGGACATACTATATGATTATATTCTTGGATTAGAAATTGTGGCTTTATTCAGATTGTGACTCTGTTCATGTCACCTGATCCTCAATGATTTTCTTCCTTTTCTTTCACTCAGATATTTGCGGTTGGGAACGTGAATGCCGTTTTCTTCTTTTCCCCTTAATAATTCACTATGACTGAATTCCTTACAGTGATGCTGACAAGCATGTCACCAAGTCACCAACAAGAGAGTGTTCACTGCTCATTGCTGTTGACCCTGCTCTGCTGGATTCAGAGGCACACACCAGAGGAACATATTCTGATCTTCTCTACAGAGGAAGTCAACGTGAAACATGAAACAATAGCTACCTAGTGTTATTCTGGGTTCATTCTAAGAATTATACATGACCCTTTTTAATCTTCACTGTGTAAGAAATTCCCCTTGCTCCTAAGGACAATGGACTATGAAGACAGAAGCAAATGAAAACCAGAAAATATTTCAGGCTTAAGGGCCAGTCAAAACAAAAGCTCTCTATAATGAGTATTATGTACACATCTGAGAAGCATATCATTTGTTCTCTGTCCTCTTTGTGATTTCAGTACCATGAAGTTGTTGTTTCATATAAAGCCAAACTTTCAACTCTTGGATTTCTTTCAAGTTCTGGACATCACCCACTGGACACAGAAGCAGAAGTTAGGACACTATGAATTAGAAAGTCATAGAAGCTTAGCAAACAGAAATATTAGAACTTTAGAAGTCAAAAAAAAAAAAAACAGACTTTCAGGGACAAACCTGGAGATCACAGTGACATACAAAGAGGAGATGTTGCTGGCCAGAAAATGATATAGTGCTCACAGTTCATTGGATCATGTTAGAGCAGAAACTCCAAAGGCTAGATCAAAACAGTGAAAGAAAGACAATTTTAGACTTCTTTCTCAGAGCTTCTTCTCAATCAGAGAATATTAAGACATGACTTTTTTAATTTTTAATTTCAAGTAATTTCAAGGAAATAGTCTTGAGTGAAGGCTATATTTATTTATATAATAATGACCCATTACTTTGCAATGGATCAGTAGAGTCAGACTTTATCTCAAAGTATTAATAATGTATTTTATTATTTTATTTCATATCATTTCCTATGAGTGACATGAGATATTTTGTTATTATTATATGATTACTTTTTAATATTATATGAAGCATGTTTAAGTAAAATTTCTTAAACAGCTATTTTAATAAAATAATTTCAATGAGGAAGAAATGTATTAATATGGTCAAAATCCCGAGGACAGCACTCACAACTTACATTCGAAAAATTGTTTTGAGCACTATGATGCTACTTTTGTTTTTGCACACGAATCCCATATTCCTTATCAGTTTGGAACTATGTTTCTTTCCATGTAAGATTATTAGGTTTTTGTTTGTTTGTTTGTTTGTTTATTCAAGACAGCACTTCTGTGTGTAACCTTGGCTATACTGGAACTCACTCTGTTGACCAGGCTGGTGTTCTACTCATTAAGATCCTCCTGACTCTGCCTCCCTTGAGTTGGTATTAAAGGGGAGTAAAAGCACCCCTGGGCTAGATTTAATTATTTCTTTTTAAGAAATGGTGAAATCGAAGTAATTTTCATGAATGGGCAATTATCTTTGAAAAAGTCATGCCTTTAAACAAAAGTCCTACATATATATGTCACAAAAATTAAAGAAAAAGTGGCCATAGGTTTGAAAGATAGTGGGAGGGGATCAGATAGGGAAGTCTGAAGGAAGGAAAAGTGAGGGAGAAGGTGTAATATATACAACGTTGTTCATGCCGCCAGGACTGAAGAAGCATACAACTCCACAGCAGTATCTAGACCCAAACCCACAGGATATGCCGCAAACAGCAAGATGTTGTAAGAAATGACAGGAGATAAGAAATAAAAGACAGGCTCTCTTACTCTTGCCTCTTACCTTTGCTTCCCTCTTGCTCTCTTGGAAGTCTTCCCTTCTCCCTTCCCTTCCCCCCTCTCTCCAAGTGGTCATGGCCGGCCTCTATTTCTCTACTCTCTCCCTCTCTCTGCCTTCTCTGCCTCTACTACCCTCTTAACTCCCCTCCCCATGCCCTGAATAAACCCAATTCTATACCGAAAAGAAAGAAAAAGAAGAAGTAAAAGACAGATTGCTGCAGCTGAGAGCCTTGCATTAGCCAGGCAAGTGTATTGAGACGCACACTTCTTATACTATTTTCAGGAGGAAAATGGCCAAAACTAACAGAGAGCTAAATTATAAGATGTTGGCAAAGAGAACACAGGCTACCTCAGACACAGCTGCCTTAGAACTGATAACCGCCACCCGAGGGGAAGATCATATCCATTAAGAAGTACAAACTTGATACTCGGAGGCACTTGCTCTAGCTCCGTGAGACTCTTGTGGAGAAGTACACAGAACTGAAATTCCCCTTGTCCTCTCTTCAGGGCTCTGAGGGAGTCTTGAATAAATCTTGCTCTCAACAACACCCTGTTGCTAAACACTCCTCACAATGGGATGTAGCACATGGATACATCGATCAGGAGTTAAGTTGGGAACTTCCTCCCTGGTGGCTAATGTTCAAAGTTGCCTCACACTACATGCGATGTAGGCTTTTGAAAGGGAGAGGCCATTGATGGGTTTCCAGCTACAGATTCCGAGCACTTTAATACTGTTCTTCCAGACATGATATTGCAGTTGGTACAATAGTAGCACCATTATTTGAATGGCAAAGAACTATTTTCTAATTGACTTTTGAGACTTCATCCACAAGAAGAAATATATACTTCACATTATAAATCTAGTTAAGTATTTATGATTAGATATATCCCAGGCCCTAGGGAAAAACAACTGTTGATATGAAAATAAATGTGTAATTAACCAAACTGTCTTCTAAATATCTATATCTATTTCTTTAGTTGGCACTCTCATCTGCGGGGAGTGATGTTTAATGCAGAGATGCATGGCAAGTCAAAGAATAAATTACTATTGAGTGATCAGCCTTACGTAAGGCATCAATATCACCTTCTCCAATACTGCAGAAGCCTATAGAAAAGAGTTCAGAAACACTGGAAAAGCTGAAAACTGAGAAGATTTTCTCATAAATACTGTATTCTACATATGTTCTACATAAGACATGGCTAAGGAAATTGTAGACACACTGAAGTTTTGGGCTATGTTCAAAATACCCACAGAAGATAAAGGCTTGAGCCATGGAGGGGGCTAGTTGGGAGTACCACAGGTTCAGTAGAATTTAAAGGAGGATAAGAGAGAGTAATGGGAGTAAATATATTCATAATAGAGTATATCAATTACAATATTATCAAATTTAATTAAAAGTAACATATAATAAACTACCTATGTCAAAAAGAATACAAATAAGAGTATATGTGATATATAACATTAAAAATTGGAGAAACTAATATATTAGTTTGTGGTAGAACATGCAAATCATAGCACATCCTTATAATGGAAAAGTGCAATAGCTGTCAAAAGCAAACTAAAAGTTTGCTCAGCAAACATGGAGTGATATCCAAATGAGTTTCATTAAGCTAAAAAGCACCATAAATCTCTATTAATGTTTCTTAATATCTTACTTTCAATTAGCCAATAATTAACAAATCAACAAGCAAATGGATTTTTAAGATGAAAATAAAAACGTTCTTCCTTGTCTTACAAGGTCAAGTAATGATTGCAGAAAATTGTCACACTTTGTTGGCAACATTTTACAGTTCCTTCAGAAAGTAAAAGTAATGAACATCAGAATACAGAGACAACTGTTTCACAATTAGGAGTAATGTAGGTGTTTTCAAAGGATTACAGAACTTGTTAGTAATTATAAGCATAAAAATAACAAGTGTATAGCTTAGGAATTTTAAAATAAAATGCCCTTAAAATCTTAATTAGCGTTAATGTTTCCATTTAAACTGAATATCTTATTCTGATAACAGAGTAAGAAAATCTGAACCATGGGATTTTACAAGATGCCTGACTTTCACTCCTCAAATATATCAACAGTGTATCAGTAGTATACATCTGTTTCACATTCAGAAAAAATCTATAGCAACATGATTTTTGCATGTGATGCATCATGTAAGAGATTATTTTACTACTATCAAACCCATTCTGGAAATTAGGTGAAACTGAATTAAGGACTAGAGTATCAAATCAATTTAAAGATTTGTAAGTGTTTAAGAAGAGAGCTGGGGCTGAAAAGTTGACTCAGCTGTTGGAAGCACTTATTTGAACCGGATTCAACTCCCAGCACCCTACAGATACTTGTGATTCCAGTTCTCTGGTTTCTGACACCCTCCTCTGACTTCTGTGAGCACCAGGCATTTAAGTGAGCACAGCCATACATACAAGCAAAACATTCACACACTGAATAAATCTGAAAAGTAAATCATGAGTAGAGGAACGTAATTAAAGTAGATAAATGAAAATCATTGTCTAATGATTATGGGGAATCTATACTTACATAGTAACTATATAGAGCATGGATTCTACAATATCAAGTGGCAAATAAAGAAACGTAAATTCAAGGATATATATTTAAGTAACATGCTATGCACATAAAATTATGGTTTAAATGTGATAAACAGTGATAAGAGTATTACTCGTATTTTTTTACATATATGAGAGGAGGAGCAGGATACTCTAAAAACAGTGCCATCAGATCAGCTGACAATATTTAAAAAGAAAAAAAAAGAGGATTGAAGGATTCCAAACTTGGGCATGTTGAAGAAAGAAGGTCCAG
Organism: Apodemus agrarius; assembly: GCA_964023405.1. Lineage (NCBI taxonomy): Eukaryota > Metazoa > Chordata > Mammalia > Rodentia > Muridae > Apodemus > Apodemus agrarius. The sequence continues at coordinate 100,930,500 of OZ030014.1, read as the reverse complement.
GAACCAGGGATGGGCTGCTAGATCAATCAGGGTTATATCACCAAGGGGGGTGATACCTTTCAACCCCAACTTCGAATACAGTCCCACGTACCAGTGATGAACCTCAGTGTCTTGTGCTTTAAATTTGAGACTGGAAATGAAAAAAAAACTGAAGTCACTTTCTCTGTAAATGATAGTTTCTGTGACACCTTACTTTTTGATTCTGCCTGCTGCTGTATCTCATGCCAAACTTCCCTTCCATATAATACACATTGTCAAGTACCTGTTCTATCAGACTGCAAGGGACCCAAGAAGCTTTGTGTGACTCCATGTAAAATGGCTTATCTCGTCTCAGTTTACTTACATAATGCATGATTAGTTGAACTTGCACAATGTGCAAGCTTCATTATTCAAAGGACAAACAGGATTTAAGGAAGACACATCATAATGGTACCCATTTGAGACTAAGCTCAATTCTGTATTCTTTGAAAGATACACATGGTGGTTAGAGTAAAATAATAATTATCTTTATCTTACTTTGTTTTTTCAAACCTGTGTGAAATTAACAGTAAGACAAAGTCTCAAACAGGTAAGAAAACTTTTATGTATTTATTTATTTATGAATTTATTTATTTATTTATTTATTTATTCTAATCTTATTTTACAGTCCAGATGTTACCCTTCTTTTAGGCTACCCTCCGACTGTTCTGCATTCTACACCTCTCCCCTTGTCTCCATGAGGATGTCCCCAACCCCCACCCAGCACCCTAAGAGACCTCCCCACTCCATGGGGCATCCAGTATTTTGAAGGTTAGGTGCATCTCTCTGAGTCCAGACTCAGCAGTCCTCTGGTATATGTGTTAGGGCAAGATGACCTTTAAATTAAAAAAAAATAAGAAGAAGAAAAAATAAAAGCAAACAATGTATGTGCTTTTGATTTTATAAGTCTCAAAGACTCTTAAATTTGCTACTAACAAACAGAAGGAAAAACAAAGTATGATTATAAATATCTCTGAATTAGCTTTCCTGTCAAGTAGCTGCACAGTGCACATGGGTTGGTTATTCCATGCCCAGTTATTACCATGGAAACTCAAATCCCCTGATGCTGGGATTGCAGGTTGTTAAGACCCACCTCCTGTGGGTGCTGGGAACTGAGCTCTGGTCTTCTGTGAGAGTCCAAAGGGCTCTTAACCACTGAGTTAGCCGTCCAGGCGTGCTGCTTTTTTTTCTAATTTCTTTCTTTTCTTACTTGCTTTTCTTTGCTTTTCATTTCATTTTTTTTGAAATCTATTTTCCTTTGCATGTCTTGCCCAACCCCCAACATTTATTTGTTTGTTTCCCTTTTATTGATACAAAATTTCACTGTGTAATCTTGGTTGGCCTTGAACTCAAAAGTATAAAACCACATATCTTTGCCTTGGAACCCAGCTGTCCATAAATTACACTTATTCAGTGGAATTAAAATAAAGATGTAATTTTTGCCATATTTAATAATTGAAATATCACAATTTTATTGTCATGGATATCATCCTTACAATTTGACATGTACAAGTATAGAGATTTGGGATCTCTACCTTAATTTTAAAAAAAATCATGTCAGAAATTTCCGATGACATTTCCATAAAAGAAAGTGATTTGAAATATGTGTGTCAGAACTACAGAACTTCGATTTTTCTTTTCTTTGCATAAATAATGCATCGATATTTCATTTAATAACAATTTCTGATTATACTTTATAGTAGTATTTTAGAAAACGAGGTTATCTATAACATCATTTGATAAGATATTGATATTTCATTCTGTACCATTTCAATTCCAGCTTTAAATATTTTGGAAAAGGAGTATCTGTGATATCATGGCATCATTTTGTGTGTAGAATTTTTAAATTGTAGAGAAAAGGGAGGATAAAGTTCGTTTGGGGTGTACCCGTCTACTAGGGTGGTTGAAGTTAATTTTGGTGAGTAAGTAGGAAAATTCTTTTCTTTGAAGCTGTGCTCTCAGGAAAGATTCTTTCCTTTGATCCCTGTGGAGAACATGAGATGTAGAAGGAGGGCAGATCCTCCTGCTGAAGGGTGATTGCAACCCCAACCTCGCCAGAGCAGTCAAAGCATACATTATATTGGCCTTTGAGCACAAATGTCATGTACACTGCATTTTGACTTTGCTTTCCTTTCATTTGAAACCATAGGAAACCTGAAACTCAAAATAAAATCTCTTCCCTTTGCTTAGCTCCTTGCATTTGGAAACTCTTCTAGGAGTTAGTTCATTTGTTCTTTCTTACTAAATGTCATTAGAATTAAACACCGAGCCCAAAGGAAACCATAAAATTTGTTCTCAAGAAGACTGTCTATGAAAATAAAGCAAAACTTTAGGGTTATAGTTTCACTGATTGGGTGAGGGCTGTGTGTATTTCTACCTCTCTCTCCCTCTCCCTATGCCTCTCTCGCTCCCTCTCCCCCCTCTGTGTGTGTGTGTGTGTGTGTGTGTGTGTGTGTGTAAGTGTCTCCCTCCCTCCCCCTTCCTCCTCCTCCCTCACTTCCTCCCTCCCTCTGTCCCTCACCCCCCGCCTCTCTCTCATTCTCTCTCCATATATATAGTCTCAACCCCAAGCTACTGAATCCCTAAAGATTTACCTATTCAGCTTTAAGACAGAAGCTTGGACGGATACATAAATATTGAAAAATTATATGTAGATACTGAAGAAAAGAAAAATTTATGCATTTGAGTCATAAAAAGATAATCTCGAAATATTTAAGCTTTCATAAAGAAGCAATTGATAGAACTGTACAAATGAACAGATTCATGACCCTGAATGATAGACACTAGCTCACTAGATTACTCATACCATGTCAGGTTGCTTGCCATTCAAATATTTAAGTTTAAATAGTTTCTGAATTATTAGCTCTTACCAGACAAGTAAGATTCATTGAAGGTTCTTGAAATGATTGGTATAAACTTGTAACTTCAACATAAGAAACAATTATTGAGGTAGGACAAAAAGGTACAATCATATTTTATAATATGTACATGACCTTGGTAAAGAGTAAACAAAAGTAATTAAGTCATATCTATTGGGTGTTTTTTTTTCCCTTGAGAACAATGTTGTGTTTATCCTGGCTATGGAGTATATAAGCCAGAACTTCACTCTGGGAGTTTCCTTTTCTTCCGACGCTGACATGCTAGCAGTGTTAGACATCTGCTCACTGCATCATGATGCTGGACTACTTATTGGCTTCTTATTCTAATCTGCGATTCCTTTTTCTCAAAGTTGTTTCAAAACTGATAAACTTTCCTTTTACCACGTGCCTTGTAAATATCACATCTCTGTATCTGATTTGTCAGTTAAACCCCTTCACATTTGCACAATCACATTTTACAGGTAAACAAAATAGGGTATTTATTTATTTTCAATAAAGAAGATGCTAAGAATTGGAAAATTAAGCATTAGATTTCTTTTTAGGGCTCAGGTTATTTCATGCTTCACTCTTATTTTCACTGTGTAACTTCACATATCCTTATATTAGAGGAAAGAAATGGATATGAGTCAACAGGAAAAATAAAATTCATGATTTATTTAATCAGCTTGGTTGATTACCCAGAACCCATTTCTCGACAGTAGACTGGCTATTTCCTAGCTGTTCTCCCAATGCACTTGCTGTTTGAGTCTCCCCTTCATTATTTTCTTCTCCACCATTCTGTCCTCAGAGGGCGCTTCTCCAGCCACATCCTCATGCCCATTCTGCCCTTCTTTCTCATTCTCGGTCCTGTTCCCTTTCATGGACCCTCGCCCAGCCTGGTATCTGAAGTCCTGCCACCTCTATTCTCACCAGGAATTCTCTCTCAGACACTTTTTTTTAACCAGTCAAAGAAGAGTGGTAAGTAAAGTTTTTACAACATCGTTTGTTATATGTGAGAATGCGCTTGCCCAGACTGCAATCAGATCTTGGTGGCTAGCATTTAGCATTTGAATACATAGCAGCACCAGACCAACCTCCAAAAGTCCATTTTTGTTCAAATAGGAGGAAATGTCATCTGGCAACCACAGAAGCATAGTACAGAAGTTACAGCATATCTGCCCATGAATATTATCTTTCTCAGAGCAAAGTTTTCTACAATGCTAGAATCAAAAGAAAGAAAGAAAGAAAGAAAGAAAAGAAAGAAAGAAAGAAAGAAAGAAAGAAAGAAAGAAAGCCTTTTGGCTATGATCAAGTGTAGGAAGGAAGGAAGGAAGAGAAAGGAAATATATTTATGCTAGGAGAAAACAGCTGTCAGCACAAAATCCTATACTTCAAACATAAAGCCAAAATAGAGAGAGCTTCAAGGTAAATACTTTATCCTGTTGTATATGCTGTGGTTCACAGTCTATATCCACTTTAGACAGACAACAAGTTAAACAAAGCATGCTTATGTTTCATTCTACAGTATATAAATGATTATCAACTTTGTCTGTAGACTACAGCTATTCTTATATGAGTAAAATCAGAATCTTTCTGGCTGGATTTGAGGGATTAGTGTGTATACATATGTGTGTAATTACATAAAATAGTGAGTTTGTTATGACATTTTATATTCATGTTTATGTGTTGATGATATTTACTACTGTTTAACACTTGCTGCTAAATCTCAATCCTTTTCCTTAATATACTCCTTCTATGCTCATTCTATTTTTGTACTTTGCAGACCAAAAAATGTATGCAACTGGAGATCATGAGTCAAAACAAAATAACCCAGGCTAGGCAGTACCAGTATTTCATGTGTTCTCTCATGTGTGAACTAAACAATGACACTGGAAATACTTTAAATTCTTTGGATTTAAATACTTTAATTCAACGATTTGGATTATTTTTTTTCAAAAAAAATTTTTTATTGGATATATTCTATATTTACATTTCATTTCCCTTTTTTCCACCCCCCAAGGTCCCACATGCCCTTTTCCCTCCCCCTGCTCCCTCATCAACCCCTTCCCACTTCCCTGTTCTGGTATTCCCCTACACTGATGCTTTGATCCTTTCCAGCACTAGAGTCCATTCCTTTCTTCTTGTCAGACATCATTTGGTATGTGAATTGTGTCTTTGGTGTCCCAAGATTCTAGGCTAATATCCACTTATCAGTGACTGCATACCATGGGTATTCTTTTGAGACTGGGTTACCTCACTTAGTATGATGTTCTCCAGCTCCATCCATTTCTCTAAGAATTTCATGAATTCATTGTTTCTAATGGCTGAATAGTACTCCATTGTGTATATATACCACATTTTTTGTATCCATTCCTTCGTTGAGGGACATCTGGGTTCTTTCCAGCTTCTGGCTATTATAAATAAGGCTGCTATGAACATAGTGGAGCATGTATCCTTATTGCATGCTGGGGAATCTTCTGGGTATATTCCCAGGAGTGGTATGGCTGGATCCTCCGGAAGTATCACGTTTCTGTAAGGCAAAAGACACTGTCAAAAGGACAAATCAGCAATCAGCAAATTGGGAAAAGATCTTCACCAACCCCACATCCAACAGAGGGCTAATATCCAATGCATACAAAGAACTTAAGAAGTTAGACCCCAGAGAACCAAATAACCCTATCCAAAAATGGGGTACAGAGCTAAACAAAGACTTTTCACCTGAAAAGTGAAATTTGGATGGCTGAGAAACACCTTAAAAAATGTTCAACATCATTAGTCATTAGAGAAATGCAAACCAAAACAACCCTGAGATTTCACCTCACACCTGTCAGAATGGCTAGGATTAAAAACTCAGAAGACATCAGGTGTTGGCGAGGATGTAGAGAAAGAGGAACACTCCTCCACTGCTGGTGGGACTGCAAGCTGGTACAACCACTCTGGAAATCAGTCTGGCAGTTCCTCAGAAAACTAGCTCTGGATTATTAACAAAAGTGGTCAGGCAATCTTTGTAACAAAGTTAGGCTCTGTAGGAATCTAGGTGAGAACCCGCTATTGCCACTTTCCTAGTAGGGGCTACACAATGAGAAAATCAATTGACATGCAATGCAGGTGGGACAAATGTCACTAGGCCCTACTGCTAGATAGACAAGCAGTTATGGGCTGATGAGAGAACTTCAGACTCCTCTAGGCAGAAGTCTCCTGATAGGTTATCAAATAAGTACATTGTGAAGACTACTTAAAGATGTACAAAGACTTACTTTTGTCAATGTTTGTTTAATTATACTGCTACATGGTGACAAAGTTAAGTAGAAATATTAACTAATAGTGTAAATAATTAAAACATATCAATAATGCCCTTTATGTGAAGACAAATATATTTTGAATATATGTGATATTATTTTCTAAGTTGTGATATATTGTTTGGGGGATGGTAGACATATTGAGCAACTGACACGATTAACTGAAAATAGCTCTAGATAATGTGCTTAAGGATTGGCTGGATACTTTTGGGCTGCTTATAATAAACTATGATCTAAAAAATGAAACTAAAACAGCTGTTTGATATAGAGGAATTAGAACTTGAAAATGTGAAACATCTTGATCCTGCCTGTGTTGCAAAATAATGTAAAATATCTTATTTTTAAGAGTACACCATGATAGGTCCCTTTTTGTGAGCACTCAGTAATAGTGAGTGCTCCATTGCCTCAGTAATAGTGTCAGTCCTTGGGGCCTCCCCTTGAGCTGGATCCCACTTTGGGCCTGTCCCTAGACCTTCTTTTCCTCATGATCCTTTCCATTTACATCCTTGTAGCTCTTCCAGATAGGAATAATTATGGGTCAGGGTTTTCCCTGTGTGATGGTTATCATGACTGCCCTCTGAAAGACCCAACAGGCAGCTGAAAGTGTCAGATGCAGTTATTTGTACCCAATCAATGGGCAGAAGCTGCTGACCCCTGTGATTGAATTAGGCAAATGCTGTGGGAAACTAAAGAGGAGAGCAACCCTGTAAGAGGACCAGCAGTCTCAATTAACCTTGACCACCGAGATCTCCCAAATTCCTGACCACCAACTAGATAGCAACCTCCCACACATACAGAGCAGAGGACTGCCAGAGGAGATGCACCTAACCCTCAAGATTCTGGAGGCCCAAGGAGTTTAGAGTCTTGGTGGGGTGGGGTGGGGACATCCTTCTGCAGAGAGGGAGGTGGGGAGGAGGAGGTGGGATGTGGAACAGTTGGAGGGTGGACTGGGAGGGGAATAAAATCTGAAGTGTAGATAGATAGATAGATAGATAGATAGATAGATAGATAGATAGATAGATACATAGATACATAGATACATAGATAGATACATAGATACATAGATACATAGATACATAGATACATAGATACATAGATACATAGATACATAGATACATAGATACATAGATATAGATAGATAGATAGACTGATTAATTGATAGATTAAAAAACGAGCCCATCAGTATTTTGGTGGAACTAAGATTCTTGCTATTCTAAAAGAAGATGTAGAGGATTAGGAAGAAGAGGAGGAGGACAAGAAAGGATGAAAGAAATAATGAAAAGAAAAGACAACAAAAGAAAAATAAAGAATGAAAGGAAGGAAGAAAGGAAGAAGGATAGAAAGGAAGATAGAAAGAAAAGAAAGAAAATCATAAAAGCAGCAGTGTGTTACATTTGAACTGTATCAGTGAAGAAATACTTAGATGTGTCAAGTTTATATTTTGGATTTTTAGGTTTGATGAAATGTACTTTAATTCAAAAGAGAAGTTTCCTCAAGAATGTCAGAGCCTCCTATAGTGAGAAGTTTGGGTTCACTTGCGCCCTCATTCATGCTTTGAAAGCTTAACCTTCATGTGATATATTAGGAGTTGAGGGTTTTAGGAGGTGGTTAAGGCTTGAAGACTGTTTTATGAGATCTCAGAGAGTGAGCCAGCCACCTCTATTATGTGGACATTCATAAGGCAGCAAAGCTTGACTGGACCCAGAGCCAAGTAGAGCTTTGATGTTAAGTTCCTGAAATAAATTCTCCTTATGAGAAATAACTCTGCTTATCCAGAAGCCACCTTGTTTATGTTAGCATATGGTGGTAGCCCAAATTAACTAAGATATTCCATCTATTTCAAAAAGCCAAATGGCCTCCACCCAAAAATTTTGAGGTCGAGAGCTTCTAGGAATCTTGCCAATCACTCAGGAAACTCTAGATTGAAGATTGTTGGTGTGATTTATACAATTTTGGAGCTTTACATATATGGGAATGTTCCTTGCTAGGTTTTAGATTTGTTTGTGGATGTAATTTTATTTTTACTTCTTAACATATTTTTCTCTGTTGGAATGGAAATATCTTATTCATTTTCTTCCATTGTAGTTTGTCAATATTTGTATTATTTAACTGAGTTATAGCTTAGAGAGGCATTTTGCCTATAATGGGCAGTACCTTGTATGCCTCTTACCCATAATAAAGATAACATTACTTAAGACTTGATTTTAGAAATTAGAATTGATGCTTGAATGAGTTTAGATTTGAAGATTAAATGTGCCTGCCATTAGTTCTGAACTCAGGGAAATCAAATGTAGACATGTGTGAGCTACTATTTATATCTATACAAAAGTCATATATTAAATGCTAAGCATCAGTTGATGCTGAAAGTAGGGTGCTTCTCAGGGGATTTCTGGATTTATCAATATGGAAAGATATGGAACTTGCCACCTCTCCACACTCTAATTATGGAATACCATTAGAAGACATTAATAGCAGCAAATCATCAACTAGAAGAAAGCTTTCACTACAAAAGAATTAATGATTCATCTCCTTAACATTATATTTCAGCATATAAATGAAACCAAGAAAGAATCCAATAAGTAATCTAATACCCTATTAATTTTCTGAAGCCTATCTGGTACTTAGCAATAAAAAATCATGTTATAACTTTACAGAGAAAAATATCAGAGTTTAGAATGTACAAATGTGAACACAGGCGATAGAACATGTCATGAACCATCCTAAGGAGACTCAATAAGCAAGTCATACCAATTCCCTTCCAATCTTTTGGAAAATCTTTTTGGATTTTTATAGCTTAATTCAAATTTCCAATAGATTTTTTTTCATTAGAAAACTCTGATCCACGCATTGAGATGTGTGAATAACAACTCCAACATAAATGAGTAATTTTGAAGAAGAAAATTGGGTTTGTATGGAGAAGAAAGGACTCATGAGGTCTGCCAGATATTGAGAGTTAGTATTGAGACTGCCTATCGGCAGTCAAATGGTATTTGTATAGGGATTCAAAACTGAATACACAGAGGGCTCAGGTGGCTATCCAGATCACATGGCAATTTAATATTTGACAAAATAACACTGATTTTTGTGAGAAATGGATAATCTGGAGAGAAAATATTATTGGGACCTTTGACTACATGTATAACCAATTGGTTTTGTGTCAAACAGTATCCCATCACAAAATGCAAATTAATTAATGGCATAAATTTGAAACAGAAAGGTAAAAATATGAAACTTAGTGAAGTAACCAGCCACAAGTGATTATGCTGTAAAAGAAATGACCGATATTATGAAACAAAGAAAATGGGAACAATGTAATTAAAACTAAGAAATGAATAGAAACACATAAGAATCCAGAATGATTAATGTGTATATTAAAATAAACACTTCAGTTACTTATTTACACAACTCCATTTTGTTTAAGTGTATTTCCTATGTTCTGTGGTTGCAGCTAAATTGAAGCCAGCATTCTTACTTGTTCTTACTTGTAACAGTTACAGAATCTCAGCATACAAATGGCATCATTGTGGTCATTTTTGGTGACAGATGGGTGGCTATTCTATAACATAAAGATTGGAATAATAAAAATATGTCATAAACTCTTACCGAAATGCTATTCAGCTGCTGAATAACCAAATATTTTAATAGGAATATCTTTGGAAAAGTTATTACTGATTGTAAAAGAAGTTTAAGAAAATGTTTACATATAGATAGCATGTACAATTGTACATGAAATGTAGCATGAAACTGAGGAAATGTGTGTATGTGCATGATAATCTGCATACAATATCATGCAAACAAATAGGGTGTACCAATCCAAACGTGGAAGCTTCATCAGGATAAAGAGCAAGCAAAGCTCACCAGTGAGGTAGATTTCATCTAGTTCCTTAGATTTTTGCATTGAATAATAATACATTAGTATAAAACAATAACATTTGGTAATGAAATTTAAATCAACTCCACGAAAGTGATAGCATTTTCACTTTAGATTGGAACCACATAGGTATCCAGCACATTATACACAACGGATGATAGAGTCTATAACTTAAAGTTTTAAAATGTAGTCAAGTTGTCAGATGCTTTATCAGTGGAGAGTAGATATATTATTAAAATAATTTCATGCATATAGTGGTATTTCGTTGCTCTGAGCCTAACCGGCGCTCTCATCAACTGAAAAGCAACTGAACACACTTCTTGATATACATTTGCAACGGTCAGGTTTATTTGCCAGCTCAGCTATCTCACATCACGCAATCATTCAAACACAAGTATGGCTTCACAAGTATTTTGTTAACAGTGTTGGCAGGTAGGGTATCATTGATTTCCTGAGCTCCACTCGATTAATTGGCAAGAAATTATTTTTAAAGATGGAACTAGGAGCTCAGACCCTTTGACATCCAGACTGGGAGTCCCAGAAGACCTGAGAACAGAGTTGGGGGTGGGGTCCTCGGGCTAGAGACACTGTCTTGCCTGGAGCCTGGTAAAGGGGAGCTCTGGCTTGTCCCAGCTGAGATTGTCCTTACCTTTGCAAAGGGAGGCTAGGTGGAGGCTGTGGCTGGGAGCACAGAGAGAGGCCTTCTATGGAAGAATTAAGCTGCAGCTCTGTAGTTAAATGCCTTTTTCTTGGTTCCCTGTGGCAGGTCTTGATGAAAGAGACAATCCATGGCTCTAAACACTTTGTTCATACTGGAAAATGGATGCATAATGTACCATACCCACTTCTCAGGGTCAGCCTGAGATTAAATACCTTTTGTAAGGAGGAATATATGGGGAGGGAAGCTTATTGGTTAAGCCTTCTGGACATCTAGATACCTCATTAGCATGGAGAACTCTGGGGCCAACCTGACCATAAGCCACATTTCTTTTATGTGAGGAACATAGCATACTTTCCAAATCAGGAGACTGGCAGGGACGGGGAGCTGCCCCAAGCCTCAGGTGTGTGCCTACCGCATCTCCAGGCCTCAACTTTATCAAACTTACTGTCCCACAGTCTCCCCTCCAATATCCTGAGTTACTGCTTACTAGAATCTTTATTCCATCTTTGTTGTCCTAGACCCAATTGGAGGCAGGGGGCAGGGACACTCTTTCTCTTTGCTCTTAGATGTTGGCTATCTCTCTGCACTTCTCAGACATGGCCCCTATTCCTTTCCCCAGCTTTGGAGGCTCTCTCCCTTCCTCTCCTTCCACTGTTCTATGCCTGGGAATCCTAAAAGCCCTGCCTCTTTCTCCCTGCCTGGCCATTAGGTACCACCAACTTTATTTACCAAACAAAACCAATTGGGGGTAGGGAGCCTCAGAGACTTAAGTGTGAACATGCAGGATTTTTGGGCAATTTTGGGGATCTAATAAATATCATATAAATAACATTAAACCAAATCCACAACATATATCCTATAAATATACATGTGTGCACACACACACACACACACAAACACACACACACACACACACACACACACACACAAACACACACGAATATATGTGTACATATTAGTTCCTAAGTGGATTTGTAATATTACATGACTATGCTCTAATTTAGAATGATTGTCAGCTTCTCTATGTGAAACACATTTTCAGGTGTGTTCACACCTGTGTGGGATTATATACATTAATTTTATGTGTGAGCTGGGATTTATGTTGCTGCCTTGGGGTTGCATTTTACTGCTCTGTTTAACGGAAAACCGGCAAGCTGCTAAGGCAGCATCAATTGATCAATCCCTGGCTTCTTTGAGTATAGAGCTATAATTTACCCCAGTAAACACTCCTCAAGTAAAATGACATTGGGGCCAACTGAAAATGTATAAATCTGAGGTAATTGTGGTGATTTTGTTCTCTTCAGTGATCAATTAACCGCAGAGTCCATTACTTTATATCTGGGCAACGGTAAAGGGGAGACATTTGCTGACTGGTATGCACAGAAGTGCTTGCTGCTTTTACGAGTGGGGATACACTCCTGTGACCACAGTGCTTGAGAGGCTGAGACAGAAAGGGTATATTCACAACCAGATCCTATCTCAAAAATCCTGCTTAAATAAATAAAAATCCTCAAAAACAAATGTCAGCATAGTGGAGGATTTGGACCATTTTCTCTCTTTGGATGTTGCATTGTCTAGATAAACTATCATAACCAAAAAGCATGCCTTTAAGAGGTAGCAATGACCATGCATTTTAGATCCATATACTACAGATTGGACAAACACTTGTGGGTGATTTTAACTTAATTTGAATATACAGTTATTCCTTTATTTTGAAATTGTGACAAAATATATTATTTCTTAACTATTGAGTCTTTTGGTCCTCGTCCAACTAATCTAAAACATGGCCATTACATGTAGGAGTATTCTAGTTTACTCACCAAAATCTAATATGGTAGAGCTTCATACAAGATCACATTTCAGAAAAATCAACTAGTAACAACTAATTAAATGTTTTTAATGGTTCCAGTTAATGGGAAGAGTTATTGATGTAAATGAAAATGAATATGGATTAAAAAAGCATTCATCATAATTTTATTTCTCACAACAATGAAAGAATACAGTCCAGTTTTTTTAAGCTATACAAGACATTTTTCATCCATTTCTGATTAATTGGGTAGTGTTATTTAAGTCTCCATTTATATTCTACAGTATTGTTTCACCTTTGACTATTCTAAACTGAGGAGGGTTTAAGAAGAATTACCTGAGAGCCTAAACAACTGAATGGCCATTCATTATCTCAGATATAATGCCTGAAAAGGCCATATAAATGCTGTTTGGTTTTGTAAAAAAAGACTAAGAGAGTCTGAATGTTCTCTTGCTGTGGCTATGACCTGAAGAGCAAAATATAAAAGCTGTGATAACATTGTAAACAAAAGCACTTCTCAGGGTTTTTTTTTTTAAAGGCCTTGGATATAATAGATATTGCTTCAAATTTACCTGTTACTTTGTAAAATTTACGTACGATTTGACTAACTATATTTCTATAATTCACTGTGAATGAGCAACTTTTTCATTTGATTATATTTCCTTCTAAATAAGGGTGATATATATCTCAACTATGATGTCTGTGCTTTTAATTTACTACATATGTAATATAAAAACTATGTAATAGACTTTATAATTAATTAATAAAACATATCCAGTTTCTTTAGCACCAATCAAAAGATGGCTCTAAATGATCACTACAATGCAGAACTCTGGTAAAATATCAATGATCAAAAATGCATCAATGCATCAATATTTGAGTTTTCACAGATGTTTTTTTGTAATGTCTTACATTATTTTGAGCTTTGCTTTTATTTTTGAATAATTTAAGCCCCAAGAAACATAAAACATATATACTATGTGATTCTATAAAATATTAACCTTATGTAATATTTGGTTCCAATGTGCTTAAATTATTTAAATAGCACAGACGAGTGAAAAGTGCCACCTGCGCTTGCCTGCCATCTGCTTCTCATTTCCTAGATAATGAGGTCACTATTATTTTGAATTTCCTCTTCATCAGCCTCATGAATCACATGAATCAGGATAGGGTAAGTTATGCACTGATAACAAATGGGCTGTGTAAGTGGTGTATAACTCACAGGTTTATTTCTCACATTGCAGATTAATCATGGGTAGGCTGTACCCTGCTGTATACCACATCAACTCCGAGTCTCTGTCTGCCACAGCAGCTGCTATTTGGGGAAAAAGAGAAAAAGGGAATGTCGAAAGAGACAAGAGTTATTATAATTCCAGTATGAGCATATCGTGATGTATGCACTAGCTTTTCATTAGCTAAAAATAAGTTACAGGGTAATTTCTCACACAAACTGGGAAAAGATATACTTTTCCTCTTTTAAGGAAGAATCTAGGACAAAACTTGACTCAACAAGATAGGAACAGAGCTGGAACTGATTTTAAAATAAGTGGCATCTCAAATGTCATCAAGTATCTAAACATGGGCTCACACAAATCACATAAAAATTCTAAAATATTAATGTTTTACATATGTTAAAACATTAGCTGGCTATGAAAGTATTTACATATTTTCTTCTTTTGCTAATGTATTTTAGCTATTTTCATTTTAATTAAAATGTAATAAGACATTGGGTTGATGTGTTAATAGTTTGCTTAAGAAATAATTTAATTGTTGGTGACTACTTAAAAAATTATACTTTTGTCTTACTAAAAAATCTTTCATTGAATTTTTTGTATATAAGTTGATTGGAAAGAAATAAGTAGATATAAAATCACTGCATGAAAATTTCAAGATGAGATATTGCTATAGATTTTTCTAAAGATGACAAAACTATTTCTCTTTTCTGCCAGTAATACATGAATAATTTCCTAGTATTCATCATACATTATTTGTGACACTCTTGTTTATGCTATATACTAATTTGAGGTTTTGTTGTGAGATTGAATATTTTCCTTGTATATTAAACATATAAATGTCAAACAGGTTTTACATTCACAAAGATTGCTTTCTAGAAAAATGGTGAGCATTTTTATAGTGTTTAATCTATGAAATTATAAATTTTGGGTTTTAGCGTAGATATCACATGGCATACCATTCTTATTTGTAATACTGTTATTGTGTGAAGATCTTTTCATTGCAGCATATAGTTATTGTAACAAATTTCTAAAATTGCTTGAGACTGGGCAAAATATGTTCATATTAATATAATAGGCTACAAAGCAAAACAAAACAAAATCTCCATATCATACATATTTAAGACATTGGTAAATTGTTACTTACAACAAATTAGAAAAGAAAAGTATATCAAAAGAATGGAAATTTTGATGTAAATTAAGAGATCAGCGTTCCTAATCATGGAGGCTTAGGGAACCTTTCTACCTGTAAATGATATAATGTAATGAATAAATAAGCTAAGAGATGAACCAGGAAATTAGACTTTAGAGAGAATAAAAGAGTCAAAAATGTTCTGGCTTAGACCTTAAAACTACCTCTTCTTGCTGGGCAGGTGAGAAAGAAGTTGGAGTACAGAGAGTAGAAGTATACTGGGAGGAAGATAGAACAAACTCTCAGTATTAATGAAACCACCAATAGAAGTTGTGTTGGGCAATTAGCTTTCTTTAAACTTGGAGCTCAACCTAGAAAATAGAAAGAAAGCACAACGAAATGTGTTTTAATGGATGAGATGCCGTCAGCTAAATAAAGTCAATAAATGTTACAAAATCAAATTCATAGCAAAATTCTGGGATTAGAAAACGCTCTATCAGCAAAGCAATTTCTATGATTTTGTCCATGTAGCTGCATCCACATGTTCACTGAAAAGGCCAAGGATAATCTCAGAGGATTTACTGGCAGTTGGTGAATGCTAGGGAAAAGAGTCATAGTTCTTTAGGGATGTGGCCACTGATTGGCTGTCCTTGCCCCAGTAGACAGCAAGAATTTGACTCCTTGTATTATTTATCTAAATAACAAGAATGATGAAGATGATGATGACGATACAGGAAGTTGAAAGAAGATATTACGAACGAGGTTCACAAGATGGAAGGGAGCTGGTATGGAGGGAGGAGGTGGTGTTAGTTGAATATGAATGAAATGCATTGTTTGTGTATGAAATATCCAAGCATTTTAAAACAACTCAAAGTATCACAAAACAAAACAAAAAGACAAGAACATGTGAAGCACCTGTTGCAACAGGGAACAAGGAAAAATGTCCATAGAGATTAGGGGATTTAAGAAGTGAAAGCAATCAGACTATATTATAAAAATGCATGGGATTGGTAACTGATGAATTAATTAATTAAATAAATGTGTTTCCTAAAAACAAAACAAAACAACGCAAACACAAAAGGAAGTTGGATATAGAGTATAGAATTAATAGAATGGTACAATAAATCTACCAAATTGTTACAATTGTCTAATATACCAACTATTAGCAACTCTGTCAAGACAATGATTCATCATTATCCAGTAAAATCAAGCATGGAGACTATAATATATGATCTCATGATTCTTCCCATTTGGACAGGACTGCTCTGTGTTGACAAAGGAACTAAAAAGACAAGTTATGTGCCAACCACACATTCACCATCCCCAAATTCATGAGTGTGCATAACAAAGCCTGAATAATTATAATGAGCTCTGCAATTGGAAAAGAGAATAAGGGGAACATGTAGCTAAACGTTCATTTGCATTTCTGCTATCCTGCTGTGCAAATGTCAAATCCTTGCTTTGTGCAGATGTGCTATGTTCTTGATTAAGTCTTATTTATTTTCTCTGAGAGTGGTTTCCAGTTCATTATTTTCTTTGGCCTTTGCTTGTCTTCACAAACTTCTGAAGAAACAACTTTAATACAGTCTGTTTCAGAAATGTTCACAGCTCATTTTCACCTCTAAAATTTTGGAGTCTTGAACCCGTTTCAAATTTGAAATATTTAAGCCTGTATTCAAGCAAAATGACAGTGCTTTTAGCAATCAATCTTTATTTAAAAGCTTTGTAATGTATGTATGGGTCTGATTACATTCCACCACCACCACCCCTCAACACATACAAGATCAAATCCATAATCATTTCAAAATATCTGACTCTCACACCACTGTTATATCCTACCCGTTGGATCACAGAAGCTTTTTCTGACTAGAAATATGTAGATACAACATTAACTCTCTACATCTAACTCTCTTATTAAGAGGTCTTAATAAGCTTATGATGTTGGCATCAAGAGTTAATAGCTCTTGCAAGTGGCAAAGATGAAAAAAAAAGAAATAGAGTTAAAAATCAGAAAATATGCAAACCTTAAAAGAGATATAAAGAATTTTCTAGCTAAAACTAAAACTAAAACACAGATTTATAGTTTGAGGTAAGAGGAACAGATTGGGAGAAACAACTAATACATAATTTTACTGTTCTCTAAATGATTATTTAATGAAACTCTTTAACTTTCAGTTTCAACTATTTTTAATTTTTCTAATAATAACTGGACTTCATTCATTTATCATTTTTATATTCTTTACTATGATAGTAGTTTTAGGAAATGTGAAGAGGAAAATATGATAGAATAATAGAGAAAAATTTTACCTATATCTATTGTTCTTCTATATATGTATTAATGATTTATTTTTATTTATCTACCTATCACATATATGGTATATTATATATACCATATAATTGTATATATATGGAGACATATACTCAAATATGAAATAATAACAAAAGAGAATTTTATGACACAATGGAATACTACTCAGCTATTAAGAATGAGAATATCATGAATTTTGCAGGTAAACAGATGGAACTAGAGAATATCATCATGAGTTAGGTAATACCGACCCGAAAGAACACACATGTTATGTATTCACTGATAAGTGGATATTAACCATAAAGTTCAAAATACCCATGATACAATTTACACACACACACACACACACACACACACACACACACACATACGTCACTTGGCTGTCTACAATACCGATGCTGGCATACTGTTAACATTTAAGTGTTACTACACTTTTACTGGCTTCTAGTACTACTTTTTAATGATGTTGATAAATTTTAGGTCTCTATTTATTTTGGTAATCATTATCCATCAACAACCGTCATTACTTATGCATTAATTTAATTGGGCTTTATTTTCTTTTACTTGAATAGAATATTTTTACTTTGAGTAGTGTTCTCTCTCTCTCTCTCTCTCTCTCTCTGTCAGTCTCTCGTCTCTGTCTCTCTCTCAGTATAATATAATTATATATTTTGTCCCTTCCATTTTCTCCTATTAATGAGCTGGAGTTCTCACATAATCTTCTACATATATACATATATAGAAGAATATATACATATATATGTATATATTTAAACATGTCTCTTATCGTTGGTGAACTGAGAGAGACAAAGTAACTGCATAGTCTTGGAGATTTCACCTTGCCTGTCATCTCTCTGCTGGCAGTTCAGGTGAGAGGAGTACCCACCCGCTCCTGTGGTCATGCAGGGTCTCTTCCTTGGGGCTGAGAGGGATGGTGAGTGTTGGGCTTGGATCTCCTGCCATCTGGAGAATAACCACCCTGAGCAGGGAGTCTGTTAAAGCAGGAACTTGTTTTATCTGAGGTGAGATGATATAGGGGACAGGGAAATGACAGAGGGTATGGAGTGACTGACAGGCCCACTAAAGTTATTCAGCAAGAGCAGCAGCTAGGCAAGTGCAGGCGTAAGCTGGTCTGGTCATGCGGAGTCACTCCAGTATGGAAGTTACAGAGACAGGTTTCTAAACTTTAGCAAGGGCTCAGGATCCCTCACTAGGCTTCAGTGTCTGGCAGAGAAAGGCCCAACATCACTTCTGATGTTAACTACCAAATTCTAAATGTCAACTCTTCCACAAAACAGCATATCTTTGCCTTTCCCAAGGCCAACAACTTCTAATTCCCAAGGACTTATAAAGTTCATAATATAAAATAATTTATTTTATATTAGAAATTCTGTCTTAATTTACCCTGCTTCAGAAGCAGGGTGTGCTAAAATGTCGGTTTTAAATGTTGTGAGGTATATTTTCTTCTTGTATTTTTGAAATATTTGTTGATATATATTCACATTAAAGAATAATATAACTGATAACAGAAATTGACAAATGCAGCGACTAGCACAATAAGAGTGTTTGAAAGTGTGTGATAAATCAATTTAACAGTTTTATTTAGTACATTTAGGGCATGTATTTTTATACCAGTATTGTTTTAAAACTAAAAACTACAGTGAAGAGAGTCTAGTCTTGTATTCCCTGACATACTGAAGGTGATGCTATAATGAGACATTTTAAATGCCTAAAAACTGAAATATTCTAAAGCTAATAAATATTCATAAACTTAAACAATGCACTAAACCAGACAGCAACAACAACAAAAACCCTTTAACCTATCATACACAGTTAAAATAAAGTTTCTTATATTCTGTTTTATCCTCATTTACAACCAATACATCCCTATCAGAACAATTCAAATCACGCTTCTTTATTTCAAGACTCAAATTCTGAGCAATCTTTTTATTAAAAGATCATTTTAATCTTCGTGGCCTAAGTATGTCATAATAGGCTTTTAAGCTACAATGTGTCATAATAATTGCAGAGTATTTTCAGAGCTTTTTAGCATGGGTAATTTTAGGATTATTCTGTATAACTTGGGAGATAGAGGTAACATTGTGTGTGCACATAATGGAACTTGTGACAGCTTTGAAAGTGGAAAATTGTGACTCGAGACTCAGTTTTCCATGACACATACAGTTTGGAACCATTTTTAATTATCATCATTCCATGCTAATCAAGCTTCCTTATCTCATCAATAACTTTTCTTACATACTTTTTTATTTGTATATCAATAATACCTCATATTGACTGTTATTCAGCAGCAAGCAAAGGAAATAAAATCCCTGATGTGCTTTTCTGTGCTTTGGTAATAATGTTAAAAGGATTGACTTTGCTGAGGCATATCTGGATATGTAAACTATTTTTATTACGGAAATCACACTGGTAGCTTTATTAGGGGATGTGAGCTACAATTTTTCACATAAAATGTAAATCCTTTAGTTTACATATGCCAGATAAAGTAACAAGAATAGGAGATAAATTGTTCTAAAACATTTCTCTTACAATTCATGGATGCCAACACAGGATGAATTTAGCAGGTCATTTATAGTTTTAGGTATAGATGGTGTCAACATCATGCACACAGAACTTTGAAAAAAACTATGGAGTGTGTATGCGTGTGTGTGTGTGTGTGTGTGTGTGTGTGTGTGTCAGAGGGGATGGGTGTGTAGCACAGCTGGAGAAATATGGATGCGTTCTTGTAATTGCTTTTAAGGAGGTAACACTTTTCTTTTGCAAAGTCATCAAAGGTTATGTTTTCCTTTCTTGTCTCTTGCTTTGGGATGAATGTCTAAAAAGGGGGGGGAGTTCTCTATTAATCTTTCAAATGTCTGAATGTCTTGGAAGAAGAGCCTCTCTGGAACATTCTATAAGTTTTAAAGAAAACATAAACAAGCAGTAGCTTCGGAACACAGAGGTGCTTTCAATTGCTCTGTAAAGTTCTCCCAGATATATGACCCAACACTGTCCATCCCAGATAAGTCACCATTGAAAGACCAAAAGCACAAACAAAAAACAAAATAAAAAACTGAAACAAAATGACAATAACAAAAACAAAATAAAAACCCATATTAACTTAGAAAGTCTAGCTTGATGAAAATAATGGGGTTAATTTGGGTGACTGAAACATGGGTGATTGGTTACTTAGGAGCATCAACAGGTCCACCACTGAGACAAAAGGAGAAAACATCTCTACTATAATCATCAACTATTTATACCGCTGTGAAAGGATGTATCCTTATGATCCCCAATCTCTAGAAACAGTTAGCTGCTTATAACTCTAGAGGAGCAATGAGGCTTTCTCCCCTAGTAACCTTTACCTGCACATAAATCATAGGAATATGTGTAACCCTATGGAGCCTCTCTCTTAGTAAATAAATGTCTATAAATCTTCAGGGAGGTATGAACCTTCTTCCCTCCTTTCCTTCCTCCAGCGCGTGAAGTTAGTAGGGCAGGTCCAATATGGAAAGTTGAGAGTTCAAGGGGAAATGGTCATACTCTGGTTAGAGGGCAGCACTGCACATCGCTCTTTGAAGAAAAAGACAGTTTTGTTCACAGGCTTAGGGAATAGACATACTTTCCCTTTCTAGTATCCTCTGGTGCCTGTGTTAACTGCCTGGCAACCTAGTACATGCACAAAAAGCATCTGGTGGCTTCTTCATTTTCTAGAGGAATTAGTTTGCAGGTATCCAGGGAAGAAATGTTGATAAACTGATACTATTTCTGTGCATGATAAAGCCCTCTGTGTCCCTGTCCCACGTGTCTCAAATCTCCTATCAGAGTTCATTTGAATTTCAAGAGATTAACTTGTTCATTTACAAGCCAGGTAAATTCTTAGAACCTGTATATTCTTGCAGGGATAAACATTTTCTTCAAATTCAAATATCAAGTTACTGCTATCAAACAAAACCACCTATATTCTCTTTGCTCTCGACCCTGAATTTCTTGTAAAAGCATGTAATTCAACTTATCTTCCCATTGTGGAAATACTGGAAAATTTCTTTATTTATTCATATTCATTTTCTGTAGATAGCATACTTACAATAAAAAGTTTTTGTAAATAAAAATATATTCAAAGAGCATTGCATGAGTTACATTTCTGCTGTTGTGATAAAATAACTGTTATTTAAAGCAACTTAAGAAGGGAGGGTTTGGTGGCTTACAGTTTCAGAGGGCTGTGGGCTGTGGCAGAGGGATTGGGATAAAATGGGAGGCAGGGAAGCTGGAGCAAGAAACGAGGGATCTTCCTTCTTCTTGAAGCTAAGGAAGAAGGAAGACCAAAGTGTGGGTGCTTTGGTCCTTAGAAAGAGGAACAAAATACTCACGGGAGCAATTATGGAGACAAAGTGCAGACCAGAGACTGAAAGAAAGGCCATCCAGAGATTGTCCCACCTGGAGATTCATCCTGGATACAGTAACCAAACTCTGACACCAAGGAGCCAGATAGAGCTGTCTCCTGAGAGGTACTGCCAGAGCCTTACAAATACAAAGTTGGATGATCATAGCCAACCATTGTACTGAGTGAGGGGAAGGTGGGGGGCGGGTGTCCCCAATGGTGGAGCTAGAGAAAGGATTGAAAGTGCTGTAGGCATTTGCAACCCCACAGGAAGAACGACACTATCAACCAACCAGACTCCCTAGAGCTCCCAGGGACTAAGCCACCAACAAAGGAGTACACATTGAGGGACCCATGACTCCAGCCACATATGTAGCAAATGCATTGTCAGGCATCAGTGGAAGGAGAGGTCCTTGGTCCTATGAAAGGTTTGATAGTATACACATTGTAGGGGAATTGAGGGCAGGAGGAGGGAGTTGGTGGGAAACACCCTCATTGAACAGGGGGAGGGGGAAGGGAATAGGGAGCTCTGGGAGGGGGAAAACTGGGTAAGGTGATAACACTTAAAATGTAAAATAAATAGATAAATACATAAACAAGTACATAAATACATAAATATTAAAAATAGAAGCAAGTTATCCATATGCAGGAAACAGAAATGGTAAATAGGAAGTTTACTACAAAGCTATAAACTCCCAGGTCTATCCCCTGGTCATATTTCTTCTAACAGGATTCCTAAAATTCCATAAACTTTCCAAGAGCACAAACACCTGGGACCAAATGCTCAAGTACATGTGCCCATGACACATTTTTTAATTCAAATCAGCACCTGCAGTTCAGAAAAATTAGGCATTTCTGTCTTTTCAAGTGTGAAAACTCAGAATTCATTTGCATAACTTATTTGTTTCTTTTACTTTAAAGCCTCTGACACTAAAAATAGATTCCTATTCAAATTTTCTAAGGAGAAATATTTGAATGCGATGAACTATAGTTCAGCCCAATTCCAGTGTGATTTGGGTCAAGGCTACTGATCTAGCCCATTTCAAGTGTGCCATAACACATGAATTCTATTCTGTTTTATATATTCTAAAGGGAGAGTCACACCAGTGTGAAACTGTCCTTTTCAACATCTGTAATAAAACTCAGTGCCTTTAAAAATTCTATCAAAGCACACCATGCTCATTTGTTTACTCATTCAGATACGAGGTTTGGTTCATATCCATGCATATTACCTGCATTCAGAATGCAGATAGTTGCAAAAGTCACACTCATCATTGTCTTCCTCATCTGGGAATTAGTACATGGACCTGACCTCCAACCTTGGATAATGATAGATTTAAAGATTAAGAAAGAAAGAAAGAAAGAAAGAAAGAAAGAAAGAAAGAAAGAAAGGAAGGAAGGAAGGGAGGAAGGAAGGAAGGAAGGAAAAGAAGGAATGAATAAAGGAAGGGAGGATAGAAAGGAAGGAAGACAGAAAGAAAGAAAGAAAAAGAAAGAAAGAAAGGAAGAAAGAAAGAAAGAAAGAAAGAAAGAAAGAAAGAAAGAAAGAAGAGAAAGAAAGAAAATGAAATTTGATTTGCATTCAAGGTCGAATATTTTGGTGCATATGTTACACTTTCTTGATCTGAATCCTAGAGGAGAACACCTTTCATTAAGAATATGCACCCAGTCTGGTAAGAAAACTAACATATGGTCACTTAGGAAGCATATATTCTAATGTCCTACAGCATATTCAAGTAACAACTGAATTTTTTCTTTAATAAAGATTTAAGAGTTTAAATTTCACTAGTATAAAACATAGTGAGATATTTTATGGAAAAGCTTATTACTTGTTCCTTGGCCCATGTACTATATACTTAGAGCAAGTATAGACTGCATACATATGAATATGCATGAGCATGTGTCCATGATGAGACAATTAAGCATTTTTTATTTAATTGTACTTTTATGCAGGAAGAAACAAGCCTTATACTGTCATCAATGTGTATAGATATAGGATTTTTAGAAGAACAAAATAATGCTTAGAATGAATATTAATTCATTGATTAGTGGAAACAATGTTTGATTGGACTTTAAAATTTTTTCAAATCATCAGAATTTGGGAGCTATATTTTAGAAGTACAAATTTTCTTGTATGGCTAGAGACAAAGGTATAGTTTTGCACTGTGCAGTTAGAGAAGCTAAAGTATAGGGAGAGTGGTTTTCTAGTTTAGAGTGATATATAACAGGCCCAGAACAATAACTCTAATTTACATTACAACAGGAATAACATCAGAATTACCACAGAAGTGGGAGTGTGTTTATGTGTGTTTGTATGTGTTGATATATGTGCATATATAATGTATAAGTGATAAAATATATGTACACATATTTACACATCTTTTCAAAGTTTCCGGGCACACACCAGGTGTTCTATATTTACAAGCATATAATCAGTCAGAAAATTACATTATACTGTCTAAATGACCAATTAATGGTTAGATTTAAAATCACTGTTATTTGTAATATAATCCACTTTAAGAAATATATTATTCACAGCTCATTCAGATCACAAGCAAAGATAAAGTGGCTTGAAGGAACTTGACACATTGACCCAGCAACACGAAGGAGTGTTTGAAAAAGGGTATATTTTCTTACAGAGAGACTCTGCGCTCCCTAAGGCCACAG
This sequence comes from Apodemus agrarius, assembly GCA_964023405.1. Classification (NCBI taxonomy): domain Eukaryota; kingdom Metazoa; phylum Chordata; class Mammalia; order Rodentia; family Muridae; genus Apodemus; species Apodemus agrarius. The sequence continues at coordinate 100,906,266 of OZ030014.1, read as the reverse complement.
AGAAGAACCTTCTAAACATTCAGACCTTTACTCTGTTATTCTTAAATTGATCTGTGTCATTTCATGTTTTCCCTTGTGACAGAATTTCTGTCATGGAACTCACACGATAGACCAGGCTGGCCTCACACTTAGAGATCCACCTGTTTCCGACTCCTGAGGTAAGTACTGTATACTTAGGGCAAGTATAGACTGCATACGTATGAATATGCATGAGCATGTGTCCATGATGAGACAATTAAGCATTTTTTTTATTTAATTGTACTTTCACGCAGGAATAAACAAGACTTATACTGTCATCAATGTGTATTGTGATTTTATAGGATTTTATAGAAATTGTTATAGGATTTTATAGAAAATATAGGATTTTCTGTGTTTAAGTGATGTGGCATGATGCCTGCTTTTATTCCATATTTATTGCTTGGAGAATGTGTTGCCTTTTAGGCACAAATAAACTGCTACATAAAATTACCTATTAACTACAAAGAATTTTATACAGTAATCTTGTTGCAATGGCCTGAATCTTCTTGCCCATTTCTGTGGTAGAAGGTGGTCTGGACCTGGAGTAGAGACCTAGCTGTGATGTGCTACTCTGAATGGCAGCATGAGAGCAGTGGAGAATAGAGATTGTAAACTCAATTCTTCTTTTGGCTTCTACTGAATGACATGCTCTTATTTATATCTATGAACTATTAGCATAATTGTACTAATAAGTATTTAATTAAAAACTATTTTAATGAGCAGATTGGAGACTGGAAGCTGATGTTGTGATGACTAAGATCCAGGTAGTGAAAGTAAACTGTGAAAGAAAGGAAGGGAAATGAACAATTTCCAAATTTCCTTTTGAATAAATACTGGTATGGAGACATTCAGAGAACAAAAATAATTTACAACGGAAAAAAATGAATTAGGTTGGGAAGCAGTGTAATTTATGAATTCCTGAGGAAAAGTCATAAAAATTGCGTCAAAGAAAATAACAAAATGATTCAAACCTGTTTGTTTGTTATGCATTTACTCAGTTCTTATTATGTACTCAGAACCTCTCTCCATAACTTTAGTCACAGAATAATTCACAATGTTCAATCATGTATCTCATAAAAACATGTATGCACTTTAAAAAATAAAACATTATTTGAAAATAATGCTTATAGTTTGAATTTGATAATTTAAAAAAATGCTAGGTTCAACTTTTAAAAAAAGTAATACATAGGGATCATAAATAGGCACTAAAATCTCAAACGGGAAAGTTATGTCATATTTAAGGCACTTCAGTCCTCAATCTAACATCCTCCAGAATTCGTGGAGATATAGAACATATTAGAATATCAATTGGACTATCTTTAATACAACTTCCCTTTAGCAAAAGACTAGTATTTGCTTTGCTCTAGGCCAAGGGTCTATCCAGTCTCTGTTTCTTTCTCACCCAAGATGTATCAGATATGGGTTCCATTTCATGGAGTAGACCTCAACTCCAATCATAAAGCTATTGGCTCCTCTCAGAACATATGCACTGCTTTTGTTCCTGCGAATCTGTGAGCAGATCACTGTTGTAGGCCGTTGAGGGTTGGAGATGGCTCCGTAATTACGTTGAGCCTCTGTACCATACAGAGTACTTTCCAGTTCCATGAACACTATTGTGTAGGGGTGAAGACTCCAGTTATGAAGCAGCCTGACTTCTTTCTATGCAATTATATATATAATATATATGGGTTGTCTTGATCAATAGGACTTTACCATTGGTTTTTGGAAAACAATATCCTTGACACTAGTCCAAAATGTTTGGGGGGTATCCATGGGACTCCTTTGGCCAAGGACTCCACTTAATATAACCCATTCCTGGCACTGAATGTCTTATTTTGTGGCATACAATGTCTAGTCCTGATTTTTTATCGCATTATTTAGTAATTTCATTTAGACTTCCTTCATATATGTACAGACTTTAGCCAGCTTGTTCAGAAGCATGTTTCCATATGGGCCTTCAAATGGCACTTGGGATTATATTTCCTTGCCCATATCCTTTCCCTATGCCTCTCTTCTACTTTCCTCCCCATTTCATTCTCCCACATCAGTCTCCCCCATGTATAAAAATGTATTCTATTTATGTTTTCTAGGGAGATCCTCTCCTCTCTTCTATTCCCTTATTATATGGTTATATTGATTGTAAGACAGATATTGAGGCTCCAAAGCTAACGTCAACATATAAGACAAACATACACTATTGCTTTTTGCAGGACTGAGGCACCTCATTCAGGATTATTCTTTCAAGTTATATACATTTACTGGAGATTTTCATGACTTTGTTTGCTTAGAACAGTGTCCTGTTCAGTTCACTCGTCCTTAGAGAAGCTTTTTACAAGAGATAAGTAATGACACATAGACCCATAACTGGGCAATATTCTGGGAGTAAGAGTTTGGTGGATTCACTTCTCAGTGGGATGTCTTCCTTAAACCTCTGCCTTCTATGCATCATAGTAAGCTAAATGTAAGAGTTAGAGGAAAGGGAGGATTCCCATGAAATAGTGTCTTCTAGACACAACAGGACTGATGTACATATGAACTCACAGATACTGTGGAATTGCTCTCAGAGTCTGCAAAGTTTCAAGCTAGAAAGGTGAGAGGGATAAGTGTCCCTACACTTAATCAAGAATCTGTCTGCAATTTATACCCACTTGCATCCGAAAATTAGTTTTCTCCAATGAATTCTCGCTGGATACATTAAATATATCTGAGGGCAGCCCCAAATCTCTAGGAATAGATGGCCAACACAAAACTTACCCAATGGAATTCTTGTAGACTTTGTTTCATGTTACTCCATTAAGAATATTTTCGCTCTGGAAATCAGTTTGGCGGTTCCTCAGAAAATTGGGCATGTCACTTCCAGAGGACCCTGGCATACCACTCCTGGGCATATACCCAGAGGATTCCCCTGCATGCAATAAGGACACATGCTCCACTATGTTTATAGCAGCCTTGTTTATAATAGCCAGAAATTGGAAGGAGCCCAAATATCCCTCAAAGGAGGAATGGATACAGAAAATGTGGTATATTTATACAATGGAATACTACTCAGCAATTAAAAATAATGAATTCATGCAATTTGTAGGTAAATGGTTAGACCTGGAAAATATCATCCTGAGTGAATTAACCCAATCACAAAAGAATGCACATGAAATGCAATCACTGATAAGTGGATATTAATGAGCCCAGAAGCCCTAAATACTCAAGACACAAATAGCAAGTCAAATGATTCCCAAGAAGAAGAAAGGAGAGGACCCTGGGCCTGTAAAGATTGCATCCAGTTTAGTAAAGAAACCGAGGGGGGAGGGGGAATGATTGGGGAACAGTTGGGGGGGGAGAGGAACTATGGGAACTATGGTGGGTGGGAACAGGGAAAGGGGAAAGCCTTTGGAATGTAAACATAGAATACAGAAAATAAAAAAAATTAAAAAAAAAGAAAGAATTTTAAGGCAAAAAAAAGAATATTTTATCTTAATATGACAAAATTTCTCATATATTTTGGTTAACAATGTTATGCTTTTGTATTTGTGAGAGGTGTGTGTATAAGAGAGACAGAGAGAGAGAGGAGAGCTTGTTAGGAAATGAGGGGGTAAGGAGTTTGGGAGGAATTAAATGAAAGGAAGCGTGTGATTAGAACACATTTTTGAAAACACCTCTTAAAATTAGTTTTATTTTTTCTTGGTTATTTTATTTATTTAAATTTCAAATGCTGTCCTCCTTCTTGGTTTCCTGTCTGCAAACTCCCCATCCAAGTCGCACTCCCCTTTGCCACTATGAGGGTGCTTTCCATCCACTCATCCATTATAGCCTCCTCTCCCTAAATGCTGGGGAATCAAACCTCCACAAGAACAAGAGCCCCTCCTCCCACTGATGCTATATAATGCAAGCCTCTGCTACATATGTAGCTGGAGCTATGGATCCCTCCATGTATACTCTGGCTGGTGGTTTAGTCCATGGGAGTGCTGGGTGGCCTGATTAGTGATATTGTTCTTCCTATGGGGTTGCAATCCCCTTCAGCTCCTTCAATCCTTCCCCTAGTTCTTCCATTGGGGGGTGTCCCTGGTCTCAGTCCAATAGTTGGCTCTGAATATCTACATCTGTATTGGTCTGATGCTGACAGAGCCTCTCAGGAGGCAGCAATACCAGGCTCCTCTCAGCAAGCACTTCTTGGCTTCAGCAATAGTGTCTAGATTTGGTGTCTGTAGGTGGGATGGATTCCCAACTGAGGCAGACTCTGGGTGGCCTTTCCTTCAGTCTCTGTTCTACTTTTTGTCCCTGCATTCCTTTAAACAGCTGGTGGGATTTCAAGCTGGCATAATCACCTGGAAATCAGTCTGGCAGTTCCTCAGAAAACTGACACAGTAGTACCCGAGGATTCAGCTATTCTACTCCTGGGTGTATGGTATACATACACCCAGAAGATGTTTCAACATATAACAAGGACACATGCTTCACTATGTGCATAGCAGCCTTATTTATATTAGCCAGAATCTGGAGACAAACCAGATGTCCCACAAGGAAGAACAGATACAGAAAATGTGGTACATTTGCACAATGTACTACTTAGCTATTAAAAACAATCACTTCATGAAATTCTTGGGCAAATGGATGGAACTAGAACCTATCATCCCGAGTGAAGTAACTCAAGACACAGAAAAACACACATGGTATGTACTCACTGAAAAGTGGATATTAGCCTTAACACTCAGAATACCCCCACAGAGCATATGAAATTCAAGGAAGAGGAAGACCAAAGTGTGGGTACTTCTCTCAAAAAATAAATATGTAAAATTTAAAAAGAACGTCCCTAAGGTATAAATGCAGCTCAGATAGAATATTCAGAACTAGATAAGTAAAATAAAGAATTCCTTGGTTGGAATATAAATTAGATAATTCATATTAGATTTATATCTAGAAATTAGTGTTAGTGGTAATACTGTCAGGTGCTGGGTTCAGTTGTCCTTGCATTCAGCAAATAATATCTGTTAACTTTGTAATCAATCACTTAATGTGATCAATTACATGCAAGCACAGAAAACAGTTTAGTTGGATAATTATATTAGACATTTTCAATTGTCTCAAGCCTTACAAATACTATATAAAACAGAAAGGAGAAAAATAGTTCCTTAATTTCATAAACTTTTCAAATAATTAAAATGATTTTTAACTTGTTCACATTTTGGCTGAGAATGCAAATTAAATAGTATACTCGCTTTGGGCCTTTGTTTATGACCTTTCTGAAGTATGAAGATTACACTAAGATTCTTGAATATGGATTAATATTTAAAAGATGTACTGGGTCAGTTTGCCAACAGTCACACTTTTATTTTTGAAAACAAGTAAAAATAAAATGACATTTGGTGTATTAGACTAACCCCAGCTTCCCAGTATACAGGCTTTTCTTACAGATCTTTATCTATAAATATGGATCATAAATTATTCTGCCTTCAATTTTTATTCCTAATCATTTTGTCTTGCAATTTTTATTCCCAGTCAATTTTGTTCTGCATCTACATAATAACTTGACTTTTGAAAAATGGCTGATAATGTTTGAGGGTTTCCTCATAATCTCTTATCCTAATAAATTTAAATGATTTTCATATTTAACATTATCCAAGAGGCCTGGCACATCTGAAAACTGTAGTTCTGGAGTGAAACAATTTTGACTTCATGTTGATGACAGGCTTCTATATCTCCCTTCTGATAACAGATTTTATACCTTTAGGTTTTCTTGTTTGCCCTGCTGGATATCAAGGCCTGTACTTCCTTCAGTCTGGCAAGTTCTCTGCTGGGAGCTGCACATCACCAGCAGATGTGCAGTTAGTTCTCTTGCTGGCCCTTCTCAGTGGGCTTTGCCTGATCCATTTGGAATTAAGTTTCTTTATGCAGCTGTATCATTTAGTTAGTAACACGACAATTGTGTTTTGCCTTGTAGGAGATGCCGAAGCCATGCAAAATGTGAATGTAATTTTAATAGTATGTCTTAAAGCATAAAGCAATTAGGTAATTTTAATAATGTTCTGCCTTGTTTGGGTAGAATATACATTACCTAAGTGAATTAAGTAATATATTTTCTAACCCGCTGATTCATTTTGGAGTGTTAAACCGCTGTGCTCAAGGACTTCCACCACAGTAAATAAACTGTGACCTGATGGAGTGCAGAGATCTCTGCGTATCATTAAATGGCCGTAGATCTTGTCCTGCAGCAGTGGCCGAACTCCTGGTGTCTGATTAAAAGGCATAGACCCATGTGTGCTTTCATCAGTGCGTTTTGATTTTCTCTTCTGGTCTTCTCTCAGGCCGTGCACTCACGCCCCCCTGCTGTTCATGTGCCTACCTACTGGTGTTTTTTTTTTTTTTTTTGTCTTAGTTTTCTGCTCAGTGTGGCCACACAACACAACTGTGGGACATACTTACTTTTGCAACCATAACTCACACCCACGTCATTTTGTGGACATCTAGATGTGGTTTCTATATTGTTTGGTTTAACAGGAAAGAAAGCTATAACCAAAGATCTCAGAATTGTCCAAGTAGGTGAGTAATGCTAATGAAATTCACTGTAGACTGCTGTAGGCTGTGGTTTAGTCTTCGAATCTATGCAGAATGTGAGAGATTTTGATTGGAAGTGACACTATCTAACTCCCCCCCCCTTTATTTTTCCTGTGAGAATGAGATGTAATAATTACCCGCTATGCAAATCTGCCTTGGGTCTTATTTCTGGACTATTATTTTATTTAGATGCAGATGAAGATTTAAAGCATCTTCATTGATGTTTATTCACTGTTTTCTGATTAGCTTCAATAGTCAACATCTAAAGCTATAAATGGTTCGAAATCTGTATTATTTTAATACTCAGTAATTTTAATATATTAAAACACAGTCTGTTATAAAACCACACTACAAAATGGGGAAATGTAGCTATGTAGGAATGTTTTGATCTTGAAAGTTTACATGAAAAATGATTGAGTGAGTGAGTGAGTGAGGCGCACAGCAGGTTTGTAAGTACCTGATGACATGGTAAATTGCAATTAAAAATGGAAGAAGAAAGGGTTCAGGGTGTGCCGTGGAAATGAGAGATGGATAAGACCAAAGTCAATTGCATGGAGTTCTGAAACAATAAGAATACAATATTTAAAACATGATATAGAAGGTCAAGCTTGGACTTATATTTCATATAGTTTTAATTTGGAGACCAATGTTTTTAAACAGGTTTCAAGGGACACGATATTAAAGTCAGTTTTTAATGATTCTGTTCTTTATGTGATATCCTACTATCATATCATACATTTATTTTATACTAAAGACACTCCATCCTAATGTCAATTGTGAATGAGATTATTATATCTAAAATCTCCTTAATAAAAATAAAAAGAAGTCTGTCTCCAGTGCTCTTTTAATTGTCATAGCATAACTTTTGATAATCACTTAAATAAAATATTGATTATTGTATATTTTCTTTCCATAGGTTTAACTGTGGTGAATGATTAAAAAGGTACATAACATTCATTATAGAAAAAAATAACCAGAATAGAAAAGGCTGGAGGTATAGGTGGTCACTTTTTGTTTTAATCTCTGTGAAAATTCAGGTGATATATTCCAAGTTTTTACAAAGGTAAAAGTAATTAAGTACCCATCACTCAGTTACTGGAAATAAACTCTAAAATTTCTGTTCATCAAAACATGTATGTTTTAGGTTTTAAAAAATCCTAAGCTTTTGCCTGTTTTATGCAGCAGCTATATCCATCACATGTGTGTTTGTCATTTCTCTCCCGCTTTTACCTTGAAGATGAAACTACAAACATTTCTCTCTACATGGGTAGCATGTTATGTGACCAGTCATCAGAGTTTCCTTTAGGTTTACATATTTTATATCAACTTTTTTCTTGCAAATTATCTCCCCATGCCCTTCTTTCTAAGGTTTTATACAGGCAGCAGTTGGCTACATCTTATTCCAGAAAACCTTTTAATAAAGGATACAAGAAGGTAAGTCCAAGTTTTGCAGATACATTTTATTTTTATTTTGTGTGTGGTTTGTGTGTGTGTGTGTGTGTGTGTATGTGTGTTTGTGTGTGTGTGTGTGTGTGTGTGTGTGTGTGTGTGTGTATGAGTGAAGGTGCCCACAGAAGCAACCCTGCAGCTAGACTTACAGGTAGTTGTGAGCTGGCCAATGTGACAGTCTGGAACTGAACTTGAGTCCTCTGAAAGTGATACACATCTTAACTGCTCTGCCATCTCTCCTGCCCAGGAAAGTTGGATTTTCAGTGTGATGTATAATCCTAAATAACACTTATGATAAATATGTATTAATATTGAATTATAAGAAAGTGATTACTATTGGTATCATTCCTACACCTAGTAGATGATTAGAATTTGTAATAAGAATAAATTGAAAATAAAAGTGTAGCATGCAACAAAAGGTTGTAGCATTTTAACCTTTTACCATAAATGATCAATAAACATTCTAAGTAACTTAAATATATATATATATATATATATATATATAGAGAGAGAGAGAGAGAGAGAGAGAGAGAGAGAGAAAGAAAGAGAGAGAGAGAGAGAGAGAGAGAGAGAGAGAGAGAGAGAGAGAGATGAAAGCTAGTAGAGAGCATTATATCTCTGGAGTTAAGAGTGTCAGGTAGTTGTTAAGTCACAAGATATATGTGTGATAGGAACCAAACTAAAATCCTCTGGAAGAACAGTAAGTGCTCAATAAGATCAGTAAGCTATTACTGAGCAATTTCCTCATTACCCAGTTTATCCCAATTTACCTTTGCAGAACATTTATGAGGTACATTTAAAAAACTATTCTTTATTAATATTATTGCTACACAAAGAAAACTGAAATACCTGTGTATTTTTATAGATGTAGAAGATCTTGAATTTCCTCATCAACTACAAATCTGCACACAAAAATAACTGATATATGTGTCACCCAGAGACAAGCTAAAATATTGTAAAAACATTGATTTCATATTTACTAAGCCAAAATCCTAAGATATGTTAACTTAAAATACACTTATATAGATAATATCTCATTTCATTTCCAGATAAAAGTAAAAAATAATACAATATTAATTTCTAAATCTATGCACAGCTTCATTTTAAAATATGCAAGATAGAATTATGATAATACTTTCATAATTATAATAATAATAACACTACTTAAGTTGCAACATTAACATGTCTATATCCAAGATTAGAGATGAACTTCCATCTTAAAAACTGTTCTTTTGGCTTGCTTGTTATATCCACTTTTTTTTTTACATCCAGCCTTCTACTTATTAGGTAGTAAATATTATAAACGTGCACATAAAATTGTCTTCAGCTGTGAAGTTGCATCAGCTGTAATGTGAAACTACACGAAATTTCATCTTCGGCTAAAGGAACACCGTGTCTTTTCTCCCTGTACTGCCACAAATGATTTTGCCAAGGATGAGTCACAGTCCCAAGAAGAACCAGATATTGAACTTTGTAAAGTGGAAGCGTGCACCTCCCTGACAGGCAGTTCATCATGCTTCCACATTAAGGTATTAATTTCAATTTCAATCTCTCTGTAAAACAAAAAGGAAGACTTTTTGATTATGAAATAATGACTTTACTGAAGTGACATAAATTATAGTTGAAGACATTATAGTTCCACCCAAAGGCTACTTCCCACCCTTCCTTCCAGGCTCTGGATAGTCCAGAAGAACATAGACTTCTGTAATCTAGATGTGATTTCCATAGCGGGCTCACTGCCTTGTTAGTATTTGTCAACTGCTGCCTAGGAAATTATTCTACACAATCAACAGATCAACAGTACTTGAAAGTAATTGGTATGCCATATTGCTCTATTTCAAGCTGATAGTGCTAAAATAACTTTTGTGAAAAAGCTAATGCTTTACATCAGAATTCAAGAAAGAAACTCAAAGTGATAGAGTGTAATATTTTATAGGCTTCTGTTATTCTTTATTCAATTCCTAATTATGTGCCTTAGAACCTAACTACATTTTATTCAACAATACTTCAACACAATTACAAACATTATTGTTTATAAATAATGCACTAATATCTATCTTAATGGCTAGAAATGTAACTCTAAAACCAACAGCCATAGTTTTGTAATAGTGCCGGTGATTTTGAGGTATGCATAAATTCAACAAATACCCAGAACTTTTATTTGTTGTCAGCCAAATTAGATACAGAAGGCATGATAAATTCTAGGGTGAATTCTACAGAAGTCAGGGCTTGAGAGATGAGTCAGGGAATAGAACTGTCTGGAAATCATGACCTAAGCTAGAGAATGCAACATGATCAAAAGTTGAGAGGTAACATTGATATAGTACATATTTCATTTTCATAATCAGAACATTTAAATGCTAGCTATAAAATTGAAAAAAATAAATATAAAAATGAGGTAGTACAAAACAGTGGGCATGGAAAGGCTGCATAGCTCAGAGTATAGCCCACCACTGTTCTATATAAGATAGGAATAGTCAACTAAAAATCCTCTTCAGCACATAAATACATATGAATGTTTTATACAAATATTTCTGAATTATAAGTTTATGAAACCATTGTGAGTTCTACTATAATATGTTCACATATCATAGTTAAGATGTTTGTATTAATGGTATTTATTTTTATTCAAACTTTCCATAAAAATATGATGATTACTATCAGAACATTAAATATATAATTAAATAAATTTATATCCACAATTTTATCTATAGATTATAAACTATATGAATTTAAATTTGATTGAGATTTCAAAACTATTCTTTATGATATTCAAAATAATTTTTCAATTTTGATGTTTTTGTTTTTATGTTGTTTCAAAACTAGTTACATGTAAGCTAAATTTTCCAGTTGCAAATTTATAGATTAAACATGAATATTAGTTTTTCATGAGGTTTAAATTAGTTTTGTAATATTATTTACTAAGATTCTAAATGAAAATTAGGAATTTTAAGCTAAGAATATTTGTTTTCAATTATTACTATGTTGAAAATTCATACAAAAGTTATATTGTTAATATTACTTTTCCCATCTTAATTGAGATGTTTTATAAATCGTGGGTTTCAAAAATGTTAAATTTTCCCTTGGATTTCACATTTTCATTTTATTTCGAGGTGAGTTTTTAATTATAAACGTTGTTGAACTTAATTTTGAACAAAATTGTTATTTTGTGTTGCATTTCCTGTTTAGAAAAAATCTGTCTTAAGTTTTTAAAGTTTGTATGTGAATTATAGTCTAATTACTCTAAATTAACAGGAAGAAAACAAACTACTATAATACCTTTGAATCGGTTTAATAACTCTCATTAAGTAATAAATTAATCTCATTAATTTAATAGAGGATAGAAAGTTCTCAATACTTAGAAATAGAATTTTCTAAGCAATGATGGTAATTGCAATTATATATGTGTATATTTGCAATTTTTGATGCCTCCTGGTTTTTGTTAAATCTACTTAACAGCATTGCTATAATACAGTAAATCCTTTCAATCACTGTTTAATGTTTGATTTTGAAAAGTTTTCATTAAAACATTCTTTCTCAATATTTCTTGACAATATTTTTATAACTGATTTTTATTATAAAGCTCAGCATTTATGTTATTCATATTACTTTACAAAAACAATGTTGGTGGGATGGTAAAACTGCTTACTAATTTTATAGAATTTCAATTATTTCCATCACAAAATATTAGGTATAAATTCATAGTATATTATAGAATAATTATATTAGATATATATTATGTTATATGTAATATAAGTGTGAGTTTGAGTATATGGCTGTGTGTAAATCTGTGTGTGTGTTAAAAACAGAGAATAATGGTGACCACAAACATGCTCCACTATGTTCATAGCAGCCTTATTTATAATAGCCAGAAGTTGGAAGGAGCCCAGATGTCCCTCAAAGGAGGAATGGATACAGAAAATGTGGTATATTTATACAATGGAATACTACTCAGCAATTAAAAATAATGAATTCATGCAATTTGTAGGCAAATGGTTGGATCTGGAAAATGTCATCCTAAGTGAGCTAACCCAATCGCAAAAAAATACACATGAAATGCAATCACTGATAAGTGGATATTAATGAGCCCCGAAGCTCTGAATACTCAAGACACAATTAGCAAATCAAAAGATTCCCAAGAAGAAGGAAGGAGAGGACCCTGGTCCCGAAAAAACTGTATTTAGTTTTGTAGGAGAGTATCAGAACAGAGAAATGGTGGGGGCGGGGTGATTTAGGAATGGGCAGAGGGAAGAGGACTTATGGGACATATGGTGAGGGAGAAACTGGGAAAGGGGAAAGCCTTTGGAATGTAAACAAAGAATATAGAAAATAAAAAAAGAAAGAAATGACCTATTACTTCACGCATATTTTGAAAATTTGAAGCAATGATGCCAATCACCATTTGATACTTGTTTCTTTTATAGTATATTTGAATTTCTCCATTAATACATGTTAACTGTTGATTTTTCATAAGTGAAAGATGGCAAAAACAATGCTATTACTTTTCTTTACTACAGTGTCTTAGCCTGGAGACAAGGTGAGTATGGAATTTTCCATCTTTCTGCTTCAACCTCCTGTGTTCTGGGATTATAGATGTGCACCATGCTGCCTAGATATACTTACTACATTGTTCAGTTTTTCCTGGCCTCGTTACACTGACATCTTCTCAGTAAATTTGTAATATTCAATGGGATAAATATGGCTTCATTTCATATATTTCTTTTTCCATTACATTTGTTAAAAATTTTTATTTACTTACAATCCACTCATAGACCCCCTCCTGTCTTTCTTCCCAGTCCCACCCTCATACATACCTTTCCCCATTATCCCTTCTCTTTCTTCTCAGAGAAGGTGAAGTGCACCATGGATATCAACCAGACCTGGCACATCAAGTGGCATCCACAAAACCTTTGGCAAAATATATTTGTCTTGCCTATGAAATGTGCAGGGATAAAAATGGAGATTGAGGAAATCGCCAATCAGTGGCTGGCCCAACTTGAGACAGACCTCAGGGCAGACAGCCAAGCCCTGAAACTATTATTGATTCTCTTCTATGCTTGCAGACTAGGAGGCTAACATAACTGTCTTCTGAGAGGCTTCATCTGGAAGCTGAGGAAACAAGTGCAGAGACCTACAGCCAAACATCAGGCAGAGATTGGGGAATCTTGTGGAAGAGTCATGGGAAGGATTGAGGGAACAGGAGGGGTAAATCAAAGATACCACCAGAAGATCAATAGAGTCAACTAACGTAGGCTCATGGTGTGTCACAGAGACTGAACCACCAACCAAATAGCATGCATCTAGGCTGCAGCTTGGTCTTCATGTAGATCTCCTAACAGTTGGAGTTCAGGCTGTCTCTGACTCTGATGCCTGACTTTGGATCCCCTTCTCCTAGCTGGACTGCCTTGTCTAGCCTCATTGGGAAAGGATGCACTTAGCCCTTCTGTGAATTCTAATATTTCTTAATGAAACGATACATACTTCTGTCTTCATCTACCTTTTATATTTATTTATATTTTTATTTTAATATATCTGTATCATAAATTTTAATCATGTTTTCCCCTTCCCCAATTTAGCCAGATCTGCTATACCTCCCTGTTCACTCAACCTATTCTCTCTCTCACTCAAGAAAAATAAAATAAAATTGAAAATCAAATAAAACAAAAAAATGTAGACAAAAATAAAAAAATCAAAAGAAAACATGCATTCTAGTCTGTGTTGTTCAACTGCTCTCAGAATGGGGACTGCCCAGGAATGTAGGGGATATTTCCAGTGAGGCTCCATTGGAAAAAAGTGAATTTTCTCTTCCCAGTGGGTGTCAACTGCAAACAGCATCTTAGTTAGGAGTGGACTTTGCATTCACTTTCTCTTCTCAGTGCTGAGATTTTTGTCTTTATTGAACATGTATAGATCATACACATGCTGTCACAGCCTCTGTGAGCTCATATATGTATCGATCCTATTCTGTGGAAGAAAGTCTTTCCTCCTTTTACAACTTAATGTAACAGATCTTGGCTGTCCAATATTCCCACTGCTGTTGTTGGAGTTCCTAATCTTTTTTGATTCCCCATTTATACAACTTGGCAGATCCAGATTTATCTGGGGCTCTTATTGTGGACGGGACTGGGCAGGAAAAGACAAGGACATATTCTTCTCATTGACTCTGCAACAAAGAAAGTTTCAGTAGTCACCTTGTCTTGGGGATACTGGCCTTCATGACAATGAAAAACTTCTCTAGTTTTAAGATACATACTTGTAGTAATTTGTTATGGATTCCAGAAGCAAGTAAGTAAAAAAAAACTGTGAAAAATAAAACGGGTAGAAATCTCCATCATAGATCCCTGCCCTTCACCCCCCCAACTCCTTGCCCTTATCTTCTTTCCCTATATTCCACCTCTGTCAGGGCCAAACACATTCCAGCAGGCCCTTTGCTCTTCCTTTAGCCCTTCCTGACCAGCCAGGCCAATGCATATATTTTTTTATTAGTGTAGGGACAATTTTTCCCACTTGTAATTTTTCTTGTTAATAAATTTAAAAAGAAAATTGTTCAGAAAAAGTAATCATTCTGTTATATGTGAAATGGTTATATGTGAATCTGAGAAAATAACTAATGGTAATTCTTTCACTTGAGAAATGCATATAATTACATAAAGAAAAGAAAAGGCAGGAGCGAGAGACATGGATGCAGAGTTCTCAGACTTGGCCCCACCCTCCATCCATCCCAGGGCTGCCAGTAGGCTTGCATGTGGTACACATTCATGAGTCCAACAATGAAAGCAAAACATGCATATGTAGAATGTAAAATGAATAAATATTTAAAATAATTTAAATAAAATGGGATTTAATGAAGGGTAAAACAATATATAAAATGATCCAAATATTACTAAATAAACTTTGATAAATGAGTCAAATTGATTGATGCTTATGAAATATTTCTAAGAATAATGAGAGATTTTGAGTGACCTGAAATGGGTTCCTTTTTAAAGTTTTCTTCAAAGATAACCATATCTATTCTTTGTGTTTCCAGTATGAGAAGTAATATTCCTATTTAAATAGCACTAAATAAAAACTTCTAGTTTGAAGGCCAAAATTATTTTTTTCAAAAATAATTTGCAAATATAATTTACCTATATTTAACCTAATTACATTGATAAATGACTGGAATTTTATTAATAGTTTATGTAGTTATTGTGAGGATACAGTTACATATTAATTTATAACTAATACATATGACAGCATTTGACATGTTTCCCCAAATGTGTGTACTTATAATCTCATCACAGAATGTGATAAAGAACATTGTCATCACCTCAAAATGTTTTTCGTTGCCTAGGGTTTTGTCTCTTTCTCCTACCTGCTTACACCCTTGTCTCCAGAAAACGTGTAATACAAATTAGATTGGTAAATTACCCTGTGCTCATTGCCTTGTTGAGAGCTGATTCTGAGAGCAAGTGACAGGTACAACTGTCTCAGATTCAACCAAGTTCATCTAGGGAGTCCTCCTTGACATCTTGTCCTAAGGCAGGCTGACTCCATCAACCTGTAACAGCAAAAAGTAGAAATATCAAAAACCACATTGCACTCTTGAGGGTAGCTAGAAGGTAAATCATTTCCAACTGACATTACTGTTGTTTCCCACAAAGTGTAAACCTGCCTTGTTGGGAAATATAGCTGGGAAGATTATCTTCATATAAGAAATCCTGTATGCTGTCTGGAAATCTATCAATTTGGAATGTTTCACATCACTGTCTCAGGAGAGTTTCCTCAGTCAGGTCTCCCAGATGATGTAGGCACCTGATTTGACAATATTTTCCTGTCTATTTCTTGCTTCTTTTTCTTTTACTTGAAAGCTTTTCTTATAGGGAAACACTGCTCTGACCAGAACTTTAACTCAGGATCTCCTGCTGGTTAACTTTTCTGGCCTTGCACAGTTGATTTCTGCTAAATGGTTATTATGATCTGAATATAAAATATACTCCATGGACTTTTTTGTCTGAATACTAATTTCTGCTGGTGGGACTGGAAGGTTTATTGGCCCTCTGGAAGGTAGAGCCATGCTGGGAGAAGTATGTTCTTAGGGGTAGCCTTTGAGATTTTATACTCTGGCCCTACTTGCTAGTTTCTCTGAGATGGATATTTTTCATAAATGATGAGCAGGATACAAGTGAGTACTGTTGTATATGGCTAATATATTGGACCTCCAGATCCTCTTGTTTCAGTCAGTAGAAACAAGTTTTATTTTGGTAGATTTTGGAATGTATGTGCTCTTGTTAGAAATAAGGACAGGAAGAGTGAGTCCATGGACTTTTTTTTTTGATAGTCTTTCAGAAACTATCCTCATTTCTTTGCATATTTATACATATGCTTGATAACTTTTTAAATATCATCTCTGGAACAATGCGTGGTGGTAACTCTGCAGCATGATTATTTTCTTGGTCTTCTAGAAAACAGCTTGAATATGCACAGAAATTTTAATAATTTTTCCAGAAATCTACCAAAGGTTTTATCTATGGTTTGTCTTCTTTTATTTTACAATTTATAGGATTATTTCTATTTTTACTTTCTAAAATATAAAACTGTTTTCAAGTTTAATCTTGATAGAATTTTATAGCTTGTTAATATAAAAGTTTAAGAATTTCATGAATTCATTGTTTCTAATGGCTGAATAGTACTCCATTGTGTATATATACCCCATTTTTTGTATCCATTCCTCCGTTGAGGGACATCAAGCTAGAGAACATCATACTAAGTGAGGTAACCCAGTCTCAAAAGAATACCCATGGTATGCAGTCACTGATAAGTGGATATTAGCCTAGAATCTTGGAAAACCAATGACATAAATCACATACCAAGTGATGTATGACAAGAAAAAAGGAGTGGACACTGGTGCTAGAATGGACCAAAGCATCATTGTGGGGAAGTACAAGAACAGGGAAGTGGGAGGGATGGAAGAGGTAGCAGGGGGAGGGAAAAGGGTATGTGGGACCTTTGGGGGTGGGGAACCAGAAAAAGGGAAATGAATTGTAAATATAGAATATAACCAATAAAAAAATTGTACAAAAAAAACCCAACCCCTCCAAAAAATATATAAAATTTTAAAATGCATTATAAAGGAAAAAGTTTCTTTCATGTAAATCTTTACCATGTTTTCTTTCATACATTTTTGAAAGAGTAATTTTTGTTCACTACAATATTTTCATCACAAATAGCATATCATATTATCATTGAAAAATTAATATACTTTCTTAACTTGATTACAATTAAATGAATACTATTATACTGTTAAATATTTGCATTGAACATAATTAATTTCAGTTTTAGATTCTATTGACTGAGTTAAAATAATTAAATCATGATAAGAAATATTTGGTTTTTTATTAATTAATTCGAAGTTTTAGCACCTATTTTACATTTCTGAACAAAAAAAGGAAGATCAAATTAAGTGAATTTATGTTGTAAGAGTGTAACTGAAAGCAAACATCTCCAGAATATACACATAAAACATAACACATATTTTGATATAAATTTATGCCTGAATATATTATTTGTAAAATGACTCTAAAATTTTGAGGTCAATGCAAAATATCTTGTGACAGTTCTCAAATTCAATTACATCACTGTGGTCTTCTTTGCAGCAAAGAAATATTGACACATTATTTTTTACATGAGTAATATCAGCTTCAAACTCTACATAAAATAGAAATGTATCTACATTTCACAAAAAATGCAGATTCTTTCACAATCATTTTTGTAGCTGATTGTTGGTAGAATACTATAGTTTATAATATACTGATTGTTGTAGAAAGCAATTATTTAATCAAATAATATAAATTCATTGCAATTAATAAGTATCTAGTTGTACAGTTGTGACACATTATTGATGATGAAGTTACTGTTAAAAATTTTAACAGTTTTATTGAGGTGCTATTAATAACATCATGAAATTTACTCCATATTTCAATAATTCCAGCAAATTTTTAAATTTTACAATGTGTATTATGCTTTGGCTTAATTTATTTTTGTATTTGTATGTAATTTTTCATCTAAAGTGATGTGAATTTTTCATTTGATATATGAAATATGGAAGGTTTTCATTATAATATATTCTCAATCCAGTTTTCATTTCCCAGTTCCTCTGAGACACTGTACACCTTCACCTCCATCAGAATCCACACAACTTTTTTTCCTTGTCAGAAAACAAATAAGAATCATAGTCTATTTTGTAACCTTTCTGCCATTCTAAAAATAAGCATCTTCCCAATTTGTGGTCATTCTCTATTCCTATGACAAGAATCAAAGAACCAACGACTTAACTCCATGCCTTTACAGACATACAGTTTTTATTATTTCCTGTGACTGAGATCTTGTGAAGTGTTTCCTATTATATCTGAATTATTCAGTTGACATTTGGGTTTCTGGGTCAATCCTTGTATGAACATGCATAATTACTTCATTCCTTATTATTTTTCCCTCTTTCTATTGTTATGAATTTCAAGTATCTGTTTCTCTACACATTTTCTTTTACAAAAGAAACCTATTTAAATTGGCATGGTACATGCATTTGATAACATACAAAATCCAACTAATTCTGTTCATGCATGCATATGCCTGGTAGAGGGCCATCCACTGGAATATCAGATGTCTCTAAGTAGCCACATCCATGAATAAGAATGTTTTCCTCTCCTTCAGCAACAGCTGTAAATAACTCCAGAGTAAGAAGAATAGAAACAGCCTTCTTTATCCATGCTGGAACATGTTCTGGCTTAATATTTTTAAATTTTATATATTGTGTGAGTGTAACAAAAGCAAATGAGGTCCTGAAACAGCAAAGACAGAATTTCACAGTACTTTTCCTGATCCTCTGAATCTTATTGTTTCTGTCTCTTCTGTAAAGTTTCCTGAGCCATACTGGTGGTTGTGATTGATATGGACATTACATTTAGGACTAGCCTTCGCAGGCTCTTATTTTCAGAACTTACACTATATATCTCCGTGCTGACCACTACATATTGTCAAAGGATGCTTCTCTGACACAGTATGAAAGAAACCTAGGTGTATAAATTGTGGACATAAGCATAAATATTTAGAAAACAATTTGACCACATGATGAACATACTCATGGGCTTTTGAAAAGAATTATAGTACAAGCCATGAAATCCCTTCCTGAGGAATGGGCCTCAGATCCAGTCAGAATACGGTGATTATCCTATGTCTGTAAATGTAAGTTTTAGTAGCAGATGTAATTATTGTCTCAAAGGCTTACTACTGTATAACCTCACTATTTGTAATTACTTCTCACTCTGGCTGGCTGGTTCATCTCAGCTGTTCTGGTCAAATTTGTCTCAAAGCTGACAGATTCAAACTGACTTCTCTTTTGCTTCTCACTGGATTGCTCAATTTGGAAAGAACTGCCTCAAAACTCCTTGAACTGCACTGTACTTCCTACACAGAACTTAACTGAACTCTATTCTACTGAACTGCTCTGCAGTCAAATGAACTACACTGTGTAAACCTATGTGAACTAAACCCCACTTAACTGAACTGCTCTAGTCAACTGAACTCAACAGGGATGACTCCCACTTGACAAACTTTCTCTCCCTACACTGTTCTTAAATAGCTTCTCTTCCCTGTGCTATTCTCTTGGGAATTGGGCATATCCTATCTCTAACCCATTCTCTCAAATCTTTCTCTGATTTATCACTTTGTCTGTCCCTCAATAGACATTACAGTTAAACTTGGATTCTTCCTTCTACAAACTAAATTTACCTTAAAGGTGTATGCTAAGGGTATGCCTGTATTCCAGACAGATTGATTAAGAGTACATGGCTTAGGCCGGGCATAGTGGCGCATGCCTGTAATCCCAGCACTTGGGAGGCAGAGGCAGGCGGATTTCTGAGTTCGAGGCCAGCCTGGTCTACAGAGTGAGTTCCAGGACAGCCAGGACTACACAGAGAAACCCTGTCTCAAAAACCAAAAAAAAAAAATGCATTCCAGCTGGATTGTAAAGACCTCAGTATTTGGATATAATATCTCCTGAGAGTAGTCATGCTGCTGGATTAAAATTTCTCTACATATTCCAGTTATTGCTACTATTACATGAATGAGCAGCTCTTTATTGGCAGGTAAATATTATAACATTCATGATCCAATGCTTGGTAAAAATATTAATATCTGTTCACCTTGAAGACAGCTAGACAGAAGGAAATATCTTAGTTTCAATTTTTCTAGGTTAAACTCCTCAAATATGTGATGTCTTCATACATTGGCTTTTATCATGTTTTGTGGATAGACAAGGACAAAAGGAATATATAAGAAAAATGTATACATGTATTCAGTAAATTATTACTCAGTTGTCAAAAATATGTGAGATTTAACTGTAAAATATTGGCTCTGGAAAAATAATACTGAAGGAGGTAACTGAAGCGAAGAAGACAAATATCACAGGTTCTCTCTCATATTAAGATCTCAACTTCAAATATCTAGTTGTCTCTGTCTTTGAGCATGTACTAAAGCTAAGAAAGTAGAAAGAGATCTTGTGGATGTTAATGGAGGGGAGAACAGGTAAAATAAAAGTGGAGAGGTGGAAAGGCTTAATCAGAGAGAGGTGTTGGAGTATGGCAAAGCAATGGTTTGGAGACGGAGAAGCACTTATGCTAAGGACGAATATATAAAAAGCCATATGAAAAATATTGTGATGGATAATCTTTGTTGTCAACTTGATGATATCTGTAATCAACTAGAATACAGACAGCTGGCGAATCCTGTTGGGATTGTCTTGATTTGATCATTTGAGTTGAAATGACTGTATTAGTCAGGGTTCTCTAGAGTCACAGATCTTATGGAATGTCTCTCTATTTTGAGGAAATTTATTGTGATGATTTACAGTCTGTAGTCCAACTAAAACTCAACAATGGTCTTCTGTGAACAGAAAATCCAAGAATCTAGTAGCTGCTCATTCCCAGGAGGCTAGTTGTTTCAGCTGGTCTTCGGTAGACATAAGGTTCCAACAGATGTGCTAGGAATTAAATGCAAATCGGCAAAGGAGATGAATCTTCCTTCTTCCAATGTCCTTATGTAGGTCTCCAGCAGTGGATGTGGCCCAGATTAAAGGTGTGTACCACCAAACCTGGATCTGGGACTTGTTTTGTTCCAAATTGACCTTGAACTCGGAGATCTCCTTGCCTTATTCTCCTTAGGCCTGTACTACCTTGCCTGGACCTCAACTTTTCATAGTCTCTAGCCCTCAAGATCTCCATGCCACCACGATCCAGGTCAGAAACTTTTGTGTCTTCCAGCTTCAAGATCTGGATCATAGGTCAGCCCTATAATTCTGGATTGTAGTTCATTCCAGATATAGTCAAGTTGACAACCAGGAATAGCCTTTACAGTGACCCAACCTAAATCTGGGTCATATCTAATGGTGGTAACCTGCCTAATAGAACAGTGAATAAGTAAGTTCTTGCTTGTTTCCTGTATGTCCTCACTCCTGGCTTGCAGAGGTATTACTTCATTAATATTAGAAACTACTTGTTCAGGATTCAACATAGACGGAATGACAGATGCTCTTTATGAATTTCCTGGGACTCCAGCACCAAACTGGAGTTCCTGAGAAATCCACTCAGGAGGATTATGCAACTACTGGACTGTTGATGTTTCTATAAAAAGACACCCATTATTTAGCTACTTGGAAGAGAGCCTCCAAGACACTACACTCAGTTCTCTATGAAAATATATAGTCTATTAGTTCTGTTTCTTGTGAGACCTTATGTCTCACAAACAATTTAAAAGGCATATAAGAATAGTCAGATTCAGAAGAGATAGGCTTTGCTGCTGCTTGAACTGAGCAAGTGGAACCAGCTACCCAAGAACTATCCCTCACCTCAAGCCGTACTACAGAGCAATTGTGTTAAAAACTGCATGGTATTGGTACAGAGACAGGCAAGTATATCAATGGAATAGAATTGAAGACCCAGAAATGATCCCACAAAGTTATGGTCACTTGATCTTTGATAAAGAAGCCACAACTATCCAGTGGAAAAAGGATAGCCTTTTCAACAAATGGTGCTGGTTCAACTGGAGGTCAACATGCAGAAGAATGTGAATTGACCCACTCTTATCTCCTTGTACTAAGATCAACTCCAAGTGGATCAAGGACCTCCACATAAAACCAGACACACTGAAACTAATAGAAAAGAAACTTGGGAAGACCCTGGAGGACATGAGCACAGGTGGAAAGTTCCTGAACAGAACACCAATAGCTTATGCTCTAAGATCAAGAATTGACAAATGGGACCTCATAAAATTACTAAGTTTCTGAAAGGCAAAGGGCACTGTCAAAAGGACAAAACAGCAATCAACAAATTGGGAAAACATCTTCACCAACCCCACATCCGACAGAGGGTTTATATTCAATATATACAAAGAACTCAAGAAGTCAGACCCCAAAGAACCAAATAACCCTATTAAAAAATGGGGTACAGAGCTAAACAAAGACTTTTCACTGAAGAAATTCAGATGGCTGAGAAGCACCTTAAGAGATGTTCAACATCATTAGTCATCAGGGAAATACAAATCAAAACAACCCTGAGACTCTACCTCACACCAATCAGAATGGTTAAGATTAAAATTTCAAGAGACAACAGGTGCAGGAGAGGATGTGGAGAAAGAAGAACACTCTTCTACTGTTGGTGGGATTTCAAGATGGTTCAACCGCTCTGGAAATCAGTCTGGTGGTTCCTCAGAAAATTGGACATGACACTTCCAAAGGACCCTGTCATAACACTTCTGGGCATATACCCAGAGGATTCTCCTTCATGCAATAAAACACATGCTCCACTATGTTTATAGCAGCCTTGTTTATAACAGCCAGAAGTTTGAATGAGCCCAGATGTCCCTCAAAGGAGGAATGGATACAGAAAATGTGGTATATTTATATAATGGAAAACTCAGCAATTAAAAATAATGAATTGATGCAATTTGTAGGCAAATGGTTGGATCTGGAAAATATCATCCTGAGTGAGCTAACCCAATCACAAAAGAATATACATGATATGCAATCACTGATAAGTGGATCTTAATGAGCCCTGAACCTCTGAATACTCAAGGCATAATTAGCGAATCAAAAGATTCCCAAGAAGAAGGAAGGAGAGGACCCTGGTCCCGAAAAGACTGGATTAAATTTTATAGGAGACTACCAGAACAGAGAAATGGTGGTGGTGGTGGGGTGTGATTGGGGAATGTGCAACGGTAAGAGAACTTATGGGACATATGGTGAGAGGGGAACTGGGAAAGGGGAAAGCCTTTGGAATATAAACAAAGAATATAGAAACTAAAATAAAAAAGAAGAGATAGTATACTTCAGTTTGGATGATCAAACAGGAATTGTGCATACAGGATGAAGGGAAGGAGCTAGCTGTGAGGAAGTCTAAAATAAAAATGTATGTAAAGGGCTTATGGAAATCTACTAGTTAGTAAGGGAATTCATTAAATATAATGTAAAAATAAGATTATTTCAGATATACCCTGTATATGTGGACAGTAGTACTTCTAGAATGCACAAATTATTAAATCAAAAATATAGTACAATATATGGTTATATTTCTCTGTGGGTTGGGTTAAAGAAGCCTTGATTGACTCAAAAGAAAACAACAACAACAACAACAACAACAAAACTATAAACTACCACTGTTGCCTTTGTTGGTAAATTTTTAAAAATATTATTATAAACTGATACATGTTAACAAAAGTTATCCTTTTATATTAATACCAATACCCAAGGAGTACTAATTTAATACTCATTTCATCCAATTATATATTTAAATGTTTTACTTTTCATATAAACAATTATAGATGTTAGTAAAAATAAATTCATCAACTATAGGGTAGAAAGAGGCCACATATAAAACACTCATTTACATTGTTTTACTTAAGACAATAGATAATATATCAGGGTGAAAAGTGACATGAGAAATTTTGGGAATATATTCCACTTGCTGATTTCTCAGAAAATTTGGAGTAGTTTTAATTCAGGACCCAGCTATATTACTCCAGGGCATATTTCCAAAAGATGATCCACCATACAATATTTGCTCAACTATGTTCTTAGCAGCTTTATTTGTAAAAGCTAGAAACTAGAAATAACCTAGATGTCCCAAGCTAAACCATGGATAAAGAAAATGATGTTCATTTATACAACAGAATATTACTTAGTTATTAAAAAGAACTGCATAATAAAATATTTGGGCAAAAAAGGATGTTTGTACAGGAATAGAAACCCTGATTAAGACAGGTGGCATCCTGGGACTTTTCTGGGACCTGGGACTGGGGAGTCTTCCTTCATTCTTTTTTAAATTGGATATTTTATTTATTTACATTTCCAATGTTGTCCCCGTTCCAGGTTTTCCCACCAGAAACCCCTTATGCCATTGTCCTTCTCCCTGTTTTTATGAGAATGCTCACCTACCTCCCCACCTCCTGCCTCCTACCCTGACGTTCCCCTATACTTGGGCATTGAGCCTTCCTCTGACCAAGGGCCTCTCCTCCTATTGATGTCCTACAAGTCCATCCTCTGCTACATATGCTGCTGGAGCCATGGGTCCCTGGTACTGTTCTTGTGAACCAATGCCGTAATGAATAAAGGAGTTTATCACTGGTCAAGTACGTGGGACTTCTGGTTTGTATGGAGGAAGAGAAGAAGCAGGAGAGAATGAAGCTCTTAAGATTCTTGGTCATGGCGGATCCCAAAGGATTTCCCACCAGAGGAATCAGAGTTTAATAGGGCTTACAAGATTAGGTTTTAGTTGTTGCACCCTGAGACTGTGTTACCATTGTTTCTGAACTAAGCTCGTGTTGTGGTTTCCTTCATGTGGTTGCTTGTCTGGGTTCAATAGAGAAAGGTATGGTGGTAAAGTGTGGGTTTGTCTGAGGTGCTCCACAAAGGTCGTGAGGGTGTTTCTCCACCCACCCCACTCCCACCACTTACATATTAGGATGGTGAACTATGCCTGGGCAGCATAAAGTCAGAGGAACCTTTGATGGAGGTTCATAGTGATCCTTTTTATACATCCCACTCAACAGGACCCTCCATGTGTACTCTGGTTGAAGATTTAGTCCCAGGGAGCTCTTGGGAGTCTGGTTGGTGATATTGTTATTCCTATGGGTTGCAGACCCCTGCAGCTCCTTTAGGACTTTCTCTGATGCTTCCATAGTGGACCCCATACTTAGTTCAATAGTTGGCTGCAAGTATCCTCCTCTGTATTTGCCAGGCTCTGTCTGAAAAAGCCTCTCAGGACACAGCTATATCAGGCTTCTGTCAGCAAGCACTTCTTGGCAACCCCAATAGTGTCTGGGTTTGAAGTCTGTATATGGGATGAATCCCCAGGTGGGGCAGCCTCTGGATGGCCTTTCCTTAAGTCTTTGCTCCATACTTTGTCTCCATGTTTCCTGATGTGAGTATTTTGTTCTGCCTTCTAAGAGGAACTGAAGCATCCATATTCTGGTCGTTCTTCTTCTTGAGCTTCTTTCAATAACAAACCCAACTTGACCTATCCCATTCAAGAGGGTCTAGTCTTGATACTGTTGATGACATGCTGCTATGTTTCCAGATAGGACCTTCGAATAACTGTGTTCTGACAAGTTTCATCCAGCAGCTGATAGAAACAGTTGAAGAGATGCACAACAAAACAGTAGGTGGAGTGTGAGGAGTCTTGTGGAAGAGTAGGGGCAAGGATTGAGGGAGTCTGAGGGATCACAAATAGAATAAGAAGACCTTCAGTCATCTGACCTGGGCTTATGGGGAGTCACAGAGTAAACCAACAAACAAAGAGCATGCATGGGCAGCCCTAGGCCTTCTATACCAAGAACCAGCCTCAGCTTGGAGAGGGGGTCCTGAGGAAGGGGTGTTGGGGAGTTTGAAAGAATAATTCAACTGAGTACAGGTTGACAGAAGTGTGTTCTGCTTGAGATAGATCTCCAGAGAGCTCCAGACAGCTATCCTATTGCAGAATAAAGTCCAGTCTTTAATTTACATATCAATTCAGTTGTCCACCACAGGTTTCCTTTTGATTATCTCATGAATCAGCATGTTATGATCTTAGACCCTTGATCCTTAGGAAAGGCACAAGCACATTTTTTTAACAAGGCAAATGAATTCAGAGATTAGCCTGCCTTTGTAAGCACAGACAATAAGCTAGCTTCATAGAATTTTGCTCTGAGATAACCATTCCCACCAAGCCTGGGCCTAACTCACTTGGACAACTCTGTCTAAGGCTGACTTTGACCTCAGGAATCTGTGTACCTTTGTAAGCACAGCAATAAACTTAGGTGGGTGGGATCTTGCCCTGCAATCACCCACTCCCCAAATCTCTTCATCTTCCTCCATCTTTCTGACAAACTGGCTCATAGTGTAGCTGCCTCTGCTTTATTGGGTTCATGGAGCTGCTCCTAGAATTCATATCACATCCCTATATTTTGCATAGTTGAGAAGCCCTGTTTATATATTTTAGAACTCATGTTTTATTTTATAATGTTCTTTCCCACAACTTTAAGGTCTGTCCAGAAGCTCATAGCTTTTACCATTTTGCTAAGGATGTTAGACACACCTTTACCTCCTGGATTCATGCTACTTCTAATTATCATGGAGTCATTAACCTTGGCAGCAAGAACATTCTCTGGTAACATCTCCAGGGAGAACAACTCCAGGAAGAAGAACATAAGGTAAATTATGTGCATTATTCAACAAACAAGCCTCATGCCTAGTAACCATGAGCACTTGTGGAGGCCCACACCCTGCTAGCTAGCTCTCCTTCTGGGGCAGCTACTGGGTTATACCGTTCCTTCCACATGGCCATGCAGGACTTGGCACCCACACACATATGTAGCATTTGTGCAACTTGGTCTTAATGTGGGTTCTCTAAAAATCTGAGTGGGATGCTGTCTCTCATTAATTTGCCTGCCTTTGGATCCCTTTCCCCTAGCCAAGCTGCCTTATCTGGCCTCAGTGGGAGAGGATGTGCTTAGTCCTGTTGAGACTTGATGTGCCATGGTGAGTTGGAACCTATGGAAGTTCTCTCAAAAGAAGGGAAGAAAATGTGAGGGAGGCACTGGGAGGAGAGGAGGAAGTAGACTCTATCATGAAGTAAAGTGAATATATGCATAAAGTAATAATAAAAATATCGGAATGGATTGACAAAGCTATTATTTTTTCTGTGTTGTGAGATGTCACCATACTCTCATTTCCACACTATTCATGTTGGTTTATAAAGCCAATGATATATGTGTGTGCAAGTGTGTGTGTGAGTGTGTGTGTGTGTGTGTGTGTGTGTGTAATTATTTAGTACTAGTAAAAAAAAACACTCTTACTAAATATTATTTCTCTCTAATTTTCCAGGAAGATGGCTATTGCCTTTGTACCCTGCTAGCCAATGGGAAGTAAAGTGAGTTTATTATATATAGAAACCTTTCACTCCATAAGGCAGCTTTAGGTTAGTATTAAACTTGAGGCCATGTAAATTCTTTCTTAGAAGGAGCAAATCGATGCTAATGAGTATCATGGTGAGAATCCTCTATTGCTCACTATGTGGCTTCTGAGCGAACATTAATCCAGCAGCTCTGGGAATGTTGATTCCTAAACACAAAAGCCTCCCTCTCTTTAATTTTAGTCATTTGTTATTATATATTTAGAACAAAGAAACATTATATGCAACCCTGCTGTCATGCTCAGGGACAACCACAGTTAAAAGCTGGACAAAGAGACAAGTAGGATTAAAAAAAAAAATCAAACGACTTCTGAAAAAACTCAGATGGCTGCAAGCAGCAGCAATTGGAGTGGAAGGGAATGTATTGTATAACTTGGACACAATGATAGAAGCATAATGAATAACATGCAGACGAAGGACCTTGGATAACAGTTTGCCAGCATGAACCATAATGTTCTGATTATCAGTCTTCTGAACCTTCAATGAACTATCAAATTCTTTGTGCCGACATATTCCGAACACTAAAGCATGAAGTTGTGGTGGTCTGGATATGCTTGGCCCACAGGAAGCACTATTAGTATATGTACATTGTTGGACGAAGGGTATCATTGTGGGAATGAGCTTTGAGGTCCTAGGTGTAAGTTCCTCCCAGGGTGGAAGAGAGTCTTCTCCTGACTGCCTTTGAATCAAAAACTCTTGGTAACTCCAGCACTATGTCTGCCTGTATGTTGCCAGGTTTCATGTCATGATGACAATGGGCTAAACCTCTGAAACTGGAAGCCAGCCCCAATTAAATGTTTATAAGTGTTGCCTTAGTCATGGTGTATGTTCACAGCAACAGAAACCCTAAGACAGGAGTGAAACAACAAAGGGTATTTCTCCTTTCTGAGTGCCACTTGTTGGATTTCTCTGTTTGTGTGATTTCATCTCCTTTTCTATTTTCAGAATACTTCCGACAGTCTGATTTAGAAAGGTTTGAGTGACAGAAACAATATAGTTTGAAAGGAAGAGAGTAAAGGCTTCATAACAAAAAATTTAATTGCTTAGAATCACAAGAGGATTCATGAATTAAAACAAAAACAAAACAAACCAACAAAAACATGAGACAAATCTTCGTCATCTGTGCCCTTTTGAAATACATTTTCTGGATAATTTGATAGACATGCCTGCTAATATACCACATTTATATGATTTAGTCATGACTTCAGATTATCCCTCATTAGAAGTTGATTGACATGTCTCATTTTGAGATTTCATTCATCTAAGTCCATAGCTTTAATATCCTCGAACCATTGTGGCAGTTTCAGGGAAACATATATTATTAAATATACACACAGACAAAAGGACAGATGGAATAAGGACAGATAAGATAGTGTTAAGACAACGTAATTACTTTTTTATAGAAAATAGAACACGAACCTCAAAAACTGGACATTGTTATTTTTTTTCCTACTTCTAATTTGCAAACAGGTTCCTTTTATCAGAAATATCCTGAGCCTTTCAGTCAGGGATTTTTGAATCTTGAGCCAACAATAGTCCTTTTCCCAGACAGTGAGTAATATCATTATGATGGGGGACTGAGGTTGATGGATGGCCTGATTTGCTGCTGTGACTATAGTAGAAGTATCCTCTCCCATATCCACTTTCCATATAGTTTCTTAACCTTGGATTATAATATCATGCTTTTCTGGCTGTTATCATTTCCCAAAGTTGTAAATGTTGGAATCTAATATGCTCCAAAACTATCACAATCATTTCTCAAGAATTAGAAAAAAACACTACATAAAATATCCACAATAATTTTTTTAAAAAATACAGATACTAGCTGCAATGAGTAAAAATACTGTATGTTTATTTAGTTTCATCATGTGGTTTGAAAAAAATGTACATACTACATATAAGCATTTAAGATGAGGGATAGAAAACGCCTTTAGAATTAACTAAAGAAATTGCAAGGGACTTTGTTGATGAAGATAAGAAAATATATTAATCTTTTACTTCCTGAAATAAGGATTTTCTAAGTTTAGATTGTAACTGTGGTTTTATGTCATACATGCCGATAACCTCCTAGTTAACTTTTGTGAGTCTAACAAAGGACTCCCTGCAGCTTTACATCAGGATCACTGAATGGCGGTGATTTCTATAGAATAATAATTTCTACATGAATAGAGACTGAAAATATTCATTGTTGATGATAATGACTTCCACCTTCATTATTAATAAATTCTCATTGGAAAAAAATGATTAGGTGACTTTATAAGATGTAAGGGTAATATAATGGAACTTTTAGGGTGACAAAGACTGATTCTAATGAACACTTCATGAGAACCACATAGTTTGACTAATTCACATAATCATTCTGCTTATATTTTGACTTCTGAAAAATCAAAGGATATCCCTAGCATTCTCAAGGGGAGGAGTTCTTCCCTAATCAAGCAATTACCATCACATCAACTAAACAGTAAACATTACATGAATTTCCACACTGATTTATGTCCCTGAATTTTAGGAATTGCTTCAAAGTTTTAATTTTATGTAAATAAAATAATCACAACTTTCTTAACCAATTGTTACCTAAACATGGAAGGTTTTTATTGTGACTGGAATCTGCTTTTTGTGTGGATTAATATTTAATGCACTTAGGCCACAGAGAACACCAATGCTGAAGTCAGGAAGGCACAGTCACAGGAATAAGGAAAGTCTAGTGTGGGAATCCAGGTTTTTGTGAAGTTGATTGGTTCTCTGTACAAGTTTACATGGCATTGTACTTTACAAGTTGTTTTTATTTTATTTTTCTCTGCCGGGAAATGTTTAACACTGTTCTGCGTATGAGTTCAGTCATTGTGCAACACACTGATTTCTGCCACTGGCTCCAAAATGATTTTGTGCATTTCCCACTTCTTCCAGATGAAAATGAAGCAGGCTCCTACCTCAACATTGTGCTCTATTTTTTCCTGGATACTTTCTTTATTTACATTATTTTTTTATTTTTATTTTCTATATTCTTTGTTTACATTGCAAATGATTTACCCTTTCCTGGTTCCTCCGACCCCAAAAATCCCATAAGCCCTCTTCCCTCTGCCCATTCCCCAATCAAACCCCTCCCACTTCTCTGTCCTGGTACTCCCCTACAATGCTGCACCAAGCGTTTCCAGGACCAGAGCCCTCTCCTTCCTTCTTTTTGGGAATGATTTGATATGCGAGTTTTGTCTTGAGTATTCAGAGCTTCTTGGCTAATATTCACTTATCAGTGACTGCATTCCATGGGTGTTCTTTTGTGAATGAATTAGCTCACTTAGGATGATATTTTCTAGTTCCAATCATTTCCCTATGAATTTCATGAATTCGTTGTTTTTAATTGCTGAGCGGTATACCATTGTGTAAATATACCACATTTTCTGTATCCATTCCTCCAGTGAAGTATATCTGGGTTCTTTCCAGATTCTGGCTATTATAAATAAGGCTGCTATGAACATAGTGGAGCATGGGTCCTTATTGCATGCTGGGAAATCCTCTGGGTATATGCCCAGGAGTGGTATAGCAGGATCCTCCAGTAGTATCAAGACCAGGTTTCTGAGGAACCACCAGACTAATTTCCAGAGTGGTTGTATCAACTTACAATCCCACTAGCAGTGGAGGAGTGTTCCTCTTTCTCCACATACTTGCCAACAACTGCTGTTTCCTGAGTTTTTAATCTTAGCCATTCTGACTGGTGTGACGTGAAATTTCAGGGTTGTTTTGATTTGCATTTCCCTAGTGACTAATGATGTTGAACATTTCTTAAGGTGTTTCTCAGCCATTCAAAGTTCTTAAGGTGAAAATTCTTTGTTTAGCTCTGTACTCCATTTTTTTCTTTTGATTTGATTTTTTTGAGACAGGGTTTCTCTATATAGCCCTGGCTGTCCTGGAACTCACTCTGTAGACCAGGCTGGTCTCGAACTCAGAAATCCGCCCACCTCTGCCTCCCAAGTGCTGGGATTAAAGGCATGCGCCATCACTGCCAGGCTCTGTACCCCATTTTTAATAAAGTTATTTGGCTCTCTGGAATCAAACTGCTTGAGTTCTTTGTATATATTAGATATTAGTACAGTGACAGGCTGGTAGATCAATGGAATAGAATTGAAGATCCAGACATGAACCCACACACCTATGGTCACTTGATCTTCAACAAAGGAGCTCTAACCATCCAGTGGAAAAAAGATAGCCTTTTCAACAAATGGTATTGGTCCATCCCTCTGTGGGATGTAGGGTTGATAAAGATCTTTTCACAATTTGTTGGTTGCCATTTTGTCCTTTTGACAGTGTCCTTTGCCTTATAGAAACTTTGTAATTGTATGAAGTCCCATTTGTCAATTCTTGATCTTAGAGCATTGGTGTTCTGTATAGGAAATTTCCCCCTGTGCCAATGTGCTCAATGCTCTTCCCCAGTTTCTCTTCTATTACTTTCAGTGTGTCTGGTTTTATGTTGAGGTCCTTGATCCATTTGGAGTTGGGCTTAGTACAAGGAGATAAGAATGGATCAATTTGCATTCTTCTGCATGCTGACCTCCAGTAGAACCAGCACCATTTGTTGATAAGGCTATCTTTTTTCCACTGGATGGTTTTTGCTCCTTTGCTGAAGATCAAGTGACCATAGATGTGTGGGTTCATGTCTGGGTCTTCTATTCTATTCCATTGATCTACCTTCCTGTCACTGTACCAGTACCATGCAGTTTTTAACACTATTGCTCTGTAGTACTGCTTGAGGTCCAGGCTACTGATTCCTCTAGAAGTTCTTTTACTGTTAAGAATAGTTTTAACTATCCTGGGTTTTCTGTTATTCCAGATGAATTTGAGAATTGCTCTTTCTAACTGTGAAGAACTGAGTTGGGATTTTGATGGGGATTGCATTGAATCTGTAGATTGCTTTTGGCAAGATGACAATTTTAACTATATTAATCCTGCCAATCCACTAGCATGGAAAATTTTTCTATTTTCTGAGGTCTTTGATTTCCTTCTTCTGAGACCTAAAGTTCTTATCATACAGATATTTCACTTATTTGGTTAGAGTCACACCAAGATACTTTATATTGTTTGTGGCTATTGTGCAGGTGTCATTTCCCTATTTTTTTTCTCGGCCTGCTTATCTCTTGAGTATAGGAAGGCTACTGATTTGCTTGAGTTGATTTTATAACCAGCCACTTTGCTGAAGTTATTAGCTGTAGGAGTTCTCTGGTGGAGTTTTTTGGGTCACTTAAGTGTACTATCATATTATCTGCAAATAGTGATAGTTTGATTTTCCTTTCGAATTTGTATCCCTTTGACCTCCATATGTTGTCTAATTGCTCTAGCTAGAATTTCAAGTACTATATTGAAAAGATATGGAGACAGGGGTAGCCTTGTCTAGTCCCTGATTTTAATGGTATTGCTTCAAGATTCTCTCCATTTTGTTTGATGTTGGCTTAATGGTTTGCTGTATATTGATTTTACTATGTTTAAGTATAGGCCTTGAATTCCTTTACTTTCCAGAACTTTTAGCATGAAAGGATCCTGAATTTTGTCAAATGCCTTTTCAGCATCTAATGAAATGACAATGTGGGTTTTTTTTTCATTAAGGTTGTTTATGTAGTGGATTGCATTGATGGATTCCCATATATTGAACCATCCCTGCATCCTGGGATGAAGCCAACTTGAGCATGGTGAATGATCGTTCTGTTGTGATCTTGGATATGGTTGTCAAAAATTTTATTATTTTTGCATGGATGTTCATAAGAGAAATTGGTCTGAAGTTCTCTTTGTTGGATATTTGTGTGGTTTTGGTATCAGTGTAATTGTAGCTTCATAGAATGAGTTGGGTAGTGTTCCTTCTGTTTCTATATTATGGAATAGTTTTTAGAGTATTGGTGTTAGGTCTTCTTTGAAAGTCTGATAGAATTCTGCACTAAAACCATCTGTTCCTGTGCTTTTTTTGGGTTGGAACTCTATTAATACCTCTATTTCTTTAGGGGTTATGGGATTGCTTAGATGATCTATTTGATCCTGATTTAATTTTGGATTTGATATCTGTTTAGGAAATTGTCCATTTCCTCCAGATTCTCCAGTTGTGTTGAGTATAGTTTTTTGTAGTAGGATCTGATGATTTTTTTGAATTTCGTCAGTTTTTGATGTTATATCTCCCTTTTTATTTCTAATTTTGTTAATTTGGATACTGTCTCTGTGCCCTCTGGTTAGTCTGGCTAAGGGTTTATCTTTCTTGTTGATTTTCTCAAAGAACCAGCTGTTTGTTTGTTTCTACTTGATTGATTTAAGCCCTGCGTTTGATGATTTACTGTCTTCTCCTCTTGTGTGAATTAGCTTGTTTTTGTTTCAGGGCTTTATGTTAGGCTGTTAAGCTGTTAGTGTGTGCCCTCTCCAGTTTCTTTTTGGAGGCACCCAGTGCTGTGAGTTTTCCTCTTAACCCTGCTTTCATTGTGTCCCATAAATTTGGGTATGTTGTGCCTTCATTTTCATTAAATTCTAAAAAGTCTTTGATTTCTTTCTTTATTTCTTCCTTGACCAAGTTATCATTGAGTATTGTTCAGCTTCCATGTGTATGTGTGCTTTTTGTTGATTTTGTTGCTTTTGAAGACAACTCTTACTCCATAGAGATCTGATAGGAGGCATGGAATTATTTCGATCTTCTTATATCTATTGAGGTCTGTCTTGTGACCAATTATATGGTTGATTTTGGAGAAGGTACTATGAGGTATTGAAAAAAAGGTATATTCTTTTGCTTTAAGATGAAATGTTTTATATATATATATATATATATATATATATATATATATATATATATATATAAAATCCAACTGATCCAAAGCTTCAATTAGTTTCACTGTGTTCCTGTTTAGTTTCTGTTTCCTAATGGTTCTTTGAGGAGAGTGGAATGTTGAAGTCGCCCACAATTATTGTGTTAGGTGCTATTTGTGCTCTGAGCTTTAGTAAAGTTTCTTTTATGAATGAGGGTGCCCTTGCATTTAGAGCAAAATCAATTCTTCATAGATCTAGAATGAGCAATTATCAAATTCACTGGAGGTCAACATGCAGAACAATGCGATTTGACCTACTCTTATCTCCTTGCACTAAGATCAACTCCAAGTGGATCAAGGACCTCCACATAAAACCAGACACACTGAAACTAATAGAAAAGAAACTGGGGAAGACCCTGGAGGATATGGGCACAGGGGGAAAGTTCCTGAACAGAACACCAATAGCTTATGCTCTAAGATCAAGAATTGACAAATGGGACCTTTTAAAATTACAAAGTTTCTGTAAGGCAAAGGACACTGTCAGAAGGACAAAACAGCAACCAACAAATTCGGAAAAGATCTTCACAAACCCCACATCTGATAGAGGGCTAATATCCAATATATACAAAGAACCCAAGAAGTTAGACCCCAAAGAACCAAATAACCCTATTAAAAATGGGGTACAGAGCTAAACAAGAAATTTTCACCAGAAGAAATTCGGATGGCTGAAAAGCACCTTAAGAAATGTTCAACATCATTAGTCATCATTTTCCCTCCTTCATTGGCGTTTTCCACCTATTATCCTTTGTAGGTCTGGGGTTGTGGAAAGTTATTGTGTAATTTTGGTTTTATCATGGAATATCTTGGTTTCTCCATCTATGGTGATTGAGAGTTTTGCTGGGTATAGTAGTCTTGGCTGGCATTTGTGTTCTCTTAGAATCTGTATGAGATCTGCCTAGGATCTTCTAGCTTTCACGGTCTCTGGTGAGAAGTATGGTGTAATTCGGATAGGTTTTCCTTTATATGTTACTTGACCTTTTTCTCTTACTTATTTTAATATTCTCTTTTTATTTAGTACATTTGGGCTTTTGATTATTATATCACCAGAGTTATTTCTGTTCTACTTGAGTTTGTTTGGAGTTCTGTAGGCTTCTTGTAAATTCATGGGCATCTCTCTCTTTAGGTTAGGGAAGATTTCTTCCATAATTTTGTTGAACATATTTGCTGGCCCTTTAAGTTTTAAATCTTCACTCTCTTCTATACCTATAATCCTTAGGTTTGGTCTTCTCATTTGGTCCTGGATTTCCTGGTTGTTTTGGGTCAGGAGCTTTTTTCATTTTTCATTTTCTTTGACTGTTGTATCAATGCTTTCTATGGTATCTTCTGCAGCTGAGATTCTTTCCTCTATTTCTTGTTTTCTGTTCTTGATATTTGCATCCATGACCCCTGATTTCTTCCCAAGGTTTTCTATATCCAAAGTTGTCTCCCATTGTGATTTCTTAGTTGTTTCTCCTTCTGTTTTCAGATCCTGCATGGTTTTGCTCAGTTCCTTCACTTGTTTGTATTTTCCTGTAACTCTTTAAGAGAATTTTTTGTTTCTTCTTCATGACTTCTGCCTGTTGACTCAAATTCTCCTGAATTTCATTAAGTGATTTTTGTGCTTCCTTTTCAAATTTGGAAAGCAAAAGCTGTAGAGGAAAATTCTACCATTATTTCCATTGTTCATTGTCAACACTGACAACCCAACTCTGATCACTGCTTTCCATACTCTGATTTATACTATGGAAAGTTAATGAGCCCCTTGTTCTTATGACGAGCATAACACAGCTCTTCCTTTTACTCTTATTCTTCCTTTCCATCTTATTCAACTGAACAGGTTCAGAAAAATAACTCTTCGTAATGAATCTGGACAGTTATCACCCAGTGCAGGTGGGGAGAGCACAACTTACTACAGACCAGCTGGAAACATCAAGGTGCAACAGCAATGTATTCTATTAGAACAGGGTAGGTATCCATTTATTTTGTGTGGTGAGTTTTGTGTACATATCTACAGACTGGAGAGTAAAGATCTTTCAATCTTTAGTCGTCTTTGACTTGTGATAGAAATGAAGTAGAGAGGAAACTGAGCTAGGTGCCAAGAACACTGTGGTATATTAAACTATGTTAGAGATAGGAATCAAATGAATCACATAAGCAATAGCACTAGCCTATATTTGTGTGAGAAGAAACATGGAAGAATACACCCCTTCAGGCCTAGACGTTCTTGGCATAACAGAATTTCTTCATATCTCTTTCAGTGGGTACAGAGTATGATCAATAAGAGCTTAAAATGGCACATCAGAAGACGATTGATCTCTGAAATTTCCCTAAATCCTACTGAGCTCCAATAAGGTCCATGAAGTACAAATGAGAAAATGAGATTAACCATTTCCCATTTTAGAATACAGAAAGCATTTTAGAAATCTCAATAAACATATTACTTTCCTTCAATTATCAGTTTCTATTCCAGATTTAGTTTATTATTAAAATTGAACATTTTGAATGACTTCTTATGCTAAAATATTGCAACACTGGTGAATTGTTCTACTTCTGTGGCCCAGTACTAGCTCAGGGGACAATGCCATTTGAGATTAGAAGGCTGACATTCTAAAGTATGTCTGGCATTTGGACAATATCACTTATACTGGTTGACATCATTTCAATAGAAAAAGGATGATTCCTCCATGATGCAATTAAAGGAAGGTAATGCTTTCATTAAACTTTTAGATTAATGACATTCCTGTATTTATAGTGTTTGTATCCTTAACTATTTAAATTATTCTGATAATAACTTTATGCCTTATGCAACTACTAAACTGCAACATTTTTTTCTTTTTTCTTTTTAAGTACTGTATTTTATAAAATACAGGCACAATCAGACTCTATGTTCTATTGTTTCGTATTTCTTAATGAATACGTTAAACTTTCCTTTTACTGTTTATATACATAAAAATAATATGTTCATTTTAAGTTCTGAGAGGTTCAGTACTTTAAATTATCTTCTATAAATATATATATTTAGAAAATTCAAGACAGGGAGGGTATTCTATACCCTCATCACTCAAGAGGCTGACAGGCAATGACTGGCAGTTTAGGGCATGGTGAGTTTTTGCTTTAAAAATAAAAAGAAAAGCACAAACAAACTAACTAGGAGCCATGGCCAGTCTTCCAAAGGAGCTGAGCTCAATTCCCAGCATCCATGTGGAAGCTCACAGCCATTGATGATTTTGTTTCCAGGGCATCATCTGCCCTCACCTGCCCTCCATTGGGTGCCAGGCATCCACATGGTAAACAGATAGAAATGCAGACAAAAAAGATTTAAAACCTAAACAATGAAACTCTTTAATAATGGTAAAACCTAAAGGAAATTTCTAATTTTTATATTTCTCTAACTTTATATTTTAATACTTTGAATAAATATTTGTTTTTTGAGAGGAACATTTCCTGTTTATAAATTATGGCAACAAATTATTTGAATAGTACAAGTGTATAACTTATCAAGTTACAAAATGAGAAATTTAGGCAGAGAGAGAAAGTGAGTGTTTTTCAAGATCAGACAGTTAGTAAATAATAAAAGCGTTATCGCATTCAGACATTTGAATTGACTGCTTTTTGTACTTCTATTCAGGGTACATGGCCAGTAGGTTGTGGGCTCTAGTCTCTTAATGAAATTACATCTGTGTAATAATTCTGATTTTATGTATCATCTTCACCTAGGAGAAAGCATCCTGTAACAATAACAATCTGAATTATTAATTAGTAAAATGGCTAAATGTATATCTTTATAGCTTCTCTGCTACATTTCCTTAGGGAACTATGTCTGATTTTGAAATACAGGGTGTGTCTTACATGCTTACCCTCTTGTGCGCTGGGGAAGTCTATCATATGGTTATTCTAGAGGAAAATACATAATAATTGTATCTTCTCTTATTTTTTCTCAATTCTCCCCACATCCATACTCCAAAATAACTTATGGCTCTCCATCACTGGGCTTAAATTTGTACACATATATACTGGATGTTCCTGGAAGCCATGCAATCTACATTTTCACCAACTACCATAATGACCAAAAGTTCACTCCGGAAATCCTTTTTACTAAAATCACTAGTATACACCCAAGATTCAGTCCAAAAGCAAATTTTGTTGTCAGTCTTTACAATTACTTTAGTAGATTCTTGCCTGCTGTGCATTTACTCTATCCAGGCCCTCCCATGATACAATCTAGATTTCCTCCTTTCTTTCTGATTACTCCTGATGTTCTCTATAGATTTTTTTTAAAAAAAAACTTTTTCGAATATGTTCAAAATGTAGATCTAAGTGCTGTGATTCTATTGATTTTTATCAATTTAGATAATGGCAAGCCCATCCAAAGCTTCAATTAAACTCTATCTACTGATGGATTCAAAATCTTTAATCAAAAGCCTGACCTTTCTGTATGAACTTCAGATCCATATTTTATGAGCTCCATAGACCTATTTAATATGTTGTCTTAAAATTCTGAAAGCAAACTCATTTCAACATATATCTATAATCACAAAGAAGGGTTTCTATTGGTTCCACCTTATTGAGTGCAACTGTTGTGGGAAGCTTTGTAAGTAACAGGCTCTTTAGTCAGCCACTGCTCAACTCACTCCCTCTCTCCAAGTCACCAGGATGCTCTATCTACTTTTTCTCTGAAAAAGAGAAAGACTCTTCAAGTCCAGAAGAGAAACAAAGCATACTCTCTGGTTGAGTCATCTTACCGGACCCAGATAGCTTTGCTTAACTTATCTATTACAGCCTACTAATACTGATATCGATATCAGGAGATAGAAATGTGTCAGGGAAGGATTAGGACCACAAAGCAATGCTGAAAGAGATTCGTCCTGATTCCTTGTTGTTTCTTCTAAATGAGCATCCTCAACTCAAAGCTATACATGCAAATGTGACAGGAGTCACTTGCACACCTCATGGATGGGCAATTGACCTCTCTACACTTCACTCATTATCAGTTAGTTCTATTGAAAGCTCCACACTAAGAGCTCAGTGTCATGCCCTTTTTGGGGACTGCCCTCTCTCCCTAGGCTACCTTCTTACTCTCTCTCCCTTAAGCTCCCACCCCACATGAACCTATAATAAAGTTTCTATCTAAAACTCACCCTCTATGGTCAGTAGATTTCATTGGTTGAGTTTATAAACATAGACCTTGAGGCTAGTGACTCAATGGAATTTTGTATGGCCATGAGGATGGAGTCCCCGTAACTCACAATTTGAAGCCCACCTGAAGCAAGAGAGAAAACATCCGTCAGACTCAGACACAGCACCTTTCCCTTATCTCTGTGATAGACTTTTAACATAGTCACAAATAATTCTTATTTGAAATCCTTATCACACACGTTTGTGTGTTTTCTTATTTGAGATTCTTGATAGGTATGTGATTTTATTTGGTTCTTTAGATATCATCAAATGTCACACAAGGGAGGTCTGAAGACATATCTTATCTTACTCATGTCTCTTTGAGCTCCCTGCTGCACAGGAAGCAGCCTCAGTCTGCCTATTGGGTGATGAGACTTGTATAGCCAAGGTTTTACTTGGCATCAGGTAGCAGACACGTACCTTTCAAATGCTGAGGCATATAGCTGACTATATTCTGACAGCACATTAGTGAGACAGTTCACCTGAGTCCAGTGAGGATTTCTTATCCATAAAATGATGAGCAATTTAAATCCCTCCATGTCATCTCATGAATATATGTTGATCAACAAGTCTTGATAAGTCCTGGTAAGCTTTTCTAACCTATACACTGAGCTACATTTTTGAAGCATATCATGTCTGCTTAATTTCTTGATGGATGTCAATCATGTTTTGAGTAACATTACTAGACAAGAACATAAAAACAAAAGGCAGAATATTCTGCCATCTATAAACATCTCAAGTTTAATCTTTGGCAGATACCCCATTATCTCTGCATGAGAGTAGATACTTCTCATACATATTTTTCTATGCATATTACATGGTCCAGCACAACCTAATGGTTCCAAAACTTGTATCTCCTGTATTTTTTGTGTATTGACTTACTTATCAGTTTTCAGTCAAATGATCACTTTCACAGGAGGAAAATATATTCACCACTGGTAAAGTCATTACACACCGTAAAAGAGCCTTCAAGCACAACTTGCCTGTCTTTGCTGGAGTCATGAAAATTTTGGTTGTGCATGCATATGATTAATGTCAGCGATTTTTTGGGGGAGACTGTTAACTTTAGGACAGGTTTTAACAAAACCTGCTTGTTTTGTTTTCACTTTCTCATTTGCTGTGATTGACACAGTGTCTGGAACATAGAAAATATTCGGTAAATGGTTGTGGAAGGAATGAATGATCAGAAAATAAACTGGCTGAGATATGTTCAGAGTACTCAGAATCTACTGTGTTTTAATCACAATTGTGAAAGTGTTTCTGTATAATGAAGAAGTACAGGTTGGTGAAGTTTAACAAGCTTAAGAAGCTATTGAGTAGTGAGTTAATATGCAAATGGTCCATTTTGATAACAAAGTATGAAGTAAACAAGCTCTGTTACCCACGACCTTGTACTTCCAAGGATCACTCGGGGTGTTTTAAATGCACAAGTTTCATGTAATTTACTTTAAGGAACACGATCTGTTGAATTTTTGACAATTGTTTTAAGTATGACTGTATTTTTTTCATGTTTGTTAACAGTTTATTTCTCTGAGAATCATTTAAGCCATAATGCATTTCAATAAATTAATCAGATCTGGAAATAGAACCCTGATGACTTGCTTTGTTAAATTTTCTGTGAGAATAATGAAGATGTAAACAAGGAAATAATAGTAATGAGTTAAAATATATTAGGACATAGTCACTGATAAGTGGATATTAGCCTAGAATCTTAGAACACCAAAGACACAATTCACGTACCAAATAATGTCTGACAAGAAGAAAGGAGTGGACACTGGTGCTGGAAAGGATCAAAGCATCAGTGTAGGGGAAATTCAAGAACAGGGAAGAGGGAAGGGGTGGAAGAGGGAGCAGGGGGAGGGAAAAGGGCATGTGGGACCTTTGGGGGGTGGGGAACCAGAAAAAGGGAAAAGAATTGTAAATGTAGAATATATCCAATAAAAAAATATTTTAAAAGAAAAAAATAAAAAAACCTGCTTTACTAAATGAAAATATATAACCATTAGAAGAACCCCAAATCAAGGTGAGTGAAAGTACTCACTCATACGTCCTAATATATAGTATGACTGTCTTTTATCTATTATATTTAAGCTATTTCTAGTCGCCTGTTAAAATATACTCAGACAATATAAACTGACTTTAATATTTGTCTAAGAAAACAACGAATGTGGAAACAGATACTTGCAGAAATCTACAAAGAAAGAAAAAATAGTGATTCTTCAACAACAAAGGAGTTTTGATTATTTTTCATTTTTGGTTTATTTATTCTGCCTTTTTTCCTCTTCCCTAGTCGCTAGTATGTGAAAGCTAATTGCATATAAAGAATGAAAAACTCATGTAGTACTAAGACAGAATGAATCTATGGATTTTTTAAAAAATATATTTAGAGTGATTCAATAATTACTTAAAATGATCTTTTAACTCTTGTCCAATTACAAATTCATGATTCAGATTTTAAAGCAATTGTGATTAAGATGAACATCTCATTTATGGATGATTTAATGTCTTTGGTCACAAAGTAGCAAACTGTCCAAACAAACAAACAAAAATTCTTAAAACTGTGGTATTGATGTATAAACTTGGCTAAATTAATTGAAGTAAAAGTCTATGGAGTTTGTTGGTGGAATAATTGACATGGGTGTCCCATCTCCCCCCCCAAAAAAAATAAAATAAGAAAAAATTGAAAAAGTCAATGCAGTATTAGTTTATATTTTGATAATAGCACCTAGAAAATCAAGATGCTACCAACACTCAATGGCTAATTTCTCTCTCATTTACTTATTTCTCTTTACCTTTTCTATTCTGAAATGATTTTATATGGTATGGCACAAAGTAGGAGATGAAGAAAGGAATGGGTAGGTAGTGAGTAGATAATAAATTGAGATTTTCATAACTCCCCAATATTCCTAAGGAGAAACATAAAAACCCAAGGACAGGCAAACAATTAGTTTACCTACTCAGAACTTCAAATAAGCCAAGTCCAAGAGTACTTACCTTCTGAGATGAGCTTAGGATATATGGAGAGCATTTTCCATGCCACAGAGTAACTTATATAATCTGTCTTTTAATTGGCTAGACACAGATCTTAGTATTGTGAGTGATTCCTTCCCTCCAGCCAACCAGGTTACCTTTCCTTTTCCAATTTGGCTAAATGTTAGGGTAAGGATCAACAAACAATTACCATTTAATATGAAAAATATTGGTTATTAAAAGAAAAAGTACTGCTTTAACAGGCAAGATAACACTTTCTATCAAAAATAACACCAAGTATATGGTGACATGAGTGGACATTCAGTTTTGTAGTCTTAAATTCCTGCCTAAAAATAAATCTTTGTTGAGATAGCTTGTCTTTAACAGTGTGAAAGCATAAAGTAGACTCATTTTTGGGATTTGTAGTTAGATTACAAACTAATCTGTTTAGACTGCATACTAGCCCAAGATAATCCTCTATCATGGTGTGCCATCATTTTTGTGAACTAGGATGTTGTTATCTAAAATGGACACACACACACACACACACACACACACACACACGCACATACACGGACATGCACACACACACACAATTGTTAGTTAGAACACATAATATTTACCATAATAGTTAGCAAACAAAAATTAGATAAGTTAGGAGATATACTAGTCCTTTAAGGTAAATAATTATAGAGGAATTTTAATCAGCAACATTGCTGCTTTAGCATGGGATCACATTCAAAAACCTTCTAGATCTGTGTGATCTGCCTGGAATGACTCACACTTAATTTTCAGCCTGGAAGACAGACAGATATGCCATTAGAATACACCTTAATCCCAAACAACAAAGGCAAAAGTTAGTTTGTAGAAGAAAACAGCCACGTTTGAAAGTATCATAGAATTTAGGAGCAGATATGAGACAAATAGGAATTTCTGGAGTTTAAAATGAATCCCCCTTTGTTTGAAGAGATATGTATGTCTTTCAAAGTAAATACATGTATACTTGTGTATAATGACGTAGATTTAGTTTTTGAACAAAATTTGTGAAAGAATTAGAGAAAGATTTGACAGAATGAGTCAGAGATAGGATACACTCAATTTTTATGAGAGTAGACAGGAAAAGGGAGGCTACTTAGTTTAGCACAGAGTGAGTCAGAAGTGTAGGGTAGGTGAGTGAGTGTAGTTCAGTTACATTCAATTCAGTGCAATTCAGTTAATTCAGTTACATGCAATTGAGTCACGTTGACTTTGTACAGTTCCATTCAGATTCTGTAGTCAATGCAATTCAGTTTGTGGAATTCTGAGGCAATTTTTCCAAGTAGAGAAATTCAGTGAGAGGCCAAGAGAAGTCAATTTGAATCAGTCAAGTTGGAGAGGAGTTTTGAGCCAGAGCAGATGAGTTGAACCAGGTAGCTGGAGTTAAAAAAGAACAAGGAAGGGTAAGCTTATTCAGCAGTAAAACTCTGAGATGGCAATTATATCTGGCAAATAAAATTTACTTTTATAAATAATAATATTAGTTTAATTTAAAATATTTTGTGAGCACAAATCAGAAGAGAGAGGACAGAGCTAAAAGTAATGACATTTAAGAATTTATAGGCGAGTATATTTATTCAATACTTTTGTTTAATAATTGGCCCTCTGGCTTCCTTTTGAATATGAGACAAATAGGAATTTCTGGAGTTTAAAATGAATCCCCCTTTGTTTGAAGAGATATGTATGTCTTTCAAAGTAAATACATGTATACTTGTGTATAATGACATAGATTTAGTTTTTGAACAAAATTTGTGAAATTATGTGAGCAATATTCCATTTTCTATTTCTTAACTTATACTAGGAACATACTATCAATGAAATAAAAATATTCTAAATGATGCTGAGCCTTGCAGTAGAGGTCTCCATCTTGCTGCAGGGTCACAGGTAGAGAGGCCCAGGTATGCAGACTTAATATGTGACTACCATCGCTCGGGTAGAAACCTGCCAGGCTCTTGCCAGTAGCCAGTACCTGGGAGGCTCAGCGTGACATCTCCACGGCCACCTGGCTGTGCACCAATGCAGCTGAGAGCTCCCTGCACCGCGGTCCTCAAAAGCCCTTGCAGCAGAGGTCTCCATCCTGCTGCCAGGTCACCAGTAGAGAGGCCCAGGTATGCAGATTTAATCTGTGACTACCATCTCTCCGGTGGAAACCTGCCAGGCTCTTGCCAGTAGCCAGTGCCTGGGCAGCTCAGCTGAACATTTCCACGGCCACCCGTACACCAACTGGGTGGGTAACAGCCTACCCTGGGGTCCTCTCAGCACTCGCAGTGGTGGTCTCCATCTTGCCGCATGGTTATTGGTAGAGAACCAAGAGGCGGGGCCCAGGCTCACGGGAGGTTCAAACACCAGCCAGTGACAACAAGGCCAACTAACACCAGAGATAACCAGATGGAAAAGGCAAATGTAGGAACGTTACTAACAGAAATCAAGGCAGCATGGCAGCATCCAAAACCCAGTTCTCCGACAACAGGAAGTCCTGGGTACCCCAACACACCAGA
Source organism: Apodemus agrarius (assembly GCA_964023405.1). Lineage (NCBI taxonomy): Eukaryota > Metazoa > Chordata > Mammalia > Rodentia > Muridae > Apodemus > Apodemus agrarius. The sequence continues at coordinate 100,861,293 of OZ030014.1, read as the reverse complement.
AAAAGAAGATTTGGATCTAAAATTACTGGTCAGGATGCTGATAGCAGAACACATAGATAAATCTCTTAAAGAAATACAGGAGAAAATGAATAAAAATTTAGAAGCCCTTAAGAGGCAAACACAAAAATAACTTAAAGAAATTCAGGAGAATATGGATCAAAAAATGGAAGCCAATAAGGGGGAAATACAAAAATCACTTAAAGAAATACAGGAGAACGTGGGTTAACAAGAGGAAGTCATGAAAGAGGAAACACAAAAATCTTTTAAAACACAAACAAGCAAGTGAAAGATCTGAGCAAAACCATCCAGAATGTAAAAACAGAAGTAGAAACAACTAAGAAATCCCAAAGGGATTCAACTTTGGAGATAGAAAACCTTGGGAAGAAATCAGGGACCATAGATGCAAATATCAACAATAGAATACAAGAGATAGAAGAAAGAATCTCAGATGACAAAGATACCATAGAAACCATTGATTCAACAGTCAAAGAAAATGCAAAATGCAAAAAGCTTGTAACCCAAAACATCCAGGAAATCCATGACACAATGTGATGACCCATCCTAAGGATTGTAGGTATAGATGAGAGTGAAGATTTACAATTTAAAGGGCCAGCAAATATCATCTACAAAATTATGGAAGAAAACTTCCCCAACCTAAAGAGAGAGATACCCATGAATATACAAGAAGCCTACAGAACTCCAAATAGACTGAACCACAACAGAAATACCTCCTGTCACATAATAATCAAAACCTCAAATGTACTAAACAAAGAAAGAATATTAAAGGCAGTAAGAGAAAAAGGCCAGTAACATATAAAGAAAGACCTATCAGAATTAGAGCAGATTTCGCACCTGAGACCACAAAAGCTAGAAGATCCTGGGCAGATATCATGCAGACTTTAAGAGAACACAAATTTCAGCCAAAACTTCTATACCTAGCAAAACTCTCAATCACCACAAATGGAGAAACCAAGGTATTCCATGACAAAACCAAATTTGCATGATATCTTTCCACAAACCCAGCCCTACAAAGGATAATAGGGGAAAAACACCAACACAAGGAGGGAAACTACACCCTGGAAGAAGCAAGATAGAAACCTCCTCTCATCAAACCCAAAAGAAGATAAACTCTCAAATATAAAAAATAATTTAAAAAATGTCAGGAAGTAATAATTACTATTCCTTAATATCTCTTAACATCAATGGACTCAATTCCCCAATAAAAAGACATAGACTAACAGACTGGATACGGAAACAGGACCCTACAATTTGCTGCATATAGAAAATACATCTCAGTGTCAAAGACAAACACTACCTTAGAGTAAAAGGCTAGAAGACAATTTTACAAGCAAACGGTCTCAGGAAACAAGCCAGAGTAGCCATTCTAATATCAGATAGTATTGACTTTCAACCTAAAGTCATCAAAAGAGACATGGAAGATAACTTCTTGCTGGTCAAAGGGAAAATCCACCAAGAAGAACTCTCAATACTGAACATCTATGCTCCAAATGCAATGGCACCCTCATTCATAAAAGAAACTTTCCTAAAGCTTAAAGCACACATTGCACCTAACACAATAATTGTGGGCGACTTCAACACTCCACTCTCCTCAATGGACAGATCAGGAAAACAGAAACTACATAGGGATACAGTGAAACTAATTGAAACTTTGGACCAAATGGATTTAACATATATATGTAGAAAATTTCATCCTAAAGCAAAAAAAAACATACCTTTTTCTCAGCACCGCATGGTACCTTTTCCAAAATCGATCATATAATTGGTCACAAGACAGACATCAACAAATAAAAGAAGATCGAACTAATCCCATGCCTCCTATCAGATCACTCTGCAGTAAGAGTGGTCTTCAATAGCAAGAAAAACAACAGAATGCCAACATACACATAGAAATTGAACAATATTCTATGCAATGACACCTTGGTCAAGGAAGAAATAAAGAAAGAAATCAAAGACTTTTTAGAATTTAATAAAAATGAAGGTACAACCTACCCAAATCTATGGGACACAATGAAAGCAGTGCTAAGAGGAAAACTCATAGCCCTGATTGCCTCCAAAAAGAAACTAGAGAGAGCATACACTAGCAGTTTAACTGCACACCTGAAAGCCCTGGAACAAAAAGAAGCTAATTCACCCAGGAGGAGTAGAAGACAGGAAATCATCAAAATAAGGGCTGAAATCAATCAAGTAGAAACAAAGAGAACCATACAAAGAATCAACAAAACCAGGAGCTGGTTCTTTGAGAAAATCAACAAGATAGATAAACCCTTAGCCAGACTAACCAATGGGCACAGAGACAGTATGCAAATTAACAAAATTAGAAATGAAAAGAGGGATATAACAACAGAAACTGAGGAAATTCAAAAAACATGACATCCTACTACAAAAGCCTATACTCAACCCAACTGGAGAATCTGGAGGTGATGGACAATTTCCTAGACAGATATCAAATACCAAAATTAAATCAGGATCAATTAGATCAGCTAAACAGTCCCATAACCCCTAGAGAAATAGAAGGGGGTTATAGAAAGTCTTACAACCAAATAAATTATGGGACCAGATGGTTTTAGTACAGAATTCTATCAGATCTTCAAAGAAGACCTAACACTAATATTCTTCAACTCTTCCACAAAACAGAAAGAGAAGGAACACTGCCCAACTCGTTCTATGAAGCCACAATTTGCTGATACCAAAACCACACAAAGATCCAACAAAGAAAGAGAACTGCAGGTCAATTTCCCTTATGAATATCGATGCAAAAATACTTAATAATATTCTTGCCAACTGAATCCAAGAGCACATAAAAATTATCATTCACCATGATCAAGAAGGCTTCATCCCAGGAATGTACGGATGGTTCTATATATGGAAATCCCTCAATATAATCCTCTACATCAACAAACTAAAAGAAAAAATTCACATGGTCATCTAATTGCATGCTGAAAAAGCATTTGGCAAAATTCAGCATCCTTTCTTGCTAAAAGTCCTTGAAAGAACAGGAATTCATGGCACATACCCAAACATAGTAAAAGCAATATACAGAAAACCAGTAGCCAACATCAAAATAAAAGGAGAGAAACTTGAAGCAATCCCACTAAAATCAGGGACTAGATAAGGCTGTCCTCTCTCTCCATATCTTTTCAATATAGTACTTGAAGTTCTAATGAGAGCAATTAGATAACATAAGGAAGTCAAAGGGATACAAATTGGAAACGAAGAAGTCAAACTATTATTATTTGCAGATGATATGATAGTATACTTAAGGGACCCAAAAAACTCCACCAGAGAACTCCTGTAGCTGATAAACAACTTCAGCAAAGTGGCTGGTTATAAAATCAACTCAAGCAAATTAGTAGCCTTCCTGTACTCAAGGACAAGCAGGCTGAGAAAGAAGTTAGGGAAATAACACCCTTCCCAATAGCCACAAACAATATAAAGTATCTTGGCATGACTCTAACCAAATAAGTGAAAAATCTGTATGACAGGAACTTCAAATTCTTGAAGAAAGAAATTGAAGAAGACCTCAGAAGATGTAAAAACATTTCATTCTCTTGGATTGGCAGAATCAATATAGTAAAAATAGCCATCTTGCCAAAAGCAATCTACAGATTCAATCCAATCCCCATCAAAATTCCAAATCAATTCTTCATAGATCTACAAACAGCAATTCTCAAAATCATCTGGAGTAAGAAAAAACCCAAGATAGCTAAAACTATTCTTAAGAATAAAAGGACATCTGGGGGAATCAATATCCCTGACTTCAAGCAGTACTACAGAGCAATTGTGTTAAATACTGCATGGTATTGGTACAGGGACAGGCAAGTAGATCAATGGAATAGAATTGAAGACCCAGAAATGAACCCACAAAGTTATGGTCACTTGATCTTTGATAAAGGAGCTACAACTATCCAGTGGAAAAAAGATAGCCTTTTCAACAAACGGTACTGGTTCAACTGGAGGTCAACATGCAGAAGAATGTGAATTGACCCTCTCATCTCCTTGCACTAAGATCAACTCCAAGTGGATCAAGGATCTCCACATAAAACCAGACACACTGGAACTAATAGAAAAGAAACTGGGGAAGATCCTGGAGGACATGGGCACAGGGGGAAAGTTTCTGAACAGAACACCAATAGCTTATGTTCTAAGATCAAGAATTGATAAATGGGACTTCATAAAATTACAAAGTTTCTGTAAGGCAAAGGATACCAGCAGAAGGACAAATTGGCAACCAAGAAATTGGGAAAGTATCTTCCCCAACCCCACATCTGACAGAGGGCTAATATTCAATATATACAAAGTACTCAAGAAGTTAGACCCCAAAGAACCAAATAACTCTATTAAAAATGGGGTACAGAGCTAAACAAAGAATTTTTACCTGAAGAAATTCGGATGGCTGAGAGGTACCTTAAGAGATGTTCAACATCAATAGTCATCAGGGAAATGCAAATCAAAACAACCTTGAGACTCCACCTCACACTAGTCAGAATGGCTAAGATTAAAAACTCAAGAGACAACAGGTGCTGGTGAGGATGTGGAGAAAGAGGAGCACTCCTCCACTGTTGATGTGACTGCAAGATGGTACAACCACTCTGGAAATCAGTCTGGAGGTTCCTCAGAAAATTGTGCATTACACTTCCAGAGGACCATGTCATATAACTCCTGGGAATAACCCAGAGGTTTCCCCTGCATGCAATAAAGACACATGTTCCACAATGTTCATAGCAGCCTTATTTATAATAGCCAGAAGTTGGAAAGAATCCAGATGTCCCTCAAAGGAGGAATGGATACAGAAAATGTGGTGTATTTATACAATGGAATACTACTCAACAACTAAAAATAATGAATTCATGCATTTTGTAGGCAAATGGTTGGATCTGGAAAATATCATCCTAAGTGAGTTAACCCAATCACAAAAGATTACACATGAAATTCAATCACTAATAAGTGGATATTAATGAGCCCAGAAGCTCTGAATACTCAATGCCCAATTAGGAAATCAAAAGATTCCCAAGAAGAAGGAAGGAGAGGACCCTGGTCCTGAAAAGACTGGATCCAGTTTTGCAGGAGAGTACCAGAACAGAGAAATGGTGGGGAGGGGTGCGGGGGGGGGCGATTGGGGAATGGGCCTGGGGAAGAGGACTTATGGGACATATGTTTAGGGGGGAACTGTGAAAGGGGAAAGCCTTTGGAATGTAAACAAAGAATATAGAAAGTAAATACAATTTAAAAAAAGAAAAAAAAGAAATGATGCTGAGAGTTTTATACTTTTTATACTCTGAGTTGCATCTCATTTTTAGCATAAATATTATAAATATAAGAGTAGGTTATATATATGTATATAATATGTATATATAATGTCTATGTGATAGGCTTTAGTTTGCTTTGAGAAAGGTTCCCTACTCACTAGCTAGACCTGTAGGAAAGAGAGACCTTGGACTCGCAGAGACTCTTAGGCATTTGCCTCCTGAGTGACTAGACTCCAAGCTTGTGTTATCACATCTGGATACTCCTGGAATTTTGACTATTGAATATTTTAGCCTCAATGTAAAACTTGTTAATAAAGTGTCAAGTTTATTTCATTAAAAATATTTCTATGGTTATGTAGAAGATTTATATGTATTACAGAAAAAAATGGCAATGCTTCCCTTTTCTATAGTCTTCTTTGAGTTAGTACAAGTTTCCCAATAGAATTTTTAGGTTATTTAGATTTTTGAAAATCTTCAGTCATCCAGCCTGCTTAGCAAAAGGCATGATTTCATATGAACTATTAAATGCTCTTCAAATTATAAAACTACAACTCAGGACCTTAGGCTTTTAGCCTATTCCTAATCAGGATTATCTACCAATCATTATATTCAACATTAATCATACTATATTAGGCAAAATATACAAAGTAATTACAAAGTGTATTGTAAGCCTTTCTGTGTATAAAATTTGGCTTTACATGTTGTCAAAATATCTCACTAGAATTGTCTATCCCATTTTTCAGACATGTTGGTAGGAGACAGGACAAGCCTCGTATGGCCCTGATTTGACAGGAAGCAATAAACTTTGGTAGATGACTCCCCAATAAGTGGTTGATTCACTGTGATAAATCCTTGATCCTAGAAATGTTGAGACTTGCCTAATTGGTAGTGAACAGGATGGCCATTTGCTTTGAAGGGAGAATACTTCTACAACCTTTCAATGCTGCTGGTTCTTGAAAGATCTATCAAACCAATAATCGGAACCAGAAACTCAAATGATTCTTTTCTCAGGATACATGTGGGAAACACAAGTACCAAGAGAATAATTTCCCAACATTTATATTCTGTGTTTGCTACATCTTAAGCAGAGAATGATTAGTGAACTTGTTGTTTGGAAAAGCTTAAACGGAACCAAACCCTGAAATCCTGAATCTAAGTGCTGAAAAGTCTCTTGTAAGTATGGTGTATTTGTGATTTGGGAAATAAGACTAACAGCTGTACTGGAACAGTTTTCAGGTTGTTAACATATGGAAGGCATAACAATAAAAATGCATCAGAATAAACCGTTCTGAGAAGATTATAAATATAAGCTCTTAGAAACCAAAAACTGTTTATAAAAATAATTACATCCTGCTCCCCTTTTCAGAAAGTGCGCCCACATCTTAGAAGTGTTGAATAATCCTAAGGGGGGGTACTTTTTTCAAGGGTTACTATTTAGCAAACATTCTAAAATTAGTGTCCTAAAATCTTTACTTTCAAACTTCTGTTTTCACTTACCAAAGTTCCTTACCAATTTTTTTAAAGCTGACACATGCATAGTAATTAAACTCAGGTTTAGATGTTGATTTTGGTGAATGTCATCAGAAAGTGCTTGATGCGAAGATACATTTTGAAATAAAACACTAGATTGTACCTGTACATATAGGTCTAGATCTAGCAATTTACTGGATGATTACCCTTTAAATATATTATTCAGGACCCAGAATTCATTATGAAATGGAGTAAGAAGAAATGCTAGCCCTTTGCACTCCAGAGAATATCAAACAATATTTGAAAAATATTTAAAGAATTACTTATGCTGTATTTATTATGTTATGTACATGTGTTGTTTTTGATACAGAATTATACTATTTACAGTTAGAGAACTCTCCAATAGCCTTCACCTTTTGATTAATATATTCTTAAAAATGATACTGATAGAGTGTCAGTTATGGCATATCATGTTTGTAATTTGAAATGTTGGGACTAATGTAGAAGGATAATGATTTTAACACCAGTCTGGACTGCAGTGCAATTTCCATGACACCTTGAGTTATATAGAAAGGGCTCGAATTCTTCCATTATACCATTCAACAAATGTAAACTTTGTTTTCCTGTTTTTATAGGTCATTGAATCACAAAACAGCTTACCAGAAGATATGAAGTTCCCATTGAAGGTTAATAGTTTAAATGCTGCTCATAGTATTTAGACAGTTAAAACAATAAAATATTCAAGCACACAAAAGCTTCAGTTTCCATACCTACACCCTAACTGAGTCACTTTCCTTGTCCTGGATCCCAAGGACAGTTCTGAAGCGGCACACTTAGTTTAACTTTATTAGTAAACTATGCATATTAAGGACTTCCATATCTTCTGTGTAGTCACACACATGCTCATATTTTCTGTTCTTGTTTATCACACTTTTCACTGAGTGGCCAGGGATATTTTCAAATCTGTCATGCGTTGAAGTGATTCTCTCTCAGTTCCAAACAGTCACATTACCACTACCTATCTGCATGTAGTAACAACTTCATAGAAAATTTCTCCCAACTTGCATAAACTAAACAAAACAAAGTTTATTATAATATCATGGAGATTGTGGTATAATTTAATGGCAGAGATTTGTGTATGCTAACACATGGGCTCAGTCCATAGAGTAATAATAATAAAACAGCGAGTATTTTCAAGTTAATATAAGTTCTACTGTGCTCACCTGTGCTCAGTGATATATATAAGCATGTTTTTAAGTATATGGCTTCATAATGTATGCTATTATTTTTATATTTGGTTACTCATATTTGTCATTTTTTCTAATATTAAGGTAACTATAATAATTTTACTCATATTTTATATTTGTTATAGACATCTATATCTAGAAATTTAAACACTAGAAATTAATAAAACATAAAAGTTTATAAATAAATCCTAAGATAAAGCATTGTAGCAGGTGAAGGATACATAGATACTGGTCATATATACTAAGATATCTTTATTTATTGGGTATTGTGTCTTCTATGTCTTCTATGTTTGGCTGAAGCATTAAATGACGGTAGGAATAACAGACCCAAATCATTTGAGATAATTGCTTGAGATAAGCCTAAAAAACCTTTTGGAGGGGTAAAATACTTTTCTTGATATAGCTTGAATATTCTTGGAGAACATGCAATTGTTAATATTCTTTTACTGTTCATTAGCTACATAGCATTACATTGCTACAGAGATTATGAAGGTCCCCTCTTTCTATGGAAGAAGAGATTGTGATAAATGAGTTCTGTCCCATTCCCTTCCTCCCTCCCCTTAGATTCCTTTCTTCTATTTTATTTTTTTTAAATCATTCCCACAACTCCATTATGATAGACGTAAAATACAGGTCTGTGCAGCCATCCCTTTCTACCAATCTTTCAAACCAACACTAAATAGGGAAGAAACCAGAATAGAAAGGAAAGGAAGGAAAGATCCCTGGTTAAATTCATGGGTGAGAAAGCAATTATTTGTAGATTATTTCCAGTTGATTAGGGACATCAACTACCTCGGGACAAGTTTGATCTTCACCATCAGTATATCTAATTTCTTCTTGTTTCTTCCTCATGCATCCTTACGTAACAAACAGCAAACAACAACCAACAACCAACCAACCACTCAAACATACAACCACCCCCCTCAAAGGCACCAGCATTTGCATACCCTTTCAAAAATTTCCTGAATTCCTGACATCTCACAATACTAGAAAGCTGGCAAAAATCACATCCCTGCTAGAGCACCAGACAAACCACAGTCAGCTGTTAGGGACAATCTGACCCAGCCTCATATCTCATACCTGGGATTAAAATGAAAACACATTCTCATAATATTTCTGTGTTTTGCAATGAAACCAAAATTTCAAAATTGTCACTATAGGTTTGTGTTTCCTTTAAAAATATTGATTATTTTTCAATATGTTTACTTTCAGTGCTGATATTTGTATGGGTATTGGCTTACATGCTCCTTACCTGTGAGGCTTTTAACTAATTTTTCTTTTTTTAACTTCAAAATGTTTCACCCTAATTAAAGTATGTACTATGTGTTTTGTTATTGCTAATAATAAATGACTGAATATGATATATAATATTATTTACAAGTGTAATCTACATAAATATTTCATAAAACAAGTAGAATGGAAATTACCTGAGGCTGCAGAAGAGATCTGTAAATTAATGTGGGAAAGGTAATTAATCAAAAGTAAATTAGTTAGTTTCTGTAGTATTGGCATGTTATTATGCCATAGAGGACCAATACATCAAAAGTAGTGTACTCTGTTTCAAAAATCTCTACACATTCTTCTAAAATTTCACTGGAAAAAAACATAAATATTATGAGAAATACTTAGCTTGCTTTATGTATGATACAATGCATACTTTCAGTGAGATATCACATCATATTCATTAACATGAATAATTTTGTGATATTTATGTATATATATATACATATATATATATATATATATATATATAAAAACAAAATGTTATCTGGGCATATTAATACGTGATTAATAAACCTAGCTCCCATGAGATAGCAAAATTCTTAGATGAAGGCTAGCTCTTATGGACAATTTAAGCCACAAAATGACTTCTGGATTAATAGGTATGAAGTTCTTCAATGCCATAAAGCTTTACTTTTTGAAGCAGAAAGTTTAACATACTCTGTTCTACCTAGGATGATAACTACATTGGCAAAACTGAGACTCTTCTGGAGAAAGTCTAATTAGATTGTCCATAAAATAACATGATATTACATAATTTGTTACATTTATTTGATAACTTTAATAAATTATTTAAATACACGTAAGAGATAATTTCTCCTTTCTCATAGTACACATCACCAATAAAATCAGTAGAAATTCAGAAATAACCAAGAGAACATGGCAGAGCAGTACTCCAAATACCAGCACAGCACTATTCCTTGAGAGCTTTTGATCAGAATATTTTCATTAAAACATTGCTACATAAATTTGTTTTATGTCATTTCTGTTTCCAGATACTGTCTTTAATGTGAGCCTTGAGTCAATTACTATCAAACCAAGGTCACAGTAGTAGAGCTGAAGCCTGGAGAAAAATATTTAACAAATTTGATTGGTTTGTTGTTTTCCCATAAGGCACCTTAGAAACTCTTGCACTTAGGATCACTCACAGTACCTCAGACCTATGCTTGGGAATCATAAAAGAAAAGAAGAGAAAAACAAAAACAAATCACATGTTACCTGAAACTGAGACATTCTAAAGGACCTTTGCTGAGTGTCCTTGGTGTTCTTTCAGACCCAAGAGATTGTTAAGTCTGTCCCAAAGCTGCCATTAACTTCAGAGTCTTGTTGCAAATATTCTCAGGGAATGGCTATAAGCCAACAACTATCAGCTCAATGTTCAACAACAGAATGTCCTGGGAAGCGTGAAAACACAAACTACTAAGGATCTGAATGGGAGAGTCAAGATATTCATTTTTAACAGCTTTCCGCGTGATGTTATCAGAGACAGAGAGCAAGAGAGAGACAGAGAGACACACATAAAGAGAGACAGAGACAGAGTGTCAGAGAGGTGAGATGGAAAGGCATCTCCTTCAGATCCCACCAGTGGTAAACATTGGTTGTTGGGGTTCTTGCCAGGGTCTCCCCTTCATCTTACAAGGCATTTCCAGAAACATCCTTTCCCCATGAGCCACATGCACTGGGCTCCCTGGTTTAAATCCTGCCACGAAACAGACACAATCATTCCCCTTCCAAGTAGACACTACAAAAGCACTTGTTTACATTCACGCTTGGAAAGTATTCTACCACTAAACAGCGTCCTCACGCCTAAATGTTTCTTTCCTCTCTAATTGTGATACTTTACTAGTATTTTTGAGTTTGATTGTTATACTTATTGTGCTGAGTCTAGAAAGTGAATACCCAGACTCCCTGTGAAATCATACCTAACAAGAATGTGCAACTGCAGTCACTGAATTAGCCTAAGGAACCTCCTTGAATGTTATGGGATGTTGCGGAGGTATGTATATCAAGGAAAGAAATCCAAAGGATATTCTATTTGGCTGATTTCAAAGATAAGAAAACTAAGGATCTCATGTACAAACCTTCATTTTTTTTAAATGTGGGTATAGTCTATACAATATCTATGTCTATTAATATGCAATATACCCTAAAACAATTATCCTCAGAAAACACATATATAATACTTCAAAAAGTCAAATGTTATCTGAATTAAATTAATCTAGCTATATTAGGAACATTTAAATCAAACTTTTGGTTCTTATGATTTTCCTCTGAGTTACAAGTATGTATATTTTAGTGTATTTTTTTAATTCTGTTAAATTTTTGGCAGGTAGAGTCACCATTATTAATATTAGTTAAACGTTGTGCTTAAAGAGATTAACAGCAAGTTGATTCCACAATTCTAGCTTTTGCGCAGCTAATTAAAAACAGAAAGAATAAATTTGAAATGTCAATGAGAGATTTCAATTAAATTTCTTAATAAACACAGAGCTTTGTGATTATTGACAGGTAAGCATTGCTTGCAATATGGTTAAGTTACAATTAGCTAATGCACATATGCTTGGCTTTCATGTTTCTGAAGGAAAACAATGCACATGCAACTCACAACCATGTTTTATGTGTTTATGTTATAGCCACATAGTTTTTGATTAAGAAGTAAATGTCACACAATAAAATATTTTATGATTTCATAGGTAGTAAATTATGTTGTTTTCACAATCCCATGACAGGATATATGCTCAGAGGGATCATACATTTAGGAATAAAATTTATATGCAATTCATTTATTACATAGAATTATTTGGAGTTTGAAGGAAAATGTATAGTATTGCACATTGATTTATTATTAGCTATGTGTATACATATCAATCTATTATTTATTTATTAGAAAACATTTTACTTTATACCTTCATTAAGATAAACATCCCTAATCAGAGGAGAAAGGAACAGAATAGTATAAAAGAAGAGAAATATGTTCAATTGCCAAATGCTATCATATCATTACCTCAACCCAGTTCTTCGATATCTATGTAGTCTGTGTAGAATAATTATAGGCATTACTTTGTAATTTTATCTTTTTAAAAGTTGACATTACCATGCAATTACATTATTTCTTCTTTCTATCACCTCCCTCCACACTCATATATCCTTCTTTGCTTCTTTTCAAACCCATGGCCTCTTTTCTCATCAAATGCCATTTTATATATATACATATATCATCTATTAAATGTATATATATATATATATATATATATATATATATATATATTTGTTCCTGAACATAACCTCCTCAATCTGAAAAATGTTAACTTATGTATGAGTTGTATGTATGCTTTTACCATTTGGTATTTGATGTAAATTGGTCTGCTTTTCCTAGGGGAAGACTGTATATTTTCCTGTATCTCTGCTTACCCAGGGGCCTATAGAATTGAGGCCTCATGAGCTTTTCTCCATTCACTGTGGCATGTCTACTGCTAGTCTTTTTCAGCCCATGTTTAGGGAGTCATGTTGGTGAAATATATGTCTTATCAGATATCTCAGTATTCTGACTTAGAAGTAAGAAGCAGAGTAGTGATCTTAAAAGTTACTACAAGGACTACCTGTATTTATATGTGCACTGTGTCAAACACTGAATTTCGGCCATATTGGCTAGCACATGAATTTGTGTTTTATATCATTGTCCTTAATCAACCATGTTCAAGATGGCATTTTATTGTTGCTGCTTCTTTTCCTTTAATATAGTTTTACATATCCTCACTTTTACATGATGATAAAATTTCAAGTAGTCATAATTGTAAAAATAAATCACTCATTTTTTGTTCCTTTTTGGGTTTGCTTTTGGTTTTGCTTTTGTTGTTGTTGTTTTCATTTTCAGTTTTTGGAGACAGTGTGTCCAGAGTTTTACTATGGTTTAGGTGTCCTGAAAGTCACTATGTAACTTAGACTGACCTTCCACTCCCCCAGAGTCTTCCAAGAGTTTGGATTATAGGATCTTATCTCTTTTCTGGTTCTGGTAACATTGCTGTTATTCATTTTTAGTTCTCTGCCTAATAATTTTCTTCATGGGCATTTTCAAACAAGTACACATATTGTTTATTTATTAACTGATGGACTGGATTGTAATAGTTTACCTTTCTACTAAATGTCAGCTAATATGTATATGTGACTAGTAGGATGCTTAGAACTTTATGTTTTAACAATGATTCTCCAATTGTTCGAGAATACAGACAATAAAATATCAACAAGTGAACATCTAGTCCTGAAATATGTTGGAAATTCTACTACACAGCTTGGACTTAGAGTAATATGGTGTATAGTCAAGATGATCTCAGAAAACAAGTCTAGAACATAAAGGATAAGGTAATCAATATTACAAAGTAGGTCATTTCAAGAAACAGAAACAATCCTGAGGATAGGATGATTAGGAGAAAGAATGAAGCCCCCCCCAAAAAATGAGATGCAATGTTTACACGAGACAAAAAAGAAAATACATTGGTGTCATCCAGTGAGATCAAGAGCATTATGGACAGTAGCCACCTTGATACTTTTGTTTTGGTTTGCAATGGAAAGCATTTGAGGTTTCTAAGAATAGAGTGTGTGAAGTCCTCTTTAGCATATCAGAGATCCTATGGGAGTCCCCCTTATTAAAGTCTCTTCTGTCAAATTCTGATATACTTATAAACTTTAATGAGCACTAATATTTTGAAGGCATTATACATTCAGTAGGTATCTTGTAAATCATTGGGTTTTTATGCCACTATCAACAGCTAGACTCAGAGGTACAGGTGTAGGGAATAAAACTTTAGTGGAAGAATCACCCTGCACATCTCTAATCAGCCACTGCTTATAATTAGCTAGGAAAGTCTTCACATGGGTACCTTCATGTTGCTTCTCTCTCTAGGTCTTCAGACCCCAGAGGAAGCTTGTTGCATTTATTGGGTAATAAATTAACAGCAAAGTGCTTCCAGCTACAACATGCTTTTTAATTCCCCTGCACTTGCAGGCCTTCCTTCCCTGCTGCAGCTCACAGACAATGGAAGAAATATACAAAGTGGATGCTGAAAGCATTTTGTCAGCTTGGTAAATCATGGGATTTTTTTTTCATTCTCTTGCTTGATAGAAATGGAAAGTCCCTTTCAGCATAAAATAAAAATAAAAAAAATCAAAACCTAAATACAGAATACTAAAAAATGTTATGTAGACTATCCAGGATTCTGGCTTTTCATAGCAAAACTACTTTTAACACTCAAATTCCCTTAAAGTTCTAGTCAACACATTTTCTGAGAAATATCGACTGTAGTATAAAACAGTTTTTTAATAGTAACTATGATCTTTAAATAGACAACAACACTCACTTTCTTAGATACTAGACAGAGGAGGAAATAGCTATTATAAAAGATAGTACTGTCCTTAACCCAAGTAACGTCTGAGACAGTTAACAGAAATATTCTGAAAAAAATGTGCCAACTCTGAGGTAATTATGAACGGGAAATGTGGCCAAAGGCAACCTTTTGATAGAACATAAAAATATCTCAAAAATAAATTAATTGAAGTCATGAACAAAGATACTATTCTACTTTAAATGTAAATAGATGAGAGCTATCTTTTTTTAAAGTACTTAATTCCAACTCATTCTAAACGAACACTGGTAATATAGAAAATAAAGGCATGAAGAAATTAAATCTGTTGATTTTACTTTGGTTCTAAAATGTTATGTATTTAGTAAATGCACAAATGATGCTTTTATGTTAGAAATTCATATTGAAATAAAGTAAATGACATAATTGTATTTTTATGATATGTCCCTCAAATGTTTCAAGATATGTCTCACTTGGTAAAGATCCTTGCTAGGCAACTCAATGGCCTGAGTTTGATTCTAGAATTCCTATGAAAGATGGAGAGAACTGACTCCAGCAAATTATTCTTTAACCTTCAAAGGCAAACAGTGGAATGTTCACATGCATATATACATGCATATACACACAATCACTCACACAGATAAATAAATAAATAAAATAAAATCAATAATATCACAGCTTCTTCGTATTTAATTAGATATTATTTAAGATATCTTCCTAAATTAACATCTATAATTTCTATGATGTTTAGAAACAAGAAAATGAAACCTCTTTAACAATATTGTCATAGTTTTTCCAACGTTCTTTGGTGTTATTTGTTCGTCTTCATATCCCTCCTTTAGCTTTCTCTCCCATCTCTCTATTTATTTACTCTAGTCTCTTCTTTACCTACCTATATTCTATTTCATTTTCCTTGGAAGAGGTTCTCCCATCCACAAAACTATTCCTCAGTAGGTACCTAACCTCTTTGCCTAATTGAAAACTTAAAAGCTAATGTCCACATATAAGAGAAAACAAACCGTATTTGTCATGTTGGGGTCTGTGTTACATCATGCACAATGAAATTTCTAGCTCTAATCATTTACTAGCAGAACTCCTAATTTCTTAAGATTTTAAATTTTTCTTAAGCTCTGAATAATATTTCATTGTGAAAATGTCCCACATTTTCATGATCTATTTATCATGTTAATGGACATCTAAGCCTTCTTCAATTTGTAGCTATTATGAATAGCGCAGCAATGACGAAGGTCCAACTCCATGAGAATCCCATACCTAACAGTGCTGAGGTGTGCATGAACCTGAATGTAGATAGGTAACAGGCCTGAGGGAAACCTAATACTATTGTTCTACTGAAGGATCGTGGCAAGAAATGATTCCTAATAGCACATTGCTGTAACTGTAGACAAGTACTTCACTCGGCACACATCAGAGAAAACTTCTTTTTGTAAGAGGTGAGAATTAATGTGGGTTCTCAAAAGTGTACAGTGTGCAGACAGGTGGAGACTTTGGAGCAATAAGGAATAAATGGGAAGTCTTCATCCAACACCTACTTCAAGGCTAAAGGATCTCTGTTAAAGAAAAGAAAGATGGTAAGAACCAGAGATGGTAGATGATTCCAAGAACACAGCATTTCCCAGACACAACAGGACTGATGCACTAATAAATTCCCAGAGATTGTGCTAGGACACATAAAACTTACAGTGGTCCAAGTCAAAATGAGTCCAAGCCCTGAGGAGGGGAAATAGGCATTGCATCCCACACATGTTCAAGAAGCTATTCATAATTTGTTCTCCCTGACAACGTGAAATCATTCTTTTCCAATGGAGTCTTACTGGATATATAAACCATACACCAACCAGGTCAGATCCTATACCCATGAGTAGCTGGCCAACACAAAACAAAGTTCATGTTTGTTTGTTTGTTTGTTTGTTTGGTGTGTGTGTGTGTGTGTGTGTGTGTGTGTGTGTGTGTGTGTTTGATTTTCATTTGCTTGTTTTGGTTTGAAATTTATTTTTTCATCTTATCGGTTTCCTATTTTTGTTTTATTTTAAAAGAAAGAGAGGGAGAGAGAGGGAGAGGGAGAATGGGAAGGGGAGAGGGATAACAAGAATTTGGGTAGGTGGTGAGTTGTGATGATTTGAGAGGGCTTAAGGGGAAGGAGAAACATGATCAAAATATAGTATGTAAAAATAAACAAATATAATAAAATAAGCGAATAGGGAAATATTTTCAGTATGGTGTATGTGAATGTATGTGCCAGTGTGTTTGAGCAAGTGGATGATGCGTTTGGAGGACATGTTTGTGTGTGTAGGTCAAAGGGCAACACCATAGTCATTCTTTCTATCTATCTCACATGGCTTCCATGCCTGCTGTGCTGAGTGCCTTTACCAACCAACTTTCCTGCTCAGAGATAAGCAAAAGAAGCAAACAAGCAAACAACAAAAGTAATAGTTTCACAAGGTATATATATATACACTAAGAGCTAATTCAAATTAAAAGCCCACCAATTAAAACTATGCTTTCATTTACATGTGTATGTTTCAGTATCTTTATAAATGCTACATGGAGAGAAAATTCTTGTGTCTGAAGGAATAGGTTTACTTTATCATCCTTATGAACATATTACAAATTTTATTGGCTTTAATGGAACCCATTTTAAGAGGTGTATTCACTAAGAATATTTCTTAAGCCACATTTCTGAAAGGAAAGTTTATTGCATCCAGTATCTTGAGAAGCTCTGATTGTGGATGAATTACTATGGTTATGATTTTAAAAGATGAAATCATAGTATTGCAGCATAGTATATTATGAAGGTAAAATTTTATCAGACTTAATAGTATTTTTCTTCAAATCTAGCAATTATTTTGCATTTGTAATACACATATAGAGGACAATTGCTCTTTCTAAAATATATTAACTTGTAGTATTACTATGATATGTTCCTGGACTATATTTTAAAAACATATTTCTTTTTTGTAATTATGAAGAAATTATGTCTGTTTTCAATCATTCTCAAAGAGTACAAAGTTGTTAGAAGATAAACATGGATAGTTGTATATACTTCTTTAATGTTGAGAATAAACCTTAAATGAGAGAAATATTATGTATATTATAATTTATATATTATGTCATTTGACTACAACATGTCTAATGAGCAAAACCTATTTTTAATTTTTCTAAAAATAGTTTACTTAAGACAGGTTTTCCCATGTTTTTGCTATTTAAAATAATTTGCTTTCACTCTATGAGATAGATCTATATCAAATTATGCTTATTATGTCTTAAAAGTAATTTTGTAGCATTAGAGACAATACCTCATTCTTCATAAGAGAAGAAATCCCAGTAATAAAATGCGGAATATCTAAACTTTGGTTTCTAATTATTTCAGTTAGAAAATCAAAAGTGATTTCACATTTCTCTTATAATTTTATGAAGTTTAGGTATGATAATGAGTACAAATGGAAGATAAATACTCATGGGGCACTTGTGGGTCTTCTGTATGTAATCTCTATTCATAGAAATTGGATTATCACATTGTGTAGGACATTAAAATAGTAGATTGATAAATATATTAATGATAATTATTGATTTCTGCTACAGGATATTATTTATGTTTGATATATATGTAGATATAGATACAGATACAGATATAGATTCACTTTGTTAAAATTTAAATAAATTTGGCTATCTCAATAATAACTTATTAATGTGAACTGAGGAATATGAAGATGTTTATAAGATAGGCAGTCACTCTAAGAAGAGAAAATGTTATGGCTGGAGAGGTAGCCTAGCAATTAAGAGCACTGATTGTTCTTCTATAGGTCCTGAGTTCAATTCCCAGCAACCACATGGCCGCTTACAACCATCTGTAGTGGGATCCAATGCCCTCTACTGGTATGTCTGAAGAGAGAAATAGTGTACACAATACATAAAATATATAAATCTTTAATAAAACATAAAAATATTATAAAAAAGAACAGAAAATGTCTTCAACAAGTCACAAGTCATGGTTTTTAAAACTCATTATTGACTTGGTCACATACTGTATAAAAAGAAGAAATATTATAATGAATCAGAATCTACAAACAGAGCAATCAACTATGCAAAAATACCTTCAGAGGAGAATAAATGTATCAGAATGTATATGAAAATATGAATAATATTTTAATCAATGCCAAAATGTGGCCTGAGATCAGTTGTAGAAGGAAATGCAAAGCATTAAGGTCACCTGACACAATTATTACTTATTGTTTTTTTTTCTGTGTGTGTGTGTGTGTGTGTGTGTGTGTGTGTGTCTTTCTGTCTCTCTGCGCCTCTTTCTCTCTCATTTTCTCTCTCTCCCTCCTCCCCCTTTCTTTCACTATACCTTCCCATTTGAGTTGTGTTGTGTATATTGTATGTGTGTATATGTATGTGTTTGTATGTATTGTCTGAACTATGTGAATCAAGAGCTCATTGGTGGCACTATAAATAAAAATGGGTTTTCAAATTAGGAAAGAAGATGAAGCATTTTAAGGACATAAAGGTATCAAAAGTAAACATAAAAATAATTCATTTTGGCAACTTGTTTTGATGTCTAAAGGGACTGAGTGAATCATTTGAATGGGAAGCTTCAAAAGACTTAAACATAGATTGAGAGATGTACAGGTTGGCTCTCAGGTGGAAGAGATAACTTCCAGTGATTATAAAAGAAGATATGTCTCATTAATACTTTAATGATATTAAAAGGACATGGAAATATATATATTCAGTTGTCAGAAAGAGAGGAAAAAGTACATGAAACAGTTTCTGTGTTTTGGTTTGTGTGGTGGCTATACATAAGTTTACTTACCAGTCTTCAAAGTCAACAGTGATCATTTGTTTGTTGTAATGTTATTTTACTCTATGTAGGCAGCAGCCACATTTTTCCTTGTTCAATGAGTTGTATAGGTGTTGCTTGCTGCAGTGGGACCTTGCAGTCAGTTTGTAAAGGACAACCTATAGAATTGGAAACAAACTTGGTCTCTGGGTATATATATATATATATATATATATATATATATGCATACATGGTTAATTTACATAGGTGTATCGCATATGTAAGTCTTCTAAGGTATTAGGATTTAAGTTTAAGAGTCAGAGGTAATAGAGGACACCAAGGAAACAAGTCCTTCCCAAACAAACTTGGACTGATGCATGTGTGTAAACAGAGCCCTAGGATGCACTGTGTGCACCAGATGAGATCCTAGGGATGGAAAAAGAAGTGGGTGCATTCCCTCATCCCTAACACCCAAACATTTCTAATTCATAAGCACTTGCAAATGAAAATTTAATTTTCTCCAAGAAAGTGTCAGTTCTAGTGGGGAAACAAGGGCAGGCTGCCTGCCCAACAGTAGATGGAGAGGGGAAAATGAACTCAGTGGATTTCTTGACAGTTCCTTCTTCCATAATATCCTATCATGGCATTTTCTTTCTTGTTTTCAATTTTATCTTTTATATTTTTAGCTTTATGATTTTCTTTCTTTTTTTAACTTCATATATATATATATATATATATATGTTATATATATATATATATGTTTTATATATATATATATATATATATATATATATATATATATATATATATATATATATAACCTGTACATATAACATAGCTTCTGGTGTTTTCCTTCTTATGGAATTCCTGAGTGTAATAAAGAGGGAGTTTCTGTGTTTGTGTCTGACTCTTGTGCTCTTTTTCCTTGTCATTGTTTTGTACTATTCAGATGGGCTTCTTTTCGATTATCTTATCTTATTTTACTTTTATCCCTTCGATGATTGTTTGCTTTTCTATGAGATGTAGAAGGGACGAACTGGAAGTAGAGGGAGGGAAGCCACAATGTGATATACTGTGTGAGGAAAAGATGCTATTTTCAATAAAAAGAAATTAATCAAGGATCACAATATAGGGTGTCACAAATATTCCAAATAAGTACATCATTTTGGATCCCTGCTATATCAAAAAGAGAAAAATAATTGTTAAACATAAACATGTTAAATTTTTACTACATTATACTTATATTATTTGTATATGTTAATCATGTATGTTGGTGTGCATATGTCACAGCACATACTTGATGATGGTCAGAGGAAAATTTATGGGACTTGGTTTTGTCCTTCTACAATGTGGGTCCTAGGTATTCAACTAAGTCAGTGCTGGTTATGTCACTTTGCATACTGAACTGTTTCACTGGCCTTGAAATACATAGTAAAAAAAAAAAAAAGGTAAAGTAGGCTATTTAAGTGGATATACAATTTGAGAAAATTGGCAAGCGATGATCCCTATGGACTAGTATCTAACAACATCCGCACAGTAAGTAATGACCATTTTTTTAAAGTCACTTAACCCTCACTTATTGAGTCATTATAAGAGATTTCCTAATTAAAGGTAGAAAGATGTATCCATGTTTTCCTCATGGCTACATTTGGCGAAAGAATGTAGTTTAATTTAAAGAAATGCTTTGAAAAGGCTGCATCTGACTGAGGTATTATCCTCTGCTTAGGTCACGGAGTCCAAGTTTCCAAGTAATTTCTGCAAAATCCTTGAACTTTCTCAGCCTCACTTCTCACAAATGTATAATCTTAGACAACAAAAGAAGTGACTCTTAAAAACCCATAATGGGCAAAGGCTATACAGTTGTAAATAATCAGTTCATGTAAAAGTGTAAAGAAAAAATTGAGTTAGTCTTTGTCCTCTAAGACAGCATTAAATAATTAAATGTATTATTTAAACCATAAAAGAGGTAACCTTCAACACACACCTTGCTACGACAGTGGGAATAGATAAGGATTATAAAGGATTTTTATTAATATTCTAGGGTACATTTATTTTATTTTATTTTTTTATTTTAAACTCCAGATTTTATTCCCTTCATGGTCCACCCACTGACTGTTCCAGATTCCATATGCCCTCCCTGCCTCTCTGTCTCCATGGGGATGTCCCCACCCCCAGCCCACCAGACTTCTAAACTCCCTGGGGCCTCCAGTCTCTTGAGGGTTAGGTGCATCTTCTCTGACTAAACCCAGACTTGGCAGTCCTCTGCTGTATACATGTTCAGGGCCTCATATCAGGAGGTGTATGCTGCCTGGGTGGTGTTCCTGTATCTGAGAGATCTAGGGGGACCAGGTTAATTGAGACTGCTGGTCTTCCTACAGGGTTGCCCTCTTCCTCAGCTTCTTCCAGCTTTCCCCTAATTCAACTGCAGAGGTCAACAGCTTCTGTCCAATGGGTGGGTGCAAATATCTGCATCTGACTCTTTCAGCTGCTTGCTTGGTTTTGAAGAGGGCAATCATGATAGGTTCCTTTTTGTGAGCATTCCATAGCCTCAGTAATAGTGTTAGCTCTTAGGGCCTCCTCTTAAACTGGATCCCACTTTGGGCCTATCAATGGACCTTCTTTTCCGCAGGCTCTTCTCCATTTCCATCCCTGCAGTTCTTTCAGACAGGAACAATTATAGGTCAGAGTTTTGACAGTGGGATGGCAACGCCATTCCTCACTTGATGCCCTGTCTTTCTGCTGGAGGTGCTCTACAAGTTCCCTCTTCCCAATATAGAACATTTCATCTAAGGTCCCTTTGTTTGAGTCCCAAGAGTCTCTCACCTCCCAGGTCTCTGGTACATTCTGGAGTGTCCCCCCAACCTCCTACCTCCTGAGCTTGCGTGTTTCCATTCATTCTGCTGGCCCTCATGGATTTCAGTCCTTTTACCCCACCTAATACCTGATCGTGTTTCCCTCTCTGCCCCCCCCCAATCTCCTTTCCCTTCTAAGTCCCTCCGTCCCGCCCTTGTGGTTGCTTTCTTCTCCCTCCCAAGTGGACTGAGGCACTCTAACTTGGGCCCTTCACCTTGTTGACCCTTTTTGAGTTCTGTGGACTGTATCTTGGGTATTCAGCACCTTTTTCTTTTTCTTTTTCTTTTTCTTTTTCTTTTTCTTTTTCTCTTTCTTTTTCTTTTTTTTAGCCAATGTCCACTTATTAGTGAGTACATGGTCTTTAAAAAACCAGAAAACCCACATACATGTGGAAACTGAAGAGCTCCCTACTCAATAACTTGGTCAGGGCAGAAATAAAGACTTCCTGGACTTTAATGAAAATGTTGACACATCATACCCAAACTTTGAAAGCAGTGGTAAAGAAACTGGAGAGATCTTACACTAGTAAATAAACAGCACACCAAGAACTGTATAACAAAAAGAAGTAAATACACCCAAGGCAAGAAATAGTTAAACTCAGGACTGAAATAAACCAAATAGAAACAAAGAGAACAATACAAAGAATCAACAAAACCAGGAGCTGGTTCTCTGAGAGAATAAACAAGATAGATAAACCCCTAGCCAATTAACTAACTGGCCCAGAGACGACATCCAAATTAACAAAATCAGAAATGAAAAGAGAGACATCACAATAGAAATGGTGGAAATTAAAAAAAAAATCAGATCCTACTACAAAAGCCCATTCCCAGCAAAATTGGAAAATCTAGAAGAAATGGATATTTCCCTACACAGATATCACATACCAAAGTTAAATCAAGAGCAGGTAAACTATCTAAACAGGCCCATATCCCATTAGGAAATAGAAGAAGTCATTAAAATCTTCCCAACCAAAAAAAGCCCGGGGCCAGTGGATTTAGTGCAGAATTCTACCAGACCTTCAAAGAAGACCTGATAAATGATTTAAAACAAAAACAGTGCTTATATTTATTCAAAATGCAATTAATATATTGCAGTTTTCGGATATGATATTAATATTAAACAAGAATGGTGATTGCCGAGTTACTGGGGCTAAATAAAAAGGTTAATTTAATAGTGGGTAAGCATATTACAGAGAGTAGTAACTAAAGGTGTTTCTAGGATGTAACATTTTTAAGGCAGTTAACTACCACTGGAGTCTCTTGGTAAGAAAGTATCTCATTTCCTGTCTTAGTATCTTTGTTCTCCACAGTCTTAGAATAGACACTTGGAAAAATAATAGTTTATTTCACTCAATTATATGTATTTCAAAAGGTTTTAAATTCTTTCCAGATGCTTTGTATGTTTTGTAAAACATCTAATTTTATCGGTTTAAAAGGGGGGCAATTTTGTGTAATTTATGGTCTAAACAGAATGTTATGTTTCAGGTTTTTTTTTTCATCAACTAACTGATAGTGTGTCCCCACAGCAATCAATTAAAATTTCAGACACAAAGAGGAAATAATGCTGGGAGTTCTTAAAATCCCAATGGTAAATATTGGCAGATAATTTTTATAGTGTAGAATAATTAAGTAATGATTTAGAAGGTATCTATGAAATGAGAGCTGTAAGAGGTAAACAAAAATGTTGGCAAATATATTAAACTTTACATTGTCTCAAAAGCCATCCCTGGCTTGTGGAAGCACATTGGCAGGTCTATTGTACACCTAAAGCATCCAGTTTTAAGGTGATTATTTATAACTGAAATTAGATACTTCAAAGTTTAGGTTAGTTCTCTGCTTAACCTTAAATGCCTGAAAAGTGTCATGCAGTAAAACATGCTGATGCTCCTGGCTTGAATCCAATATCCCCGGAAAAACGACCATGAAAACTGAGCAAGAGGCAGTTGAAAACAGCACACGTGTGGCAAGGTATGTCACCAAGGTCGTTAATGATAATGGTAATGACTCTTCCCCCTAACAGCGACCTTTAACATAGTAAGCCCCCTTCCCTATCACAGCGGGAACTGTGTTCTTCTTCCTGAGGGAATCATCAGGTGCCCTGACTTAGCCCTTGAGCATCCTGTGCTATGGTCTCACAGGATTCACACTCCACTTAATAAACACTGAATACTTTCCTGTATGTACATGGGTGCATTTATGCATGTACCAGTTCACACTAGTAAATTAATAATACCCTTACAATCCATGAGGACTTTAAAGGAAACATTTCTTAAATTATATTTACAGACATCTTTCCATTGAAATCAGCTAATATTCTGCAATAATTTGTCTTTATCCAAGTTTCTTATGTTCTTCTGCCTCTGAATTTAAAACACTACTAGACACATATCACACAAAGTACAAGGTTTTCTTCTCTCCCACAAGACCTTCCATAGCCAACCTGAGGAGCTTTGGGGGGGGGGAACTGGGAGTGTTAATAGCAACAAAGTCAACAACAGCAATGAAAAAGCACACCAGTGTTTACAACAGAGAAAAAATAAGACATTTATCAGGATTTTTCCAGGAAACAAAAGCAAAATAATGAGACAGACAGACACAAATACATAGGATCTAAAGAACTGACTAAACCTTTTGGGGCCCCTCCACAGTACTGTCGTTCACTGCTCTCAGTGCAAGGATAGGGATGAAGGAGGAGTTCCTATTACAGATGAACCTGCATGAAGCACTCTATCTTCACAGGATGATCTTGGTGTTTCTCTCAAAAGACCTTCATCTAAGTCAGTAAGGGTACTTTGCATTGTGGAAGTTCGTGTGCTAAACTACACAAAGGTAGATGTTAATTTTAATTTATAACTTAAATATATATCTATGTATGTATGAAGATATATCTATTTATATGTATGCATATATATGTATACACACTATATATATATATATATATATATATATATATATATATATATGGCCAAATATTTGATTACTATAATCTAGATATTTGATAGCCATAAAATGGATAATAAAATTTTTCATTACAAACATAGCTACCAGAATCAAAGAGATGATGTTCCAGGCTTATATATGTGACAATAACACAGAAGCATATTTATGATTTGATTTTATATAGAAAAAAACAGACATTTAGCCAATTAGTTTTCAGAAAACAATGTAAATTAGTAGTAAATTATAAGTATTTACATTTAATTTTAAATTAATGACTACAAACTAAAATTATTGAATCATGTAGAGTTCAGTCTTTTCTTTCTGTCTCTCTATTTCTGTTTCTCTCTGTGTCTGTGTCTGTGTCTGTGTCTGTGTCTGTGTCTGTGTCTTTGTCTGTGTCTGTCTCTCTCTCTCTCTCTTTCTCTCTCTCTCTCTCTTTCTCTATCCCACCTACACATAGCCACACACATACACATGCACACAGGCACACACACATACACACACATTTTATACATTATATACCCACATATGAATACATTGATAAGTGTATAGGTGTGGCCCATGCTTGTGAATTCATCATGGAAGAGATGGATGCAAGACATTCATGAGTGTGAGGTCATCCAACCTGGGCTGGATGGTGAGTGCAGAGATAAGCTTGTTTTTAAGACTTTGTCCCATAGCAGGTCGTGGGGAAGACTGGAGACAGCTCGATGGATAAAGAGCTTGTTTTAAAACACGAAGGCTTCAGAGCCCACTTAAAAGATGAGAATGTAGAGAGTGGAAAATCCCAAGGGTTTAAGAACCAGTTTGCCTAGTTTAAAAAGAATAAAACAAAAAGACTAAGGCAGAAACTGACACTCAAGATTATCTCTCTACCTTCTCATTGTGTGCACACACAAATCACATGCACACACACACACACACACACACACACACACTTAGAGATTTTTTTAAAAACCAAGAGCCATATTGACTTAAAAATCAGTAATTCCAATAACAAAAAAATATATATTTGCTTAGTGATATTGTATTGCATTTCATATTGTGCCTTGTCACATAACAGCATTCTAAAGCTTGATGAAGTTACTTTCCTTAACATATTAAGACGCTGTGTTTTTTTTTTAAATAGAAGACTTTTATCTCTCTATCCTCAGCAATATAAGTCATTCCTTTATGGTCATTAAAATGCTGAGCAAAGATAAACTCAGTACCCATGGTGAATACAAATGAAAGGTAGTAGTTAGCTAAAAAATGTGTGCCACATACTTGTAAGAAGCACTAATTTAGAAATTTGGAACAACCAAAGGGAATATCAATGAGGAATAACCTAGAGCAAGAAGAACTCAGTTTGATGAATTGGTCTATATTAAAGAAGTTCTAGGACTTTTTTTTTCTTTTCTCAACTATAGCAATAAAACAGACAAAACTTTCAAGTGAGAAAGTAATATTTTACTCTTGGAAAAAATGAAAACTTCGAACCTTTTTCCTTAAGGGAAGAATTTTGCATTTAAACCATTGACTCTTTAGAGACTTTTCAGGAAGAAAAAAAATCAAAAGATTCATTTTACTTGGAGCATTAAAAAAGATGAAACACAAGGGGCTCCTGGTATCTCTCTCATTTGAGCTCAGTGTCACGATGGTTTGATAGGGCCTGAACATTCATTTAAAAAGATATGCCAAGTAATTAAAAATATTGCAGGTAAGTTGAACATTTGACCTATTTGCTTATTTTAAGCTCTACCTCGGGATCACTCCTATTCCATATTGGAGGCTATTCTGCAGAACTTATAGGCCACGCATATATTTAGCATGATGAATGTCTGTGCTAAAAGGCTACAGGGTGTCCCACCTGAGGCAGCATTTTCTACAAGTGTGGAAACTTGGTGTGAGATTGAGGTTTACTGCAGCACCCCAAGGAATTAAGAAAAGTTATATTCTAACATATGAATATTCAGGAGGAACAGCCCATAAATGTACTGAGTTTCCATCAAACCTCTCAAGCCGGATGATAAAATACAGCTTTAAATGAAAGGATTTTATTTCCATGGCTGCATTTGTTCAACATTATGTTTTAATGTCCTCATTAATGTATTCATTTATATGTTCATCTACTCATTTATTCAACATATATTGACTGAACATTAATTCTGTCTCCAGAAACTTCACAGTAGTACACAGTGGTGAGGAAAGAGAGTATGGTGAGTTCCAGTTTTTAGCTTGGTGTTGGAAATATAAGAAAATAAGTAAAGGAAAATACATGATAGCCCCCCCCTTTTTCCGCTAAAAAGAAAACTGGAAATACTAATTCCTAACAATCAAATATTTATTTCTGCTCCTAGCTTTGGAGGTGGCTTTGCTTATATATTTCTTCATGACAGATGGCTTCCTAGTTTTGGCATTTGTGGTGGGTCAGCACATTGCAACAGGCCCACAGGACAGACTGAAACCCCCTCACAAATGACAGCAAATAAAAAAATATGATTTTATAAAATGTGACGGTGGTTGGTAGACAGTGTTAGGGTACACAATCTGCTTTAACATCACTACTTCAATGACCTAATGAACTATAAACTTCCTACTCTGAAAGGCTCTACCACACACACCTAGACACAAAGCTTTTAATGTATAAGCCCCTGAAGAGTCTTGATTTTCTTAATCAGGGCTCTCAGCCTTTGTGTCCTAATTCCTCTGGTGGCTAAACAACCCTTGAACAAGGGTTGCTTAAGACCACGTGAATACCAGATAATGACATTATGATTAGTAAGACTAGCAAAATTACAGTTATGAAGTAGTACTGAAAATATTTTTATGGTTGCTAGTCAGTCACCACAACATAAAAACATATGTTAAAGGGTCAAAGCATCAGGAAAACTCCTGTTCTAGATCATGGCAGGGTTTGTTGATTGACACTTTCTGTGTGATATGGGCACAATGTGGTAGATAAGAAGGAAGAAGTGCAGTCTTAGCAAGCATGCTCTCCCAAGCCGCAGTTAGAGGCTGCTTACCAAGAAAGTCTCAAAGGATGGGAGGAGAGAGACATGCATAGCTTATTGGGAAACAGATCATTTCGGCAGAAATAGAAACAAAATACAAAACCCCAGAAACTGGAGTGTGATTGACAGCTTTGGAAAACACCAGACAGGCCTCTTGCTTGTATGAAAATTAATCCAGAGAAGGAACCTTGAGGGTTGTTTTTTTTTTTTCTAGATATGGGGCTAATCAAAGACATCAGTTGGGACTAAGATGATATAATGTAGGTTTCAATAGAAAAACGTGGCTTCTGTACTGAGAATTACTGACACGTGAGCTAGAAAACAAAGCCGTTGTTCCACTCAAAATCTTTACCTAAAACCTGGATGAGAAATGATAGTGACAGATAAGTACTCAACACGGGCCATCTGCTAGATATACTCTGATTCTACAGCAAATAGAATCTGATCACCAGAGACACGGCTGCTCCTTTCGTTTGAAGAACAGAGTGGTTTTCTTGTTACTAGGGGTTACCGGTTACAATATAGTATTCCCAGCTTAATTCAAATTTGGGATAAACATTGAACAATTTTTAGTATATCACATGTAATTTAGTTGTCATACAAATTCACCCTATATAATATATAGTATCAGAGTGATTTTAAAATGGGATTTGTATTTGAAGTCAAATCTAACTGGGCATCCTCTAATTTTATTTGACAGACATGCACATCTTAACTTAATTTTACACTCTCTCTAGCTTCAATGAATATCTACTTCTTGCTTTAGTTGAAAATGTTTTATGTCTTTCTCTGAATGCAGATGTATTATTCTATTAACTCTAACCCTCTGAAGCAATGGCTTTTCCTACAAGGCCTCAGGATCTGGCTGAAGTTTTCTTTCTCACTAGTATACTGGCTTTATATAAGTTAGAAAGTAATCTAAAGGACAAAGGAATGTTTTTTTTCACTAATTTTTGCTACAGTGGCTGATCATATCTAGGATCCTGCATCCCATGGTTTGTGTCCTGCATCCTAAGTCAGGAGGAGGGCACTGCTCTGCTGTGTCTCATCATTCTTGGGAACACCCTTTAGAAGACACTTGCTCAACTATGTTCCAACTAGCTTTTTTGATAATAGTATGAAACTGGATGAAGCTGAAATGTCCCTCAACCAAAAATTATATAATGAAAATGTGGTATATTCACGCAGTGGAATACTACTCAAAACAAAAACCAAAACAAAAAAAAATAAATAAATAAAGCAAAGACATCATGAACTTTGCAGTCAAATACATGGAACGAGATAACATCATCCTCAGTGAGGTAACTAGACACAAAAAGATATGACTAGTGTGTACAAATGTATATTAACCATAGGTAACCATGTTAGAATCCACAGACCCTTAGAGCTAAGTAAGAAGGATGGCCCAAGAGATGATGCTTGAATCTTAGAATAGCAAAGAAAATAGATATGTGAGGCAGATGGAAGGAGGGTACTGAGAGGGAGAGGAGATGGGGAGAGAGGAATAGAGGATAGGGCTGGGGATCAGATGTAGGTGCAGGTGGGGCCAGAGAGCTAGGAGAGAAAAGGGAAATCGGTGTGAAGGGCCTATCTCTGGGACTAGCTTGAGACTTGGGACTGAAGAGGCCGCTGGGAGTCTATGAGAGTGAAACTAGCTGCGACTCCTAACAGAGGGGAATATAGAAGTTGATGTGGCCAGCTCCTATAGCCAGTGGAGGGAGAGGATCACCAACTTCCACACAGAACCAAAATTTGCCCTACATAAATGATGGAGTAGAGGTTGAAGAAATAGCCAGCCAATGACTGGCCTCGTTGAGACCCACCTCATGGGGGAGAGCCAACGCCTGACAGTATTAATAATACTCTCCTGTGCTTGAGAACAGGAGCCTAGAATAACTGTCCTCTGAAATGCTTCATTCAGCAGATGATGGAAACAGATGCAAAGACCCATAGCCAAATATTCGGCAGAGCTTGGGGTGTCTTGTGTAAGAGTGGGGGAGAGGATGGATGATGTTGGGGGAGTCATGGACACCCGAAGAATGTCTACAAAGTCAACTAATGTGAACCCTCAAAGACTCAGAGTCTGACCAAGAATGGGCTAGACCTAGACCCCTTAAACATTTGTAGCAAGCGTGCAACTTAGACTTCATGTGGGCCCCCTAACAATAAGGGTGGGGGCTGTCTTTGTCACTGTCACCTGCCACAGGATCTCCTTCCATTATGGGGCTGCCTTGTCTGGCCTCCGTGGGACTGATGTGTCCTGGAAGATTGGAACCCATGGAGAGCTTGCCCTTTTCTGAGGAAAAGGGGATGGAAGGTTGGGGGAGGGCTAGGAGGGTTGAACTGGAAGGAGAGAAGGAAGGAGGGTGCTGTGACAGGATGTAATGCGAATGAATAAGGAAAGATTAACAAAAGAAAATTTAAAATAAAATATCAATGGCAAAAATATAGACATTCACTTTGAACTCAAGATTCCCAGCTCTCTCAGACATTCCCTGTGTATAATCCTATCCTTTGTTACCTGTTACTGTTTTTCAATTTCTCTCATGTTTTTGTTCAGTGACTTCTCTGCTTTCCATGGTCTTCTGAAGGCACTGGATTTTTGTGTGTGTGTAGTTATTTTTAATTAGTGACTTGACAAACATATGAGCTTAACTTTTTATATCTGTCTTATGAATTCTCTCTGGTGGCTTCAAGTAAGCATAGGCATTTGTGATTATTGACCTTTATTTTTCTTTTTTTGGTCATTACCATTATTAATCGGTCATTTCTAATATTGTCGGTGACAATATTTTATTCCCCCTTGTACATGCTAGGTGAAATAAATGATGTTTTTCATAAACAATTCAAGCAGACTATCACATCACATTCTTTGCAATCCAAAGAGACTAGAGAGAGGTAAACGCTGGCCTGGTTGTAACCAACAAGAAGGAACTTGCCACAAGGGAGAATTCAAATAAAGAAAAAATATTAAAGTAGGCATCCTAGTACTGAGAGGGGACAGTACTGAGAGGGGTCATGAACACAAGCCCCATCCCAACTCAGAAGGTATTTCCAGTTGAGAATCTCTCACAAAGGAAAAATTAGTTTTTACCAGTAGATTCTCACTGTGTACACAAACCACACTTAAGGAGAGGGCTGATAGTGAGCAGTTAATGGCCAACACAAAAGAAACTCATTGTTATCCTGGGAGAGAGAGAGAGAGAGAGAGAGAGAGAGAGAGAGAGAGAGAGAGAGAGAGAGAGAGAGAGGAGAGATTGAGAGAGTTAATGATTTGAGAACTTTTCTCCTTTTTAAATCTTTTGCTAATATATTCTTGTTTTTGATGTTGTGTTTTTATGAGATTCCTGTGTGTTCAAAGGTGTGTGTCACTACATCTGCATGTGTTGCTTCTTGTGCTTTTTCTTTGTCTCTCGTTTCTATTATTATTATTATTATTATTATTATTATTATTATTATTGTTATTATTATTATGCCTGATTGTTTAATGAGACACGCACACATACATGACACACAGAGGAACAGAGACAGACACAGACACTACAGAGAAGGTTTGAGTGGGCTGGGAATTAGGGAGTTTCTGAAAGGAGTTGAGAATCAGAATTTATTATATGAAAAAATTGTATTTTAAATAAAAAAAAACCTTCAAAAATAAATAAACAGCACTCGACACATGAATAAAAAAGTAGAACAATATAAAGACATGGTGCCTAAGTCACCAGTGTGCTTTGGCTTGCTTTCTGGTTTCCTTGCACCCAGGTATTGCTATGAAAAGCATGTGACCTGTCCCTGTGAAACATCAATCTATCTACCTATGAAATCCCGCCATCGGTCCCTTAGTTTATCACGTATTGATTCTAAATTTAGAGATAATGCCCCTCTATGTCTTCTTAGTCCTTCTTTAATTTGATTGTCTATCAACAATGACCTTGTCTTCCCGTTCTATAAAAAGATGTCCTGTCGGGTTCATGAAAGGTTAAGCAAATGGCAGAGACTTCCTCAGCTTCACAGGTCCACAAATAATTTACATTTGCATTCACTACACATCACTTTCTACTTTCTGTTCCCCAGTGTTCTTGCTTTTAAATATTTATCATATTTTGTAAATATATTTACATATTCTTCCCTTAAATGTCTACCCTCCAAACCCTTCCATATAATCTTCCTCATTTTTTTTTCAAATTCTGGACCAATTTTTCATGAACTGTTGTAAAATACATATATTCATATGCTCTCTCTCGTTGGGTGCCAGATGTGGGTTTTGAGCGGGGTTCACATTCCGCCCAGAGCTCAGGGCGCTGGCCAAGGAGGATGCAGGTAATTGGACTGCGCACATCACTGTCAGATTGTTGTCAGACTTTGAGAAGTTGGAGAACCTAGCTCTCAGGGTGGGAAAGGGCAGTCCTTGGGGTCCCCCAGGGAGCTGTCAGGGCAGAGCTCGTGTGCTATAGGCTGGCAGTCTTGTACACTGCAGATGCCTCTGGATGCTGCAGAAGAGCTGCGAATAGGGTGTGCACCTGCAGGGCTGGGCTCTGGCCCCCGGGCAGAAGGGAAAGGGGCAAGGGAGAGCACTGGCTGGGGCCCATAGGATGAGAGTGTCCTTGGCTTTGTCTGCGTACTGCTTGATTGGTTGGTCACAGCTGTGGCTGGGAATGCTGGGAGGCCCAAGCAGGAAACTAGACATGTGGCCCTTTAGGGTAAGACCTGTTCCATTGTACCTGCACTGCAGTTCCGGATGAGAAGAGGCAGTCCATGGTTTTAGAGAGTTAATTGGAGAGAAGTAGAGAGAGGGATAAGGTAGAGAAGCAGAGGCTGGCCATAGCCACATGGAAGGGGGTGGGAAGAGAGGGGCAGCAAGGGAGCAAGAGAGCGGGAGAAGAGTAAGAGAGGAAAAGAGAGAACAAGAGGAAGGGGTAGGGGCAAGAAGCCCCTTTTATAGTGGGCTGGGCCTACCTGGCTGTTGCCAGGTGACTGCGGGGGTGGAGTCCAGACAGAATCCAGCATTTTGAAAGATAATCCTTAGGGAGGAGGCTTTCAGGTCATTTCTAGCTCAGGTACTTCTGGGTCAGCTTTTGCAGTGAATGGCATCTTCAACAAGAGGGACTTAAGGGAACATCTAAGGAACGACCAAAAACAACAACAGTAGCTTGTTGTGTTCTGCCAATCTCTTGGACAATCCTATAAACAACTCCAAACAAAACAAAACAAAACAAAAAAATGCTTCTGAGGCTTGCTGTTGGGGATTTTGAAAGACTGTAGGATTAGGGAGTGTTGTCAGGTCAGACTGGAAAATCTCATTTGATAAGTATATTCATACACCAAGATATATATATATATATATATATATATATATATATATACATATATATATGTGTATATATATATATATATTACTATGAGTTTACTTAGTCAATTTAGTAATTTCTTATTGCTTTTTTTCAAGTATCCTTATTATTGTTTTACCATGGTCTCTCATTCTTATTTATCTCTCCTACTCTATATATTAGAGTTCCCAACCCATTTATCCATTTCCTCATTCAGGTCACTTACAACCTGCTATTCCCCTCCCTATCCCTGCCCCACCACTCCCCTGGGCCCCAACACACACTGGCAATGTCTCGTTTTACTTTCCTGCTTTGACCCTTACATGAGAGAACATTTGGTTATATCTTACTCAATCTGTTACCTTGCTTAAAATAATTTAAAAAGAACATATCCATTATGTTTTCTGCAAATGTCATGATTTCATTCTTCTATAAAACCGAATATTATTCTCTAGGTATATGTATAGACTTTTGATGGTTATCGATCAATCGAAGGACATATTTTGGCTACAACAAATAACAAAACAGTGAACACTGCTGAAGAAGTTTCTAGAGACCTTTGGGCATATACCAAGATGTAGTATAACTAGATTTATGTGGTACTCTTAGCATTTTGATAATTGTATAAACTAATTTTCAGAATTGTTGGCCTCATTTGTAATTTAATCAATAATGAATGAGGCTTCCCTTCCCCACCCTTACAAAATTTGTTGTCCCTTTGATTAATCTTTGCCATTCAGACTGGGTTAAGAGGATAGCTCCAAGTTGTTTTGATTTAAATTTTTATAATTACTAAAGATGATGAACATTTTTGAAGTATTTCTTTGTATTTTCTGGATATTAATGCTCTCAAATTAGCAGCTAAAAAAATTCTCTCCCATTCTGTGGGGCCTTTTCTTTATTCTATTGACATTCATTTAGCTATGCAGAAGGTTTTACATTTCACAAAATCCCTCAAAGTTTGCGAGTTGTTTTACTCAATTCTTGGGTAATGTACTCCTAGTCATAATGTCCTTTCCTACATGTAATAAATGTAGGGTAATGCTATGGGTCTTTTTTTCTTAGTTGTTTCATCTGTTGGTGCAAATAGTTTATGTATCCTACTAAGCTGATGAATGTTTTGTCTTATCAAGAAGTTTTTTGACGGAATTGGGAGGATCTTTCATGAATGAAATCATGTCATCTGCAAAGAGGGACAATTTTAATTATTTTTTTCACTTATATTCCTTTAATTTTCTACTTCTACCTTTATGTTCCAGCTAGTGCTTTGAGGAAAACATTGAGCAGAGAGAGTGGCTATTCCTGTCTAGTTCTTGATTTCACTGACATTGTTTCAAGTCTTTATTTTACTAGAGAGTCACCAGCTGTGGCTTTGTGGTCCCAATGCCTTCACTTTTC
Source organism: Apodemus agrarius (assembly GCA_964023405.1). NCBI lineage: Eukaryota > Metazoa > Chordata > Mammalia > Rodentia > Muridae > Apodemus > Apodemus agrarius. The sequence continues at coordinate 100,826,366 of OZ030014.1, read as the reverse complement.
TAAGCTGGGTGATGGCTTGTAAAACTGCTTTCTTGTTGCAGTTTTCCTGCATAACTACAAGTTCTTTTTGCTTTTAAAAATTATTTTTCTCCACCTTAATTTTTTGCTTTTAATTTGTTAAACATTTAAGTAATTCTCATTCATGAGTTTTATTAAAAATCTGATTTCCTAGCTATTCATTCACACTAACATTTCCCTTTAAAAAAACTTTTAAATGTTTTACACTTATTATTTCCAGTTATGACAGAGGTTTTTCTCAGCATATTAGTGAACAATCTCTGATATGTATTTGTTGTAGTTTCTCACTTACACTCATATCCTGCCCCTCTCTGGAGCGCCTGTGCCTGCAAATGTTCTGTGCTTTTTAATGAAATAGCTCTGGGTTGAGTACATCCTCAAGTACTTACAAACATTAATTTAGCATTGTCAGATCTAGTCATATCTTATCTAAATGTGTCCCTATAAACACCATCAATACCAAACCTGACTCTATTTTATTTTCTTAAGTATCTCATTTAATCATTATAGGCACACCAGGAAATATTTTACCAGGTATAGATTTTTAAATGTCCAGATTAATTTTGAGACTTTACCTATCACTCTCCATATGATTTTCAATGTTTCCCTCCCCTCTTCCCCCTCCTCCTCCTCTTCCTCCTCCTCCTCCTCCTCCTCCTCCTCCTTCTTCTTCTTCTCTCTCTCTCTCTCTCTCTCTCTCTCTCTCTCTCTCTCTCTCCCTCTCTTTACTTGCAGAGTATGTGCTTTCTCAAGTAGTAAAATTTCAGCCATTAAGGGAAAAACATAAACATCACTCAATATATTATTTAACAACAAATAAATTAAGTAACTTCACTATAAGATACATCAGGCCTGGCTCACACAAATCTTATGGAGGCTTATTGGAAGACCTAACAATGTTACAACTGTAGTAATCAAGAAAAAGAACAAATGAAACAATGAATTCCATTTTCAAAACACCAGGAAGTATAAGGTCATTTTCATCCACTCAATTACTATGTGTACTAATGCCTGATTATATCTTTGTTTATTTGCTTGATTCTTGTTTTCTTCTTTCCCAAAGCCTATTATGACATACCAGAATACTTCTCTAAACTCCAGATTAAAGATCCAACCTTTAATTGGAAGAGAAAACTGATTGTTTCTCTAATTATCATCTGTGATGCTTTCTAAGTGTACAATATCTACTATTCTTCCTGTTCCTGGGCTTTAGCATATTGGAATATCTGGTTACAGCAGTGCTTATCTGAAATGCCCTTTCCTTCTTTCCCCAGGTTTTGAAATTTTCCACCTTACAGCTCTTTTCCTTTTTCCTTCTGAACTCTCCTTTGATATACTTATTACTTTACAGTTGTAATTTTTATTTTTGTCATCAAATCATCATTAACTATTATCTATGTTTAGTGTATAAGCAGGATGATTTATGTATTTCTATTTTGGGTTATTTTTCTACTTAATTTCCAAAATTTAGTACCCATTACCATTAACAACAATCTTTCTGATGTGCAATGTCGATTATATGACATTTTTCCTTTGTTTGATTTTCTGTGAGCTTATCAATATTTTAAACCCACGCTATTTCCTTTTAGTTGATCTTAGCTTCTTGAGTCAAATCTTTGTTAACAGATAGGATTTTAGAACATTTTCCCTAGAGAGCTACTTCAAGCTATTTAAGCCGCCATCAGCTCCTGATTTAGCATTTTTAATAAACTTCCTAGGGCAAAGGATTAATTTCCCAGGACCCTCTTTATTCTTGATGTAGAAGTGTAATGTGCAATTGAGGGTGGATCATTGTCTGCCTGCTGTCCTCCCTGCATGTGCAAGTTCAGGGACAGAATAAAGACAGGGCAGACAAACCTATTCATTGTACATAAAATTCATTGCTAAATAAAAATAGAAACAAATACTTATAAATGCAAATACAATTACTCCCACCAATTTAAAGTTGACATATTAAAAAATCCATTCTGCTGAGATAGCTCAAATCTCTTAGGCTAAATTGCCAACATGTATGTTGAGTGTTACTTCAATCTAGTAAAAGTGATTCTACTGCTGTAATACCTAGCAGTGGACAGGAAGAGGTAAGCTTCAGCATTGATGGGTGAATTAGGAAAGTAAGTCTTGATAATTTCTGAATATCTTGAAAATAGGCCCAGGAAATCACCAAATATTGTATCAAAAATATACATGTGAATATTAGAATATATGCATAAATATATATTCATGTATTTCTAATTATATGTATATATTCCTTTCATCACATACATTAGAAATATATATGTATGTATGTATGTATGTATGTATATGTCCATATGTCTCTCTGTCTATCTCTATCTATCTATCTATCTATCTATCTATCTATCGTCTTAAATTATTTTATATCATTCCATACTCTCCAGTTTAAGGACATGGATAAGTATTTCAAGGGATGGGGAACTGTGGAAAGTGGTTGCAAAGAAGAAATATGTCTTTAAAATGTGTTTTCTCTTTATGTATCTTCCTTTGAGAACTGGCTATTCAAATCATGAGCTCATTTATTGATTGAGTAATATGCATTAATTTTACTTATTTGTGGGGGGTTGGTATTTAATTTAGCATTTCATTATATATTCTAGATGTTATCACATATCCAGCATATAAATCATAAAGATATTATCCCATTCTTTTAGCTATTATTTCACACTGGTAATTATTTACTTTGTCATACAGAATCTTTTGAATTTCATAACTTGTTTTTTTTTTTTCTTTTTTCTGTTCTTTTAAATTTCTTTCAAGCCTCTGGCATACGCTTTCCTCTGTTGTCTTCTGCACTTTATATCTGATTGAACCTCTTTAATCAGTTTTGATTTTACTTTATGGCAGACTGAAAAATATGAACCTAATTTCATTTTCCCATGTGTTTGTATCAGTGTGTCCCACCTATTCATGTGTCTCATATCTTAGCCATTTTTCTCTTCCTTTGAGAATTTTTTTTTTGTTTAGATTTTTTAGTCCAGTTTTAAATGGGATTACTTGTTTTCTGGTTGTGCAGTTATTTTTGAATTTTGTTTTTATTTGATTACTTGATTATTTCTATCTCTGTTTGATTATTTTAGAATAGTCTACCCTCAGTCCACTGTTGTATATAAAACTGGCAAAAAAAAAAAAAAACCAAACCCTCTCATTCTGGAAGCTACCCCTTCATGACACTGTTGTTATTTTTACTGTAAAGCCTTTTTTGAAGTTCATAAGCTTCATTCACCAAGTGTTGCTCTTACTTTTACTTACCCGTAGAATCCTATTCAAAAGAGAATCACTTCCTATAGCTATGCATTAAAGAGCAGCCCTCCTCTGCTTCTAGTGCTGAGGAGTACTTGATCCTGTGCTAAGGGCTGATCCATTTACAGTAGAGGTTTGTTTGTTTGCTTTATAATTTTAAATAATTAAAATATTTCCCCCTTTCTTTATGTCCTTCTAAATTTTCCCATACACTGCTCACTGCTTTTCAAAGCCCTAGCCTTTTCTTGCACTAATTACTATTGCATGCTTATGTGCATTTGTATTTGCATATGTTTTCTAAATAAAACCTGTAGAGTGCATACATTGCTAGTATGTATGTTCCCTTCCCTGGTCATTTCACAGTAGACAACCCAGTGGTGTGCTTTCCCCAGAGGACCACCTCTCCCACTCCCAGCACTCCCAGCATTCCTCAGTTGCCTAGAGCACATTGTGTGTGGTTGACATACCATGGCCCTTTTATGTTCACTTTAGCACACATCAGTCATGCTGGTAAGACTTTATAGTTGTTGCTTCTGACATTACTAGAGGAGACAATCTCACACCAAACTCCTTGATCCTCTGTCTCTTACAGTCTTTCTGTCCTCACTTCCTCAATGCTCCCTGAGCCTTCAGTGCAAGCATTGTGGTAAACATGTTTCCACTGGTACTTGACTCTAAAACTACATTTTATCCACCATGCTTTTCTGTGGTGGTTGCTATCTGCTGAAAGGAGAAGTTGCTTTGATACGGGATGGGGACTACATTTATTTATGGTTATAAGGTCATATATTTAGAGATTTTTACTAACAAATTATGCCATTTAATATAGTTACAGATTCTTCTCCAATAACCACAAATTTACTAGTTTGAGATATTTAGCTAGGTTTTTCCTCTTTTTGATTGCCTATTAACCTAGTTTCATTTTTCTTTATGTTGATATCCAAGTTGGACAATACTGAATATTTTACAATTCTGTCTTTCCTCCAATGTATATGTCTTTCATTTTTTCTAATACTTGGCTATCCAAACTTACACTAACATATCTTGTTTCTCTACTCTAGTTCATTAATTTGGCTATTTTTGTGCTAGTACCATGCTGTTTTATTTCTATATTGCATAACTAGAAATTAAGTATAGCTATAACTCCTGCCATATTACATTTTTTCTAGATGGCTTTTGCTATTTTGGATCTTCTTTGTTTTCATAAAAAAATTAAGAGTTTTGTTTTGTTCGCACATCTGTGAAGAATGGCCCTGGGATGCTGACTGAGATTGCAGCAAGTCTGCAGTCATTTTGATTTTATAACTAAGTCTCTTAGTCTCTTGACCAGCACCCCATCTTTAGAATGCGTTCTTCTGCTTGCTGTTGTCTGACTATATTTCACTAATTAATTTCTTGTTTCATCAATTGCCCCAACAAGACCTATTTCTATTCCTTAAGCTCTTTCTCTGATAGGAATGAGGTATATTTACATTTTTATCTTCACATGAATCCTTTACTGGATCACCAAGGAGTTTATTCTAACCCAACATTTTCCTAAGAAGTTGTTGTACTTTTAATTTTATAATTCTTATTTTAATATTTACATATAATGGATTTTAATCAAATTTCCCCTCCACCACCTTCTCCCATCTCATCCCATGTAGATCCCATTTAAATAATTTTGCTCTCTTCTCTCTCTTTCCCTCTCTCTCTCACATATACACACATAGAGGTGAATTAATAAAATCTGATTTTTGATTGTTTAGTTTGTTTAGTTTGAAGTTCTTTTTTTTATTTCATGTTATTTTATTGAGGAAGTTTGTCACTCTGTAAGCTGAGATGTCTTGAAGTTTGTGGTAAACTTCCTACCTCAAAATCCAAAATACTGCCATTTAGGCAGCAGATGGTGAATCCAGCTTTGCTAGCAATTTTACTGTGAGGATTACATAATTAATATTCATATATGCCACATTCCAATATACATTGAACTCTCTGAAAATGATTTGAGCAGATCAGCATTCAATAGCATTGATTACAGAGAACCCAAGATGCAGACAATGACAACTTAGCACAGTGTTTCTCACCTCTCTGGTGCTGTGACCCTTTAGATCCTCATGTTGTGGTGATCCCCAACCACAAAATTATTTTCACCGTTATTTCATTTCTGTTAGTTTGCTTCTCTGGTAAATCATGACATAAATATCTGATAAATAGGATATGTGACATGTGACCCCTGTAATTGGAAAGAGTCCTTCAACCCCAAAGAGGTCATGACTTAGATGGAGAACTGCTGACTTAGACACATTTAATATTTCTTGTCAAATGACCTGCTTTCCTCTACTAACAAGATAGCCAAAATACAAATTTATTTTTATAGGAAATAGTGAGATGGACTCTATGAGATAATTAAAAGTAAGCAGAAAATACATCTTCTAAATTGGAAGTGTTTGAGATCTAAGAAAAATTTTGTATTTGATGTAGCTGTACTAAGCCAATACAATTAAATAAAATGTATAGACCATAATTAAGGGAAGATTTTGGTGCATTTCAGATACCTGATCAAAAGACATTCAAAAGTTTGAAACTTCTTTCTTGACTCTTTAAAAAATTTCACAAAAAGTTTTTTCAGAGTTTCACAATCAACAGGTCGTGAAATTTAATATTTCTAAATTTGTAAACAGTGATGGAGCTAATGTTTGCCATGCATTAAAATCCATATTTTGAAGCCTTAACACTCAAAGTGTATTGGAATTTAAATAAATAAAAACTCACAAAGATTTCATTGATTTTAGTCATTGTTATTATTTCAATAAGATTATAGTTCACATAATGTTATAGTTCACAGAGAAGATTAGCATGGCTGCTACGGCAAGGATGACATGCAAATTCATGAAGTGTTCCATAAAAAGAAAGGAAGGAAGGAAGGAAGGAAGGAAGGAAGGAAGGAAGAAAGAAAGAAAGAAAGAAAGAAAGAAAGAAAACTTTTTTTTGAAGACTTCTCAGACTACTGTTTGGCTGTTTGTTGACATCTATAACTTAGAAATTAAATAGAAATATTGAAGTGATAAACATTTTAAAAACTATAGTATATCATTGATTGTTGAGGAATGAGTTGTATTAGGATAAACAGGCTTGAAAAAAGTGAGGAAAGCTACCTCACCACAACTCCTTCAATGGTATAAGGAAGCTGTCAGTTGTAGGGGTGGTTCTGATGCTAAGGTCCTTTTCCCCAACTGATTCTTGATCTATCAGTATAGATGCCATGGGCAGAAGGATTGGCAGGACTCCCTGGGTCTCACAGGCAAGCAAGTAGATGCAGGAGAGGGAGAGGAAGAGAGTTTACAATGCTTTGGAGGGAGAAAAGTCAACCAGCCATGTGAGATCTTGGGCAAAACATCCACAGGCAGCTTCTATAGGCTGGAGGTTGGGATATTGAGCTGGCACTGAAGAATGCTGAGCAACTGAAGCTGAATGCAGATTTAGGGTGCTGAGCTGGGCATTGTGGGAAGGGCATGCTAGCTGAGGTAGATTGGAGGAGCTCAGCAGTTGAGTCAACAAGGCAAGTTGAAATTGAACAACTGTGTGAGCCTGTTTTTTTTTTTTCATCCACACATCCAATATTCTCTGGGTGAGGACTAGTATGTCTATTCCTTGAGTTAAGGTGGGGTAGCAAAAGGTACACACAACACTCAGTGGTCATTGTAATAAATATATGTTATGGGTCACTACGTTTAAAGATCTTTAATACAGCTAATCTATTACATAAATTGAGGGACTATTTCGAGAGCATGAAGTTAAAAACAATTTTCTATTGTTTCAGTTGATACTTTCAATGTGAATTTTCTTTTTCCAAGGTCTATATATCATACTCAAAACACACTCCTATCTACAATAAGAGTTTCACTATTTCCCTTCAAAATGTCTGCTGATGTGTATTGAGAGGACAGGTTTATGTTGAATATCACCATCCAGGAAAGCATCAAGTTTCCAACTATATAGAGTTCATATTGCCACTAACCATGACTTACATCTGTGTTAAGACTTCAATAAAGCTATTTTTTTCAAACACATTATCAGTAAATAGAGATTGCATAGATTATCTTTGAAAAAGCACTGAGGCAGAAGTAAGAAAACATGATTACATTTTTCCCAATTTTAACCATATTCTCACACCTGAAGCTGATTTTTTTAATGAAAATAACCTTTTGTACTATTTTGTTAAAATTGCCCTCACAATGGCATGCCAGGTTCCTGCAGCAATGTGTTTAAAGTATTCTGGTGCTGTGAAGAATATTTAATTATGTGATTATCTTCCATGAGGTGTACAGTTAATTGTCTTTACACCAAATGTAAATGATTTTGAACAATAAATGTGAATGAATAATGTTCTGGCTGTGAGTAACAGATGTCGTGTGGATTTTGATTTCTCAGTCATTTTAAAGCATTTCTTTTCAAGTCTGGAAAAGCAATTAGTTAAGATTACAAACTAATAACCATCAAAATCTGGGCTTAGCAACAAAATGGGATATTAAGAGTAGAATTCAAAAATACCATCTTTGAAAAAATTCATTATATTTATGTTCTTCAGATATCAAGAATGATTTTTAAGTAAATGTGCATAGCCTGGTTATAATTCTCCAAATGTAGCTTCTTAATATAAATCGTTGGAAGATTTACAGCACTATCATAAATGAAGCAGGTAGGGCTTCCCTGTGGCTTTGAGTCATACATCCTATTTTCTTTTATACTTAAAGGCTAACAAGCATGAGCAAAGGTTCAATGTTAGTCATACAGCAGTGAGTGGAGCTGCCTTCTGACAGGGTGAGAATGCTTTTTGTTTGTCTGTTTTGCTTAACTTTTCTTTTTTCTTTTTTTCTATCTCTAAGGTATTCAGCATTCTTCCATTGACAATAGAACAAGACTATTGCTCAGAGACGTTAAATTCCTTGCTGAGTAGATGACTAACATACATGGATTAACATTATTCATGGGGTGTTCACATTGTATTGATCTTATACTAAAGAATGCACTGCAGTAATAATTTCAATTGCTGCAACAACTCACTACTGTTTGTGTAATGTGGTGTAAGTCCTCACTTCTTCCAACAGATCCTCACTTTCACACAGATGTTTCCAAACCACATAAATCATTTATGGATGGGCTCACATAAACAAAGGTAAATGACTGTCTCACAATAAGAATCTCGCTGTGGCAAACTGAGTGTTGATGAATTGGGCCCCGTGAGCCCCACACGTCTGCCTTCTGGTGATCACTCTTGTGCCAATGGAATCCAGAAAACCATGAGTAGACCAAGGGACTTTTTCTTTTTTTTTCTATATCTAGAGTCATCTACTCCCTTCAATTGAATGTTCAACAGGAGTGAGAAAAGCCAGGGACCCCACAGCAAAGACCATTCATGACTCCCTTTAAAGTTCACACCTGAAGAATGACAAAAGATTGAAAGCAGACATGTTAACTCTCTGTTCCTGCCAACAAGGAAACTGAGCCTCTGTCTTCCAGGCTGCTGGGAGTGTGGGGCTCCCTCAGGGTGGAGGGATTGGGCCCTGTGAATCCTTCACGTGTATGTGATTTGCTGTTGTTACTTCTGGTGTTGTGTAGAGCTGGTGCATTCAACTGGAACTTCAGTGAAATGTCTGTAGTTTTGTGTCCTGAAAATCGGTTGACCAAGCCCTGCCCCTCTCTTGAGCTCTTAATTCTTTCTGTTCACTCTATGAAAATTTTCCTGGGCATAAGTAGCAACTATACACTTTGTAAAATTTTAAGACATTATAAATTAATTAAAACTTTTTCCCCTATAGTTTTCTCCTCCCATATACTACTATATACACTGCTCTGCTACTCTTTGAAACTTATAGCCTTTTTAGTCAATAATTGCTATTGCATGCTTATAGACCTCTTTCTCATATACAAATATAAATACATATATTCATGAATATACCCTGTTCAGTCAATTGAATGTGTATGTCTGTGTGTGTGTGTGTTTGTGTGTGTGTGTGTGTGTGTGTGTGTGTGTGTGTTTTCAGGACTGACCATTTTGAACTAGAAAAACAATTACTGTGTTCTTCCTTAAAACGAACATCTTTACAGCCTCGAGCTTTTGAAAGTTGGGTGTATTTCTTTGTGTAGGGTTTTGTTGGGGCCTTGTGGGCTTCTCACCATCTATTTAGCATGTCTGTTGGCATCATCTTTCTTCAGATAATGTTTCTCCTTGACAGTATATCAGTGAAATTTCACTAGCATAGCTTTTGCCTTAAGTAGATCCTGTATTTCTCTCTCTCTCTCTCTCTCTCTCTCTCTCTCTCTCTCTCTCTTATTATTTCTTCAGATCCACAATTTATTAAGTTGGATACAAACCTAGAAGTAATATTGCTGGATTATATAGCATATCAATTTTCACTCCTTTGACAAAAATATTTATGCAGTTTTCAATAATGGGCATCTCATTAACATTCTTGTATTCATTAGATTAATATTCCTGTATTCATTAGAAAAAACACATTGTATGTTAATCCCTAAGCAATTTTGTAAAGGATGTCAAGGAATTTTAAAGCTTTTATGGATTATTTTAATAAGTATTTTCTAACAACATGTATCAAAAGTTAATATTAGTACAAAATCTTAGTTGAATGATAAGTTTTATGAAAAATAAATTTATCTGTAAATAAAAAGACCGTGTTGTTTACTTCATAGATCTTAGTCATGGATATAAAATAAATATAAGTGAAGTGTTCAAACCATAATTTATATGTACTTTTACTTTGAATAACAATATCAAGTTTTGTTAGAGAACTTTAAAATAATTGACAGCTTTCCTACAACAATTATGAGAAGAATCAAGTTGCAAATTTTTTTAGTGTAAACATTAATATAAACTATTTAATTTCATTTAAGTTTTAATTTGGATGTTTTAATCACAGATTAATTTTTAATGCATTTACATATTTCTAAATTATTTGTCCTTTGCAAATTGGTTGATTATTCATTCTTCCTAGACTGGGTGTGTTCTCATCATGCTTACTGGAGTCATCACACCATTTAAGAACATGTAGTTCCTGTATGGGAGTGATTGTGCATGCTGAAAATATGATGTTTAACTTATTATTTGATTTTGGACTTTTTAATATTCCCAGAAAATAAAATGTTTACAAACCAATTTATGAAATACTTTCTATGATGTGAATTGTCTTTTTATTGCAATTCTTATCTTGCTTAAGAATTTTTGTTTTCTCTAACAACATAAAAACAATATTCTTGCAGGCTTTCAATTAATTTTTCTGTCAGCTTTTAAGATATTTTACCCTTTCCCCTGGAACTGTTACATAACACACACATTCCTGATGTAAAGAGTTATAGAATTGCAAATGAAGTATGAAGAATGAGACAAGGCTACTAGGAGTCCTGACTTAATTTTCTGCAGAGGCAGTAGCAAATTAGCACAGGAAATTCCATAAAGATTGGGAAAAAATCTTCACTAACATACATCTGACAGGTGGCTAATCTCCAAAATATATAAAGAATCCAAGTTTACCTCCAAAAACACAAATAATACAACTATTGCAGATCTGAAGAGATAATAAAAAAGAATACATGATCTACTTAAGGCAAAAGTTATGCAAGTAAAATCTCAATGATATACTTTCCAAGAAGAAACATGAACTGAACAAAGGTGGACTACCATCTTTGCTCTTGTGACCAAGCAGTAAGGTCAGCCAGGTACTCAGGGAACACAGGAGTGAAAGATTACTCAGGACACAGCCTGCCAAGGCTCCACCTGCACCTAGGAGCTGGGCAGCCCCACAATGTTTTGGCACCTATCTGTCCAGGGAACTTCTGACCTGCAGGGAGTCCCACAGTAAGAGGGAGTCCTGCATTCAGAGATGAGAACGCCACCATCTTTGCTCCTATGATAGTGGGGAGGGAGAGACTGGTAGGCAGAGATCTCCAGAGTAGAGGATCTCTTGGGACACACCCCTGCCAGGATATTGCCTTTATCTAGGAGATCAGCAGCACCACAGCAATCTGTGCCAGGGAAAAGCAGGTCACTCATGGTTGCTGAGATAGGCTTGCCGGCAAACAGGAGGGGCAAGTGACAGCAGGACCAACTAACACCAGAGATAACCAGATGGCAAAAGGCAAATGTAGGAATGCTGCTAACAGAAATCAAGGTGATATGGCATCATCCAAACCCAATTCTCTCATAACAGCAAGTCCCGGATACACCAACACATCAGGAAAGCAAGATTTGGATTTAAAAATCACAGGTCAGGATGCTGATGGAGGGCTGCATGGAGGGCTTCAAGAAGGACATAAATAAAACCCTCAAAGAAATACAGGAGAACACAAGTAAACAGGGAGAAGTCCTTGAAGAACTAAAGGAAAACACAACAAAACAAGTGAAGGAATTGAACAAAGCCATTCAGGATCTAAAGAAGGAGGTAGAAATAATAATGAAATCATGAAGGGAGATAACTTAGGACATAGAAAACCTAGGAAAGAAGTCAGGAGTCATGGATCCAAGCATCAACAACATAATACAAGGGACAGAAGAAAGAATCTCAGATGCAGAAGATACCATAGAAAGCATGGATACAACAAAGAAAATGAAAAATGCAAAAAGCTCCTGACCCGAAACGACCAGGAAATCCAGGACAAAATGAGAAGACCAAACCTAAGGATTATAGGTATAGAAGAGAGTAAAGATTTCCAACTTAAAGGAACAGTAAATGTCTTCAACAAATTATAGAAGAAAACTTCCCTAACCTAAAGAAAGAGATGCCCATGAACATACAAGAAGCCTACAGAATTCCAAATAGATGTGACCAGAAAAGAAATTCCTCCCATAATATAATAATTAAAACACCAAATGTACTAAACAAAGAGAGAATATTAAAAGCAGTAAGGCAAATAGGTCAAGTAACATATATAGGTAGAACTATCAGAATTACACCTGACTTCTCACCAGAGACTATGAAAGCCAGAAGAGCCTGGGCAGATGTCATACAGACCATAAGAGAACACAAATGCCAATAAAGACTGCTATATCCCGCAAATCTCTCAATTATCATAGATGGAGAAACCAAGGTATTTTACAACAAAAACAAATTTATACAGTATCTTCCTACAAATCCAGCCCTTCAAAGGATAATGAATGGAAAACATTAACAAAAGGAGGGAAACTAGACACTAGAAAAAGCAAGAAATTAATCTTCTTTCAACAAACCCAAAAGAAGATAACTACGCAAACATAAAATTACATCAAAAATACCAGGAAGCAATAATCAATATTCCTTAATATCTATTAACATAAGTGGACTCAATTACCCAATAAAAAGACATAGACTAACAGAATGGATATGTAAAAACAAGACCCAACATTTTGCTGCATACAGGAAATGCATTTCAGTGTCAAAGACAAGCACTACCTCAGAGTAAAAGGATGGAAAACAGTTCTCCAAGCAAATGGTCCAAGGAAACAAGCTGGAGTAGCCATTCTAATATCAGATAAAATAGACTTTCAATTGAAAGTCATCAAAAAAGGCAACAGAAGGACACTTAATACTCTTCAAAGGAAAAATCTACCAGGAAGAATTAATTGTGAACATCTATGCTCCAAATAAATGTTCATCCTTATTCTTAAAGGAAACTTTACTAAAGCTTACAGCACGCATTGCACCCCACATAATAATTGTGGGTTACTTCAACACCCCACTCTCATCAATGGACAGATCAGGAAAATACAAACTAAACAGAGACACAATGAAACTAACAGAAGTTTTGGACCAAATGGATTTAGTAGATGTCTATAGAACATTTATTTCATCCTAACTCAAAAAATATACCTTCTTCTTAGCACCTCAGAGTATCTACTCCAAAAATTGACCATATAATTGGTCACAAAACAGACCTCAACAGAAATAAGAAGATTGATCTAATTCCATGCCTCTTATCAGATCAGTAAAGGTGGTCTTCAATAGCAACAAAACCAACAGAAAGCCCACATTCACATGGAAGCTGAACAATGCTCTATTCAATGATACCTTGGTCAAGGAAGAAATAAGGAAAGAAATCAAAACCTTTTTAGAATTTAATGAAAATGAAGGCAAAACATACCCAAACATATGGGACACAATGAAAGCAGTGCTAAGAGGAAAACTCATAGGTCTGAGTGCCTCCAAAAAGAAGCTGAAAAGAGCATACACTAGCAGCTTAATAGAATACCTGAAACCTTTAGAGCAGAAAGAAGCTAATGTACCCAAGATGAATAAAAGACAGGAAATCATCAAACTCAGGGCTGAAATCAACCAAGTTGAAACAAAAAGAACTATACAAAGAATCAACAAAACCAGGAGCTGGTTCTTTGAGAAAATCGAGATAGAATGACCTTTAGCCAGACTAAGCAGAGGGCACAGAGACAGTATACAAATTAACAAAATCAGAAATGAATAGGGAGAAATAACAGAAACTGAGGAAATTCAAGAAATTATCAGACCTACTACAAAAGTCTATACTCAACACAACTGGAAAATCTGGATGAAATGGACAATATCCTAGACAGATACCAACTACCAAAGTTTAGTCACGATCAGATAGATCATTTAAATGCTCCCATAACACCTAAAGAAATAGAAGTGGTCATTGACAGTCTCCCAACCAAAAACAACACAGGGCAAGATGGTTTTAGTGCAGAATTCTATCGGACCTTCAAAGAAGATCAAAATACCAATACTCTTCAAACTATTCCACAAAAGAGAAACAGAAGGAACACTACCCAAATCGTTCTATGAAGAAAAATTCAACAAAAAGAGAACTTTAGACCAATTTCCCTTATGAATATCGATGCAAAAATACTCAATAAAATTCTTGCCAACTGGCTATTCCCTGGCACAAGCATATAGAAACCATCACACCGATCTTGTCTCAGGATACCGAGTGAAGAGTGTGCACAGCGAGCGGTTGGAGTCAGGTGCATGGACAGAGATATAGCTTAGCTTAGCTCTGCAGGAGATCTGGGCACAGACAGCTCAGCTGCAGGTGCAGACCACCACGAGCCGGCTCTCCGGGTGGCCTGGCAGCGAGGTGCGATCTTACCTCGGGACACTGCACAGAATTCTAGCAGCTGGAGTCAGGGGCTTGGCCTGAGACCTAGCTTACTCTAGCACAGACAACGCCGCCAGGCTCTGCCCCGCACCCAGAGCCAGAACAGATCAGCAGATCCAGGCACCGACAGCTCAGCAACGGTCACTGTCCCCTGGGGACAGGCGCGCTGTGCTTTCAGCAGGGCACTATCTTGCCTCAGGATACCGAGTGAACGGCTGGCACAGCGCAGCTGGAGTCAGGGGCATGGACAGAGATATAGCTTAGATTAGCTCTGCAGGAGATCTGGGCACAGACAGCTCAGCTGCAGGTGAAGACCACCATGGGCCAGCTCTCCGGGCTGGCTGGCAACGAGGTGCCATCTTACCTCAGGACATGGCACAGAATTCTAGCAGCTGGAGTCAGGGGCTTGGACTGAGACCTAGCTTACTCTAGCACAGACAACGCCCCTAGGCTCTGACCCGTACCCAGAGCCAGAAGAGATCGGCAGATCCAGGCACCTACAGCTCAGCAACGGTCACTGAACCCTGGGGACAGGCTCACTGTGCGTTCAGCGGGGCTACCATCTACAATAAGACCAACTAACTCCAGAGATAAACCGATGGCAAAAGGCAAACATAGGAACGTTATTAACAGAAATCAAGGCAATATGGCACCATCGGAACCCAACTCGCCAACCACAGCAAGTCCTGGATACCCCAGCACACCAGAAAAACAAGAGTTGGATATAAAAGCACTGGTCATGATACTGCTAGAGGAACACAAAAAAAGACATAAACAAATCTCTTCAAGAAATGCAGGGGAACATCAATAGGGTAGAAGCTCTTACAATGCAAACACAAAAATCACTTAAAGAACTCCAGGAGAATATAGGCCAACAAAGAGAAACCAATAAAGAGGAAATAAGAAAATCAGTTAAAGAAATGCAGAACTTGAAACAACAGGCAGAAGTCACCAAAGAGGAAACACAAAAATCTCTTAAAGAATTACAAGAAAACACAAACAAACAAATGAAGGAACTGAGCAAAACCATCCAAGATCTGAACACAGAGGTAGAAACAACAAAGAAATCACAAAAGGAGGCAACTTTGGAGATAGAAAACCTTGGAAAGAAATCAGGGGTCATAGATGCAAACATCAACAACAGAATACAAGAGATAGAGATAAGAATCTCAGATGCTGAAGATAACATAGTAACAACTGACTCCACAGTCAAAGAAAACACAAAATCCAAAATGCTTGTAACCCAAAACATCCAGGAAATCCAGGACACAATGAGAAGACCAAACCTAAGGATTATAGGGATAGATGAGAGTGAAGATCTACAACTTAAAGGGCCAGCAAATATCTTTAACAAAATTATGGAAGAAAACTTTCCTAACTTAAAGAGAGAGATGCCCATGAATATACAAGAAGCCTACAGAACTCCAAACAGACTGGACCAGAACAGAAACACCTCCTTTCACATAATAATCAAAACCCCAAATGTACTAAACAAAGAAAGAATATTAAAGGCAGTAAGAGAAAAAGGCCAAGTAACATATAAAGAAAGACGTATCAGAATCACACCAGACTTCTCTCCAGAAACCATGAAAGCTAGAAGATCCTGGGCAGACCTCATGCAGACCCTAAGAGAACACAAATGTCAGCCAAGACTACTATACCCAGCAAAACTCTCAATCAACATAGATGGAGAAATCAAAATATTCCATGACAGGACCAAATTTACACAATATCTTTTCACTAACCCAGCTCTACAAAGGATAATAGGAGGAAAACTCCAATACAAGGAAGGAAACTGCACCCAAGAAAAAGCAAGAGAGTAACCTTCTTCCATCAAACACAAAGGAAGATAATTACTCAAAAACAAAAATAACATCAAAAATGTCAGGAAGTAATAATCTCTATTCCTTAATATCTCTTAACATCAATGGACTCAATTCCCCAATAAAAAGACATAGACTAACAGACTGGATACGGAAAGAGGACCCTACATTTAGCTGCTTACAGGAAACACGCCTCAAAGTCAAAGACAAACACTACCTTAGAGTAAAAGGATGGAAGACAATTTTGCAAGCAAATGGTCACAGGAAGCAAGCTGGAATAGCCATTTTAATATCAGATAAAATTGACTTTCAACCCAAAGTCATCAAAAGAGACACAGAAGGTCACTTCTTGCTAGTCAAAGGAAGAATTCACCAAGAAGAACTCACAATTCTAAACATCTATGCTCCAAATGTAAGTGCACCCTCATTTGTAAAAGAAACTTTACTAAAGCTCAAAGCACACATTGCACATAAAACAGTGATTGTGGGGGACCTCAATACTCCACTATCCACAGTGGACCGATCAGGAAAACAGAAACTAAACAGGGACACAGAGAAGCTCATCGAAACTTTGGACCAATTGGATTTAACAGATATATATAGAACATTTCACCCTAAAGCAAAAGACTATACTTTTTTCTCAGCTCCTTATGGTACCTTCTCCAAAATCAACCCTATAATTGTACACAAGACAGACCTCAACAAATATAAAAAGATCTAACGAATCCCATGCCTCTTATCAGATCAGCATGGACTAAGAGTGTTCTTCAATAGCAAAAAAACAACAGAAAATCCTCATACACGTGGAGGCTGAACAATATTCTACTCAATGATTCCTTAGTCCAGGAAGAAATAAAGAAAGAAATCAAAGATTTCTTAGAATTTAATGAAAATGAAGGCACAACATACCCAAATCTATGGGACACAATAAAAGCAGTGCTTAGAGGAAAACTCATAGCCCTGAGTGTCTCCAAAAAGAAACAGGAGAGAGAATATACTAGCAACTTAATGGCACACTTGAAAGCTCTGGAACAAAAAGAAGCAATTGCACCCAGGAGGAGTAGAAGATAGGAAATCATCAAACTCAGGGCTGAAATCAATTAAGTTGAAACAAAGAGAACCATACAAAGAATCAACAAAACCATGAGCTGGTTCTTTGAAAAAATCAACAAGATAGATAAACCCCTATTCAGACTTACGAAAGGGCACAGAGACAGTATTCAAATTAACAAAATTAGAAATGAAAAGGGAGATATAACAACAGAAACTGAGGAAATTCAAAAAATCATCAGATCCTACTACAAAAACCTATACTCAACACAACTGGAGAATCTGGAGGAAATGGACAATTTCCTAGACAGTTACCAAAAACCATAATTAAACCAGTATCAAATAGATCGTCTAAACAGACCCATAACCCCCAAAGAAATAGAAGGGGTCATAGAAAGTCTCCCAACCAAAAAAAGCACAGGACCAGATGGTTTTAGTGCAGAATTCTATCAGACCTTCAAAGAAGTCCTGATATCGATACTCTTCAAACTATTCCACAAAATAGAAACAGAAGGAACACTACCCAACTCATTCTATGAAGCCACAATTACCCTGATACCAAAAACCACACAAAGATCCAACTAAGAAAGAGAACTACAGGCCAAATTCTCTTATGAATATCGATGCAAAAATACTAAACAAAATACTTGCCAACCAAATCCAAGAACACATCAAAACGATCAATCACCATGATCAAGTTGGCTTCATCCCAGGGATGCAGGGATGGTTCAATATACGGAAATCCATCAATGTAATCCACTACATAAACAAACTCAAAGAAAAAAACCACATGATCATCTCATTGGATGCTGTAAAAGCATTTGACAAAATTCAGCATCCTTTTATGCTAAAGGTCTTGGAAAGAGCAGGAATTCAAGGCCCATATCTAAACATAGTAAAAGCAATATACAGCAGACCAGTAGCCAACATCAAGGTAAACGGAGAAAAACTTGAAGCAATCCCACTAAAATCAGGGACTAGACAAGGCTGTCCCCTCTCACCATATCTCTTCAATATAGTACTTTAGGTACTAGCTAGAGCAATTCGACAACAGAGGGAAGTCAAAGGGATACAAATCGGAAAGGAAGAAGTCAAACTATCACTATTCGCAGATGATATGATAGTATACTTAAGTGACCCAAATAACTCCACCAGAAAACTCCTGCAACTGATAAACAACTTCAGCAAAGTGGCTGGCTATAAAATCAACTCAAGCAAATCAGTAGCCTTCCTATATGTGAAGGATAAGCAGGCCAAGAAAGAAATTAGGGAAATGACACCCTTCACAATAGCCACAAATGATATAAAGTATCTTGGAGTGAAGCTAACCAAACATGTGAAAGATTTATATGACAAAAACTTCAGGTCTCTGAAGAAGGAAATTGAAGAAGACATCAGAAAATGGGAAAATCTTCCATGCTCATGGGTTGGCAGGACTAATATAGTCAAAATGGCAATCTTGCCCAAAGCAATATACAGATTCAATGCAATCCCCATCAAAATCCCAACTCAGTTCTTCATAGAGTTAGAAAGAGCTATTCTCAAATTCATCTGGAATAACAAAAAACCCAGGATAGCTAAAAGTATCAACAACAGCAAAAGAACTTCTAGGGGAATCAATATCCTGGACCTCAGGCAATATTACAGAGCATTAAAATATTACAGAGTACTAAAAACTGGATGGTATTGGTTCAGTGACAGGGAGGCGGATCAATGGAATAGGATCGAAGACCCAGAATTGAACCCACATATCTATGGCCAATTGATCTTCGACAAAGGAGCTGAAAACATCCAGTGGAAAAAAGATAGCCTTTTCAACAGATGGTTCTGGCTCAGCTGGAGGTCAACTTGCAGAAGAATGAGAATGGATCCACTCTTATCTCCTTGCACTAAGCTCAACTCCAAGTGGATCAAGGACCTCCACATAAAACCAGACACACTAAAACTAATAGAAAAGAAACTGGGGAAGACCCTTGAGGACATTGGCTCAGGGAAAAAATTCCTGAACAGAACACCAATTGCTTATGCACTAAGAGCAAGAATAGATAAATGGGACCTCATAAAATTACAAAGTTTCTGTAAGGCAAAAGACACTGTCAAAAGGATAAATCGGCAACCAACAAATTGGGAAAAGATCTTCACCAACCCCACATCCAACAGAGGGCTAATATCCAATGTATACAAAGAACGAACACAAGAGGTTAGACCCCAGAAAACCAAATAACCCTATCCAAAAATGGGGTACAGAGCTAAACAGAGACTTTCACCTGAAGAAATTCGGATGGCTGAGAAACACCTTAAAAAAGGTTCAACATCATTAGTCATTAGGGAAATGCAAATCAAAACAACCCTGAGATTTCACCTCACACCAGTCAGAATGGCTAAGGTTAAAAACTCAGAAGACATCAGGTGTTGGCGAGGATGTGGAGAAAGAGGAACACTCCTCCACTGCTGGTGGGAATGCAAGCTGGTACAACCACTCTGGAAATCAGTATGGCGGTTCCTCAGAAAACTGGACGTGATACTTCCTGAGGACCCAGCCATACCACTCCTGGGAATATACCCAGAAGATTCCCCAGCATGCAATAGGGATACATGCTCCAATATGTTCATAGCAGCCTTATATATAATAGCCAGAAGCTGGAAAGAACCCAGATGTCCCTCAACAGAGGAATGGATACAAAAAATGTGGTATATATACACAATGGAGTACTATTCAGCCATTAGAAACAATGAATTCATGAAATTCTTAGAGAAATGGATGGATCTGGAGAACGTCATACTAAGTGAGGTGACCCAGTCTCAAAAGAATACCCATGGTATGCAGTCACTGATAAGTGGATATTAGCCTAGAATCTTGGAACACCAAAGACATAAATCACATACCAAGTGAGGTCTGACAAGAAGAAAGGAGTGGACACTGGAGCCAGAATGGACCAAAGCATCATTGTGGGGGAGTACAAGGACATGAGGTGGGAGGGGGTGGATGAGGGAGCAGGGGTAGGGAAAAAGGCATGTGGGACCCTTGGGGGTGGGGAAAGAGAAAAAGGGAAATGAATTGTAATTATAGAATATATCCAATAAAAAAAATTCTTGCCAACTGAATACAAGAACACATCAAAACGATCATTCACCATGATCGAGTAGGCTTCATCCCAGGGATGCAGTGATGGTTCAATATAGGGAAATCCATCAATGCAATCCACTACATAAACAAATTCAAAGAAAATATGCTCATTTCATTAGATGCTCAAAAAACATTTGACAAAATTCAGCAGCCTTTCATGTTAAAGGTCTTCGAAATTACAGGTATTTAAGGCCCATACCTAAACATAATAAAAGCAATATACAACAAACCAAATGGAGAGAAACTTGAAGCAATCCCACGAAAACTAGGGACTAGACAAGGTTGACCTCTCTCTACATACTTATTCAATATAGTACTTGTTCTAGCTAGAGCAATTAGAAAAGAAAAGATCAAAGTGATACAAATTGGAAATGAAGAAGTTAAATTATCACTATTTGCAGATGCTATGATAGTATACCTAAGCGACCAAAAACACTCCACCAGAGAACACTTACAGCTGATAAACAACTTCAGCAACGTGGCTGAATATAAAATTAACTCAAGCAAATCAGTAGCCTTCCTATACTCAAAGAATAAGCAAGCTGAGAATGAAATTAGGGAGATGACACCCTTTACAACAACAAACAATATAAAGTATCTCTTTTTTTACTTTAACCAAACAAATGAAAGATCTGTATGACAGGAACTTCAAGCCTTTGATGAAGAATACCTCAGAAGATGGAAAAATATTCCATGCTCTTGAATTGGCAGAATTAATATGGTTAAAATAGTCATCTTGCCAAAAGCAATATACGGATTCAACACAATCCCCATCAAAATCCCAACTTAGTTCTTCATAGAGTTAGAAAGATCCATTCTCAAATTCATCTGGAATAAAAAAACATCCAGGATAGCTAAAACTATTCTCAACATTAAAATAATTTCTGGGGGAATCAGTATCCTGGACCTCAAGCAGTACTACAGAGCAGTAGTGTTAAAAACTGCATAGTATTGATACAGTGACAGGCAGGAAGATCAATGGAATAAAAGTGAAGACCCAGAAATGAACCCACACAATTATGGTCACTTGAACTTTGACAAAGGAAGTACATCCATCCTGTGGAAAAAAGATAGCCTTTTGAACAAATGGTACTGGTTCAACTGGAGATCAGCATGCAGAAGAATACAAATGGATCCATTCTTATCTGCTTGTACTAAGCTCAAGTCCAAGTGGATCAAGGACCTCCACATAAAACCAGACACACTGAAACTAATAGAAAAGGAACTAGGGAAGAGCCTTGAGCACATAGACACAGACGAAAATTCCCTAAACAGAGCACCAATAGCTTATGCTCTAAGATCAAGAACTGACAAATGGGACCTCATAAAATTACAAAGTTAATTTAATGCAAAGGACACCATCAAAAGGACAAAATGGCAACCAACAAATTGGGAAAAGGTCTTTACCAACCCTACATCTGACAGAGGGCTAATATCCAAGACATACAAAGAACTCAAGAAGTATACTCCAAAGAACCAAATAACCCTATCCAAAAATGGGGTACAGAGCTAAATAAAGAATTTTCACCTGAGGAATATAGAATGGCTGAGAAGCACCTAAAGAAATGTTCAACATCCTTAGTCATCAGGGAAATGCAAATCAAAACAACCCTGAGATTTCAGCTCATGCCAGTCAGAATGGCTAATATCAAAAAGAGAAAGCAGATGCTGGTGAGGATTTAAAGAAAGAGGAACACTCCTTCACTGCTGGTGGAGTTACAAGCTGGTGCAACCCCTCTGGAAATCAGTCTGGCAGTTCCTCAGAAAACTGAGCATGATACTACCAGAGGACCCCACCGTACAACTCCTGGGCATATACCCAGAGGATTCCCCAGCATGTAATATGGACATATGCTCCACTATGTTCATAGCAACCCTATTTATAATAGCCAGAAGCTGGAAAGGACCCAGATGTCCCTCAATGGAGTAATGGTTACAGAAAATGTGGTATGTTTACACTATGGAACACTACTCAGAAATTAAAAACAATGAATTCATGAATTTGTTAAGCACATGGGTGGAACTGAAGATGTCATCTTGATTGAGGCGACCAAGTTACAAAAGAAAAGTCATGGTATGCACTGACTGATAAGCAGATATTAGCCCAGAAGATCAGATTACCCAAGAAACAACTCACATATCACATGATGGCCAAGAAAAAGGAAGGAGAGTTCCCTTGTCCTGGAAAGGCTCAGTGCAGCAGTGTAGAGGAATACCAAGACAGGAAAATGGGAAGGGGGTGATTGGGGAACAGAGGAAGGGAAGAGGGCTTTTTGGACTTTTGGGGAGGGAGATCCAGGAAAGGGAATATCATTTGAAATGTAAATAAAGAATATATCGAATAAAAAAATTAAAAAAATGAACTGAACAAAGATGACACCAACTGACATGCCAGATAGAAAAGGGAAAGCCCACAAGGTCCCATTCCCATACTACACAAAGAAATTCACCCAACTTTCAAAAGCTGGAATCTCTAGAGGTGTTCTTTTCATGGCTAGGATGCTTTCTTCCTTAGAAAATTTCTGTTACAGCTATCTTGGTGTGTAACTTTCTTCAGGAGTCTATGAAGGAGGAATATTATTTAGGAGCATTCTAATCCTGTTTAAAAGATTGCTAGCATGCTTCCCGAGACAGTGCTCAGGTCAGAGTTTATACTTATAACTACATCAGGGCACTGTGCTATTATTTAAGTGATTATATGTATGTGCTGAACTAATAACTTTTCTCATGTATGGAAAAGAAATATGATGCCTCAGGTAACCACGATGGGAACACACATGGCCTGATATGCCTGACATCATCAAGAAATTTTCAAAATGAATACTTTAGTAATGTGAATGCGTTACAAGTTACTTTTATTTGAACATTTTTGTTTTGGTCCTCAGGTATTTTCTTTTTATTTCTTTCTTTCTTATTTTCTTTAAATTTTTATTATTTCATTTATTTACATTCCTGTTATTGCTACTCCTTTGGTACCCCCTCCCACAGTTCCTCATCCAATTCCTCCTCCCTCTTGCCTTCAAGAGGGTGCTCCCTCCCAACAGGACTCCCACTTCCCTGGGGTCTCAACTCTCTCAAGGATTAAGTGTATCTTCTCTCATTAAGGTCTGACCAAGCAGAACTTTGCTATATTTGTGCCAGGGCCCTCAGATTGACCCATGTATACTCCTGGTTGGCGGCTCAATCTCTGGAAGTTTCCTGGAGTCTGGGTAAATTGAGACTGCTTGTCTTCCTATGGGGCTTCTTCAATCCTTCCCCTAATTGAACCATAGGAGTCCCCGGACTTCAGTTTAATGGTTGTGAGCTAAGTATCTGCATCTGTCTCAGTCAGTTGCTCGTAGGGCCTTTCAGGGTACAGCCATACCTGCTGTCTGTAAGCACATCATAGCATTAGTAATAGTGTTGGGCCTTGGTGCCCTCCCACGAGATGGTCCCCATGTTGGACCAGTCAATGGACTGCCTTTCCTTCAGTATCTTCTCCATTTTTGCCCCTGAAGTTCTTTTAGACTGCAACAGTTCTGTGGGTTACTAACCATTTCCCTCCACTTGAGGTCTTGTCTATCTACTGGAGGTGGGCTCTTTGAGTTCCATCTCCCCAATGCTGGGCATTTTGTCTTAGGTCACCCTCCCTGAGTCCTGAAAGTCTTTCATCTTGTGGGTCTCTGGTACTTTCTAGAGGATCCCCACCTCACACCACACCCCCTTCTGGGCTTCTGCCCTGCCCCCCCTCCCATACCTAATCCTGGTCTTTTCTTCCCTTCCCCCACACAGCTACCTCCCTCCCTCTGCCTACCAGGATTATTTCCTTCCCCTTCTAAGTAGGGAAACACACTCACTTGGGCCTTTCATCTCCAAATAGTGATACTGTGACTATTTTCTTTCCAATTTGTATCTCCTTGATCTCCTTTTTTGCCTAATTGCTTTTGCTAGAACTTGGATTACTATATTGAATAGATAGGGAAAGAGTGGACAACCTTGTCTTGTGCATTTAGTTTGATGTTGGGTGTTGGTTTGCTCTATGTTGTGTTTATTATGTTTAGGTATGTACCACAAATTCCTGATCTCTCCAAGACTTAGCAGAAAAGGGTGTTGTATTTTGTCAAAGGCTTTTTCAGTATCTAATGTGGTGATCATATGGCTTCTTTCCTTCAGTTTTTTTATATAGTGTATTAAGTTGACGGATTTTCATATATTGAAACATCCCCCCGTATCTCTGGAATGAATCCTACTTGATTTTGGTGAACGATGTTTTTGATATGTTCTTGGTTTGGTTTAGAAAGCCAAAACCTATATGTTCCCTTTTTTTTTTCACTCTCAGATTCAGGCTATTTGTCTTAGGTTGAAGGCTTTGCTCCATTTGCACTTCTTTTTCATATGCATTGAAAAATAAGAACATAATTTTATTCCTTTAGATACAGCTATAATGGTTGATTATTATGATGTGTTGAAGATACTATTTTTTCTCTAATGTGTATTTTTAACCTCTTTGTAAAAAAAACAAAAGCAAAAACAAAACACAAACACAAAAGTCAGGTTAATGTCAATGCTAGGATTTGATCCACATTCTCAACTGGAATAGATTGAATTCAGTGGCTGTTTTCATTGCTATGCATGCTGATTCTATAACTTTGTAATTTAAATGTAGGAACGCTGATTCTACAGAAGTCTTTTTATTGTTTTGTTTCTTTTGGAGTTTCTGTGAGGAATTGCATTGGAGTTTCGACAGGGAGTATGTTAACTTTATAAATAGGTTTTAGTGGAATGTGTATTTTCACAATATTGACCCAGCCACTCTATTAAGTATGGGAGTTCGGTCCATTATGTAGTCTTTTCTTCAATTTCTTTCTTTAATTTTTTAAAACTTTTATTATACACAGTTATTACTTCCTGGTTAGATTAATTCTAGGATATTATTTGAATCTTGTGAACTGTTTATTTTATTTATATATTTGTATGTTTATATTTTTATATAGGAAGACTATTGATTTTCTATATGTGTAAACCACTACTTTGCTGAATCTGTTTATCAGCTGTAGATATCTAGTTGAGTCTACTATAAAATATAGATATATTTTGTTTATAGAATCATCATTTTTAAATAAAGATATTTTGTTTTTGGCTTTCCTATTTATAATTCTTTTTTGTGATCTTTTTTTCTCATTCAATTGTCTTATTGTTGTGTTGTTGTAGATAGGACCTTCAAGAATTAAAGTGGACATTTTATTTATTTATTTATTTATTTATTTATTTAGAAATGCCTTGAGGATTTATCTGCTAAACATGTATGCTGTTCCTAGTGATCATCCCATGGTATTGGCATTTCCAATACCCTGGGGTTATTCACTGCAACTAGGCTTTACCAATAGCATCTCATAAGCTCTCTTAATGGTGCCAAGCCTCAAATCCTTCCCATAACCTCTTTAGTCCTTGGCTGCCAACTACAACTGAGGTTGTACCTTCATCAATGGTCTCTCATGGCCTCTCACAGTTCCAAGTTTCAGCTGCTCTTCAGGACTCCTTCATGCCTTCAAAAGCAGTACCACCTGATTAACTCTCTTTTTTAATTTCGATATATTCTTTATTTACATTTCAAATGATTCCCCTTTCCAGGATCCCCCTCCCTGAAAGTCCCATAAGCCTTCTTCCCTCCCCCTGTTCCCCAATCAACCCCTTCCTGTTTCCCTATCCTGGTATTCCCTGCCTTTTTCCTGAGTAACTCTTACACTTTACCAAGTACAGCTGCAGCACAAGGTACAGCCTTGGCTAAATCTGGAATATAGCTTCTCTGTGCTCTCAGAAAATACTTTGCAGATTTCACTTCAGGGATCCTGGTCTCTTCTTAATCACCACTAATTTTGTAGCTCTAGCTAACTACCATCGTCTGTCCCAACTTCTATTCTGGACTCTAAAGCCAGAGCCACACGGCCAAAGCTGCTGAGTTCTGCTGCTTGATGGAACTGGAACATGGCCACCTTGTTCTATTATATTTTCACTAGCTTTCTGTTTTCCAACTTCTTCACTGCCTAAGCTTGCCTGTCCTGGAACTTGCTCTGTAGACTGACTTTGAGCTCAGAGTTCTGCATGCATATCTCCTAAGAACTGGGATTAAAGATGTGGTCCCCAAAGCTTGGACTTCAGTTTTTCTTCACCTAGAATGTTCTGTGCTCTAAGCTGACCTTGAACTCAGAGATCTGCTTACCTTTGCCTGATATGAAAGGCTTGTCATCCCTGGACCTAAACTTAGCTGGGTGGAATCTTGTCCCAGTGTCACTATTCCCTTAACTCAATTTAATAACCTTGAACACAGGATTCAGCTGCATTTACTTTCTGGTTCACCTTTAATACCATATATTATATATTTTATTGCTACACTTGTTCAAAATATTCTTCATGAGGCTTTTTTTTCTTTTTTCCTTTTTTTATTCTATATTCTTTGTTTACATTACAAAGGCTTTCTCCTTTCCCAGTTCCCCCCCACCATCCCATAAGTCCTCTCCCCCGAGCTATTCCCCAGTCACCCCCCCCACACACACACAACATTTCTCTGTTCTGGTATTCTCCTACAAAACTGGATCCAATCTTTTCAGGCCCAGGGTCCTCTCCTTTCTTCTTCTTGGGAATCATTTGACTTGCTAATTGTGCCTTGAGTATTTAGGGCTTCTGGGCTCATTAATATCCACTTATAAGTGATTGCATTTCATGTGTATTCTTTTGTGATTGGGTTAACTCGCTTAGGATGATATTTTGCAGATCTAACCATTTGCCTACAAATTGCATGAATTCATTATTTTTAATTGCTGAGTAGTATTCCATTGTATATATATATATATACATATACCACATATATATATATACACATACCACACTTTCTGTATCCATTCCTCCTTTGAGGGATATCTGGGCTCCTTCCAACTTCTGGCTATTATAAACAAGGCTGCTATGAACATAGTGGAGCATGTGTCTTTATTGTATGCAGGGGAATCCTCTGGGTATATGCCCAGGAGTGGTATGCCAGGGTCCTCTGGAAGTGACATGCCCAATTTTCTGAGAAACTGCCAGACTGATTTCCAGAGCGGTTGTAGCATCGTGCAATCCCACCAACAGTGGAGGAGTGTTCCTCTTTCTCCACATCCTCGCCAGCACCTGTTGTCTCTTGAGTTTTTAATCTTAGCCATTCTGACTGGTGTGAAGTGGAATCTCAGGGTTGATTTGGGACTTAATCAGAGAACAAAGTCTCTGCTAGGCTTTTTTGAGATTTCTTTTGTTAACATAAATAATATAAATCTCTTTACATTAACCTCAGCTAGACTCTTTATACAAGGGCACAAGTCAGCCACATTCTTCACCAAAATCCCACAAAAGCAGTCTCTAGGCTACGTATTTAAATTCTTCACTCAAACCTCCTAGGTCAGGTCCACATAGCTCAAATCACTCTCAATAACCAATATTTTATATTCCTACTAGGATAGCCCATTAAGCTCCAAATAAAGCCATTCACTGATTTCTAAATCTTAAGTCCCCAAATCTACATTCTCCCAAACAAAGGTAGGTTTAGGCCTATGGCAGCAAAACCTGACTCCCAGTACCAACTTCTGTCTTAGTTAGGGTTTTACTGCTGTGAACAGACACCATGGCCAAAGCAACTCTTATAAGAACAACATTTAATTGGGGGCTGGCTTATAGATTCAAATGTTCAGTCCATTATATCATCAAGGTAGGAGCATGGCAGAATCCAGGCAGGCATGTTAAAGGAAGAGCTGAGAGTTCTACTTTATTTGAAGACCTTATGCAGAATACTAGCTTCCAGGCAGCTAGGATGAGGGTCTTAAGCCCACACCCACAGTGACACAGCTACTCCAAAAGGCCCACCTCCTAATAGGGCCCACCTGGGCCAAGCATATACAAACCATCATAGTAAATTTTAATATTTTTGTTTATATATGTTGAACCATCCATATAACTCTGGGATGATTGAAATTTGATATTTTGAAAATTACTTCGATTTGCTCTTAAATTCATTTTCCAGTATTTTATTAAGAATATTTACATTTTTATACTTATATTCATCATTGGTTTTAGCCTTTAATTTTCTTTGACTAGTTTTTGTATCAGTTTAATTTACCTCCATAAAGGAAATTTGATCTTCACAATGCATGGAATAAAGAAGTAGCCTGACCAGTTGCTACAGCAAAGGCTCAGGTGAAATAAATGAAAGAGGGGACAGAGAATTATTAGAGACCAAGATATAGACAATCAGAATTTATGATGTGGGATATTGTCTCTGTCTATGACAGGAATGATTCATTCAAGAACTCTGAGCAACTTAGAAAAGGAGGGAGGGGAACAAAGGAAGGACAGGAGGGAGGAGACACTGAAGGTGTGGATCTTTTTTCAATCCAATTTCTTTCATTATTGTTTTTATTAGGGAATTATTACTATTAATACTGAGAGTTAATGATGAACAGTGTTTAATTGGCTTTTGTTTCCTTTTCATATACTTCTGTTTGTTAACTGATATGGTATTGTTTATGTATTCCTTATGTCCTTCTGTATTTGTATACTTTGCTCTTAAGGCTAAAATATTTCTTGTAGTATCCTCCTCTATAAAACCAAAATAATATCCATTCCCCTTTGAGGGACATCTGGGCTCCTTCCAACTTCTGGCTATTATAAATAAGTCTGCTATGAACATAGTGGAGCATGTATCTTTATTGTATGCACGGGATTCCGCTGGGTATATACCCAGGAGTGGTATGACAGGGTCCTCTGGAAGTGTCATGCCCATTTTTCTGAAGAAACACCAGACTGATTTCCAGAGCGGTTGTACCATCTTGCAATCCCACCAGCAGTGTAGGAGTGTTCCTTTTTCTCCACGTCCTTGCCAGCACCTGTTGTCCCTTGAGTTTTTAATCTTAGCCATTCTGACTGGTGTGAGGTGGAATCTCAGGGTTGTTTTGATTTGAATTTCCCTGATGACTAATGATGTTGAACATCTTTTAAGGTGCTTCTCGGCCATCCGAATTTCATGCAATTTGTAGGCAAATGGTTGGATCTGGAAAATATCATCCTAAGTGATTTATCCCAATCACAAAAGAATACACATGAAATGCAATCACTGATAAGTGGATATTAATGAGCCCAAAAGCTCTGAATACTCAAGACACAATTAGCAAATCAAAAGATTCCCAAGAAGAAAGAAGGAAAGGACCCTGGTCCTGAAAAGACTGGATACAGATTTGTAGGAGAGCATCAGAACAGAGAAATGGGGGGGGGGGTGTGATTGGGGAATAGTTAGGGGGGAGAGGACTTATGGGACATATGGTGGGGGGGAACTGGGAAAGGGGAAAGCCTTTGGAATGTAAACAAAGAATATAGAAAATAAAGAAAAAAGAAATAAAACCAAAATAATAGGCATAATTCTCTTAAGCCTGTTTTTATTATGAAAAGTTTTTCTTCCTTAATTATAACTATTACTCATGCTATCATAGTCTGTCATCTGTGGTCTGTGACAACTTATAGAGTGTTGCATTTCGATATCCTTGCTTTCATAAATACGGCGGGAAGTCAAGCATTATTTTGATTTGTCCGCATTTGCATATGACTTATTCTGTCTTTCTTACATCTTTCAATGCAGTTTCTATGTTCCATAAATTTAGTATGTAATTATTATTTGATATGGAGAATTTCTTTTCTGGTTCTTTCTACTTTCTATTCTATATCTCTCTTGTACCTTGATAGACAAGTTGTATTTATTTGGATTGATGTAGCTTATGAAAGATGAGGACAGTTAGAAGCCATGCATTGCTGTGGATCATGGTGGGGTGCAACGATGGCTCTGAACATCTGTGTCTTATTTTTCAGGGCACATATGTGCTCATAGGACCTTAGACTGGGTGGCTGGTAGGGAGAAAGTGGTGAGGATTGCTTCCTCTGGACTACCTACCAGAGTTTAAACTCCATGAGGCTTTGCAGTGATGTGATCAGTGAAAGAAGTGGTAAAAGGGTTTGTGCTGTTGTTGTGTTGTTTTCTACCTCTGCCTAGAACAGTTTCATTGCCATGCCCTTTAAGAGTCTGCTCCTTTTCAAAAGATCTTCCAACAGTCCTTTGTGGGGATACTTCTTTTAGTACTATTCTGCCTGGTACAGCTCATTCCTTAATCAGGATTGGCATCACTGAGATTACTGTTTTGCTTTTTCTCCTCCAGAGTGTGAACTTCAATCTTCTTCTGGAATGAGGGATGTTTAACTGGCTTGCACGAAGAGACCCAGACTGTGTCCAAAACACATCGTCAGCGCACTTTCCATTCCTTTCCTCTCTCAATTTTAGCTTGTGCTTTGGGAGGCTCTGGTGTCTTCAGCAATTGGCTGTAGTGCAATTATTGTCTTTCTTCTGGCTGATGATTTCTTTCAGACACATTCTGTATGCATTACTTGTATGCTTTTTGAAAATTCACTATTACTTTGTATACTTTCTATTCACAAATGGGTAAAGCATACTCCAACAACAGATATATATATATATATTTAAGCACCCTAATGGATTACATCTTTCTTGTAAAAATGCAATTTGGGAACTTTTATTTGAATTTTTCTTTAGACTTCTTAAATGATTAATCCTTATTTTTCTTGTATCCCAAAACTGTGAAGAATCTTGGTGGAGAAGTTTTCCCTGATAATATCACTAATTTCACTGCTTCTGGTTCCTTATAGCTGCATATTATTGGATATTTTCCCACTGTAACTTGTTGCAAGGAAGCCACCATAGCTAAAATGCCCAATGTATATACATTTTGTTGAACACTGAATTTCAGGTATATTTTAATATGCACACTTAAGTTTACCTGGTAAGCATCACAGATAGTTGATGAAAAGATGGAGTTATATGACATTTTGCATACTGGTGAACTTTGAATATTGAAAATATGCAATGAAAGCCTAACTTATTGTCAAGGGTTCTATATCTTAGTGTATCTATCACACATGCACATTGTAGAACATAATCAAATAGAAATTGCTAAAATTCAGCCTCAATTGTCACTCTAGCATTTATTAATAAATCCCATATGCCCCGAAGACCAGAATTTTATGTTTAGAGCATTTACTCTGTCCTTCTAATTTGTAATTACTTTTCAAAACATCACTGACATAAAACAGTAAATACCATGCAACTAAGTACAGTGTTCACATCAGAAGTATAAATGTACTTTTGCTATTGTCTTTATGCAGCTGAGGTCATGTGGAAAGCTGAGCTTCATGATCAGAGGCATGGATATATCTTAGAAGACCTATATTCTTCTCTGTTGAAAAATCAATCCCTTCTTCTTTTACTATTTGTGAAGTTTTATACATTATTGCATGTTTATGATTCAAAAAAAAACTCTCTAAAAGAAAAGTCCCTCCAAGGACTAAAAGAAAAATTGAAAGCTTTAAAACATCAAAGCAAAATGCATATTTCATGTCATGGTGGTAAGTGCTGCATTATATTAGCGATTTAGCTATAGGATCAGTGACTTTTCTGTCCGTTACTGAATCTCTAATATCATAAGAAAGTTACTAATGTGATAAAAGTCTTAAAGTATTACTGACTTTCTATCATGCTCTTGAAGTGAATTTTTATAGTATTAGCAAAAACAGACTTTCAGAATACCATATAAACTGACCAAAATGATAATAGAAGGAGCTTGAAAATCAATAATACAGTTTATTCTGCTGGTCTGTTTGAAGCTTCTCATATTTCATCTTCTGATCTTTCTGTTTTAGTGGTTTCTGCTCCGTGATGAGTTGCAAGGTCCTGGCTTCCTTTGAAATGACAGCTAGTCTGCTATAGATTGTCATGCTAAGAACAGACTTTAATTTTTCTCTATTAGAATTATTCACAGTAAAGACTGCTAACAAGATATCTGTAATTCAATAAATGTTCCTGTCAGCTTTATTGGAAATGATAATCCCAGTAAATGCATCAGTCTCTCAATGTCACCATTTGTGTTTCTAAGGGCTTTATTCCCATCTTTTTATACATGTAGAAATGTCTTCCTATCACAGGTACATGGTGTATTTACTTGACTCTCTGGGAATTACATTAATGTTTAAATTATACCCAATATTAAATAAGGACAAGAGCCATTTTTCTACTAGAAATTTATGTTTTGTACTGATGTGAATTCAGTATAGATTGACCATAATTATGATCTTATGAAAGTTAAATAAAAAATATGTTTTGAAAATACTCAAATACCAGCCAGGTTCTGTAAGATGTCATAAGCATCTCAGTGTTAATATATTATCCTTTAAGGCAGAAGCCTTGGGTAACTTAGAGTAATTTTTCCCATTCCATGGGAAATTACAATATGAAATATAAAACCAAGCTTGTTCCCTATTACAAGGAGTGATTCCATATTTGTAAAATACACAAAATAAGTCATATTCCCATAATTTTTTCTATTAGTAGACTACAAACACAAATTAATAGGATAAGTGTTTATTTAATAAATTGGTCTTAAGTCCAATAGACAGCTGTCCATGATATCAAGAGGTGTCTATGAATGGTACCTGTTCCACCTTTATAGATATTTTATCACATTAATCATTGCTATGGTTTATAAGTATCATAGTTGGAAGACTATTACTTCTCTCCTTTGCAAATGTGCATAACGGTCCCTAGTACTGTGGAAGCTAGAGCATATGATGGGGGCTGGCAGTTAGATTCAGGCCCAATAATCTGAGTAATATGTTGTAATTATGAGGCATGTTCAACAAGATCAGTTTAGCTTCAACCTCTGAGAGGTATTTAGGGCAGCACCCACCCATAGCCTGTATTGTGTTGGGGTTCAATTAAACTACCATGAACAGCTATTGAAAAGTTAGATTTCTCATACCCGACACTGGGATTTTATTCATATATGGTTATTGTTGTAAGCACAGTCAACCCTTGTGGAAGAGCTTATTTTAGTATCTCTCTCTCTCTCTCTCTCTCTCTCTCTCTCTCTCTCTCTCTCTCTTTCTCTTACTCTCTCACTCTCTCACTTTTTCGCTCTCTCCTCTTTTAGTGTATATGTATGTTTGAAGTATTATTTTAGATAAATAAAATAAGATTCCTTCAGGTTTGCTATCATGTGTAATCTAGCACAAACAATTCAAAAAATTAAAAGACTTTAAAAAGCAAATAGAATTAATCCAATGACATATTTATAAAGATCACATAGTTCCCTAATCAAATAAATTTATAATTCCATAGTATTACTGTTAGAATTTTTATTTGAATAGTTAAAAAACTATAATATTACCAGGCATCTCATTAACATGCTTATTTTCATTTTCATTTACATTAGATCAATGACTTTTAGCCAAAGATCCAGCAAGAATATCATCATATGTTTATAAAGTAGCTTTTCCTTTATGGATAAATGTGCACCAGGTTCAATTGCAAGAGATTGTAATAGGTTATTTCATAATTTGGAGTATATTGAAAAGAAGAAGCGTATTTCTTCTATGGATTTGTGTAACAACAAGAAATGAGATACAGCTATAACTTTAAGATATTATGTAAAGTACTCTCAATAGACTGAGAGTAAAAGCGATACATGTGATGAACTCATGGCCAGATATCAGTCAGAGAGACACACATTCTGTCAACTGGCAATGTTTGTTTTTTTTCTGCAGCTCTGTGTGGTGTCTTAGTTATTATATTGATTCATCATATTCAGAATGACTCTGTCTGATGATGATGCACTTTGAAAATGTTAATATTCTAGAAAAGAATCTTAAGACTGCAGAGTAGGTACCAGGTTAGTTGACAGTAACACTCACACCTAGAACAGACCATTTTGATTGTCAGGAATAACATCTCTATTTCTCTATCTCTTACATATAATTTTAATATATTTAAAAACAAAGCATCCACTAATCTATTTGATTTGTATCATCTAA
Organism: Apodemus agrarius; assembly: GCA_964023405.1. Classification (NCBI taxonomy): domain Eukaryota; kingdom Metazoa; phylum Chordata; class Mammalia; order Rodentia; family Muridae; genus Apodemus; species Apodemus agrarius. The sequence goes on along the minus strand of OZ030014.1, from coordinate 100,792,064 downwards.
ATTTTCCAATGACTCTTTGGGATTTTTTAAAAACATACATTCATGTTTACATGAATACAGAAAGAGATAGACAGATATCATTGTGTATTTTTCAAAGTAAAATACACTTAAATAGGGTCCAATAAACCTATATAAATAGAGACAACACACACACACACACATACACACACACACACACACACACAAACTTTAACACCTTATGTGTAAAACTGATCATTTGTTTGTAACTCCATTTCACTAACTGTGTGACAGTTTCTAACTAAAATATTAAAATAAATAAAACCGCTTTCTATACTGCAGAACTAGTTGACTTTCATCTTTAATGTGGTTTTGCAGTTTGGTGTTAAATTCTTAGAATCGCCTGATATTTGGGACATTCTACATACAGCTGTCTGAGGAGAACTAGCCTTGAAGGTCATCAATGTTTGGATCACTGTTGCCTCTCTCAGATGAAGTACATTGCAGGCACAGAAAATTCATTGTTAACTTTAACTGCCAGTTTCAATCTTACTGGCTGTGTTAATTGTAACTGAATGCTTGATAAACAATTTTAGACCATTATGAGTCTGTATGAGGGTTCTTCTCCCAAGCCTCACTTTGGAAAATAGATTAAAATTTTATGAATATAAAATTTAAGACTATACTCCTAGAGCTTACTCTATTTCTCCAACTTATATGGAGTAGAACCTCTTCATTAGTTTAGTAAATATTAAATGTTTGCAGGCTAAAGAAGTAAAATCTCAGAAATTGATAAGAGACTGCCTGAAGGCACAAGAAAAGACTAAATCATCCTGCGATTATCATTTCTACAAGTTTGCCTCACAACCACATTGGAGAGCCAATAGTGATTTCATTTGCTTTTTAAATCTATAAAGGAACCTGAACAATTATGCAATGTGGCAGACAACTCTTAGTGTGCAGCCTGTATGATTCCAACTCAACCAGTATGGGAGCTGATGAGGCACATTTGGTTTACACCCTTCCTACAATAGCCTCCCCTTCAAAATACTGCCAAAACTACCAAAAAATGTGTGCAGAGAGAAAAATGGTTTATAGCTGCTATCAACTAATCAAAAATTAATTGGACATTTTCTGCATAAGGGCATCACTACAGTTCCTAATCTTCTTTGGATCATCATTGAATTGATGTGCTTCAGAACAAGATGATATACCCTATTGTTGGTTGATCAAAAGAGAACAACTGTATGGCTGCAATTTGTCTTTTCCTATGCAGAAATCTATTAGTAACTGTAAAAGAAATTTCTTCTAATAATACAACTATCAAATCACCAGATAGGGAAGAGTAGATTGCAACGAGCAAAGGAAGATCATCAACAGTTGCCCAGCAACCAAAGCAAAGTGATATTGTTAGTTTTATTTTCTTTTCAATGCTCTAAATATCATTTTTATGAGAAAGAGCAAAGATAAATTTTCCTGAATCAAATGTAAAGTAATAAGGAATTGTCATTTTTACCAACAATAGAATATTTTAAATAATGTGACATTTTTCACTTTTAATAAAAGTTTCAAGTTTGAAGATAAAATATGCAAACTAATTTCCTGGTCTTTGTTTATATAACAACAAACAAACAAGAATACAATCATGTGCACTCAGTGAGATTTGGACACACTTCCTTAATTATATCACTCCAAGTCATTACTAGAAAAAATAATTAAATGCCATTTTCTCAATTAATTAATTATCTTATCAAATGACAAAGGAAGTAACTAATTTTCATGATGAAGGAACATAATGATTAATGAAAGCACCACGAATAATTCCATTTTATAGATGAAGAAACAGAGTCCAAAGTGTTCCACTACTTTTCATGAGTTATACAACTAGGATTATTTGAATCCACTTCAATAATTTATTTCAGACCAATAAGAATAGCACAAACTTGTGGTCAACCAATTAACAAAGGATAATTATAAAGTAAGTTTTCTCAAAAAAAGTATCTATAAATTATAATGCTCAGCTGAAAAGGAGTAGCTATGTAGTTAGTTGTCCCAGAAAATATTGATATAAAGCATAAATGTTATAGTTAATTATAAAAACCATCATTACTGTGTATGTTTTTAATTAATTAATTAACTTTACATCCCAACTGTATTTTCCCCCTACTTTCTCTTCTCCATACCTTCCCATTCCCCTATATACTCTTCCTCCCTTTCTCTTAAAAAAAAGTATGAATCTCACTGAGAAAGGGAAATAAAATAGACATTTATGTGGTAGTGGAGACTTGACAGTGGGAGTGGCGATGGAAATAGGAGGGATCAGTTCAGGGAGGATGGAGGCAGAGAGTCCTGGAAGAGACAACTGGAATGGGGTTAAATTTGGGACTAGCTAGAAACCTACAATAGAAACACACAGGAATCTATGAGGGAGAAACTAGCTAAGACTCCTAGCAATCGTAACCATTTATTTCCGGTAAAATGGCAACACTTTCAATGGAGGTATTTGGACACTAACTCAGCCACAAACCCTTTGACTAATAATTTGTCCTACCTACAAGACTTGCAGAAGTAAAGATAGAGCAGAAATTAAGGCAATGACCAAACATAATCTGGCCCAGCTTCAGGCCCATGCTAGGAGAGGGATCCTACACATCAGTATTAATGATATTGTGCTACACTTGTAGAGTAGCCCAGCATAGATATCATCAGAGAGGCTTCACACAGATACTAAAGGAAACAGATGTAGAGACCCACGCCAAACATTAGGCAGAGCTTGGGCAATCTTGTGAAAGAGGTAGAAGAAGAATTATAGGAAAGAAAGAGGTCGAGGAATCACAATAAACACCTACAGAATCAATAAATCTGGTACCACAGGGGCTCACTGAGACTGAACAGCCAACGAGGGAGCATGCATTGGACAGACCTAGGGCTTCTGCACATACATAATAGTTGTGTAACTGAGTATTAATGTTGGGCTCCTAACAGCAGGAGGAGAGGCTGTCTCTAACTCTGTTACCTGTGTTTAGGATTGTTTTCCTCTACTGGGTTACCTATTCTAGCCTCAGTAGAGGATGTGACTAGTCTTACTGCAACTTGATACCCCAAAGCCAGTTAATATCCACCACTGTATAATTTTATGTATTTTCCCAGAGAGGTTTATATGATGGTGCTTGTAAGTAATAAATTAATGTTGAATTAAAGTGTGTACCAACAGTTACATAAAAATATTCCCTATTCCTGTAGACCTTGACTCATGCCAAAAATATTATTGTTTTAAGAGGACTTATGGGACATATGGTGAGGGGGGAACTTGGAAATGAGAAAGCCTTTGGAAAGTAAACAAAGAATACAGAAAATTAAAAAAAAAAGAAACATGATGGAGAAGATGCCAAATAAATGAGAAGAGAAAACTAATAAAAAAAAGATATATTTTAATATATTGCTGCTGATATTTTTCTGGATTGTAGAACAAACACTAATAAGTAAAAGAAAAATTACTATATCATGTCCTTTTCAATATCTTACAAAACTAGAGATGTTTCTTCAAAACTAAAATATTCTGTATTGACTAGAGCTGTGATCTTGTATTTTACAAAAGATATTGCTACTGTGCATACTTGAGCTTCACAATATAAGTAGCTACATATGCTCTACACACATTAGCACTTTCGATGTGCACACAATGTGTTATGATTTTGTTTCTCTAAAATGCCCTATGGGTTGTTAAAAGGATATTATTAAAAGCCAAGAACTACCCATATTCAGTCTCAGTAAGAATATTACATTCTATTAAAGCTTAAAAACAAATATTCCAGCACTAAGTAATTTTTCTTGGAAATTTAACAGCTATAAAACGTTGGAATACAAAATAACATTTAAAAACACGATAATCTGCTTGTTCCTCTCAAAATCTTCAGTGATATTGCGTGCACTTTCTATTTACTGTCAGATTTGTATTTTGGTTTGTTTTATCTTGCTTCAATGGTTAACAAATGCTCGGTGAAATCTTCTGTAAATTTGGGCTTAGTAATTTACATTTGACATTTAAAACTATCATTATAGCTTTCATTGCCTACTTATATCACAAATTCTGCCATTTCACTTTCAGTAGATATATGCATATGAAAACAGAGTATTAAGTTGGAAATATCAAGTTCACAGCTTTACATCTCATTGGGTAAAGCAAAAATTCCTTGTCAGTAATGTGCATTAATAAATTTGATGAGATTATTTTCCCGTTAGGGTACAGTGGAAGTTGATTTTCAATTTAATACTTGAAAATATTTGCAATCTTTCCTCAAACTTCAAATTCATTTCAGGGACCATTGTTTTTGTCCTTGGAGCTGAGAGACTTAATAATTATTTGAAAGTGTTGAGAAATGTTTTAAATGTAATAAGGCTCTGCTAATATTAAAAATATCTTATGTATCTGATCTTAGGAAAAGAACAACTTTTTGAGAATTTCATATGTGATTTTTTATAACAGTATTCCTACCATGTTTTCTCCTCCCTCCAAAGTCTTTTATGTTTCACTCTTACCCCCTTTCAAATTCATAACCTCTTGTTTTTCAAGAGTATTGGTATATAGTTATAGATATGGTTTTAGATATTCTGTAGAATCCATTTAGTGTAAAACACATAAATGTATGTTTAGGGCTCATCACTTAATCTTACAGTACAATTGGGGATTTTTTTCCCTTGGAAGGCTGATTCTCACAATCTCAGCAGTCATTAAGTTTCTCAGCCTCCTATAAACTTCATCCGTCTTTTGTTTCTTTTCCCTTAGTGCAGAGTTTGTGCAGAAGAGAAAAAAAAAGAAAAGAAAACCAAAACATTAATGTTAGTAAAATTAATAATGTTCGCTATAAATAGAAATAACAATTTGTAACCTTCCTGATCTCAAATATGGAGAACAAAACTATTAGGTTTATGACAAAGTATCCTTCATGGGTTGTTAGTTATAATTTAAAATAGTATATAGTAAATAATGAAAAGTAAGTGTATCATAAGTGTTTATTAATTCAATATATTACTTTAAGTTGAATCCTCCCTAAAGATGATGTGACTGAAGCTTACAAATCAGCAAGAATTTGGAGCCTATATCTGTAATCTATATTCTTCAGGCAGCTGATGCTGGAAGGTTATAAATTCAAGGCAAGTGTGGGCAACTAAGTAAGACTTTGTTCAAAATCAAATAATATCTAAGTTACACTCGAGTGGCACAGTGATAAAAACTGAACGCTAGTGGACCAAACCAGACATGTGGATCCATGGAACAGAAAAGGATATCTAGATGGAAACATGTATCTCTGAATTTTGCCAAAGATTCAAACACAAATGTTCCTTGGAGAAAAGCACCCTCTTTAAGGAATAGTACTAGACAAACGGGCTACCCACATGTCAAAAGTGGAGATATTTCTCTATCTCTCACCCTAAAACAAATCAACTCCAAATAGAGCTAATGAAAGACAGGAACTCTGAAACTGAAAGAAAAAACAGCAGTGAAAATACACTAAATAAAAGTATATAGCTGGGCTTTAATCCCTCAGCAAACAAATCAACTAAAAACAAAGGGTAATAGTTATCAACTATACATCTAAGAATGAGTTAATACTGAGACTATACAAAAATAAATAAATAAAACCTAAAACTTCCCATAAATGGAAAAAATCAGTACAATCAGAAAATGAGCTAATGAATTGGCCATAACACTCTCACAAGATGAAATTCAAATAGCCAATAAATGTTTTTCAAAGTGTTCAGCATTAGCCTTCAGGGAAATGTAAACTAAAACTACAGGGAGATTCCATCTCATCTGAGTCGTAAATGGTTATCATCATAAAAACAAATGTTAGCAAATACGACTTTGAGATAAAGAACCCTAATTCATTGTTGATTGAGGGTAACTGCTATGTCCATTGTAGAAATCAGTGTGGGTGATCTTAGAGAACTAAATGTACAACTCCAATGTGACTGAGGAACATTACTCCTAAGTATATACCAAAGGGACTTTATATTTGAACATGGAGATTCTTGAACATCCATGTTTATTCCTGCTTTAATAATAACAATAATGAAATTGAATCAGGTTAAATGCTCATGAACTGATGAACACATAATGAAAATATGGTATATATGCACGATTGAATCGCACTTATAAACACTAAATAGTACAATGATATTTGAGAAAAAATGATGAAACTGGAAATTGTTGTATTAAGTGTAGTTTGTAGCAACAGTATCAATTCAATAATTCATTCATATTTTTGTGCTACGGTCAATACCAGGACCTCCTGCATATAAAATACATGCTCTACTACTGGCCTATGGGTAGATAAATGTGTAAAGGATATACTAATTTGATTTTTATGAAATGTCTATTGTATCATCAAGAAATGTAATGAGAGTCACAGGTCAGTTGATGAAGCTAGAAAAATATCATCTTGAATGAATAAACAGAGATCCAAAGAGACAAAATTGTGTGTTTTCTCTTGTATGTGAATGTTAGCTTTGAAGCCTTCAATATACATGCTAAAATTCATATATTTACCTATGCTGGGAGGATTAGGGCTCTCTCAAAGAATGGGACATAGAACACAAAGTTATGAAGGGATGGGGGAAAACGAAAGTGGGAGGACTAAATGAGAGAGAGAGATAGAGAAACCTGGGAAAGCAAGGAAATATGAGGAGGAACAATTCACACCAAAGGTCATCTGAAAGGCCATATAGAAAAATTATACTTTATAATCTTGATTTAATATATACATATATGGAAAACACCTAAATGTAGTCACCAAACAATATTCCAACTACACATCTAATGCCACCAAGTGCCAGAAATACTAAATTCAGTTTCATTGGAAAATATAGGCCCAAGTAATTATATTTTATCAAAAAATAATCACTATTGTGGACATTCATGATATTTCTACCAGATGTATTTACACAAATACAGATGAAAGAGTTTGTCAGAGAATGTTACCTATTTATAACCTGATAGGTAAATTTATGGAGAGGTTAACATATTTTGAATAAAATTCAAGATTAAAATAAGATAGAAAACTGTAATATTTGAAAGATTTTTTACAGCAGATTAATGTGTGCCAATACAGTACAAATTAAGATGAAGTGGTAGATCAAGTAAGTTGAAGGGCCTCTTAGAGGTAGGTAGAGTCTCATGCTGCACCCTGTGGTTGCTCTACTGAACGTTACTGTTATGATACACTTTTCAACAATAATGATTCATCCCTATAGGATCACTTCTTAACTCCAAAATTCAATGGAATTCAAGCTATTCATTCATTCAGCTGTCTCTATGTAGATGGACAACATAATCATTTGGGCATATTCTTTCAATTTGGAGACATTTTAGTGTTTAATTTATGTTCTACTAAGATATAAGTATGATGACTTCATTAAAAATATTACTGCAATATATTTAGAATAACTAGCATATTGTATTAAAAGATGCATCTGGGCTCAATCTTTTGAGACTGAGTAAGCACTGATCTTTTCACCTTAACCTCTACCCATGAGAATCGTAGGCTGGGACACTGTGCTTGTTATGTTTGTGTAGTTCTAGTCATTTATAGTTGTTCTTTCTTTAGTGAGATAGATTATAATTTGCTTTTAAAGCACAAGACTGAAAATTGTTTCAAATATGTCTATGCATCATCTCCATTTCTTTTATTATATAAAGTTTTTAAAATTAACTTATACTTAAAGGTAATATATAAAATCATTTAATGAATATAAATATGGAAAAAATCCATACTCTATCCTTATATTAAAATTTTCTGAAATAAATCATACATTGAAATTTTTAGGCAATTTGAAAATAATTGAAACAGTGGTATCATCTTAAAAGCAGATTTTACAAAAAAAATACAGAAGAAAACTTTTATAAAATACTTATGATAAATTAAATGTTGGCAAAATCAATGCTTTCTCCTATCTTAGTTACTGTTCTATTTCTTTAAAGAAACATATTTATAGGATGTCAAGCCAACTCTTACAAAGGTTTAGTTTAAGAGGGTTAGTTCATAATCATCTGGTTGGGAAGCAGATAGCAGTATGGTTCTAGGAAGCAGTTGTGAACTTTAGACGTTAACCCATATAAAGCAGAGAGAGAGAGAGAGAGAGAGAGAGAGAGAGAGAGAGAGAGAGAGAGAGAGAGAGAGAGAGAGAGAGACTAGGCCTGTTGTGGGCTTTTTAAATGGCAAAGCCCAGGCCTGATGACATATCTCCTCCATGGCTACATATCCTAATCCTTCCCAAGCAGATCCACTAACTAGAGACTAAAGATTCAAAGATATAAGCCTATGGAGACTACTTTCATTCAGGCCACTGCACTTCTCAAAGGATTTACATATTTTGGAAGCTAGATGTCCTTTAATTATCATTGATGAACAAACATTTCTGTAAATCATTTGTACTTCTAACATAGTAGATGTGGTTCAGTGAACATAAAAAACAATTTACAAGCCATGGTCTAGTATCTTCAAATTCCTTCATTGTAATTAAGATAAACTGACATTAATGTGAAGTACAAATACACATCATTCCAGGAATATAACTGTTATTTTGAAAAAAATTATAAATAAATTTTAATTATCTTATTTTATTCTGTATCAATCACATCTAAGAAATGATAATAAGTTGAGTCCTCAGTTATTGTTAATAAAAACAGTCAGTGTCTAGTATACATACATATGCTTTTTAGCTATATCTGAACAGGTACAGCATTGAAATATTAACTTCTGACAAGAAATGTGGAACATGTAGCAAGTTGATTAAATGCATATTTTAATATACATTAATCACACTTAATTCATCATGTTTTCAAATAAAACACGTTTGCTGTCATAAAAAATCAGTCAGATTGCCTATGTAATGAATGCATGGTAGATAGACACTATTAAATACTTGATAAATGCTTCATGTTACTATTTTGCCCAGCCTACCTAATCAGGAAATAAAGTGAGCTGAGAAATTTTTAATATATTAACTTAAAAATGTCTTAGTTTCTTTAATAAAATATTTCCATGGAACTTTTTAAGAGTATTTCAATGATTGTAATGAAAATTGATACCAAAGTAGCTGTGTGTTTTACAGAACCCTGGGGAGAGAGCATGTGCTGAGGGAGTGGACCTGGCTGAGCACAGACATGCCATCTCAACAAGCCTTACTACACCTCCAACTAGGGGGATGGGAACTGAAGACAAAGCAGAACGGTAATCTCCAACTACATAATGAAGATATGCCACATATATGACATCACATATATGACATCCTCACGGGCTGCTGCCTATCCTTCTTCCTGTGCCCTAGTTTCTCTCATTTCTCCCTTCCATCCCTCATCTTATTCCATTTTATCATCTCCCTCTCTAGGTATCGAAAGAAAATTCAGTCCAGACACTTTCACACAGAGAACATTAAGACCATTCAAAACAAGGAATTTAAATATGACAACAGCTCACTGGAATCATCAGAGGGAAATAATTATAACAGGTGACAACCAACCCTGAGGAAAGGGGATGTTCAGATTACTAGAACTGCTATATTATAATAGTCCAAAATTTTTGAGGTATTATAACAATCCAAAGGCCCAGGAAATGATAGAAATAAGCATAACTGCTTTTGAAGATATTCAGATAATGAACTACAAGATAAACATTTAAATTAATTTTAAAAAATATTCTTAGATAACTAAAGTAACCCTTTAAACAAAATGAAGAAACTTGTACAAACAGTATGTCAGAGACAAAAAAAAAAAAAAAACCCAACCAAACAAACAAACAAACAAAACACTCAAAATTAAAGTATAAAATCAAAGTGTTTCCCATGGAGGTATAACCACAGTTCAGAGAAAGCAGAAGATATAAGCAGCAAAATAAAAATAATGGTCAACTGAAACTACCTAGTATGAGAAAGAAAGGCAAAATAAATGTAAATGAATATTACCTAAAATGCAGCATCCTGACACACCATTTATTTACAAAAAGACCTAGAAAAAGCCTCAGAAGGACTACTTGAAGGAATACTGTCCCAAAGTCCCCAATATTTATGATAGTATATTATTCAAATACCGACTACATCTTGAGGACTGGTGTCCAGACCCCATAAAACTTCATCAAAAGTCACATAGCTTACACTTGCAATCCAAGTAATAGAGACGAAGAGCTAAGAGGGTACCTGAGACTTGTAGGCCAACCACCCAGGTTAATTGGTGGCCTCCAGATTCATTGAGAGCTCTTGAATGAAAAGAGATAAAGTGGAGAGTAACACAGGAAGACAGCCCATGTGAATTTCAGACCTCTCGTGGATGCATGCCTGTCCACATACACATGCACACTGCACAGATACAGTCACGTGCAAAAACAAAAACAAAAAAAAAAAAACTGACTAAACTAGATCAATAGATATGATAATCAATAGTATCTAAGAATGTTAGAATAAATTCAAAGAAACACTCAATGAAAAATTGAAGATCAAAGAATATCTCTATCATCATGGAAACTGAAATAATTCTTCACGCACAAGAGTGCTCTTTGATTTCTCTGAGGCACCATGTACATCAGAATGTAGAAGGAGGGTTGTATCATCAGGGGTGATTAATGCCTACTGACAATTCTGGATCTGACAAAACACTTCTCTGAAATAAAAGAGAGATTAATATATTTAAAGATAAATTTGATGTTAATTGAGCAGTATAACAAGAGAGTCCTTGTGACTGAAATAAAAGGGTCACAGTTAATTTACGAACATATGTTGAATAAGAATGTGAATAATGGTATGCCCATAGGTAACTGTAAAACTTAGCTCTTTTTCTTATACTTCACATTTTTACTCACATTTTATCCTATATCACTTTAAATGGAATTATTTTATGAGATGCAAAATGGTATTGGTAAAGAAGCTCTCTGTATTGGCTACAAGCCTTAGAGTATTCTGAACAGAAAAGATGGTTTTCATGGAATACTTTTTTAGACAACTAATTATTTAATGTGGATTTTATTAGCTAACATTAAAAACTACTGCAGTACTAAACACAAGTCTATAAGATTTAAAAATAAATTAATTAATTAATAATAAAATATAAATCATGTACACACATACACACAAAAGCAATGTTGTAAAGAACAATTACAAAAAGAACAGAAAAATGCAAACAAATAGTAATTGTAGAAATAACAGCTTATTTGCAACTGTATTGGTCAAGTAAATGTATATTTTTCTAACTAAAGAAAGATATTAGCCAAAATAAAATACAAAATGATTATATTCAGTTGCACAGTCCCTACAAAAGAACATCTGGGATCCAGAGATTAAAGGCTACTGATGAAAGAATAGAAACTGAAAGTCTAAATATCTAATGATATTTAAATTTATCTTCCTATATCAAAAGAAACAGACATTTTAGCACCATACCAAGAATACTGTAGTCTAAATTATGACTGTAGACAATAATGAAATTATCTTATAGAAAGTGTAAATTCATCACAAAAATAGTCAATTAAAATACATGTGCATACAACAGGGATCCAAAATATGACCAAAAAAATGACAAACTGAAGATTAAACAACTCAAAACTAATAGCTGGAAAATTAAATGCTTATATTTAGTAATGAATAGAATGGTATGCAAAAGATATCAACAGAATAGAATAAATGAGGAAAACCTACATATGCATGAACTTAACAGATATACATGACAACATTATACACAATAGCAGTATAACTTTCATTTTTGCCGAATACATGTGGAGTTTTGATCAAGTAGCTCATCTACAAGATGGGCATCATTCAGTCCATAGAATGGCTACTACTTACTACTGCCATCCAGTATGGTAACAAAGATCAAATTATAAAGCATCATTGTATGGAAATGTGTTTGGGAAGAGGAAGATCAAATTTGACTAAGCAGACAAATAAAATTCAAAAGCAACTATAATTCTTAGAGAAGTTAACACCAGAACAAAGTAACAGTCTTTGCACCAAAACAGTAAGAAAGATGCTTGCTTGGCAAGATCCTACCCAATGATGGATCAGTTTTGTAGACAAACGAGCAAAATATAAATATACATGAAAGGAGGAAGCCTAACCTGAGATGGCTGCTGCTTGACAACCACCTTGGTAGGTGTTTCCATAAGTGCATTTTTTTGAAGTCCCAAAACTTAATTTAATAGAAAATTTGTTTGTAGTTTTTACACTCTCCGTGTGAGCTGTGCTAGAACTGGTTGCCCCACAAGTGGCCCAGTCCTGGGGGCAAGGGAGAAAGGGGACGATAAGAGCCCCATTCTTCCTCAGTGCTGGGGGAAGGGAAAACACCACCCCCTTCTCCAGCCCTACTTTGGGACCCAGGAAGGAGAGCAGATGAAATCTCAAGCCTAGGGCTTCTCCTCCGTACCCCTGTTCCTAGAGTTGGAGGGTAATGAACAAGAGATGGAAAAGGGGACAGAAGGAAAAGATGTTGATTCAAAAATGAGAAGTCAGGTGAGGGCTAAAGGAGAATTAAAGACAAACACCAGTTTAAAAAAGGGAGGGGATTGTAATTGGGGAGGCAGCGGAACAAAATCAGAATCCACCCCAGATCTGAACCTGCCTGGGAAAAAATGAAAAGTCCTTGAGTCTCACAGAAACATTATTGGGAGCAGCCAGCTCTGTGGCAGGGTGTGTCAGTCCAGCCCTGGAGGCAGGTGGTGTGGCCTCTACAGCTCATCCTTAGCTTGACCAATGGCATTCTCCTCATCTTTCTCCTTTTCATCCTCTTTGTCTTCTGGGTCAACAAAAGCTAAGCTGAATCTCAGATGGCAAGAAAGACCACCAGCAACATGTATGTGGTATTAGTTTCACAAACAAGAAACATGCTCGAATAAGGATGTAATGGAGTCTTACACAGTTAAAGAAACCCATTGACTTCAATGTATAACAGGCTCAGAATCCATGCAAGGTGTTCTTAGGATGTTCTGTGTGAAGCTGTGAAGGGGAAGCCACCATGGAAGCTCTAGAATTTTGAAACTTCCCCAACCACGTGATGAATACCAAGAAGGCTGACTATAAGGAGTAGAGTTATTTCTTTAAAAAAGAACTATGCATATTGCAAGCAGGAAAGACAGAGGAAATGAGGAAATGGCCTGCTTAAAATTTTGGAGACAGGATGAGATGCAAGTCATGGATCTTCAGGTTTTGGTGCTTGGGTTTCTAAACTTTGATATCACTTTCATTTGTTTTTATTTTCTTTCCTCCTTTGAAAGGTGTTATTTACTCTGTGTCATCGTTATTAGAAATATGTAATTTTTTGTTCTACCCTGAGAGGTTGAAAGCAAAGATGTTGCCTAATTCTCAGGAACTAAAAGTTTTGACCAATGTTGAAATTATTAATATAACAGGGAGTATTTTCAAGGAAGACTAAATGGAATTTACTCTGAGATGGAGATGTCTAGCCCATATAAAACAGGGTCTATTAATGCATCAACTTGTCAAACTTCAACTTACATAGAACACGGTTATTCTCCTGTATACTACCCTAAAGGGAGAGAACCTTATTGAGGTGCCATGCCACCTGGCAGGAACTTGACATTGACCAATGTGAAGTTCCTCTCCCAGCCTTTGAGTGGGAACTCCTGTGTTAGCCATAATCCTTCCACCTAGGGTGTAGTGCTCAGACCAAGGTGAAGCCCATTGTTCTTCAAGGACCTGCAGTTTCCTGAGAAATGCTAGCCACCTGCAGAGCAACTGAACTGGTTCTGCTGAGAAGCTTCCAGCCTTTGGGGGAAGGGTTTTTCCCTGCCTATATTTTTGGAGTTCTTCATTAAACTTTGAGACCTTGAATAGCAGGTGTTACCTTGGTTTCCATCTCTTTTTGGTGCCTTCCCATACATCCCCAGCTTCCCTTCCAGGTAACTTGTTCAATGTAACTGCCGGCAGTTATAGCTAACCTCTTTGGTAATGTGTTTCTCCTGGGAGCTTTGTGTGGTATTTTTAAAGCTGCTTTTTGAAGCTATGGTGACTGAAATCCTAAGAGTGTGCTTCCTTAGGGGGAAAATATGCAGCTTCTCATACTAATCGCTTCAAGGACCTCTTTCTGTCTAGGTATCTCAAGTTTATGAGGCAAGCTAAAAGTACTTATAACCATGACAAAATAATTAGGACGTTGAGGTTGGTAGTGCCAGAACAAGGAAGGATTGTACATAGGATTTCAGATGGTCAGAAGACATGGTAGAAAAGTTGAGATAACCAGAAAAGCATTCATTGATGTTCTTTAAGTTACTTAAATATTGATGTTTACAAATGCTTGTTATCACCTGTTTAGTTTGTAGTTTTGAGGGACAGGGTGGGGGGAGGTAGAATTTCTGTAAATCTATGCAACTGCATGCATCCAAATGAGTGTCCTGAAACAACCATGATGATGGATGGCTTCAAATTGTCGGGTAGCTTTCTTCATTCAACAAAAATGTTATTTTAACAATAACTAATTAAAGCCAATGTTTGTGTACACTAATATCCCCTGATTCTTCCTTTTTTAAGCATTTCAGCATTGACAGTGTTGCCTTAGGAATATTTCAGATTTAGCAAAGGGAATGTTGAATTGTAGATATATTTAACTTGAGTTTAAATGGACAAATTTACACAGTACCGATTTCTTGTATGAATGGCAAATTTGCCATTAGGTCTTGAGTCTATGTATGGGTTTCCGAAATCCTTTGGCTTGCAGTCTTCACACAAAGGACTTTGTGGTGCTCTGGCATGAACACATCCTGTGGTGCATGGATGAAGGACATGGAGAGAAAAGGAGAAATAAATGTAGCCAAGAACCAGTTGGCGAAAATTCTTCCCAACATCAAATATATAAAATGCATTCCTTATCCACACCTAGTCAAAACAGAAGTTCTTCCTGCAGTGCAAAACATTACAATTGCTCTGTGTGATTTTTTGATAGAAAATTTTCACAACTACTATGGTTCTTGTTCATATGACCCAAATATGAAGCTAGCATATACTTTTGTGCATGGCTTAACATAGTTTAAAGATTGCAACTGCTGATTATAAAAGATGTTTAGATTAAGTATAATTGGAAAAATTAGGCCATCTTTCTTGTTCCTAAATAGATAAAAGTATTATCAGATTGATATGTATTGATTCACCTGAAGAAGCAATCTGATTCCATACAGCCTCAAACAGAAGAATATAATAGGAGAGCAAAGAAGAATTTATGAAAACATTGTGACATATTTCTCAAAAATTATGTTAGCTTTAATTTGATTCATTTGTTTTTCTGCTTGTTATTTATTTGGGGGGGACAGAGTGCTTTGGAGTAGGATATATATGCTAGATGACAATTTGAGGGGATCAATTCTCTCTTTATACATGTGGGTCCTAGAAATGAAACTCAGGTCATTAGCTTGATAGCAAGTTCCTTATCTGTTGGAGCATCTGGTCCACCAAATTAATTAACTTTTAAGGGGCTAAACAATGCCCCCCCAAATGTATATAAATTTTCATTACTAGATGTTTACCTATTACTTTATTTTTTGAAATAGAATTTACAATGTGATTGATTACCTAATGTCTGTAAATAGATGGCAACATTCTTTGGGTTTTCCAGATCACCCCTCAATATAGCCATGTGTTTCTTTCAAGGGTATAGGCATAACACAATCTGAGAGATCATCAAGCATGATGGCCTGGCTGTTGTTTCCCTTGTTTCTCTCTTAGCCCATTTATCCTTTGTACAGAGGATAGTGGTTTTTTTAGTTAATATTATATACATTAACTTTGCTGAACTTGTTTATAAGCTGTAGCTACCCTGTATAATTATTGGCATCACTTAAGTATACTATCATATAACCTGCAATAGCGATACCTTGAATTCTTCCTTTCCAATATGTATCCATTTGACCTACTTTTGTTGTCTAATTGCTCTGGCTAGAACTTTAAGTACTATATTGAATTGATAGGGAAAGAGTGGGCAGGCTTGTCTTGTCTCTGATATTAGTAGGATTGCTTCAGGTTTCCCTCCATTTAATTTGGTTTTAGCTTCTGGCTTGATGTATATTGCTTTTATTATGTTTAGGTATGGGCCTTGAGTTCCTGATCTCTTCAGTACTTTTGACATGAAGGGGTGGTATATTTTCTCTAAGGCTATTTCAGCATCTAATGAGACAATCATGAGATTTTTTTTTCTTCGAGTTTGTTTATATAGTAAATGACATTGATAGATTTCCATATACTGAACCATGTTTGCATCCCTGGGATGAAGTCTAGTTAATCTTGGTGAATGATCATTTTGTTGTATTCTTGGATTCAGTTTGAAAGAATTTTATTGAGTATTTTTACATTGATACTCATAAGCAAGATTGAAGTTCTCTTTCTTTCTTTTTGTCTCATTGTGGTTTTTTTTTTTGTTTTGTTTTTTGTTTTTTTTTTTTTTTGGTTTTTCCAGATAGGGTTTCTCTGTGTAGCCCTGGCCCTGGCTGTCCTGGAACTCACTCTGTAGACCAGGCTGGCCTCAAACTCAGAAATCCGCCTGCCTCTGCCTCCCAAGTGCTGGGATTACAGGCGTGCGCCACCACGCCCGGCTTTCATTGTGTGTTTTATGTATCAGAGCAACTATGGCTTCATAAAGTGAATTCCGAAGTTCTTTATGTTTCTATTTTGTGAAGTGGTTTGAGGAGTATTGATATTAGGTCTTCTTTGAAGGTCTGATAGTATTATATACTAAAATTATCTGGCTCTGGGCTTTCCTTTGTTGGGAAGCTTTTAATGACTGCTTCTATTTCCTCAGTGGTTATAAGACTGTTTAGTTGGTTTACCTGATCCTGACTTAATTTTGGTAAGTGGTATCTGTCTAAAAAATCATCTCTTTCTTCTAGTTTTTCCAGTTTTGTTGAGTATAGGATTTTGTAGTAAGATCTAATGATTATTTGAATGTCAGCTTCTGTTGTTATGTCTCCCATTTCATTTATGATTTTGTTAATGTGAATATTGACTATATGCCCTTTAGTTAGTTTGGCTAAAGGCTTATCTATCTTGCTGATTTTCTCAAAGAACCAGCTCTTAGTTTTCCTGATTCTTTATATTGTTTTATTTGTTTCTAATTGGTTGATTTCATCCCTGAGTTTGATTATTTACTCCTCTTTTATAAATCTACCTGAGGACCCAGCTATACTGTTTCTGAGCATATACCCAAAAGATGCTCAACCATATCATAAAAACACAGTGCTCTACTATGTCAATAACAGCCTTATTTAAATTTTCCAGAAGATACAAACAACCCAGATGTCCCTCAGCAGAAGAATGAATACTGAAAATATGATACACTTACACAATGGACACAGCTATTAAAAATGATAACATCATGAATATTGCAGGCAAATTGATAGAACTAAAAATTATCATTCAGAGTAAGATAACCCAGACCCAAAAGTGCATGGTATATAATCACTAATAAGCAAATATCGGCAAAAAAAAATTCAGAATACCCATGATTCAAGTCTTAGAACATATGGAGCTTAACAGGAAGAAGGCCCAAGTATGCTTGCCTCAATCCCACTTAGAAGTAGGAACAAAATAATCATGAGAGGTAGGTGGGGCGGGGAGACCTGGAAGGGAATGAATTTGGGGAAAGAACAAAGGGGGACAGGATCAGATATGTGGGAATATAAGAGAGAAGCCCAGGAGCCAGGAGTATGAAGAGAAATATACAGCAGTGTGGGGTGGGGAACATGAGGAATCACTAGAATTTACCCTGCAACAAGGGATGTCAGAGGCTCTCAGGACTCAATGGGGATGACATTAGCCAAAATGCCCAACAGAGGAGAAATAGAACTGGAAGAGACCACCTCCAGTACAGAGAAATGAACCCCAGTTGAAGGATGGGGCCACCCATCCATCTCAAGATTTTTAATCCAGAATTGTTCCTGTCTAAAGGAAATGCAAAGACAAAACATGGAGTAGAAACTGAAGGAAAGGCTATCCAGAGACCACCCCACCTTGGGATCCATCCCATGAGCACACAAACCCCCTATACCATTGCAGAACACAATGTTTGCAGACAGGTGTGGAATGGCTGTCCTCTGAAAAGCTATGCCAGCACATGACAGACAAATGCAGACATACAAAGCCAACCATAGGAATCAGGCTGTGGACCCCTATAGAAGAGTTAAGGGAAGGAGTAACTGACCTGAAGGGGATTGCAACACCATAGGAAGAACAACAGTATCAACTAACTGGGCCCCTCAGAACTTTCAGGGACTAAGTCAATAACCAAAGAGGATACATGCACTGGTCCTTGACCCCTGCTACATATGTAGCAGAACCTGACTAGTTTGGGCTTAGTGGGAAGTGATATGCTTGGTCCTATGGAGGCTTCATGTTTCAGACAAGAGGGATGCTAGAGGGGTGAGGTGGGAGTGGGTAGGTGAGTGAGAGAGCAACCTCTTAGAGGCCAAGGGGAGGGAAATTGGGGTGGAGGCTCATGGAGAGGGGAATGGGAAGGGGGACAACATTTAAAATGTTAATAAATAAAATAATTAATAAAGAAAGGGAAAGAAAAAGGAGGAAGTCACTCTAATGCAAGATTGGAGATGAAATATAACCAGATACACTGAATCATAAATAGAAGAGAAAGTGGGGAAGTGTCTAAAACACATGGACACAGGGGAAAATTTCCTAAACAGAATACCAATGGTTTATGCTCTAAGATCAACAATAGAGAAATGGGACTTCATAAAATTTCAAAGCTTCTGTAAGGCAAAGGTCACTATTAATAGGACAAAATGGCAACCTACAGATTGGGAAAACATCTTTACCAACCCTATATTCTATAGAGGGCTAATATCCAATATATACAAAGAACTCAAGAAGGTAGACTCCAGAGAACCAAAAACCCTATTTAAAATGGGGTACAGAGCTAAACAAAGAATTCTCAACTGAGGAATATCAAATGACCAAGAAGCACCTAAAGAAATGTTCAGCATCCTTAGTCATCAGGGAAATGCAAATGTAAGCAATCCTGAGATTCCACCTCACATCGGAATGGCTAAGATCAAAAACTCGGGTGACAGCAGATGCTGGTGAGGATGTGGAGAAAGAGGAACACTTCTCCATTGCTGGTGGAATTGGAAGCTGGTACAACCACTCTGGAAATCAGTGTGGTGGCTCCTGAGGATGCTGGACATTGTATTACCTGAAGACTCAGTTATACCACTCCTGGGCATATACCCAAAAGATATTCCAACATATAACAAGGACATAGGCTCC
Organism: Apodemus agrarius; assembly: GCA_964023405.1. Classification (NCBI taxonomy): domain Eukaryota; kingdom Metazoa; phylum Chordata; class Mammalia; order Rodentia; family Muridae; genus Apodemus; species Apodemus agrarius. The sequence goes on along the minus strand of OZ030014.1, from coordinate 100,772,843 downwards.
ACTATGTTCATAGCAACATTATTTATAATAGGCAGATGCTGGAAAGAACCCAGACATCCCTCAACAGAGAAATGGATAAGAAAATGTAGTACATTTACACAGTGGAGAACTACTCAGATATTAAAAACAGACTTCAAGAAATTTTTAGGCAAATGGATAGAACTAGAAAATATCATCGTGAGTGAGGTAATTCAGTCACAAAACAACACACATATGGTATGCACTCTCTGATAAGTGGATATTAGCCCAAAAGCTTGGATACCCAAGATACAATTCACAGACCATGTGAATCTCCAGACGAAGCAAGTCCAAAATGTGGATGCTTCAGTCCTTCTTTGAAGGTGGAACAAAATACTCAGGGGAGTTTGTGGATGGGAGGAACTTGGGAGTAAGAGAGGAAGGGTAGAGGAAAAGGGGCAAATTCAGGTTTGGGAGTAGACTGGGATGATAGAGTGTTAGAAGTTTGAACAGAGGTGTGTGGCAATGGGAGCTGGGGAGCTGGGAGGAGCCACCAGCAAGTCCCAGATGCCAGGAAAGCAAGAGGCTCCCAGGATCCAATATGGATGAGATTAGCTGAAATGCCAACAAAGGGGAGGGAGAACCTATACAGGCCATAATATCCAGAGGTTAGGCAAGGCCCCTAGTTTGGGGATGGGGTCACCCACTCATGTCCAAAGTTTTAACCCAGAATGGCTCTTCTCTAAATGAAATATGGAGGCAAAATTTGGAGCAGAGACTGAAGGACAGGTCATTCAGAGACACAACTGGAGAGCCATCCCACATACAGGCACCAAAACCAGACACTATTTTGGATGTCAAGAAGAGCATTAATAAATGTATCCCCAAATAAAAGCCCCAAACATTATAAAATACTTCACACACACACACACACACACACACACACACACACACACACACACTCCCCCAAATAAATTGGCTTAGAGAATCATATTCAGTTTACAACTAGCTAGTCAGGGAATGGGATTTGAAGTTAATATAAAGCCGGTATTAGTGCCACATGCCTAAAATCTTAGCATTCCAGAGTATGAGGCAGGAAGAAAAGGACTTGGAAACCACTGGATTACCATGCGAAACAAAGCGAAGATCACACAAACATGAAACAAGGAAAACAAAACAAAACAAAACAGTAATTCCCACAATGTATAAACACAGCATTCTCTACAACATCCCTAAAGTAAAAAAGCACTAAACATGTCTATCATTTGACAAGATTATGGGAGAAATTACAATACACATATGGGGCAAAAAAAAAAAATCTCAGAAGTCTAAAAAGATCTTTCATACACTTACACACACTCATACATGCACATATATTATGCAACATTAATTCTTATAAGTATACTCCACAATGAACCATAATACTCACAGAAAACAATAATCTTTGTAACAACATTAATCACAATAGCAAACATTTTATTCAATGGTGAGAATAAATAATCTATAAAGAAAAATTATGATTTCCAAATCTTTTTTTTAATTTAAGAAGCCACACATAAATGAATACATTACATTGGTTGATGGTTTAGTCTTTGTCTCCATATGTAGCAAAGGATGTACTTGTTGGACATCAGTGAGAGGAGAGGCCCTTAGTCCTTTGAAGGCTCAATGTCCCAATGTAGGGGAATACGAGGAGAGGGAAGTGAGAGTGAGTGGGTGGGTTTGTGAGCATGGGGTAGGGAGATGGTTTTCAAAGGGGAAATGAGGAAAGGGGATTTACATTTAAAATGTAAATAAAGAAAATATCTAATAAAATAATAAAAAATAAAGAAATTAAAAAAAAGGAATGCATTTCCATTGGTGCAGGATACAAAAACAAGTAAAACCAATTTGTGATGTTACTGCTCCTGTGGATTTGCCACAGAAAAAGGAGGGGGGGCAATCTCCAGATGAGTTCTTAATTTATGTGCTGATTACAACTGGTAAGATTGATTGCGAAAACTCATTATGGTTTTACTTACAAGCACTTTATGATATTTCATTTTAATGAAAGTGCTAAGAATGTGTTTACATCACTCAAGTCAATTCCCATTTACCACACAGTGAAAGAAAATAAAAACATCTTAGATAAGGCATCCTATTGTTTCCATGGTTCACGCCTATCAATCTTTTCATTCATTGTATTTGGCTATAACTCAATGGAGTCTACACCACCAAATATCACAATGATACAGTATGGAACATTCAATTTAAACACTGGATTTTGATTAGAGGAGATAGTCCTGTAAAGAAATCAGTTTGTTAAAATACTCTCGCTTTAACAGTTGGAAATTCTACTGTAAGACTTCAAATAAGGACTTCTTACACAGGAACTAAAATTAAAAGCTACTGATGAAGGCTGTCAGACATCCAAAAGGCTCAGGGCATTCTCTAGATCGAATCGTCTGCTTCAATGTTTTGCGATTTTTGTGTGTGATTGTTTTCTTCACTCTAGGAAATGTGTATTGTTGTGAGACAAATGCTGAGCACAGGACATCCCCTCAACAGTATCACCTAATTCTCTGTAAATGGTTTTTGACACTGTTTTCTGGTCCAGTTATTCTGAAACTATATAGCTATCCTTAAATTGCTTACTAGTTAAATTTTTAGAATAAATTGTACAATTATTCAGGTAGGGCACAGAGAAGGTCAAAGCATTCTGCTTAAGCCATGGGTTTGATCTTTCTTATGTATGTTCTGAAGAGCTTCAAGATTTTCCAAGAAGTAAAAGTCTAATGTTGACGGATGCACAATGGAGAAATATGTTTGCTTACTTTAAAGGGAGGCTTTGGTCCTACTCACTAACTCCAGTACGTGTACTTAGCAAGACCTTATCCATTTCCAAACAAGCCCAATGACATCTCTTGCCCTCGGAGTTTAGTTCATCCCAGTTAGAGTATGGCAAACAGCTACCTTTACTCAACTTACAATAACTTACAATCACTGTTTGGTTCAGTTTTTTAATAAAAACACTGACAGATCTTCTCTGATTTGGACTAATTGGAAGCTTGGAGGCCTTAAAACACTGGTTCTCCATCTTCCCAATGGTAAGACCTTTATATACAGATCCTCATGTTATGATGTCCCTAATGATAAAATTATTTTGTTGCTACTTTGTAACTGTAATTTTGCTACTGTTTTGAATCATAATGTAATTATCTAATATAAAGGATATTAGATATGGGACCCCTGTGAAAGGGCCAAGTGATCTCCAAATGGATCACAACCCACAGGTTGAGAACCAACACTTCAGAGGCTCATGGACCTGTATAGGCCTAGACTAGTGACATATGTGTGTGAAGTTTTATTACCATTTCCTTTTCCTCATCTGGATGGGAGCTTTATTTAAATACGTTTATTTAAGGTTTTAATAAAATACTCAGCTACAATGTGGCTTTTTCAAAATGTTTTCAGTGTTATTTTTCCCTCCTTACATTCTCTCTTCTATATTTTAAACTCTATATTTGTTTCCTTCATATTTACTATTATTTCTCATTATTTATTATTATATTAGTTATCCCTCCTCATATTTCACCTTCTACCTGGTTTTCTATACACTCTACCCTTATCAAATCCTTCTTTTTATAATTTACCTTTATGCATTTTAAACTCATTATTTGATTTCACTCTACATGGAAGATCCCCTTTCTATGTATGTTCCTATTCAGAAAAGATTATTTTAATAAAAATGCAAAATATGTGAAGATTCATTTATTCTAAGTCAAGGTCATCATTTCACCTTAGCAAAAATAGAATATTCTAAAACATCCACCAGTGCTTTTATATTAAAAGTAAATTTAACATATAGTTTTACATTAAAGCCTAAATAACTTTAGAAGATTTTTAGTGGAGAGCTGTCATTATATTTTCAATGATAGAAACTGAAATTTGTATCCCCACTCTACTCACTAGTCCAATATATATCTCAGAAAATGATGATTATAATTTTAGTGAAAGAACAGAACATCATATCTAAAGATATATCTGTTCCATCATAAATATATGTCTGTGCATAAATAATTGACAACAGTTATACTTCTGTGTGCATGTGCTATGCACATGAAAACCAAATTCATGTGGTTGTGTGAATGTGTCCACATGTGCACGTGCACATATGCATGCCAAGGTAAAATGTCAATGTTGCATGTCTTCTATTCTTGTTATCCTTATTTTCAAACAGTTTGTCAGAGAATTGGAGCTCAACATTTCATAAAGACTATCTATATCACCAGGTCCATAGTCCCTGTCTTTAACTATCCAGTACCAGGATTTCAGGCATGAGTACCATACCTGGATTTTAAATAGGTTCTGGGGACCCAAACTCAGGTTGTCATGTATTAGTGAAAAAGATTATATCAACTGTGCCATCTCCCCTGCCATATTGTTTATAATTCATTTTCAAAGAATAGTCTTTGCATCTCATGTTTTTTTTTCCCAATGGATCTGGGTGGGTCAGCCAAAATAAAAACAAAAAGAAAACAAACAAAAACATTATCAAAAATAATAAAAAGAGTCGACAATATGTTCATAATGAAAAACATCAGTCAAAGTAATTTATTAGTGCATGAAGTTTTCAAGCAAAAAGCTCTAAGCGCTTCATTACATTTGTCAACCCAATGAATAGATAGCAAGCCAACAAATTAAGGCCTTTATTTTTAATTCACCTGTGGCAGATAAATGTACAGAGTCAGTGACTAAAGTAATAACACATAAAGTAGCTTCTTTCTTGCTTTTTAGAACCATCCTCAATATGTCTCATGTTCGGTATTACTTTCATTTAATTATAAAAACTATATGATTTATTTCTTTTTTATTAGATATCTTTATTTACATTTCAAATGGTATCCCTTTTCCTGGTTTTCTCTCCCCTATAGATGGTATAGAACACCCTATACCATTCCCCTTCCCCCTGCTTACCAACCCACCCACTCCCACTTCCCTGTATTCCTGTATGCTGGGGCATTGAGCCTTCTCATGGCCAAGGATCTCTCCTCCCTTTGATGTCCAAAAAGGCCTTCCTCTGCTACATATGCAGCTGGAGCCATGGGTCCATCTATGTGTACTATTTGGTAGTTGGTTTATTTCCCTGGGAGCTCTGGGGGTACTAGTTGGTTCATGTTGTTCCTCGGGGCTGAAAGCTCCTTCGTCACCTTGGGTCCTTTTTCTAGCTCCTCCATTGGTTTCTCTTTTAAATTTCTCTTCTTGACTCAATTTTCATTTAGTCATAAGTGGATGAGTTTCCATTAGACTGAATACTTTTTGTTATTTTTGATGTCTAGTTTTAATCTATGATGGTCAGATAGACTGCAAGTTGTTATTTCAGTTTTCTTATATCTGTTGAGGTGTTCTTTGTGTAATAGTGTGTGATCAACCTTGGAGCAAATTCCATGAGTTTTTGAGAAGAAATTGTATTATTTTGTGCTTGGATAAACTATGCTGTAGTTATTTCCTAGGTCTATTATATTTATGATAATTGTTAATTTCAACATTTCTTTATTTAGTTTTTGTTTGGATAACATGCCTTTAGGTTGGATGATGGTATTGATGTCACTTTACTCATTGTTTGAGGGTCCATATCTGATATAAATATAGTCTTGTTTCTTCTTGGAAGTTGAGTCCCTTTTTGTTACTGTTAATGAATATGTGGTATCTTTTCCTATCTTTTCTGATTAGCTTTTATTTGGATTCTATTTTGTAAATTATTAAAACAGCTACACTTGCATGCTTCTTGTATTTATTTGCTTGGAATAATGTTTTCCATCTTTTTAACCTGAAGTGACATCTATACGTCATGTTGAATGATATTTCATGGATGCAGCAGAAAGGTGAATTTTGTTTTCTAATCTAGTTTATTAATTTTTGCTTTTAAATATTTAGAACATTAACATAGAGAGTCATCAATGAACAGTTTCTTGATTTCCACTATTTCCTTGTTTTAGTGTGGGCTGTCCCACCTCCCCTCTATTTCAATTTTCTTATCTGGGATTATTTACTCCTTGTGTTTCCTTGGGTGTAGTTAACCTCTTTAGGTTGACCTTTTCTTTCTAGTACCTTCTGCTGAGCTGGATGGCTAGGTAGAACATATGAAAACTTACTCTCATTTTGGAATATTTTTCTTCCTTTGTAGACTGCTGTTGATAGTTTTGCTAGTTATAATAGTCTTTGCTGGCCTCTATAGTCTCTTATGTAGGACATTGTTCAGGCCATTTTGGCTTTCAGAATCTCCATTGAAAAGTCAAGGGTATGGGAATGCCTTCACTGTCTATGGCACTCTGAACCTGTGGAGCAGCACTTGGGAGATCAGGTCCTGTGCTTTCACAAGGCAGCATAGTGGAGCTCAACTTGGTGTCAAAGTCACAGGTGAGCTAGGCATAAACGTAAGAGCATGAGATCATTTGATGTGCCACTCCTCTGTCTTCTGTCATGAAGTGGTATGTGTGTCTGTGGCTGGGGGCAAAATCCCCTACCCCACTTCACCCCTTGCCACCTGGTAGAGCTGTCCCAAAGATCATGAGAGCAGGAGAGCATTATTTTGCCTTCACTGGTGGGAGAGCCAAACACTGCACCTAGTCTGTGCAACAAAGTGGAACTGGCCCTGATGGTGAAGGCACAGGGGAATTAGCCTCAAGGGTAAAAGTGGGAGACCTGGCTCAGCCCTTTGCTGACTACAGGATTAGAGAGAGTAAACAGCATAGTAGAGCTGGTTCTAGAGCTATGCATTTGCTGCAGGTGAGCCACCCAGAGGGCCTGAGAGCAGGAGAGTTGACCCTGCCTCTTGCACAAGGCAGCATGGGTTGGCTAACAGGAGCTGTGTGGGAGAGCTCGTGATGGGAATGCAGATAAGAGACATATAGGTTTGCTACCACTCAGGCCTAGATCCTGGGCTTTGTGATGACCCATCCTAAAATCTACATCATCTGTGAACTGTTGGAGTACATGAAAGGGCTTATCCTGCTGGTCCAAAGCTTCAGGATCTTCATGACACAGAGCAACAAAAGAATAACTAGGGGAAGTCCTTGTGAAGAGCCAATGTTGATGCTGCCACAGAAGCCAGAGACCGCAAATCACACTCATTGCAATGAACATTCAGAAATGAGGATATGTGGACAGAGGGGTATATTTGGAGAGACACCATGGTTCCATGACAAGATGTTTTATATATTTTGTTTTGTTTGTTTACTTGTTTATGTGATTTTTTTTGGAGGGGAGGTTCCAAGGGTAAAGGGCAGATAGGAGGGGGGAGGATGATGACTGGGAATGTGGTGCATGTAGTAAAACTCACAATGTAACAATAAAAACATACACACACACATGTGTATATCAGTCAAGGGTTATTATATGGGGACTTCCTCTGTATATGACCTGATATTGTTCCCTCATAGCTTTTGATATAACTTTTTGTTCTGTACATTTATCATTTTGACAACTGTGTTATTTTAATGTCTTTTCTGTCCCTGTCTATTTAGTATTCTATATTCTTCTTGTACCTTGATAAGTACCTCCTTCATTGGATTGGGGAAATTTTCTTCTATAATTTTGTTAAAAAATATTTTCTGTATCTTTGATCTTGGCTTATTCTTCCTCTATCAATATTATGCTTAAGTATTGTCTTTTCATGGTGTTCCTGATTTCCTAGATGTTCTTGGAAGGATTTTTTGGTTTTACAATTTTCTCTGACTGAGATAGTCATTTCTGCTACCTTCTTGTCTTCAGCACTTGAGGTTCTACTTTGGGTATCTTGTGATTTGTTAGTGAGGCTCATTGCTATTGCAGGGGTTTTCACTGACACCTCACATTTTCCCTTTCCAGGTTTATTTCAGTTTTGTTTTTCTTTAGTAATTCTTTTAGAGGATTTTTAATCTAGTAATATGGCTGCTCTGGCAAAGGATCACATCCAACGACCTCCCAGGTCTTTGTCATCTCTGGAATCACATGTTTTGTTTTAAATTCCAAGCATCCAGCCAGAGTTCAGAAATAACCAGAAAGAATACATGTATAGATTCTACTTCTAACTTCATGTCTTGAGGTGTTTTTATTATTTAATTTCAACTATTTTTGTTTGCTTGTTTTCAAAGTCTTCTTTATATCCTCTTTAAGATCCTTGAAACTCATGATTATTTTGAACTGTCTGTTTTGTGCTTTGCCTTGACTGCATTTCTTATAGCCTATTATAACATGGACTGGCTTCTGGAGGAGGAACATTGGAATGGGTGTTTGTATTAGTGTTTCTGTGTTGGGAACTACGTGTCTGGAATTATGATGCTTGAAATATTAATTAGTGTAGATATCTGAGTTATTCTTTGTTGGGTGGATGTTCTTTTCTCGCTGCTGTTGACCACTTTGAACCCAGTAAAAATGACCTGTCTCCCAGCCCAATGTGGCAGAGGGCAGGGGTTAGTCCCTGGTAGAGAGTAACCTTATGGATTTGAGACTCACAACAAAAATAGACACAGACTAGAAAGCAAGTCTGGAGGGTCCACAGGAAAGAGCTAAGTTAAGTCCACACTGAGATGACTCCTGTAGAGAATGAAGATTATCTTTATTCTCAAAGTATGTCACATATTTCCCAACATTAATATTACTGTGTGGTATTTTTCTAAAATGTGATGTGTCATTCCTATTTTGACCATTTTCCTATCCTTTTCTGTATTATTTTTCCTGAGAAAACAAAGCAAATAAATCCAAACCCTCCAAAGTGAAAAAAAAAATCACTATTGACCCTATATAAAGCAACAATTAGAGATAAATCAAATGGTTGCATGTAGAACCATCTAAGTGTATCAGTGAGATTACTGGAGTTGTTTACCATATTGTGCAGGAGGGATTTTTACAGGAACATTAATAACTCAAAGGCAGCTGTGTGTCAGAAAATTTGCACCACATGAGTGATTACTCAAGAATGCTGTACCTCTGGAGTTCTTTGTGTAAATTCCATGCAGCTCAGCTAGCTGGTCAGTGTCTCATTTTCCCAACAACTCATTCTGCATATAAAATCTTATGCCTAGTCTTATTGTATTTTGTTAGGTCACATCATGTAGTTATCCATGGAGGGCCGCTCTTATTTTTTGAAGAGAATGGAAGTGGATCTGGGCAAGAGGTTTGGGGGAGTGTTTTAGTTTGAGTTACATTTCTGTGAAGAGGTATCATGACTAAGGCAACTCTTATAAATGCAAACATTCAATTGGGGCTGGCTTACTGTATCAAAGATTCAGTGTATTATCATCGTGGTGGAAAGCACAGTTCATGCAGACAAGCTTGGAGCTGACAGAACCAAGAGTTCTACTTCTTGATTTGAAGACAGCCAGTAGGAGATTATCTTCTTCAGGTAGTCAGAAGGAGGGTCTGCATCACACTGGCTAGACTTGAGAATAATTATGAGATTTCAAAGCCCCAAGTACACAGTGACACACTTTCTCTAACAAAGCTACAACTCCTCTAGTGAGGCCACACCTCCTAGCGGTACTACTTCCAGTGGGCCAAGCATATTCAAACCACCACAGGGACAGACTGAGAGGAGATTAAGCAGGGGAAATTTCAGTGAAGAAGTAATGTATAAACGAAGAATAAAAGAATAAAAACCATAAAAATCTTTTGATCTCATTATCATTCATTTCAATCCCACTCATCATTAACCCACATAATTGTGAACAAATATTATTTTGCCCTCACATTTCTCTCACAACTCTTATATTAAAGCTTGAATGAAGTAATCTATTACCTCATTTATAAGGCTTAATCAGAATTTTAAAATGAAAATAAGTGATAAGGTACAGTTTCAAAAAGATATTTCATGAGATTTGATAATACTAAACTATGGGACTTCATTGTGAAATCATATTATTTCTAAAATGAGTATTTCTCATAAACAGGCTGTTGAACCCTGGAACCTGCTTGAGAGCTAGCTATGTGGTAAGAATTTATTTTCTATTCTAAACTTTGAAACTGAGGTGCAGTTTTGGGGAAATTGGTACTTACCAAATGAATGCAAAAATTATTTATGTTCAATTTCAAGATTTATTATGTCAATTCCACACAATTTTCTTTGACATAAAATTTAAGAAGTTGATTGTTGATACAACACTAATATTCACTAGCATATATATGAGGAAATATTTTAACAAGTCACTGATAAAGAAAACAGTAAAAATAATAGAAAACTGTATATCAGAGAAAGTGACAGGTTTTAATAATGGTCTTAGACAAAAAAAATGAACAATTTTAAGAGATGTGCTTGTTTAATATATTTATATTAGGTATTCATTAAGTATAAATAGTAAACTTAGGCAATGCCGTTTACATATAAATCAAGCAAGGATGAATTCTAAAATGTGAGCTCTAAGAATCTTTAGAAAATATTAAGCTAAGTATTTATTACCCCTAGTTCATATGTCTACCATGCTTGCTCCTTTGGTATTTCAGTCCTGTTCAACATATGAATTTATTTCATTACAATGACTGATACTCAACGAGTACAAGGCGTTTGAGAATGTAAGTCCTGCTTCTCACATGTTTGATCACCATGAGGGAAAATGTGTAATTATATCCACTAAATTCAGAATTAGTAGGATTATTAGGTCCTACAGTTCAGGCTTTGAAGATGATAAAAAATAAACTCAATTTATGGGAAATACATCAATAGATAGGGGAAAATGTTATGTTTGAATTCTAGTGACATTCGTACAACATTTACTTTCTCTGTTCGCCTTTCATTTAATTTCAGGTCAGGATAATATAACAGCAGAAATTAATATGTGTCTGGTCATAAAAGTAAAATGTACTTTTTACTTGGATGTCTTCATGGCATTTTTTGTCCCACACTGACAAATAATAGACTTACATGGAAAGGGAATTCTTTACATTATAATTGTTGAGTTCAGTAGCTCTCTGTAGTTGCTCCGGGCTAGCTCTGCAAGAAAAACCTATGGGATGGATGGGGAAAGTGGCGCAAAAGAATGAGGTCAAGGAGACATTTGCCTTTCAAGACCCAATTTTAAGAAAGTGTAACCCAAGAAATAGTCTGAAAGATTCCCTCCCCCAGGCATGAGGCGGAGTCTTGGGATGAAGTCTCCAGAGAGCTCTTTGCTGGCTCCAGGCTCAGCAGGTGGCTGGCTCACCTGCTAAAGTTTGAGAATTGCAGGTCCAGGATGCTTCTTTGGCCTCCAGGTGTGGCTGGTTTGTTCTGAATAGAACAAAGGCCAGGAAATTCACGAGCTGAGAACAGAGCCAGCAGCAGCCTGCAAACTGCCTAGCTCGAATGCTGGAGTGGGGGGAAGGGAAAATAATGATAATGATAGTAATGATAATAATAATAATAATAATAATAATAATAATGATGGTGATGATGATAAAAACAACAGCCAGGTATTTAGTGTCATTTCTGTCTACAGGTAATAAGATACCCACACCTACACAACACATACACACACACCACACACAGATACACACACATATATATGAGCTCACACATATATTTATGGAAGATGTTATGTCTATACTTACATAAATACATAACACTGTGCATAAATAATATTAATAATTAACTTAAATAAATGCAGCATACAGATACATAGTTATAGCTGCAGATTTACTTTACCCTGGAGTTATGCCTAGTTTTATTTTATTTTTATTTTTGTCAACTTGACTACATCTGGAATTTACTAAAAGCCAAGCACCTGGGTACACTTGTGAGTGATTATCATCATCATCATCATCATCATCATCATCATCATCATCATTTGATGTGATAAGACTCACACTAAATCTGAATCTTTTGAGATGGGACAATCCACCTCTACCTCTACTCTGGGTGACACTTTCTGCTGGCAACTTATATAAAGGAAATATAAGAAGGAGGCTTTAGCACTTTGCCTGCTTACCCTTGCAAGCATTCCTTCCTTCACTGGCATTAAAGAACAGCTGAAACATCCCACCTCACCGACTGAAAAACTACTAACCAAAAGGCCAGTTGTGCAAAAGAAGATCAAAACAAAGCAAAGCCAAAAACACACCATCTCCTAAAATAAAAAACAAACAAACTCCTTGTATTTTATGTTAGTAGGCAGTTATCATTAGACAAGTGGGACAACAATGTGTAAGCCTTTTAAATTAATCTAAAAGGGTTCACAGGAGTGGAGAGAGGAGGATGTTCAATCAGGTTCTGCTTATTTAGTCTCCTTGTAATGGGGGTGGATGGTGGGCTAAAGTGCTGGGGAATTAGATCAGGAAGAAGAGATGATCGAGGGGGGGCGGTCTGTTGTTAGCTTACCTGTTTCCCTGGCAGGACTGGTCATCTGGTTAGCAGAGGTTCCTGTGGGAGTTAGGAACTGGGAAAAAGCAACAGGTGTGCTGAGTGAGGGAAGGAGGGGAAGATATCTGGGATCCACAGGAGGTGTGGTTAGTGTGGGAAGGGCTGTGACAGGTGTTCTTTTGGAGAGTCAGGGATGAGACTGGGGACTGGGCTTGGAGGAAGGGAGGAGATACTGAAGGTCTTTAGTTGGCTTGCCTTCTCCTGGCTGCTTTGTTGATGTGTTCTAGGAAATGCTGGAAGCTTGAATATTAGGATGAGTAGGGGAAGTTTGGAGGAAACAGCTTTGAATGTGGTCAGAAGGGCGAGGAGAGCCACAGGAGGTTTCCTGCTACAGTGCTGAGCATGAGACTGGTGGGGTCAGGCCTGGAGGAGCAGCTGGAGAGGGGAAGATCTGTTTTTCATATTTTCTTTTTTGGTGCCTGTGTTTGTTTTGTTTTGTTTTGTTTTTGGCATTTTGGCCTTTTGGTTATCAGGAGCAAAAAGAAATTTCCAAGGCCGAAAGGAAATTTCTTTTATTTTTATTGCTAAAAACACAGAAATAAAAGTATATTGAATACTGCAATAGAGAATGATGGAGTATGTTATAAAGGAATGCTCAAGAATGTTTTAAAGCCAAATGGGTCAAAAAATATATACCCCTTGGAAAAGTGTTTTGCCAACCCAGACCATTTATTTATCATAATTGAAAAAAATCAAAACTTCTGAAACTAATACATTATGACCACAAAGATGTCCCTATAAAAAGTACTGCAAGGAATATTTCAGTATGACAAGAAGGATAAACATACTCAAGAGGTCACATAAGAAGAGTAAACAATGCAGGACACTTACAGAAAAGAAATCTAAAAGAGAAGCTCTACATCAACAATATACAGAGAATCATGGATGCACACTCCTTTCAATGCTGGCTGTAAACATTACTGATCTGAATTTCCATAAGAGGGTACAGATAAGTAGATTATAAACCAAGATCCACCTTTTGCTGACTCGAAGAAAGACACATCACAATTAAAAAAAAAAAAAGATACCAACTTAAGGTAAAAGAGTAGGGAAAGTATTCCAACTGGAGAAAGTAAAAAAGCAGTGAGTACTAGTTTAATATGTGGCAAGGTAATGTTCAAGTCAAAACTATTGAGAAGAGATGAAGAAGACTGCCTTATACTCCTATTAAGGAATTAATGAAAAGTATTGTGTTTCTAAATGTGTACGCACCAAACACAGGTGTAATTGGTTTTATAATAGAACAATTACTAAACATCAAGCCATAAAATAGCCCATATAGAGAAATGAAAAGGGAAATTGAAAAAAATTGAATTAAATAAAAATCAAAATGCATCAACCCTACATCTATTTTTAAAAGATAAAAGCACTCCAGAAAGAGATATTTATAATGGCAAATACATACATTAAATGTCAAAAAAAGAATTCACATTTATAATTTATAGATGAAAGTAAGCCTTGATAAAGCAATGGCATATCAATCTCAAAATCAGTAGACATAGAAAAATAACCAAATTCAGGGGAGATATTAATGAAATTAAGAACAACACAAGGAATAAACAAAATGAAGGGTTGGTTCTTTGGAAAGATAATCAAATCTAACACACCTTCAGTCAAACTAACTAAATGAGAGAAAATACACAACTTACCACAATTAGAGAGAGAAGGGGAGACATAATAGACACCAATGAAATTAAGAAATCATAGGGATGATCTTAAAAAATTGTCTACTTTATACTAAATTGGAAAATGTTATTTTTGCTAAATTCTGTCAAATTATCTCTTAAATAATTATATTTATACCCATAGTCCTTGACTGTTCTCTGTCTTGGTCAGAAGCTCCATTTTTGTAGTAGGGACACTTAATGTATAAATATTAGTAACTGCTAAAATTTCCAGGGATAAATAACTTCAAGGCTCAATTCACAAAGGAGATATTCATCAACCCCACAACGGCAGGAGGCACGGGAACAATGTTCCACCATACTGTCTTCACTTATTGTGGCTGCTACATTCATGAAGAGTTGTTATGTTTACCTATAATATCTGTGCAAAATCAAGTTAATCAATATTCCAGCATGAAGAGAGAATAATTCACAAGGTCTCACACATAGTTGAGAGGATCTATCAGCAACTGATGGCTGTTGAAGGAGAAATAGTTACTTATCATTTGGGCGTGGCCAATCTTAAGTTGTCTATAGCACAGTAAAAAGTGCCCTCCTTCTCCATCCCATCTGTATACTCTAATTTTCTTTTCTAGCTTTATTTACTTACATTAGAAATGTTATTCTGCTTCCTAGCTTCCCTTCTGCAAATGCCCTATCCCATACCTTCTTCCCCTGCTTCTACGAGGGGAGTCCCCTACCCACCTACCCACCTACCCACCTACCCACCTACCCACCTATCCACTCCCGCCTCACCGCCCTAGCATTCCTATACTCTGGGGCATCAAGTCTTCACAGAACCAAGGGCCTTTCCTCCCATTGATGCCAGATAAGGCCATCCTCTCCTACATCTACCCCTGAACCATTGGTCCCTCCATGTAAATTCTTTCCTTGGTGGCTTAGTCCTTAGGGGCTGTGGGCAGTCTGGTTAGTTGATGTTGTTGTTATCTCTTATGGGGTTGCAAACCCCTTTAGCTCCTTCAGCCCTTCCCCTAACTCCTCCACTGGGGTCCCATGTTCAGTCCGATGGTTGGCTGTAAGCATCTGAAATTTGACTTGCTTTGGGGACCTGCTTTCCTCGCCCTGAGTTGCCTTGCCTGGTCCTGATGTGCAAGTTTATGCCTTGTCCTATTTTGTCTTGTGTCATATTCATTTGATGTCCCTGGGAAATGGAGGCAGAGATTGGGGTGGAAGTGGATCTTGGGGAGAGAAGTTGGGGGAGTGGGAGGAGTGAGGGGAAAGGAAGCTGTAGTCTAGAAGTATTACATGAGAAAAGATTAAATTAAAGAATTAAAAGTAAACTAATAAAGAAGATGACATAAAACTGGGAGAAGAATGTTGTTAGGTAGACCTTGAGGATATAAGAAGGAGCTGAAGTATGATCAACATGATGAAAATATTTTGTTTGCATATATAAAAAATGTAGTAGATAAATAAAAAATTAGAATAGAACACATATAAAGTAAATTTTCAATTAATTGATCTATGACATAAAACTATCCACAACAGAAAAACATAAGAGTTTTATGTCAGAGATCTAAGAGACCTTGAGTCTCCAGATGGCCCAAGTGTTTTTCTTAAAACAATAATTAATGAACACTAAACCCACAAATACTGCTTCCCTCTTTCCACTGAGATAAATTCCAAGTGTACTTCTCTTTTCCTGATTGCCTGGAAGTGGTTATGCTAGGTAAGGCTATAACTGTATGAATCATCACTTTAAAGTTATTGTCTTATGAACAATATGCCCAGAATCTGAAGGTGATGTCTGTATCTATGGACATAGGGTTTCTTCTAGATACCCTTCAGCTCTCAAACTGGTACAGCCTGAAGTCATTTGAGTCCATTGAGAGTCATTGAGATCAGCTTGGCCTGTGGCTACATCTGTAAGAGATTCTTATGATTGGTGTGGGAAGGCTCAGGCAGCTGTGAATGGCACCACCCTAGGCCATCAATGCAACCTCTAATGTGTAGTAGGCCTAGCTAGCCATGAGATAAGGAGAGAGCCATGGGTACTGGTAGTATTCCTTCATGATTTCTGCTTCAGTTCCCGTTTGAGTTTCTACCCTAACTCCCCTAAGTGATAGTCTGTGGCCTGGAAGTATAAACAAAGCAAACACTTTGCTCCCCAAATTCCTTTTTGTTAGAAGGTTTTGAGACAGCAAGGGTATTATTAACATCATTTCCAAAATCAAACTGTTTTCCCTAACAAGATTATCTATTACCCAAAGTAATTAGAAGTATGGTTAGACTCCTTCCTTTGATTTTAATTTTGTCCTTAGTTCAGGTTATGCCAATATTAGTAGCCATACATGGTTTCTTTCCTTATTATTATTTTGGCAGCAGGAGTCAGGGGTAGAAGTATTGCACAATGAAGATATTTGAATTAAATTAAAAGTGAGTTTCAAATGTTTAGTTATTTTTAGAGCAATTGGGTGATAAAAGCAGATTTTGTTTGGGGTTATGTCTCAAGATATATTTATTAGCTAGATAGCTAGTTGGTTATTTTATTTATTTTTATTTAGATCATTATGAGGTGACATTTTTCACTACTGTTTGATTGGTCTTAAATTCGTGGCTTCATTTAGCACTACTGCCTCAGTCCCCGCAAAGCTGGTACTATAAACCTATTTTCCATATTTTTCACTTTCTTTTCTCACATAATTTTTAATGAAATCCTTTTGGAAAGATGTTCTGCTAATCCTGGTGTTATTGTCCAATGAATTACCATTGTAAAACATACTGCTTTGTGAGTAAATTCTTTCACCCAAAAGAACACCAAACTGAAGTAAAAAAATAATAATTCCTGCTTGAACCATATTGCACCCTCTTTCTGAAAGCCTGTTTAAAAATTACGCTTCTAAAAAGATTGTTAATGGAATTATGCATCACTTTATAATTAACCAAACCTACAACAAATTAAAGTGCTGATTGTGAAGGCAAAATAACACTAATCTATAATTATAATCAAGAATAGCATTAACTGAAAACCTTAGCCAGCTCAACACAAATTTTTTTATGGAAAGTAAGTACCACAGGAGAGTCAACTTGAATCTAAAGCAAACCATATAAATGTACTCACAGGCTTACACAGTTCTGATGGATCCTTATTATTTATTTTGAATAGTTTCTAGTTGTTTGCATATAAAACCAAAATTATATGTTGTTAGCTCTTATATTTTCCAGAAGTTAAAAATAACTTAAATGTCGACCTGTTTAACCACCATTCATTAGAACTCTTGTTCTCTGCCATAAAAACCACTGCTGAAGAACAAGAGAAGCCCATAAATAGAACAATATTCTTGCAAACCCATAACGTTAAGTGATTTCATGACTTTCAATTAGTTCTCTATATATCAAGTATTCATTGAGCATTCCTACTGCTAGTAAAAGAGACTTGAGTTCCTAGATAAACTGTTTGTGACTGACTTTAATTTCTTGGCAATTGTAAACATCAGATCTCAGATGATCATCGTTTGTAATGTGTGCTTTTGTACAGAAAGGATTTAATTAATACAAAACTTTAAATGATGTGAATTGTTTCAATTAAATGCTTTATCTCAGATGCTGACTGAAGCTTTATCTGAGTAGGGATCAATGATACATATTTCAGGGATAACATTAGCAATATTAAATAAGAAAATACACATGCATTATTTTACATATTCTATGTGACTTACAACTCAATAATAATAAGCTTTTATTATTATAAGATTAATAACTTGTTACTCCTATTTATCAAATCCAAGTAACTATCTGCAAGTTCTGTACTATATAATTGAATGCATCTTCCAGTGCACTATTAAATGTCATCATATTAATAGTATGTCACATTAGAGAACTGTTATGTTCCATCAGTTTAGTTTACTTTATAATCTTTTTGAATTAGAGTTCACCAAAATATTGTTTCTTAATGGAAAAGGGATGTTAATCATCCATAGAATTATTAAATATCTAATGTGTTTTCAATGGTTTAAAATTAATTGTGAAAACAGCTACAGGGACATTGGTATCAAGTTTTCTCTTTCATTTAAATATACATGTGTAAATGTTTTGATAAAATACACAACAAAGGAGAAATAGTCCTGGTTGTGGGACTGGGCTACCACCCATCTCAAAAATTTTAACCCCAAATTGATCCTGTATAAAGGAAATGTATGTACAAAGAGTGGAGCAGAGATTGAAGGAAAGGCCATCCAGAGACCACCCCATCTGGAATCCATCCCATCTGCAGACACCAAATTCAGACCCTATCGCTGATGCCAAGAAGTGCTTGCTGATAGGAGTCTGGTATAGCTCTCCCCTGAGAGATTCTGTCAGTGCCTGGCCAATACAGATGTAGATGCACACAGTCAACCCATTAGACTGAGCATGGGAACCCCAATGGAAGAGTTAGGGGAAGGACTGAAGGAGCTGCAGAGCATTGCAATCCCATAGGAAGAAAAGCAATACCAACTAACCAGACCTCCCAGAGCTCCCAGAGACTAAGCCACCAACCAAACAGTACACATGAAGGGACCCATGGCTCCAGCTGCACATGTAGCAGAGGATGGCCTTATCTGACATTAATGGGAGGGGAGGCCCTTGGTGCTGTGGAGACTTGATGCCACAGCATAGGGGGATGCTAGGGCAGTGAGGTGAGAGTGGGTGGTGGGCAAGGGAGAACCCTCACAGGGGCAGTTAGGGCAGACAGAATAGGGACTTGGTGGAGGGGAAACCGGGAAGGGAGAGTTTTGAAATGTACATAAATGAAATAACCAATAAAAAAGTTTTTAATAAATTTCAATAAATAAAATGTAAGATCTAATGCTATGATGACGATTTCTTCTCAAATGAAATATTGTCCCCGAAAAAAAAAACACACACAAAAAAACAAAAAAACATTGATTTTTTAATTGCAAAGGAAACCATAAGAACTTTCTCTACAGAAAAAAAAAAATTGAGACAGGGTTTCTCCATGTACCCCTGGCTGTCCTGGACCTCAGTCTGTAGACCAGGCTAGCCCGAACTCAGAAATCTGCCTGCCTCTGCCTCCCAAGTGCTGGGATTAAAGGCATGCACCACCAGTGCCCGGCATGGAAAAAATTTATAGGTAGAATATTTCTTTTCAAATTTATTATCAGGATTTAGTGAAACATTGTACTCATGGAGTTAGTGTGCTGATGTGAAAAGATTTTTCGCTTAATGCATTTATTTAAAACAATTTTTAGAACTGTATGATAATTTCTTTTTTATTTTTTAAATTTATTCTTCATTTACCCCTTCCTGGTTTCCCCCTCTCCAAAAACCCCCAACCCATCCTCCCACCCTCTGCCTCCAAGAATATGCTCCTCCCCCCCAAACCACTCCCACAACCCCCACTCGATTTCCCCACACTGGGGCCTCTATTGAGCCTTCACAGGACCAAGGACCTCTCCTCCCACTGATGCCCATCAAGACATTCCTCTGCCACTCTTTTGGCTGGAACCATGTGTACCCCTTGTTTGATGGCTTAGTCCCTGGGAGTCCTGGGGCATCTGATTGGCCGACATCATCATTCTTCCCATGGGGGAGCAACCTTCTTCCCCCCACCCCTCACCCCTGCTCCACCAGTCTGCCCTCCTACTCCTCCAATGTGAACCCCACTCAGTCCTATGTTTGACTGCTGGTATTCGCCTCTGTATCTGTTAGGCTTTGGCAGGGCCTTTCCAAAAGACAACCTTAACAGGCTCCTTTCGGTACGCACTTGTCATCCATTGTAGTTTTGGGGTTTGGTTACTATTTATAGGATGAATCCCCAGGCAGGACAGTCTGTGGGTGGCCTTTCCTTCAGTCTCTGCTCCACACTTTGTCTCCATAGTTGTTCCTGTGAGTATTTTGTTCCCTTTCTGAGAGGAACCAAAGCACCCCCACTTTGGTCTTCCTTCTTCTTCCTGTGGTCTGTGAATTGTAACATGTTTATTTTGAGCTTTTGGTTTAATATCCACTCATCAGTGAGTACATACTATGTGTGTTCCTTGCGTACTTAAAACAAAAAGCATTTGGAATTTGACATGTACGATAATAGTAATATATATATGTTTAATATTTAATGTACACTATTTAATAGTAATTAACTCTGTGGAAACTTAAGGTAAAAGGTGCTGTGAAGCACTCCCATGTTCTTACTATAATAAAGTGAAGAGTTTAAACCACACTCTCCTTGGCAGAATATACGTTTTAATGCAGATTTTTTTTTCATTTTAATCTGTCAATGTAATTTTAGAAAACAAAGGGACAATCTTTTATTGTTTTGTTTTGTGTTTGTTTTTGTTGTTTTGAATTTGTCATTCTGTTTTGCTGTTCTTTTGTTTTGTTTTGTTTTTTGTTTGTTTTCTCTTGTTTTGAATTTGTTATTCTGTTTTGCTGGGGGTTTTTTGGTTTTGTTGTGGTTATTGTTTGTTTTTTAAAAACAGGATTTGTCTTGTCATTGATGTCCTGGGACTTGCTCTTTAGACCAAGCTGGCCTTGACAAAGATGTACCCGCATCTGCCCCTTGAGTAGTGGGATTAAAGGAATGTACCACCACTGTCCAGTTAAAAGTATAATATTTATCAAAAATTATTGATTACTGCACAGCAAATGCCTTATTATTATAGAATATATAAGTAAAATAATTTTTTTCTAATTGCTGTACATTGTATTTGCAATATTTAAATTAAAATAGAATTATGTAGTTTACCTTATTCTTATTTTTTCACCAGACCCTCTGCTTTCAAGCCCCCCTACTATTCTTCCTTTCAGGGCTTCTTTTTCCTTAACTATAGTTGTTATTGTTACTGTAATAAGTGTTATAAATATGTGAATACGACCTGATGAATTCCTCTATTGGCATTTATACACTCATGGTGTCCTGGGATGACCACATGGCATTAAATCTCTCATTAGATTCTTATTCCTGGGGAAGATTAATTCATCTTCTCTCGGTACAGCTTAGTTCTTTGTCTAAAGATGGGGTCCAGTAAGTTCTCCCATTCTGTGGTACCATGTCTATTCGTATTGTTATGGGCACTGTGCTTAGACAATCATATTGTTGATGTATCTTGGGTTGGTTTTCTTGCTATTTCTAGGAAACAAAATCTTGCATCAAATTCCTGGTCTTCTGATTTGTATGACTTTTCTCCCCACTGTTCTGTAGTGTTACATGACCCTTAGGTATGAGAGTGTATTGCAGTTTTATTGGAATTGGGCTCTCCATGATCAGTTACCTGAATACAGAACTGCTGTGGCTTTTTATAATTACTAAAATAGATTTTTAGTAAATTAAGGCAAGTAAGTGTTTGATTGGCTTTAAGAGCATAAAATAATATCTTAAGAGAAAGTACATTTTTTCCTTGATAAAAAACTTTATTTCCTTGATAAATATGCAAAATATAGAAGTTCAAATTAAAGATTAGTTTTCAGAATAATTTCTGTACTTATAATATTGGAACAAAATTGTCTATTTTTTTCAACACACGCTGGAAATTTGGTTTATTAATTATAATTAAATTTGGCCAAAATTGTCTAATAATTTAAGAATAATCTAAGTTTTAAAGAGCATTTTACATACATGTAGTTTATTTGAACTAGTTATATAGTCTCATAGCTGAAGGAATCAATTTGTTCCTTATCCTATGGAGAAAAAGTTTGATAATAAAGCAGAAATGATAAGGCGGACACCTCACTATAGATGTGCCTAAAAGGTGTTCAAACATATTACACAGATTACATAAGTATCACTGGTTCTCTTCCTCATTAGTGAAAAGTATCAGGGGAAAAATTAACCCTCACCATGTTCTTATTTTAGAAAAAATATTAACTCAGATGTCTAAAATATTTAAGAATCTGAAACTCTCTCGCTATTAAGAAACTTATTTTATCAGGGTGTTCTTTTAGAAGCAGTGGGAGGGAAGATGGGACAGAGGGTTTCCGGGAGGTGGGAAAACCAGTAAAGGAGATAACATTTGAAATGAAGAAGTAGTAGTAAAAGAAGAAGAAGAAGAAGAAGAGGAGGAGGAGGAGGAGGAGGAGGAGGAGGAGGAGGAGGAGGAGGAGGAGGAGACACAAAGAAGTGTTGTTTGCAGGACAGAAAAGGATACAAAAAGAAGAGGAGTGATAGACACAGATTTTATTTGGAGATTAATATAATTACTCATTTCTACTTTCTCTTTCTTCTCTCAAAGCCTTCCAATATACCTTCCTTGTGGTTTTTGTTTGTTTTTTAAAAGGAACTTATTTTGACTTCAGTAAAAATTTATGAATAGTTTGGCATTTAGAAAGTTCAAAATTTCATTTTACCATCCAATAACTTATTTTCATTATATTCCTCTCAATGTTAACTCTTGTATTGTCTACCCACACATACATCTTCCTACCTATAAAACATTGTATAGAAAATTAGAGATGACAAGAATGTTTTTTATTCTTTTTATTATCTTTAGTTCTGACAGCAAAAGATGCTTAATAAATCAATAAATGGATTCTCACATTGAATCACACTGCAGTTTCAAAGATATTACTGCAGCACTAAAGTGCACTGAGAAATAATATATATTTAGCATTGAAAAGCAGGAATATTAATGGTTTTGATGGTTGTTGGGAAGCTTTGGAATTAGCTTTAGAGGCAAGATATATTTGAAAATCCCCAAGCAATTTTAGCAAATCTCAATTGAGCTAAGTTACATAGCTATGCTTGAAAAATCATTAATTTTGAAACAAATGTTTGTTTGGAGTCTGATGTTAGAAGAGGCAATACAAATAAATATTTATATGCTTATCCCTTACTTAAACAAAGCTAAATATATTTTATATTTTACTATTTATTTCAGAAATTTAGTATGCCATATATATATATGGATCCTGACTCCCAAAATGCATTTCTTATGAGATATTTAAATGTAATTTTTTCATATCCTAGGTATTGTGTGTCTACTAACTACAATTTCTATGCAGAGAAAGTATGGATATTTTTAATGATCTTTGTGTATATTAACTTCACTTCTCCCCTCCTCTTTAACTCTCTCTTACCATATTTGATTTTATAATATAATTACAGTATATCTCCTTTACCTTTCCTCCCACCAAAACCTTCCATATATCCCTCTCTATTTTCTTTCAAATGTATGTCTTCTTTTATATTATTATTTCATTCTTATATATATATACATATATATATATTCCTAAATACAATGAGTTTAGTCCTTATAATAGTAATTGCATATATGTTTTTAGGGCTAAAAATTTTATATTGGAAAGGCAATTGATGTGCTCTTCCATGGAGAAGACTATTCTCCACCCACCATTTCTCGGAAGACCATAGTTTTTGTGGAGGAATAAGGCCTCACAGAGTTTTCCCAGACTACTTTGGCATATCTCTAGGTTGTTGTAGTTGTGGCCATATTTAGGCAGCCATAGTGCTGAGTCTTTATTGGTATAGCTTTTGATATTAATAGAAAACAAAATGATGCAAGAAACTTCTTTATATTCTGACTCTTAGCAATGTTTCTACTTCTTCTCCTTCAATGTTTATTGATCTTTAGGTAGTGAAGTATTTTGAAGATTTACCAATTGGACAGGGTTCCACAACTTTGCATTTTGATTGGTTGTGGTTTTGGGGATGGGGCCACACACCCCTCTCGAAATTTTTAACCCAGAAATGTTTCTGTCCAAAGGAAGAACAGACAAAATATGGAGCAGAAACTGAAGGAAGGAACATCCGTGGACTGCCCCACCCAGGGATCCATCCTGTCTGCAGACCACCGTTAACTTTGCCAAGAGGAGCTTGCTGACAGGAACCTGGCATGACTGCTCCTTGGGAGGCTCAGCCAAAAACTGACCAATATAGATGTGGATGCTTGGAACCAAACATCTGACTGAGCTCAGGGACCCTGGTCAGAGAGTTTGAAGAAAGACTGGAGAAATAGAGGGGATTGCAACCCTATAGGAAGAACAGCATCAGCTAGACCAACCGCCCAGTGCTCCCAGGGACTAAACCACCAATCAAGGAGTGTGCAGGGTATCATCCATGGCTCCAGACACATTGGTATAAGAGGATAGTCTTGTCTGACATCAATGGGAGGGGAGGCACTTGGTCCTGTGGTGGTTTGATGCCCCAGTGTAGCAAAAAGTTGGAGGGGTGGGGAGGGAGAGGATGGGGGTGAGCACACGTATAGAGGCAAAGGCAAGGGTGGAGAGGGTGGTTGTGGGATGGGGGGACTTATGGAGGTGTCATCGGGAACTAGGGTATCTTTTGAGATGTAAACAAAGGGAATTATTAATAAAAAGTATTAAAATAAAAGTTATGAAGGCTGTACTGGCTGGTTTTGTGTGTCAACTTGACACAGGCTGGAGTTATCACAAAGAAAGCTTCAGTTGGGAAAGAGCCTCCATGAGATCCAGCTGAGGGGCATTTTCTCAATTAGTGATCAAGGGGAAAAGGCCCCTTGTGGGTAGTACCATCTCTGGGCTGGTAGTCTTGAGTTCTGTAAGAGAGCAGGCTGAGAAAGCCAAGGGAAGCAAGCCAATAAGTAGCATTCCCTCATGTCCTCTGTATCAGCTCCTGCTTCCTGACCTGCTTGAGTTCCAGTCCTGACTTCCTTTGGTGATGAACAGCTGTGTGGAAGTGTAAGCTCAATAAAGCCTTTCTTCCCCATCTTGCTTCTTTGTCATGATGTTTGTACAGGAATAAAAACCCTGACTAAGACAAATTAGTACCAGGAGTGGGGTATTCCTCTGACAACCTGACCATGTTTGGGGGAGGACTGTGGAAGGACTTTGAAACTTTGAACTAGAAGAGCCATTAGGATGTGGAGAGCTCTGTGGAAAGTTCTATAGAAACTTGGAAGATAATGCTAAGAGCAGTGCAGAAGATGGAGGCCTCGCTTGTTGAAATTTCTGAGGGAAGATTAAATACTCTTATCAGGGCCATGTTTTGATTGTGAAAATTCTTGGTTTGGGTTAACTGGAGCTGAAGAATGAGCTGTGATTAACAAGATACCAGAACCACTAAAACAAACTTTTGTGTTACTGGGACTATTGATGCTGGTTAGCTGGAGCTAAGAAATTAGCGGTTATTAAGAAGAAACCAGCATCACTGAGGTGAAATCTTCTGGGAAGTGTTTTCTGAGAGCACAGAAGTTGTGCTCCAGAGATAGCCATGGTTGTATTTTGTGCTGTGGCTGGACTTGGTACTGTATAAGGGTCACCCAGTTGGTACTGGTTTTGAAGGCATGAAGGGGTCATGAAGAGCAGCTGAGAATTGGCACTGTGAGAGGCTGTGGAAGGCTATTGGTGAAGGTGCAGCTTCAGTTGCAATTGACAGCCCAGGAGTGAAGGGGTCATTCATAGAAGCTGAGCTTGGCACCATGAAAGGAGCCTAGGAGAGGCTACTGGTGAAACCTAGTTACAGTGAAAGACAGCAGTGTTTTGGAGATGCCAGTGCCATGAGATGATCACCAAGAAGAAGGCCAGCAGTGGAGTACAGGCAAATGGAGCATAGAAGACAAGGTGTGTGCTACAAAGGGCAGAGCTGGAGAAGTGATCCAAGCTCTTGGAGGAGCCCAGAAGATCATGAGTTGGATCCCAGACATTGAACCATTGGAGTTTGAGTTTTGCTTTTGATTGTGATTATGCCCTGATATTTTTCCCTCTTGAAGGAAGAAAGTATTTTATTGAAGCCCACAGTTAAGAAATTTTAAATGTTTAAAAGACTTTGAATTTTAAAAGATATTGGACATTTTAAAGGGATTGAACTTTTAATATGTAAAGACTGTAGGACTTTTAAAGTTATTTAAAAGACCTTGGGGATGAATATGAAAGTAAAGGTTGAGGCTTAATAGTGATGCGTTTATGTGTCAAGTTGACAAGGGGTCAATTGTACTGGCTGGTTTTGTTATCACAGAGAAAGGAGGTTCAGTTGGGAAAGAGCCTCCATGAGATACAGCTGTGGGGCATTTTCTCAATTAGTGACCAAGGGAGGAAGGCCCCTTGTAGGTGTGGCCATCCCTGGACTGGTAGTCTTAGGTTAGAGAGCAGGCTGAGCAAGTAAGGGGAAACAAGCCAATAAGTAGCATCCCCCCATGGCCTTTGTATCAGCTCCTGCTTCCTGACCCACTTGAGTTCCAGTCCTGACTTCCTTTGGTGATGAACAGCTGTGTGAAATTGTAAGCTCAATTGTAAGAGCTCAAGTGTAAACCCTTTCCTCCCCATCTTGCTTCTTGGTCATGATGTTTGTGCAGGAAGAGTAACACTGACTAGTACAAAGTCTTTAGGTGTTTAGATAAATAAAAAAATACTGATAAATAGTATAATTTCCCAGGTCTAGAGATATGATGTTCTTGTATATTATACACATTTATATGCTATTTGTTATATTGAATTCACATGGGACTTTATTAGGATTCATAGATATTCAACATTGGGATCAAAGTAAAATCACTTGTAATAGTACTAATATAAAGTGGGGAAAATTCAGCATTAGTCCTCCTTAGTGTTCATATCAAAACTGTGTCTATATTCTAGGAAAAGTGTTGTTTACTTTTTTCCATCCAGTCAACGTCAGGAAATAACAAAGTGACACCTGTGCAGAAATAGCATGACTAAGGGATTCAAGTAAACTACAAGTTCAGAAGACCAACATTGTATTCCATAGAGCTTTGATAGAAATGCATTGCATTACTCAGAAAGAAAACTTCTTATATTTCACAAAAGGATTTTGATTGGAAACTCCAAACCTAAGCATAATTTAAATGTTATTTTTTTCCTGCTCAATGTGCTCAACTTTATGACATTAAATCAGGGTTAGGATCAAAGAAAACTTCGTTCTATCAAAATAAATTCAATAAGTTTAATGGAAACTTCTAAGACAAGAAAGATATATAAGAAATTATCTGCTCATTATGCTAAATTAAAAGGGAATTTAGAAACCAGGCAAACAAAACTGACTAACAGTATTTATAATATAAAATACTGACTGACAACAGCAAAGAGGGAAAAGATTTTTGTTGTTATTTTTGTATCTTACTACCTTCTCCAAATTAGTCGATCAGAGGGGTCTAAGAGGAATGTAAGAATTTAATCATAGTTCAGCAGCCTTTTGGGATCCATTCATATCCCTCGATTCCATTGTAATCATGTGGTAATTCTTCACAAAAATCGTGATGTGTTGGAGAAAATGTGTAAATTGAATAAGAGGTCAAAAAGTAAGTAAAATGCTTATTCCAGGCTGATGTGACTTGTGGATCAACTTTCCTAAAGGTAAAGAGATAAAGTGCGAAGAAGGTCTGTGAACTCTGTGTACCCCTGAAAGAAAAGTTTGTGGTTTTTATATATCTTATATGTTGATCTATATTTAACAAAGGCATGCAAACTGTTGAAAGCTGAAAGTTCCGCACGTTTTTTAAAATCACAAATGATCACGGAAGTGCTATGAGTATAGGAAATATAAACAATTTTTACTGGCACTGCGGTGCCATATTTATTTTATATGGCTTTAAGACAAAATAAAATTGCCAGGCAGTGGTGGCGCAAGCCTTTAATCCTAGCACTTCGGAGGCAGAGGCAGGTAGATTTCTGAGTTCGAGGCCAGCCTGGTCTACAGAGTGAGTTCCAGGACAGCCAGGGCTATACAGAGAAACTCTGTCTCAAAAACAAAACAAAACAAAATAAATAAATAAATAAATAAATAAATAAATAAAATTGTCTATGAAAAAATAAATTTTACTCCATATATTCTTTATTTACATTTCAAATTATATCCCCTTTTCTGGATCCCCCCTCCCCAAAAGTCCCATAAGCTCTCTTCCCTCCCCCTGTCCCCCAATCACCCCCTTCCCATTTCCCTATCCTGATATTTCCCTACACTGCTGCACTGAGCCTTTCGAGGACCAGGAGCCTCTCCTTCCTTCTTCTTGGGCATCATTTGATATGTGAATTGTTTCTTGGGTATTATGAGGTTCTGGACTAATATCAGCTAATCAGTGAGTGCATACCATGTGTGTTCTTTTGTGATTGGGTTGCCTCACTCAGGATGACATTCTCCAGTCCCACCCACTTGTCTAAGAATTTCATGAATTCATTGTTTTTAATAGCTGAGCAGTATTCCATAGTGTAAATATACCACATTTTCTATATCCATTACTCCGTTGAGGGACATCTGGGTTCTTTCCAGCTTCTGGCTATTATAAATAGAGTTACTATGAACATAGTGGAACATGTGTCCTTATTACATGCTGGGGAATACTCTGGGTATATGCCCAGTAGTGGTATAGTGGGATCCTCCAGTAGTATCATGCCCAGGTTTCTGAGGAACCGTCAGACTGATTTCCAGAGTGGTTGTACCAACTTGCAATCCCAACAGCAGTGGAGGAGTGTTCCTCTTTCTCCACATCCTTGCCAACACCTGTTTTCTGCTGAGTTTTTGTTTTAGCCATTCTGACTAGTGTGAAGTGAAATCTCTGTTTTGATTTGTATTTCCCTGATGACTACGGATGTTGAACATTTCTTTAGGGGCTTCTCTGCCATTCGATATTTCTCAAGTGAAAATTCTTTCTTTAGCTCTGTACCCCATTTTTAATAGGGTTATTTGGCTTTATGGCACCCACCTTCTTGAGTTCTTCATATATCTTGGATATAAGCCCTCTGTCGGATGTGGGGTTGGTAAAGATCTTTTCCCAATTTGTTGGTTTCCATTTTGCAGTTCCCATATGAAGCCATTCTACAGTTTGGAATATATATGGAAGAGAGACAGAAAGAGAGACAGAGAAACTTTGATTATTCTTGCCTTTCCATTTGAGTAAAATGTGCGAGTAATTCAGTACAGGGAAAGAAATGCATAGATTTGGTATAAGTTTAAAATCTTTGGTATCTTAAATTCTAAAACCACAATAGGGCAAAAGTTGAAACTGATAAAAATACCAATAATAGAAGAACAGCACAACTTTGACTGTTTTTATTCATCCCTTGTACATGGTAAGTACTGTTTACCTTAGAAAGGAAAATTTTAATTATTTAATTAAAATATTTGTGTGTGTGTGTGTGTGTGTGTGCGCGCGTGCGCGCGCGCGCGCACGCACACATGAGATTGCAGATGACTGAGGATATCACATCCTGAAAATTATATAACAGATCTCTTAGCTAGAGTTTCAAGGGGCTGTGAGCTGTCTCAAATGCTAGGAACTAAAATAATGTCTTCTGCAGGAGCAGCAAGCACTTTTAAGAAATGAGCCAGTCTCTAGCTCCTCCTTTGTATTTTACAGTACTGTCAATGGCTTGTGAAATTAAGAGTGCAGTTTCAATCTTCAAACATTTGCTACCAAAATTAAGACATTGGACAAAGTGTTTATTGTATGAACAAAATTTTCTTTCAGTAATGCAAACATTTAATCTGTCTTTGCAATACACAGTACTGTGTGAGAACATTATGTACCATGGTACATATTGATAGCTTTCTACATAGGAGTCACTTGATTGCAAATCAAAGAAATTCTGCAGCCCCGGGGTGATCTACATATTTAATATGTGAGGATGTATGCTAATAAGCTGATGTTTTAATATGTGATTTGCAATATAATTTCTAAAGAATAATACTATGTGTTAGCTTAGTGTTTCTATAGCTCTACTGCATCACCTAAAATAATAGAATATTAGTACCTTCCATATAAAAAGAATATATTTAACACTTGATTTCGACACTGAAAGTATATCCCTATTCTAGTGACTACTATTATGGTCATTCTAATAGTTTCTATTTGGTTCCATCCACATTTAACAAGTATAGCATGCAGTATGACTCTTGAAAACCAAATATTTTAAGATTTTCACCCAATCATACCTTTGCTCCTTACATTCCCCAAATGTAGAGGGAAGTCAGCAGTATCTACATCACTTGGGAGCTTATTAGAATCCGAATTTCCAGGGTGGCTCTCAGCAAGCTGTTTTGTAAGCCCTCAAGATACTTGAGATGCATGCAGTTTTGGGGGGATTCAGGGCTCTGGGATAATTGGACTGAGGATCAGTGCTATAGAATAATTGGACTAACACCTTAGCATATCTCCCACATTAAGGCTAGCAGATCTTCAGTGGGGAAAATGAATCTGATGCTATTTGGCCAGGCTTCACAGAAAGAGAAGAGTATCTTCCTCTTTTCTTAACTCAGGCTAATTGTTATAAGGTCAACGTGTTTTGGTTTTTCACAGCTTATCCAGTCATCAGCACTGCATTTATGCATCCTCAATGGCAATGTAGAATATTCTCTACTCCCTATGTTTCACGAGAGGCTTTAACACAACTAGATAACCTGTAAAGATAAATTTTCTGGCCGGAGAAATCTGATACTTTTCTGCACACCTAATTGTTCTGGAAGATTATCAAGCTTCCCCTTCTATTAAAAATAAAGATAAGGAAACTGGAGTCTACTTGCAGCTAGAATCCCACAGTGGAAGGTAAGTTATGCTAATATCATGCTGAGGATGCTCTACTGCCATTGTTTTGAGTTTTGCATCTAAAGCCTGGAGTTTATATTGCCTGTTTCTGTTTATTCTCTTTCACTTATAATTTGGAAGGTAAACAAAAATCATTCTTGCTTTTTATAGAATATAATATAAGAACCTTTATGTTATAATGAAAACTTGTGATAATTGACTTGGGTTTTGAATGAGAATATGAGGTACTTGGTCCATATTCCTGTGTATTATAATAACACTAGCACCCTTTGCTATGTTGAAATATCTTCTATCAATATAAGCAATATAATCTCTCTATTGATCTGGTTCTTTACCCTATATGTGGCTTTATCAAGTGGATGTCTCAGGACACTTTTAATCACCAAAACCTCAAAGTTTACACTGAAATTCAGACTTCTGTTTCTCTTTTTCATGTGATGTTCTCTTACAATGTTTGATCTCAGGGTCAGCTACTCCTGTGACAAATCCTACCTGTACCCAGCAACAATTTCAAATGACAGAGAAACTGAAATAAGTCACTAGTGATACCCCAAAGATGGAGCTAACCATTTAAAAGATGTAGATAAAACATTATTAAATACCAAAGACTTAAAAACTGGGAATATCTTATTTCAAGTCTGTGAGTTGGAAGGTGGCTACTACAAACATTCACAAGTTTTAAGGCATGTAAATAATTCAAAGGTGTTTATTGAGACAGCAGTTCCATCCTGACTGCAACTTATAGCCTTAAGCTGTGTACTAAGCATTGGTGCTTGTAAATTGAAGATGCCAAATTGGCTGGGAGCAACTGAAATTGTTTAGAGGCTCATGAAACAGACCTGGCAAATGCAAAGCACTATATTACCAAGCACAAGGATAGCACGAATTGAAATAATATGATGAACTCTGGCTGATCCTAAGTAGGTATAGAAGATGGCCCCAGGAGTTAAAGCCCTCCAGGCAGATTACTTGAAGTAAAACAGATTATAAAGAGAAGGAAATGTATGCAAAAATGTTTGCTTAATAAGGATTAAACTTTACATAAATATTGCACATTGACTATATAAAGGGGAATGTAATGTAACAATAACTGTCTACATATGATATCAGATGTGTTTCTCTAGAAATTTTTGACATTGTTGTTTACATAGAAGTACCATCATAGGTTTCGTTCTAATAAAGTGCTATAAAATAATGGAAATATCTTTAAAAACTGTCTTCATTTTCATCAAGAATGTTATTAAGCCAATCTATAAACTCAACGTCTCACCAAGTGTCACAACTATGTATAACCAGTAGGCATGGCTATGTTTTAATAAAACTTTAAAGGACCGCAGTTTGGTGCCAAGTACTTAATGTTGAGATACTCACAACTGACTGCAATTTCAGCTTTAGAGGACATGCAATTCTGGACTATTCAACCTGCACACACACACATACACACACACACACAGACACACACTTAAAAATCTAAAAATCTCTTAACTAGTTTCATTCTGGTGTTGCTTGTGGTTTTAGTTATCTGTACAGTCTTATCTTTTAATAAATACACAATAGATACAGGGAATATTGTTCTATGTTCATAAATACATACATTATCCAATGCTTTATCTTCTGTAATCCACAAGAATTTTAAAACATTATTTTATTCAATATACAATTCATTATTCTCATAATCAATATATCCATAATGTTTAAAATAAAATATCAATGAACATTATCAAACTCAGATGGGAAAAATCACTTATATTATTATCTCTGTCAGTGTTCTATTGTTGTGAAGAGACACCAAGTTTATGGCAACTATTATTTAATTGGGCTTGTTTATAGATTCAGAATCTTTGTTTATTCCCCTCATAGCAGGGAGCATGGGCGCACAAAGGTAGACAGAGTAGCTGTGAGTTCTATACCCAGATCCAAAGACAGAAGAGAAAGAGGAATGTGTTTGGCTTGGTCTTTTAATACCCCAAAGCCTACCACCAATGACACACTTCCTCCTACAAGGCCACTCCTACCTCAACAAGACCAACCCTACTCGAACAAGGTCATGGTCTGTGAGGTCCATTATTACTCAGCCATTATTATACTGCCATTATTATACTTTTGCATAACTTATTTTA
Source organism: Apodemus agrarius (assembly GCA_964023405.1). NCBI lineage: Eukaryota > Metazoa > Chordata > Mammalia > Rodentia > Muridae > Apodemus > Apodemus agrarius. The sequence continues at coordinate 100,740,316 of OZ030014.1, read as the reverse complement.
CTTTAAGTTTCACAGCTAAATTTGAAACAAAAAAATTACCAAAATAATAAGCAGGCAAAATACATCTAAATATTACTGTGACTCCAGAACAAATATATTTTCTCTGAGTCTGGTTTTGTACATATGTGACTGTTAAGTTGTCTGTTGGCCCACAGTTGGGATACCATTCACCATGTCATCAATAAATGGGTTGTGCAGTGGCTATGAAGTTGTGAGGCTCATTACACATACTTTGCTTAATGAGAAAACAGAAAATAACTTTTGTACTAACCTTGCTTTAAATTCTCCCTCTAAAAATAGCATCTCTCTTTCCATCTATCTATTTATCTATCTATCTATCTATCTATCTATCTATCTATATGTGTGTGTGTGTGTATGTGTGTATATATGTATTTTAACAGTATATGATACCTCATTAGTATACATCACATACATTATATGGTAACTTCATTAAAATTTTATATATACATATATATATATATATATATATACATACACATATACATAGACACGCACATATTTTAGAATGCTTCTAGAGTAGTAGTGTCCATATGGATTTTCAAGAGGCCTTTAGTTATAATTAATACTTGCCATATTCCTTCCTCTATTCTGTTCTCCCATACCTTTAAGAAGTCAGACAAGTGTACATATTACACCCAAGGGATAATATTTAGCAGTTATTACTCTATTACTCTTCTTCTACCACTTAGGTCCCTGGCATCAAACTCAGGTTTTGTAGTTTGGCACCAAATAAACTTCTTCTTATTGATTCTCTCTCTATATATATATTTTTCCCCTAAAATTTGTGTATATATATATATATATATATATATATATATATATATATAAATGAAGTTATCATATAATGTGTGTGATATATACTAACTAGGTATTGTATTCAGTTAAAATGCATACATATATGTATATATATACATATATATATTTGTAATCTAAGAACATTTTAATACAACCAACATGGCAATGAATATCAATCATCACCATGAACCTCATTTCAATTTATTCTCCACACACATTTTTGTCAAAACGTAACATTCCACCACTAATACCTATGGGTTCATTTTTATCTGGCTCAAATCTGTTGAAAACTTAAAATTTTGTTCCCAGAATCTAAGAAATCCCTTAAACTGTGTTCCCCTGTATGGTTCAAGTGATTACATCAAAAGCAATATTATAATCATCAACAACAAAACCAGTTATGCACTTCTGGAAGACAATGGCTCTCACATACATGCAGAATTCCATCTGAAAAAGAAGAAACAGGATATGATTATGAAATAAGCTGAATACTCTAATACTGAATGACAGCAACACAAATACCTATCTATGTAACTCCAGGTCTACCACCTAAGAAAGGTAAGATAAGTTTGTCATCACTAGGAGAAATAAAATGAACTCAGTTAGCCCTGAATTTATAGTATCTGTAAAGCCCAATCCAGGGGGAATTATTTCTGAAGAGAATGGAATCACTGGCATGGATGAAGAGCCCAATCAGATTGTGTTTGGGTTGTGAGATCTTCTCTCAGATAGGTGGGACCAACCCTAGGAATGTGGACTTACTCTAAAACATGCTAAAGAGTTAGAAGGAATGATTTAGGAGAAATGATTCTATTGGGAGCCCAAAATGTTGGGTGTAAAGCTTCAGACTATTTCCAATGTGCGTCAGTGTTCTTGTGTTCTCTTTACTTCCTGCTATGCCAGTTCTTCCCAGGTGAAAAGGGACTTTATATTCTGACATTGTGGATAGGAAGGAGATGACTTGACTTTCTTTGATCTCAGCAGTAAGAGATTGTATTCAATCTCATATAAGACTTGGGCTACAGACTTTCAATGTGTTGGGATTTTGAAAAGACAACAGGACATTTTTCTTTTAAGTTGTAGTAAATACATCTAAAATATATCTTCTTTTCTTTTTTTCTGTGAAATGACCTTGAGTTTAAAAAAAAAAAAGATGAGGAGATTTTTTGGCTAACATGCAATGTAATCTGGTGTTAAGTAGACAAGAGTAGGGTCTCTTTTTGATGCAGGATCATGTTTGTCGACTTAATGGGATTTAGAATCAACATGGAAACAAATTGCTGTGCATATCTGTAAGGAATTATTTAGGTTGAGGTAGGAAGATCTACCCTAAATATGGGAGGAACAGTTCCTTGGAATCCTCTAACTTCACCTAAAAGCAAGAAAGAAGCTGAGCACAAACATGGCTATCAGCATCCTGATAGAAGATGTATATGACCAGGTGCCTTAGACATCAGTCTCTTTTATTTGTTTTGTTTTTGGTTTTTGTTTTCTCAAGACAGGGTTTCTCTGTATAGCCCTGGCTGTCCTGGAATTCACCCTGTAGACCAAGCTGGCCTCAAACTCAGAAATCCCCTGCCTCTGCCTCCCCGAGTGCTGGGATTACAGGCGTGGGCCACCACCCGGCTGACACCAGTATCCTTAACTGTCCCATTATGACACTAGGATAAGCTGTACCTGCAGGTCCTCTACAAATTACTTCTTAAGATATTTTCATCATAACAAGGATTCAAGTAACTAATATATAGACAGTCTCTAGTGCATTTGAGGTTAAACTTGGTTTAAAACAAAAAACAAAATAACAAAACAAACAAACAAACACACCCTCTTCTTCAGTGACTCTGCTGGTGTAGGGATCCCTTAAGCCTCTCTTTGCTTAGTCATTCCTTTTGAAATAGAAGTTTTATGATGAATTTATATTGTTTTATCCCGTAACTCTTAAAGCAAGTGGAGCCATAGCTTCATGGCACTTTCTCTATTGTCCCCATGCAAAGTCTGTGGTTTCTCTTTGACTGTGTTACTGTTTAAGTATTACAGGTGCCTTTGCCATACCTGCCACATCTGCAATAGTCAAAAAGCTCAGACTCCTGTCCTGGACAACCACCTATCTTCTAGGTTCGTGCACTTGTTTTTACTCTCTCTGATTCTAAACCCAGGAAGCACAGTAGCCGAAAACTTGCCACAGTCAAAATGTTATATTGTCTGATATCTTGAGGTTTTTTTTTCAAACACTTTAATCCACTGCTTTTTGTTACTCTTGCTCAAATATTCAGGATGTAGGCAGAGTAGGCAGAATTCAGCTAGATTCTTTGTCATTCTACAACAGCAATAACCTGTAGCCCTGTTTCCTGTTGATTTCCTGTTATCCTCTAAAATTTTTATCAGAGCATTTATTATAGAGACATGGTATCATGTAAACAAACCCACTATGTACAACTCTCCTGGGTCCCCCTGCCAAGTCACAAGACCACACATGTGAGCCAACATTCCTCGTTCTTCATAAACATACTCTTTTGTAGCTGATTTTTCAGTGAATTATGATTCTCTGATTTCCTACCAAGATTTTCTACTAAACTGTGCTTAAAGTGTTCCAGGGCTTTGCTGTTCCATAGCTCCAAAATTTTGACATTCCACATGAAGAGTTTTTTTTTTTTTTAAAGCAATAGCTCTGTTTCAGGCACCAATTTTCAGTAGTACTCTTTTTCCAATACTTCATACAAATACCTGACAAGAAGCAACTTAATAGATGAGTGGTCTATTTTGGCTCACAGTCTCAGGTGATCTCTTCCATCTCAATGCAGAATGTCCAGTGGCTCAGATCTATAGTAGCAGAAATGTCATTCTCAGAGAGAAAGGGAAATTTCATAGTGGAATTGGTTCTCCCCATTTTCTCTTTGTTTATTCCAGCACCTTGGGTGATGAAATACTCCTCCACATTTTAAAAATAAGAGTTCTTCCTTCAGATAATATTCTTTGGAAACATGCTTACACACACACACACACACACACACACACACACACACACACACACAAGATATGCCTCCCTACCAGTCTATACATCTAAGATGCACACACTTGTACACATGGGTGTATACAACAGAAACATACAACACATATAAACCTGTTCTGCCACATAGACACCCAAACATCACATGTGTTAATGAAATTCACATGTTTGTTTCTTAGATAGTTAAGATACTAATGATTCTGAAATTAAATATATAAATTTATGAAAAATAATACTAACACAAAGACTTAAGGTCTTGTACTGTTTTGAAATAATGTCTTCAAAAATGTTTTTGGTTTGCAGTTTTCATTGAAAGAGATTTTTAAAATATTTTTTCTTCCAAATTTCACAAGATTTATTAAAGGAGGCATGCTGATAGATTTTATCTGCATTTCAATTGTCTAGGTTTTTGGCCATCATATTTCTTCCTTCTGCTTTTAGAATGGTATATTGTTTTAAATATATATTTTGTGCTATCAACCTAAGAGTAATGGAGAATAACTGATGTTTACTTGTTATCCGGTGCCAGTCAACTTGCCTGGATTATTCAATTACGCTAGCCACACAACAACCTACTCATACATTTGCATTCTGAGACTGAGATTTTTCCCTTAAGTACCTGAGGCTCAAAGCAATTGAAAAACTTGCTGAAGATCTCTGAGCTTTGAGAATTGGATGCAAGATTTCAATCGCGAGCCTTGCGCTCTGTCTAATACATCTGTCACCCATTTCAAGTAAACACTAATGTGCGGAATACACAGAATGGAATTTCACATCAAGGAAGGAAGAGTTGGCCACACACATTTCATTCCTAGTATAGGAACCTTATACTAACCTTATACTCTGAAATCCTTGTACTTTGATCATATAAAAGTTTTAATACTCATTGAAGGCAGATAGAATTATTTGAAGGAAGAACTAAATCTGAGTTATGAATATTATGAAATTACCTTATAGAACTTGATTCCATGACAAATTGTCCACATAGACTTTGCATAGACTTAAGGATATATATTTGCTTTCTTCTTCCCATAGCTGATGCAGAGGTCTAAATTGTAATATGAGAACCATAAATAATTTGCCTTTTTGAAGGAAGTGTACCCTTCTTAGCATTGGAGTCTCAATAAACATAACTTTCACCTAGAAAAAAGCATGTTTTAATCTTCAGATGCATTTCATATCATTTTATTTTTAACTCATAGATTTGAAAAATTATTTTAAAGTAAAATAACTTGGTGAGATACTCAGTTATAATACATGGAGTAATGTTCACATTCAATATTTAAAACAGAAAAATTACAAATTATATAGATCAAAATACTTAGAGTAACACGAGTACCCAACTATGGTAAATAAATACATTGTTTCTTAATAATTCCAATAAAATGAAAAAAGGAAAAGAAAAAAAAGGAAAAAAGAGCAGAAAAAACAAGTTAAAGATTTTCATAGAAAATGAGAAAAATATTATATTTAGCAATCCACAAAGAACTAATTGTGTGGTGTATGTTTGTGTGTGTGTGTGTGTGTGTGTGTGTGTGCATGCATGCAGAGATGTGTGTGTGTGCCTGTCAACATTTGTCAGATATACATATAATTTCTTCACATAAGAAGAATTATTAAAAAGTTATGTCTTCTAAACTTACAGAGAACTTAGTGCACTCAGCTGATCATTGAGGAATTTTTAATATCCAGGCAGGTATTTTGGAAGAATTTGGGAGTTGTTTGCTTTTTTTCTAACTAACCCACCCAATATGTAGGTTACTGAAGTACAAACCTGTTCTCTCTCTCTCTCTCTCTCTCTCTCTCTCTCTCTCTCTTTTATTCTCAATGCTTGCTTTCATCTCATTCTGCATGGCCCAACAATTCTGATAACACCAAGACACTTATTTGTAAAATTTGGCTTATTGATAATATTAGCCCAAGTAGCAAGAAGTTTAATTTGGCAAGAGTGCACCTTATGTTCTGATGGCTCTGTTCATCAACAGGATATTCCATAATTTACAGACAGAACATCTGGCCTGAACCAGCCAGTCAGAAAGAACTAGAAACGGTGAGGTTATTCAGAAGCAAGTCTCAGAGACTGAGAACATTCTAGGCCTAAATATGATTATACAGAAGTTAAAACCTCCAGGACTGGGCCTAGGTTAACAGATGGAGGCTGTAAGGCTTGAAAACAAAGATTACTCCACGTGAAACACGGTACTTTTACAATAAGACTTTACTGATTGGAAGCTGGTCAATCATCTCACCACCTAGGTGTCTGTGTACATTTCAGATTCAGTCCTGTCCTCACTATGATTTTTAGAAAAGGGAAAGAAACTACCTTAGATGAAAAGAAATGAAAAAAATTTACTTCTTCTCTGCCATACCTGGCCTCTGGCCAGGGCAAAACCATAGATGTTTTGACTTAAACACTTCTGACATCCTGGCTTTCAGCACGGATGAGAATGTCAGAAGAGGCAAGAATATTTGCAGCTTTAAGCAAAAAAAAAAAAAAGAACTGTACCCTCTGGTGGTCCTAGCAAATTTCTCAATAATGTTCTCATTCCCGGGAGATGGAAGCTCTGTATTTCCAAGAATCATACACATACCCACACACACAGACACCATATATATATATATATACATATATATATATATATATATGTATGTGTGTATACATATATGTGTAGATATGTGTATATATCACATATTATCTATATGTATATATTAATATGTTAATATAAGCTACAACATTAACATATATATTGCTATTTTAATATAATATTGATATAAATCATGTACATATTAATATCATATGATATATATGTATGATATAAATTTTGTTATTTTGGAAATTTACCATCCAGAAGATTGCTATCAAGACCATCCATATGTCTCTTTACTTCCACCTATAATTTTTATTCTTGAAGTTACAACTAGAAAAAAATTGAGAAAGTCAGCTTTATATCATGTTTATTGTGAAGATTTAAAAAGATGAAGACATATATTTATACAGCACATAATTACAGATCCCCTCCTACAGCTAATCATGCATGCATATCCATTACATGCAAAGCTCCCATTCCTTAATCAAGCATTCCATGATTATGCAAATCTGTGAGATAATAAGGTACACCCTATAAGATATAGCAAAACAGTGGCATTAAGTATGCTCTGAAAAATCAGAAAATTGACTTTTTTTAGTCTTGAATAACTCAGCTTTCATAATTAGTCAATTAGTTATGTAGTAGGAAGTGTCATATTTTCATATTGTATTGGCATTTTCTTTACATTGATTTGGTTGTTTTCCTAACTTATCTTCAGTCACTAAATAGTTTTAAAGGGAATTATGGGCCTTGAAAGCCTTCCAACCAAAAATGGGATGTTGAAGTTGATACCCTTAAAGAAGGAATGTGGGACCTTTGGGGGGCAGGAAACCAGAAAAAAGGAAATGAAATGTAAATATAGAATATATACAATAAGAAAAAATCCTAAGTGAGTTAACCCAATCACAAAAGAATACACATGAAATACAATCACTGATAAGTGAATATTAATGAGCCCAGAAGCACTAAATACTCAAGGCACAATTAGCAAGTCAAATGATTCCCAAGAAGAAGAAAGGAGAGGACCCTGGGCCTGTAAAGATTGGATCCAGTTTCGTAGACCCAGAACAGAGAAGTGAGGGGGGGAATGATTGGGGAATAGTTGGGGGGAGAGGAATTATGGGATGTATGGTGGGGGGGAACTGGGAAAGGGGAAAGTCTTTGGAATGTAAACATAGAATATAGAAAATAAAAATTAAAAATAAAAAAAGAATACAATAAAATGAAAATACAGAGGAAGAATAATGGGGGAGGGGCAGGGGTAGATTTCAGCAGGATGAGGAGTTGGGAATTAGGTAAGACCAGAGCCATAAATAATGGTCTATGAAAAAGCCACATTGAAACCTTCTATTTTTTAACCCAATTTAAATGCACAAGTTAAAAGTACAGATATCCACTAGACAGAGCAGATTCCCCAATGAAGGAGTTACAGAAATGACTGAAGGAGATGAAGGTGTTTTGCATCCCCCATATAGGAAGAACAATAATATCAACCAACTGGACGCCCCTCCCTCCAGAGCTCCCAGGAAATAAGCCACCAACCAGAGTACACATGGAGGGACCCCTGGCTCCCGCCACATATGTAGGGGAGGATGGCTTTGCTGGGCTTCCATGGGAGAGGAGGCCCTTGGTTCTGTAAAGGCTCCATGTCCCAGTATAGGGGAATGCCAGGGTGGGGAGATGGGAGTGGGTGGGTGAGGGAGGAGCATCTTCACAGAAGCAGGTGGAGGGAATGGAATAGAGGGTTTCTGGAGGGGAAACTGGGAAAGGAGATAAAATTTGAAATGTAAATTATTAAAATATCCAGTACAAAAAAGGAAGTTGATACACACACACACACACACACACACACACACACTCACAAACAAAGCACAGATATCCTCCACCCCATACTGATGCTCTTAAAAGTTCTAGTTACTCAATGAAAGTTCAGTACCAGGTGTGAGTTTCCTTTTATGAATCGTTGGCAGTGAGGTTCCAGAGGGACCTAGATTCTCACCATCCCACTTTGCCACCCATTAGTTCAGGCATTATTACTGAAGACATTTGTGATTGTTAGCTTATATGGTAAAACTGATTTAATCATGAATTACCTGGAAAGAGAGTCTCAATCAGAGGCTGTTTACAATGAGTTGGCCTGTGGTGCCTTTATGGAGTTCAGCAAAGACAAAAATGTTCAATTCTAGATGTAAGGCTGCCTCTGAATCACCCTTTTTCTTGACTTTACTATGGATAGATTCCTATGAAGACTGGTTAACTGAGAATCAAATACTGCTTCTTTTATACCCCTTTCCACCAAAAGTCCCCTTCTTCCTTTAATGTGTTGATTCCATGTATTCATTGGCTCCTTGGCCAGTTAAACCAAGTGTTCATAATGACTCATGTGAGCCAGTCTATCAAAGATATAGTTCTCCTGTATTTCCTCAGGTTATGCTGATTGTGTCTCAAGCAAAGATTGGAAGATATATTATTTATTTTTACTGCTTCCTGAGCTCTCATACTAAACTCATCCATCCACATTCCCATGTCCAATAATTTTGTAATGCCTTTGCATTGCTTGCTTAAATGTCTTCAAACTCTAGCAGTTCAGATGCAGACTATTTTATAATGCTCATAGTTTTTTTTTATTATTGGATCATTAGTATCCCTTCCATCTCTGAGTTGAATGATACATTTTCCCTTCTTGTCTATTAAACACAAGAGTTGAGATGATATATATATATATATATATATATATATATATATATATATATAATTTATTTTCTCTGATATATATCAGAGGAAAAGCTTTTGATGTTCGTTCTCTCCAATCTTTAGGTAATTTTTGGGTTCCAATTATGATTATCAGGCTTAACCAGTTGAATAGCAAGCACCTTTACCTGCTAAGCCATCTATCTTATCTTGCTGGTCCATCTCAAGTATATCTTTTCCACCAGTCTGACTTGTGTTCTCTTTCCCATGTATTCTGACAATTATAAGAAATGCCAGGATGACACCTTCATCTCATCTTCTTTCATCCTCCCTTTTATCTACTACACCTGGCAAATCAGGAGCTAACAAAGTGTCTAGTAGTTGCATGCTGCTTCTTGAGGTAATTCTATTCTGTGTCAGCATTATCTTTCTGGGAAGTTAGCACCACAATTGTATAGCCTTACTGTTCACAACAAAAGCCATGCAGCTAACTCCTCAGCCTGCAAAAGATATTATCTCTCATATGCCAGAGATTGTAATACATTATAACCTATATCACCTGTTGGGCTTTTTATACTCTAATGAACTCTAGTTTTCAAGGTAGGCCATTTTATATCAAATAGAAGATGTTGTCTATCCTGTAATGTTCTTCAAGAGCCATTTACTATCTTGGTCTTGGTTGCAGATCCTGCCACCCATCCAATTTATAATCTATCATACTATATACACAGACATATTGTTCTGTACCACATGGGGAAAAATAGGTATGTTGTGATTATTCCTACCGATATTCCATCATGATGTGAATTAGACTTTGTTCCCATTTCAGCATTGCAGAGGACATTCAATTATTCCTCTCCAACTCATTTTTGTTTCCTAGGCAGAGTGTGTTGCATGACTCTCCCTGGTGAGACATAAAAACCAAAAATGCCTATTCATCCTAAAAGAGTTATTCAAAACCTACTTTAATAAGGATTCTTAAACAGTTTAAGGGTTCCCTTCTAACCCACCTCCCACTGGAGATAATGGGAAGGAAAGGGAAATAGAGAAAAAGAGGATGTTTAGAAATAGTTCTTTGGAGGTAATCCAATCTGCATTGTCAGGATATCTGCAGTTCAGTTCAAAAAATCAGCAGTGATAGCTCAGTTCCTTTGCTGGAAGTGTTTACCAGCTGAAAATATTTCCCCAGGGTTTTTTTTTTTTTTTTTTTTTTTTTTTTAGGGTGGTCACTTATGTATACCATCATATCATTTGCAAATAGCTGTACTTTCACTTCTTCCTTTCCAATTTGTATCCTTTTGATCTACTTCAGTTGCCTAATTGCTTTAGCTGGTGTGTAGACAATGGATAGTCTTGTCTAGCTCCTGTTTTTAGTAAAATTGATTGAAGTGTCTGTCAATTTAAGTTGATGTTAGTGGGCTTGCTGAAAAGGGCCTCAATTATGTTGAGGAATATCTATTTTATCTCTAATTTTTTCCAGGACTTTTATTATGAATGGGTGTTGGATTTTTTTCCAGGACCATTTCTGTATCTAATGAGATGATCATATGGGTATTGTCTTTCTGTTTGTTTATATAGAATTACACTTTTTGATTTACTGTGTTGAACCATTGCTGCACCTCTAGGATCAAGCCTAATTGATCATGGTGATTGACATGCATGTGAGTTTTTGGATTCTGTTTCCTAGCAGTATTTCATGAGGAGTTATACATGTCTAGAAGGTACTTTTTACTGTAATTCTCATTCCTGTGGGATCATTATGTGGTTTGGTTACTACAATGAACTGCATAATGTTCCTTCTCTTTCTATATTTTGGAATAATTTGAGAAGTATTGGCATTAACTCATCTTTAAAAGTCTAGTAAAACTTTATGAAACTGCCTGACCCTGGGCGTTTTGTAGATGACAGAAATTAATGACAACCACTATTTTACTAGGGGTTATAACCCTCTTTAAATTGTTTCTATGGTTTTGATTTAACTTTGGTAAGAGGTTCTTAACAGAACAGAAAATTATCCATTTTTTAGATGTTCCAATTTGGTGGAGTCTATATTCTTAATATATTTCCTCGATATCTATTGTTATACCCTACTTTCAATTTTATTTTTGTTAATTTAAATATTCTCTTTTTGTTAATCTGTATAAAGATTTGTCAATCTTACTGTTCTTAAAGAACTATTTCTTTTATTCTTTTGCTGTTTCTATTTTATTGATTTTAGCCCTGAGCTTGATTAATTTTTCTATCTCCTCTTTTTGGTTGTGATTTATTCTTTTGTTCCAGATATTTTAGTTGTCCTGTGAAGTTGCTAGTATGAGATCTCTTCATTTTTCTAATGTAGGAACTTAGTCCTCTGACCTTTCCTCTTAGAGCAACCTTTATAATGTCTCCTTAAATTAGGTATGTTGCATATTAATTTTCATTCAATTATAGAAAGTCTTTAGTTTTTTTCCTATTTTTTGTCTTGATCTGTTTTTCATTCAGTTATTCAATTTCCATTGGTATGAAAATTTTCTGTGGTTTCTGATTTTGTTGATTTCCATGTTTAATCCAGTGCTCAGATATTTTGCAGAATGTTATTTTGATTGTTTTTTGTTTGTTGAGACTTGCTTTGAATCTGAGTATGTATTCAGTTTTGGAGAAAGTTCCATGAGGAGCTGAGAAGAATGTATAGTGTGTGTGCGTGTGTGTATATATATATGTGTGTGTGTGTGTGTGTGTGTGTGTGTGTGTGTGTTAGGTTTGTGTCTGTGTTTTGGGGTAAAATGCTCTATGAATATGTTAGGGCCATTGTTTAGTAAGGTCAGTGCTCCCATTTCTTTGCTTAGTTCTTGTCTGGATAACTTGTATATTGTTACAAGCAGTGTGTTGAAGTCTCCCACTATCAGTATGTGAGGGTCAATATGTGATTTAATCTATAGTAATATTTATTTTATAAACTTGATATACTTGTGTTTAGAACAAAGATGCTAAGAATTGAATATCCTGAGCCTAGCAAGGTATACAGTAGGCACCAGAGTGAAGAATATCCCAGGGCATAGCCTGCCTGGGTGCCTTCTGCATCATGGAGCCAGGCAGCTGTAGAGCTGCCTGGGGAGATGGTGGAGCATCTGACCTGCAGGAGGACCCAAATATAGACAGAGACCCACGGGCTGAGATCCACACCATCTTGGATCCCGCAGTTCAACCAGGGAAGCTACTGATCTACAGAGAGCCCCGTGGTTAGACAGAACCCTGCAGTCGGACACTATCTTGGGGAGAGCAGCTCAACCAGATGGAGCCCTGCAGACTGAGAGAGCCACCTTCTAGGCTCCAGCAGTCCAGCCAGGGAAGCTCTGGTCCTACAGGGAATCCCGTAGTCACACAGATCCCTGAGACCCACCACTATCTTGGAGCTGGTAGTCTAACCAGGCAAACCAGGAGAAGACCTCAGGAGGCCAGTTAAGCACCCAGCAGCAAGCCAGAAGGAGACTTCAGTCCAGCCCAGCAGAGCTGAGGAGGAAATTTGGAGCCCAGTGGCAGAAACCTTCCTGTTTCCTCCTCGGGAGCACAGACACCCTCTGTGACAGCAGCGCCAAATGCCAGGCTCATAGGAGCTTCAAACACCAACCAGTAACAACAAGACCAACTAACTCCAGAGGTAAACAGATGGCAAAAGGCAAATATAGGAACGTTACTAACAGAAATAAAGGCAATATGGCAGTATCTGAACCCAATTCTCCAACCACAGCAAGGCCTGGATACCCCAACACACCAGAAAAACAAGATTTGGATTTAAAAGCACTTGTCATGATGCTGCTAGAGGAACACAAATAGAAATAAACAAATCTCTTAAAGAAATGCAGGGGAACATGAATAGGTTAGAAGCCCTTACAATGCAAACACAAAAATAACTTACAGAAATCCAGGAGAATATGGGTCAACAGACAGAAGCAAATAAAGAGGAAACAAAAAAAATCACTTAAAGAAATGCAGGAGAAACTGAGTCAACAGGCAGAAGTCATGAAACAGGAAACACAAAAATCTCTTAAAGAATTGCAGGAAAACACAAAAAAACAAGTGAAGGAACTGAGAAAAGCCATCCAGGATCTAAATACAGAGGTAGAAACAACTAAAAAATCACAAAGAGAGACAACTTTGGAGATAGAAAACCTTGGGAAGAAATCAGGGATCGTAGATGCAAATATAAACAACAGAATATAAAAGATAGAAGTAAGAATCTCAGATGCTGAAGATACCATAGAATCAATTGACTCCACAGTCAAAGAAAATGCAAAATGCAAAAGGCTTGTAACCCAAAACATCCAGGAAATCCAGGACACAATGAGAAGACCATACCTAAGAATTATAGGTATAGATGAGAGTGAATATCTACAACTGAAAGGGCCAGCAAATATCTTCAACAAAATTATGGAAGAAAACTTCTCTAACCTAAAGAGAGAGATGCCCATGAATATACAAAAAGCTTACAGAGCTCCAAAGAGACTGGACCAGAACAAAAATACCTCCCGTCACATAATAATCAAAACCTCATACACACTAAACAAAGAAAGAATATTATAGGCAGTAAGAGAAAAAGGCCAAGTAACATAAAAAGGAAGACCTATCAGAATCACACCAGACTTCTCACCAGAGACCATGTAAGCTAGAAGATCCTGGGCAAATCTCATGCAGTCTCTCAGAGAACACAAATGTCAGCCAAAACTAATATACCCAGCAAAATTCTCAATAAACATAGATGGAGAAACCAAGATATTCCATGACAAAACCAAATTTACACAATATCTTTCACAAACCCAGCCCTACAAAGGATAATAGGAGGAAAACCCCAATACAAGGAGGCTAACAATACCCTGCAAAAAGCAAGATAGTAACTTTCCATCAAACTCAAAAGAAGATAAACACTCAAAAACAAAAATAACATCAAAAATGACAAGAAGATATAATCACTATTCCTTAATATATCTTAACATCAATGGACTCAATTCCCCAATAAAAAGACATAGACTAACAGACTGGATATGGAAACAGGACCCTACAGTTTGCTACATACAGGAAACACACCTCAGGGTCAAAGACAAACACTACCTTAGAGTAAAAGGCTGGAAGACAATTTTACAAGCAAATGGTCTCAGGAAACGAGCTGGAATAGCCATTCTAATATCAGATAAAATTGACTTTCAACCTAAAGTCATCAAGAGACACAGAAGGTCACTTCTTGCTGATTAAGGGAAAAACATACCAAGATGAACTAACAGTTCTGAACATCTATGCTCCAAATGAAAGGACATCCTCATTCGTAAAAGAAAGTTTACTAAAGTTCAAAGCACACATTACACCAAACACAATAATTGTGTGGGACCTCAACACTCCACTAACCTCAATGGACCGATCAGGAAAACAGAAACTAACAGGGACACAGGGAAACTTACTGAAACTTTGGACCAATTGGATTTAACAGATATATATATATATATAGAGAGAGAACATTTCATCCTAAAGCAAAAGGATATACCTTTATCTCAGCACCTCATGGTACCTTCTCAAAAATCAACCATATAATTGGTCACAAGACAGAACTCAACAAATATAAGAAGATCGAACTAATCCCATGCCTCCTATTGGGTCACCATGGAGTAAGAGTGGTCTTTAATAGCAACAAAAACAACAGAAAGTCCACATACACATAGAGGCTGAACAATATTCTACTCAATGATACCTTAGTCAAGGAAGAAATAAAGAAAGAAATCAAAGACTTTTTAGAATTTAATGAAAATGAAGGCACAACATACCCAAATCTATGGGACACAATGAAAGCAATGCTAAGAGGAAAACTCATAGTTCTGAGTGCCTCCAAAAAGAAACTGGAGAGAGCATACACTAGCAGCTTAACAGCACACTTGAAAGCCCTGGAACAAAAATCAGCTAATTCACCCAGGAGGAGTAGATGACAGGAAATCATCAAACTAAGGGTTGAAATCAATCAAGAAGAAACAAAGAGAGCTATACAAAGAATCAACAAAACCAGGAGTTGGTTCTTTGAGAAAATCAACAAGATAGATAAACCCTTAGCCAGACTAAACAAAGGGCACAGAGACAGTATCCAAATTAACAAAATTAGAAATTAAAAGGGGGATATAATAACAGAAACTGAGGAAATTAAAAAAAATCATCAGATCCTACAACAAAAGCCTATACTCAACACAACTGGAGAATCTGGAGGAAATGGACAATTTCGTAGACAGATACCAAATACCAAAATTAAATCAGGATCAAATGAATAAGGTAAACAGTCCCATAACACCCAAAGAAATAGAAGGGTTCATTGAAAGAATTCCAACGAAAAAAAGCACAGGACCAGACGGTTTTAATGCAGAATTCTATCAGACCTTCAAAGAAGAACTAATATCAATATTCTTCAAATTATTCCACAAAATAGAAACAGAAGGAACACTACCCAACTCATTCTATGAAGCCACAATTATGCTGATAACAAAACCACAATAAGATCCAACTAAGAAAGAGAACTTCAGACCAATTTCCCTTATGAACATCAATGAAAAAATACTCAATTAAATTCTTGCCAACTGAACCCAAGAGCACATCAAAATGATCATTCACCATGATGAAGTAGGCTTCATCCCAGGGATCCAGGGATGGTTCAATATACAAAAATCGATCAATATAATCCACTAAATAAACAAACTCAAAGAAAAAAACCACATGATCATCTCATTAGATGCTGAAATATCATTTGACAAAATTCAGCATCCTTTCATGCTAAAAGTCTTGGAAGGAACAGGAATTCAAGGCCCATACCTAAACATAGTAAAAGCAATTTTCAGCAGACCAGTAGCCAATATCAAAGTAAATGGAGAGAAACTTGAAGCAATCCCACTAAAATCAGGGACTAGACAAGGCTGCCTCCTCTCACCATATCTTTTCAATATTGTACTTGAGGCACTAGCTAGAGCAATTCGACTACATAAGGAAGTCAAAGGGATACAAATTTGAAAGGAAAAAGTCAAACTATCACTATTTGCAGATGATATGATAGTATACTTAAGTGACCCATAAAACTCCACCAGAGAACTCCTACAGATGATAAACAACTTCAGCAAAGTGGCTGGTTATAAAATCAACTCAAGCAAATCAGTAGTCTTCCTATACTCAAAGGACAAGCAGGCTGAGAAAGAAATTAGGGAAATGACACCCTTCACAATAGCCACAAACAATATAAAGTACCTTGGCATGACTCTAACCAAACAAGTGAAAGATCTGTATGACAGGAACTTCAAGTCCTTAAAGAAGGAAATGGAAGAAGACCACAGAAAATGAAAAATTTTTTCCATGCACGTGGGTTGGCAGGATTCATATAGTTAAAATGGTAATCTTGGCAAAAGCAATATACAGATTCAACACAATCCCCATCAAAATCCCAACTCAGTTCTTCATAGAATTAGAAAGAGCAATTCTCAAATTCATCTGGAATAACAAAAAACCCAGGTTAGCTAAAACTATTATCAACAGTAATAGAACTTCTGGGGGAATCAGTATCCCAGACCTCATGCAATACTACAGAGCAGTAGTGTTAAAAAATGCATTGTATTGGTACAGTGATTGGGAATTGGATCAATTGAATAGGATTGAAGACCCATAATTGAACTCACACATCTATGGCCAATTGATCTTCTAAAAAGGAGCTGAAAACATCCAGTGGGAAAAAAGATAGCTTTTTCAACAAATGGTGCTGGCTCAACTGGAAGTCAGCATGCAGAACAATGACAATTGATCCACTTTTATCTCCTTGTACTAAGCTCAACTCCAAGTGGATCAAGTACCTCCACATAAAACCAGACACACTGAAACTAATAGAAAAGAAACTGGGGAAGATTCTTGAGAACATTGGCTCAGGGGCAAAGTTCCTAAACAGAACACCAATAGCTTATGCTCTAAGATCAAGAATAGACAAATGGGACCTAATAAAATTACAAAGTTTATGTAAGGCAAAAGACACTGTCAAAAGGACAAAATGGCAACCACCAAATTGGGAAAAGATCTTCACCAACCCTACATCTGACAGAGGGCTAATATCCAATATATACAAAGAACTCAAGAAATTAGACCCCAGAAAACCAAATAACCCTATCAAAAATGGGATACAGAGCTAAACAAAGACTTTTCATCTGAAGAACTTCGATGGCTGAGAAGCATCTTAAGAAATGTTCAACATCATTAGTCATCAGGGAAATGGAAATCAAAACAACCCTGAGATTTCACCTCACACCCGTCAGAATGGCTGATTAAAAACTCAGGAGACAGCACAGCACGTGTTGGTGAGGACGTGGAGAAAAAGGAACACTCCTCCACTCCTGGTGGGACTGCAAGCTGGTACAACCACTCTGGAAATCAGTCTGGAGTTTCCTCAGAAAACTGGACCTGATACTTCTGGAGGACCCAGCCATACCACTCCTGGGAATATACCCAGAAGATTCCCCAGCATTTAATAAGGATACATGCTCCACTATGTTCATAGCAGCCTTATTTATAATAGCCAGAGCTGGAAAGAACCCAGATGACCCTCAACACAGGAATGGATACAAAAAATGTGGTATATAAACACAATGGAGTACTATTCAGCCATTAGAAGCAATGAATTCATGAAATTCTTAGACAAATGGATGGAGCTAGAGAACATCATACTAAGTGAGGTAACCCAGTCTCAAAAGAATACCCATGGTATGCACTCACTGATAAGTGGATATTAGCCTAGAATCTTGGAACACCAAAGACACAATCCACATACCAAATGATGTCTGAGAAGAAGGAAGAAGTAGACCCTGGATCTGGAATGGCCAATCCATCAGTGTAGGAGAATACCAGAACAGGGAAGTAGGGGGAGAATGGTGGAACAGGGGAGGGAAAAGGGCATAGAGGACCTTTGGGGGACAGCGAAGCAGAAAAAAGGAAATGAAATGTAAATAAAGAATATATCCAATAAAAAAAGAAATATCCTCTTTGTGGGTTTTTTCTTTGGTTAGTATGTAATGTCCTTGACTATCTGCTGCATACTTGTGGGTGACACTTGATTTGAAAATGGGAGAGATGAAGATCTATAATAAACTACCTACTTCACTGGCCAGAGTGGCCTGTGGATTCATAGGGAATGCCTCCCAGATTTGGGAACTGGGATAATACAAGGAATAGAAAGAAGGGTTAGGAGTGGAAGGTCTATAAGTTCCACTTGTGGGCTGCCCCATGCTGTCTCTGCAAAACTGGGGATGAAACTGGGTCACTTGATAATAAGGAGCCAAAAAAGAGGGGAAAGTCTGCCTATATACACTTACACTTTACTTACAAAGGCTACCTACTTCCCCATGTGTAGTACTTATGCTGTGTGTGTATGTATGTGTGTTTGACAAACTTTGTATTTTTTATTTTGTAGAATGAAGAGTTTTATAAAGTTCTTTATATTTTTCTATGTGTATCACATCATTGAGTAAACATTTACACTATATTCTCTTGATGAGAGTAATCATGGAAAGTGAGTTTAAGGAAAAAACTATTGTTATCTCATAATAGGTACTTTGATTTTAAATCAGATCATTATGTCTTATAAGTTAAGTATGGTTCCTAAGGACATAGAATTTCTAAACTCTCACAAGAAAATATTTACCCAGGCTCTTTGTTGTGGAAATACATATTACTAAAGGCTGATTTAATCACAATAAATTGTATAATAGTAGGGACATCTTGTGCAGAAGGCCAGGGAGATCTTAATGGCTAATATGTGGAGAAGAATTCCAGCAGCAGAGACCTTACTCTATGTTTCCCATTTTAAGAGATGAGAGGAGACCACTTAAAGACAAAACTAGAAAAGCTGCTGGCTAAATCTCACATTTGAATTAATGTATCTTTCTTACCTTTCATATTAATATAAATAAATTCATATTATACAAGGAAAGACTACAGATATGATAAAATTTGTAGATATTATGGAGCATTTTATATAGCATTTGAAATATTTAAATGATTCAGTAAGTTATATCAGCATTAGTTCTATATATAGTAGAGATTAGTGCTAATTAGATTCATATAATACCTGCTTTTGCTGAGTATTTTCAGTTGTCAACTTGACTACATGTGTAATTAACTAAAACTCAAGCTGTGTATATATGTAAGGGATTTTTCATAATTAATTTCAAGTGTGAATACCCACTTTACATGCTGATCATTTGAGGTTGGGAGATTATGTTAAATCTAGGCCATATCATCTGGTGACTGCTGATAAAAGGAGATGGGAGATGGAAGCTCTTGCTCTTTGTCTACTTGCCCTGACTCTCACTACACTGTTATTAAAACCTACTATTTCTGGAGTCTGACTTATACTGAAGATCAGCTGAAGCTTCCAGCTTATTGAATGAACAACTACTTGATTTCTATGGTGTGTGTGTGTGTGTGTGTGTGTGTGTGTGTGTGTGTGTATGTTCTCATATATATGACATTGGTTCTACCCCTTAGAAATTCTTTTATAGTGTTTCTTGGAAAGTTTAATAGTGTTGCTGAAGAATAAAGTTACATTTCTGATCATGTGAATAGAAAGTACATATTCAGAACTTAACACCTGATCATTTTGTCCCAAAATTCATAGACACAGCAAGCCTTATGCATACTTTAATTTGCATAATTTTAGACTTTGATGGATAATTTAATATTTAATAAAAATAAGTATTCAAAAGAAACATATGCACATAATTGTACACAAAATACTATTTCCAATATATGGATTTATTAATAATTTCATCTTTAAAGATACTTAATTATTAGTGTCTGAGTGTGGGTAGGCATACTTGTGGAAGTCAGAGAAGAATTTTGTGAATGGAATTCTGTCCTTCCACACTTTGAATTTGGGGAATCAAATTCAGGTCCTCATGCTTTCACGGTAAGTGCCTTTACCTGCTGAGTCATTTTATGGACCCCCAAATTACATTTTAAATACAGACTTTTGATGGCTCAAAGGAGTATGAATCTTCCCAGAGTCATTAACGAGTGTTGCTATGCTGAGATTCAAGAAAACCTTCTTACATGTTTCAGACAGAAATATCACTATCAGATAGACACATGGATAGACAAATACAGTTTATTATTAAAGCATATCTTTACTAATGGATTCAGTGTTGATGATTCATTAGTGACAAATATTACACGTTCTATTAACTAGTAATGTCAAGTGTGCATTTTAAATGGACCAACAAGCAATACCTCAGCAGATGCACACACTCCAGTTTATGTTGGAGTTAAATGTTGCATACTTGTTTAGCGGCGATTTGTTTGGTTATTAGCTCCTTATTCATGAGGAACTATAACTGGACGTATATCACTCATTGGGAACTAACATTAAAATCCTTATTTATGCAGTAACCAGGGAATAGGAAAAGAAATACACTGAGAGGTTTGAGAGAAGGATAAGAGCCATGCATTCTTCTGTGTTGTAATTTTGCTTGGAGTTTGATTTATTTTCCAGTTGTGATTTATAATTCTGGGAGAGCTCTGAGCACTTCTATGGTTTCAAATTAACATCGTGTGCTATCCTGCAAGATTTAAGTCCTTTTGAATAGATATAACATTTCCTTTACTGTGGAATGATTCCAAAAAATTCCAGTTCATACTTGGGTATGAGCTACAGGGTTTTCATCAGTGGTGAAACTTTGTCATTAATGAAGACAGGATAAAACAAGCTTGTTCCAAATAGACATTAGGTATCCTTTGAATTTCTCCAAGAGGAGTTAGAGTCAATGCCATCTTTTTGTCTGCAAGGGAAAAGGAAAGGTAGGAAACAGGAAAACAAAGGATATTTCCATAAAATATAAACTGCCTTCAGAAAATTAAATAAAATATTAGAGAATGGTTCAAAGCATAGTATAAAAATGGGTATATTATATTCATTTATAGATTGTTACACAAAGGGTAATAGACAGGAACCTAGAACGGCTGCCATCCAAGAAGCCCAACAAGCAACTAAAAGAGTCAAATGCAGATATTGTACACCCAACTAATGGGCAGAAGTCAGGGACCCCTGTGGTTGAGTTAGGGGAAAGCTGGAAGAAACTGAGGAGGGGGGAAACCCAATAGGAAGACCAGCAGTCTCAACTAACCTGGACCCCTGAGATCTTCCAGACACTGAGCCAACAACCAGGAAGTATACCAGCTGATATGAGGCCTCTGACACATATACAGCAGAGGACTGCTGGATCTGCCCTGAGGGAGAGAAGATTTGGAGAGACTTGTGGACCCAGGAAATGGGGAGGATTAGTGGGGTGGGGAGTGGGTGTTGGGACTTCCTTTTGAAGACCAGGGAGGAGGTATGGGATGAGGAACAGTCAGAGGGCAGCCTGGGAAGAGGATAACAACTAAACTGTAAAAAATAAAAGATTAATGAATAATAAATAAATAAATACATCTCAAAAATGGGTGTATGGTGTATTATATTCATTTATAGACTGTTGCACATAACAGGAATGAAAAACTGATAACAAGTTATGTAGCTACTGGAATTTAGAGAATGAGTCGTACAGAAAAACAAATAAAAATTCCTTGATTGAACTGTACTAGAATAAAACAATTCAGAGATACTATCTCATACAATGCTCATAATTAGCATTACGTAAACAGGCAAATAGCATTATGTACAAATAAAATCATAAAAATATTGTTGATAACTTGTATGACCACTAGTATAACAATATTGCACTCAGTACAATTTGGATTGTAATCCTCTGAGAACTAAGAACGTTGAGCACTTTGAACATTTTCACACATAGTTAACCACTTGTGTTTCTGTTTTGTAGAATGTATGCTCAATTGATCTGTTCATTTTTAATATGCATATAGGGTTTCATTCCTTGAGTTTATGCATACAATCTAGACAAATGTAAAAATAGGGAAAAATCGTCTCCCGTTTTGTAGTACATGTTATCACTCTGCTAATTGCCCTCTTAACTCCACAGAAACATTTTCATTCATTGTGATCAGACCTGTGTGTTCTTGTTATGTTCTGGTTGAATGAAATCCAGTTAGTAATTCCATTGCCTAGACCAATATCATTTATTTCTTGTATTTTTGTTCTGAGTTTCAAAGTCTTACATTAAGGTCTTAGATTCATTTCAAGAATAAGAAGAAGGAAATTAAGTTTTATTTTCTATGTGTTGCTATCTTGTTGCCATATCCGGGAACCATTTACCAATGAGAATGTCTTTTCTGCCATCCGTGTTTTTTGGCATCTTTGAAAAAAAATTAAAGTGAATGTATTTATGGGTGTTTATGTTGAAATCCTTTATTTCTATTCGATTGTTCATCTATTCTTCTGCCGGTGTCTTGGTGTTTTGTTACAATAACTTTATACTATAATTTGAATTTTGATCTTTGTGATCATAACAACTTAATGTCTTTGGGGTATTTTTGTGATTTCACATAAATAAGATCCTCTTTTCATTTTTTGTTCTGGAGAATGCTACTGGAACGTTGATGGATATTACATTAAATCTGTAGATCACATACTTCAGCTCTTTTATAATATAGATTATGCCAGACAATGAGCCTGGGATATCTTTCCATTTTTTATTGTCTTCTTCCACTCCCCTTAGAAGGTACATAGATGACTTCTGTTTTTTTTTTTAAGTCCTATAATTTTACTCATAGTTTAATTTTTGCAAACATGAGAATGGAAAATCACACTAAAATTAATTAGAAATTACTAAAAATCAAAAGAATGTTTTTGCTCCCCTATAAGGTGGTGGGTTTAAGGTATATTGAGAAAAATGTATGTGCCATTATTTAACACAGTTAGTGGGAGAAAGAATAGAGCACTACACCAAAGTTACAGTTTCTCTGTGTAGGAGGACACAGTTCCCGAGTTATAACACTCGTCAAGGGGCTAAAAGGAAACACTGAAAAGGAGATAGGGGTGAGCCAAGTAAGAAAAGGAATGTAGAGCACTAAAGTGATAAATGTAAAATTTAAAAATACTGTTTTCAATGCCCAATGGAAGTAAAGACCTAAAAGTGACATGGTAAAAATTGGTGTGTTTAGGTAGAAATAAATTGATTTTTTTTTCAATTGTTTTGACAGGAACAAAATATCAAAATACCTAGTGAAAATTCTTTGTTTAGCTCTGTGCCCCATTTTTTGATAGGGTTATTTGTTTCTTTGCGGTCTAACTTCTTGAGTTCTTTGTATATATTGGATATTAGCCCTCTGTCGGATGTGGAGTTGGTGAAGATCTTTTCCCACTTTGTTGGTTGCCATTTTGTCCTTCTGAGAGTGTCCTTTGCTTTGCAGAAACTTTGTAATTTTATGAGGTCCCATTTGTCGATTCTTGATCTTAGAGCATAAGCTATTGGTGTTCTGTTCAGGAACTTTTCCCCTGTGCCCAAGTCCTCCAGGGTCTTCCCAAGTTTCTTTTCTAATAGTTTCAGTGTGTCTGGTTTTATGTGGAGGTCCTTGATCCACTTGGAGTTGATCTTAGTGCAAAGAGATAAGAGTGGGTCAATTCGCATTCTTCTGCATGTTGACCTCCAGTTGAACCAGCACCATTTGTTGAAAAGGCTATCTTTATTCCACCGGATGGTTGTGGCTCCTTTATCAAAGATTAAGTGACCATAAGTCTGTGGGTTAATTTCTGGGTCTTCAATCCTGTTCCATTGATCTGCTTGCCTGTTGCTATACCAATACCATGCAGTTTTTAACACAATTGCTCTGTAGTACTGCTTGAGGTCAGGGATACTGATTCCCCCAGAAGTCCTTTTATTGTTGAGAATAGTTTTAGCTATCCTGGGTTTTTTGTTGCTCCAGATGAATTTGAGAATTGCTCTTTCTAGATCTATGAAGAATTGAGTTGGGATTTTGATGGGGATTGCATTGAATCTGTAGATTGCTTTTGGCAAGATGGCCATTTTTACTATATTGATCCTGCCAATCCAGGAGCAAGAAATATTTTTCCATCTTCTGAGGTCTTCTTCGATTTCTTTCTTCAAGGACTTGAAGTTCCTGTTGTACAGATCTTTCGCTTGTTTGGTTAGAGTTACGCCAAGATACTTTATGTTGTTTGTGGCTATTGTGAAGGGTGTTATTTCCCTAATTTCTTTCTCAGCCTGCTTGTCCTTTGAGTACAAGAAGGCCACTGACTTGCTTGAGTTAATTTTATAACCTGCCACTTTGCTGAAAGATGTTCAACATCATTAGTCATCAGGGAAATGCAAATCAAAACAACCCTGAGATTCCACCTCATACCAGTCAGAATGGCTAAGATTAAAAACTCAAGAGACAACAAGTGCTGGCGAGGATGTGGAGAAAGAGGAACACTCCTCCACTGTTGGTGGGATTGCAAAATGGTAAAACCGCTCTGGAAATCAGCTTGGCGGTTCCTCAGAAAATTGGGCATGTCACTTCCAGAGGACCCTGGCATACCACTCCTGGGCATATACCCAGAGGATTCCCCTGCATGCAATAAGGACACATGCTCCACTATGTTTATAGCAGCCTTGTTTATAATAGCCAGAAATTGGAAGGAGCCCAAATATTCCTCAAAGGAGGAATGGATACAGAAAATGTGGTATATTTATACAATGGAATACTACTCAGCAATTAAAAATAATGAATCATCCAATTTGTAGGTAAATGGTTAGACCTGGAAAATATCATCCTGAGTGAATTAACCCAATCACAAAAGAATGCACATGAAATGCAATCACTGATAAGTGGATATTAATGAGCCCAGAAGCCCTAAATACTCAAGACACAAATAGCAAGTCAAATGATTCCCAAGAAGAAGAAAGGAGAGGACCCTGGGCCTGTAAAGATTGCTTCCAGTTTAGTAAAGAAACCGAGGGGGGAGGGGGAATGATTGGGGAACAGTTGGGGGGGAGAGAAACTATGGGAACTATGGTGGGTGGGAACTGGGAAAGGGGAAAGCCTTTGGAATGTAAACATAGAATATAGAAAAAAAAATACCTAATGCTAGTTTACGATTTGAGTTCCACATATGAGCATAGGAAAGCAAGTTCAATATATATTTAAGTTGTTATGTTTGTACTGTCATGTTTTTGGAAAGATTACAGAATGGGATACAGAGACTGCAAAAAAAAAAAAAAACTAGCAAGCTAAGGGGAAATACACATTTACCTTTAGGGGCTTGAATTCAAACCATTGTTTTCTGGTAGTCTTCATCTGGGAGCCTGCAAAGCATGAACATGCAATTGCTTTGCTGGAGAATTAGAGAGAAAACTATGATGAAAGAAGATGGCAATTGTGAGGAGGGGCAGGGACATCTGGAAGCTGTAAGGAGTTTCACAACCTGTGCTGAATGGAGCCACAATGTAACAACAGGATGTGACATGGGAGACAGGTACTGGATATCAAATATGGATGAGAGGAAACAAGAAACACATGGTGAGAATTTGGGACTGGAGCCATGGGAACAGAGGCAATTCTTGTTTGTATCCTTCTCCTTAGTGTTGAGTGTAGACTGGCCAGTTGAGCATCACCATGAAGTCAAGATTTGGTGACTTAGACATGTATCCAAGAAAGTGTTGAAGACTGGATTCAGAAAATCTGAAACAGGTGTTAGTGTCCTCCGTACATATAACAGTGTCGTGTAAATGTCTCTGTCTCACACAGTAACAGGTAAGGCTTTGAATGATATAATCAAATCTAACCATATTCAATAGGTGAGAAGTGTTTGTTTCGCTTGCTTGTTTGAGAGAGGGGAGGGAAGGGGGGGTGATTACTGAGAACATGGGCTTGACTCCCAGCAAGATGAAGTTACATCAATGTAGAATATTATTCTTAACATTTGAAGAAAATAATGGGTTCTGGATAAGCATGGCAGACAGCACTGGGATCAGCTTTCTGGGTGCAAAGAAGACAT
Source organism: Apodemus agrarius (assembly GCA_964023405.1). Lineage (NCBI taxonomy): Eukaryota > Metazoa > Chordata > Mammalia > Rodentia > Muridae > Apodemus > Apodemus agrarius. The sequence continues at coordinate 100,714,293 of OZ030014.1, read as the reverse complement.
AAAAAATTTCCAAATCCAAAATTTCCAAAAATTTCCTCAAATATCATTTTTAAGAATGTTAGCAAGAATTATCAGAAATGAATGCATTAGAAACACATAAAAGTCTCAGAAATTCAGCATGTGGACTTCATGGGAGAATAATTTCCTCTTTTCTTATGCTCACATTAATTTATAGGCAACATCTCTCTACATCAATGTACCCAGCCTGTTTTGTAAACTGGATGCTTAAGTGAGGAAATTTATTGCTGTAAGGGAGCAAGGTTCCTCTTGACCTAGAATAAACTCTCATGTACTTTTCAGAACAGCCAGAGCTACAGACACTTAACAGCAAAATTGAGGATAGTAATAAAAAGTTTTAAACTGGAAATGCTGAACAGGCAGAGACGCTGGATTATCAAATCCCTTCCTTCCTTTATATCCTGTCCCTTCCCTTAGGTCCAATTCAGAGCCAGTTACCTCCACTGAAGGCAATTAGACTCCCTTCCATGCCCACTCAAAGACTTGTTTTAACATATGGCAGTTTAGATACACTTGCTTGTCTCCTTAAATGCCTCTCTAAGACCATTTACTGGTTTTATGGGTGGTTTTAATGTGCTGCCATGTTTTCAGTGCTTGGCTGCCAGACACTATTTTAATACTGGCATATCTCTTGCAAGGAAGCAACTGGATTCATTATTATTAAGTTATCTTTTTTGGCAGTGTGTTCTGCCTGGCTCACAGATTATGTAGAAGAAGAATGTCCTTTCACAATCTTGGGTACCTCCTTGACGTTTCTCTGATAAACTTGTTCTGTATTATCTCCTGTTTTCTCTCTAGTGCTTTTCTCCCGAGATTTCATTACAGCCAGGGTGACAAGGATTTTGTTGTTGTTGTTTAGGTAACTTGGCATGTGCTAAATTGCCTCTGATAGAAGAAGAACTCAATCAAAACTGACATTGTCTGTCTAGCGTTTCACTAAAAGCCCGCTAGGTTGTGATGTTTTAATGTTGAGGTAGCTCTGCAGTGAACATTAAAGCCACAAAACGGGCTTGCATACCAATTCTGAGAATTAGCACACAACTTGGATAGTCTTGAAAATCAGGTGTGACCCTGCTGAAGATAATTCTGGCTTCGGGGCTTTCATAGAGGATATTTTAATTCATTAAATTATCCAAGCATGATGCATACAAATGCTGACAGCTATTCAAAAGCTTGTTGTCTCCCATTAATCACTTTATTATTCATATCATTCTTCCACTGGAGGCACTAGAATATGTTTGATTAATATCTTATTTCCATTGTTTTTATGAGCAGTGTTCACTTTCTCTGCTGTAGAGAACTTTGTCTCCTTGCAAGTACATGTGAGCATTACAATTGGTAATTATCAAATCTTGACTTTATCTATCGTGATTGCATAATGTCAATATGCAATGCAAATAATAACAGTCCTTATATCTGGTGTAGTCTGTGGCTCCTATAGATCCTAGGGATTTCAATCCAGCTTGACATGAAGAGTTTATGAAGATCATGTCTGAAGGAAAATTTTAGCAATAGTGAGTATGTCCAGTTCTCTCCACCAATATCGCAAATCTTTCTTTTCTTATTTGAGATCCTAGAGATGTCTCCATACCAGATCAAGCCAAGAAGAACATTCCTTTTTTTATTTAAAAGGAAATAATTTTTTAAAGATTCTTCATGAACCCAGAACTAAGTATTGCATAGCATATATTTCTTGCTCTGCTATTGAAGATAAAACCATTACAAAAATCAGAGTGGCTGGTAATCTACTAAATTTATAAAAGATTAAGTAATTGTGCAACTTCTCTTGAATGATTTAGCAAACATTCATAATTGTATATATTTAAGATACAAATGTCAAATGTTACATATCGACTATCTTGACCATTATCCTTAATGATTTAAGAAGAAAAGGTACATATATTTACCATAACAATGAGCAAACAAAGTAAATCGGAAGATTCTCTGGAAATATTTATTCTTGGTATTGAATTCTTTGAATGTTTCCTATAATTCTTTCTACCCATCACATTATTGTCATAATTCTGATTTTGTTGAGCTTCCATTCTTCTCTCCCTCATCTGCCTCACATTGGTTGCATTCCCTGCTTGGAATAGGAAACTTGCCATAGGAAGTTTCAATGTGGTCACAATGCTTAGAGTTAACTTCTCAACATCCACATGGGCTAAGCAGACTTTGGCAAGCACCACTGCATCCACATGATGGCTGCTAATTCTAGACCCTGCTCCTTCCTTTCTGCCCACTGCATTATCACTGTTTGGGCTTTCTTTTTGCCCTTGTCAACATTAATAAGTTACCAACTGGGCAAAAATTTGCTCCATGAAAATCAGTGGCACCTGATTACAGTTGTCTGGCTGCCTTAATTCTACAAAATTAAGCTAGGAAAAAAAATCCCAGGTATGCAATTGGAGAGCCATCAAATAACAGCTTAGATTTAAACATGATATTAAGCAACCCAGCAGTGTAAGGAAATAAAGAACACATCAATTCTCTCAGGCACTGCCACCCTACATGATTGCTCTCTTTGGTACCACTCAATTCAATTCATCTCTTTGGTACCAGTTTCTACTCTCTGTTGTGTATGTTCTATGGTTGTAGAGACAAGGGAAAGGCAATGTCTGTCAAGTAGAATATGTGATATAATGAAATGTTCATAGCAGCCTTATATATAATAGCCAGAAGCTGGAAAGAACCCAGATGTCCCTCAATAGAGGAATGGATACAAAAAATGTGGTATATATACACAATAGAGTACTATTCAGCCATTAGAAACAATGAATTCATGAAATTCTTAGAGAAATGGATGGAGCTGGAGAACGTCATACTAAGTGAGGTGACCCAGTCTCAAAAGAATACCCATGATATACAGTCACTGATAAGTGGATATTAGCCTAGAAGCTTGGAACACCAAAGACACAAATCACATATCAAGTGATGTCTCACAAGAAGAAAGGAGTGGACACTGATGCTAGAATGGACCAAAACATCATTGTGGGAGAGTACAAGAACAGTAAAGTGGGAGGGGGTGGATGCGGGAGCAGGGGGAGGGAAAAGGACATGTGGGACCTTTGGGGGTGGGGAACCAGAAAAAGGGAAATGAATTGTAAATATAGAATATATACAATAAAAAAAAAGAAAAGAAATAACAAATTCAAATAAAAAAATTCACAAAAACAAAATTTCAGTCTTTGAACTGCTAATTATTATACTTGAGAAGTTTCTATGATTTGAGTTCATCTATCGAATATGTACACTATCGCCTACTTTAAGTTTGATCAAAGGACTATGTAGTTTGAAATCCTATTTGTGACCCATCATGAATTACCACTATTTCATAGTTTATATTTGTAAAGAAAAAAAGGAAAGTCAATATGTTCATGTATCTGTGTTTGCTGTTTAAATCTAGGTTCTTCTTTCATTGTAATTTCAAAATCTGGAGTAGATGAAAACACAATAAACATATGATGTATAATTACAAAATAGAATGCATTCATAATACTCTCAGAAACCATTAGACTTCCATTGAGAAAAATCAGTAATTAATGTTTACTTAAAGGGCTACTGCAGCTTTGATTATAGTTCAGGAGAAGACTGCTTGATTTATAACTTCAAGGGCCTGAGTTCAACCCTAACCTCACAAAGATAGAGAATAAAAATATATATTTGTAGGGCTTGTTATCTCTTTTTCTCATTGTTTAGAATTAAACATAACAGTAAGTTAGAATAAATCCTTATTAGGTATAGACAGAGTGGTAAAAGCCACATTAGATATAACAGAAAAGCTGAGAACCAGTTGCATGTTCCCCTCTCTACAACTCTTCCTGCTGCGGCTTCCATCTGGCATAACCACATTACGGAACAGACTGGCGTTCTTACAGAGAGATACTTTGAGACTTAATGGAAAGCTAAAATTACATCAAAGTCATTCCCGTTTAGAATGCATAGATGTGTGTAATACATTTTAGAAATATTTCTACAGGAATGGTTAATTGTAATGCTTAGAAAGTTAAGCTTCATTTATCTGTAAAATTAACATATGTATAAAGATCATTCCCCATCAACATCAGGTTACAAGAATCTTTTCTCTGTTGCCATTAACGATCATTCTTCTGATACTCTTTGTCATTTTTTTCTGCTACCCAAATGTGTTACAGTGATGAATAGATCCTTTTCCCAAGGATCTTCTCAGGGAAGCTGTTATTAAGATCTATTTTTACATTAGCCAAACCCATCCCAAACCTGTTTCCTCTGATCATTCTAACTTTTATGCTTCACTGTGATGTCAATGAAATACCCAGGCTGAAGCTGCCATTGGAGCTGCTGTATGTGCTTGTAATCAGAGCCAGACATCTGTGAGTGTACCAAACAAGCCCCAGGGCAGGAAGGCTGGCATTTTTCCACCTGCATCACTATTTAAGTAAAAGCAGCACCAGGAAGAAAGACAGGATAGTCTGTTCTCTTTGTAATTGGTATTGGCGTGAGTGTATGCAATTCATAAAGTGGCTCCAAGGCTGTTCATTTTCAAGATGATGTTTTCACACATTCTAGCACAAAGAGCTGGAAGACATAGTTAATTTCAGCTACATGTATCCTTATAGCTTTTGAAAGCATAGTTCTTTCCTTCCCAAATAGCCCATGCATGCGCGTGCGTGCACACACACATGAATCATGTGACAATTTTCTTGTTTTCAAGGCTTATTTAACAAATGAGTTATAGTCTCAGAAAAGTAATTTTCAAGTTTCTTTTGATGGCTGATGGAGTGGAGAAGTGCATGGCCGAATTAATGACTTGCTGAGTAGCAAATTCAAAGTAGTTATAAAAAAATATATCCTAATACATTTTAACATTAGGATGTAAATCATACCTTCACAACGTGTAACAAAATAACAATTGGTGACTATAACTGGATGTAGAAATCAAATGGGAGCCTAACTTTATAACCACTGTCGAGAAGCAAAAGGAAACACGTGGCTATAACGGAGGGGCCAGGTTATTTGGCAAAAATGACACCGTTTAGCAGAAGGGTCAGCTGGTGGCACTTGTTGAGGGTCAATTATTGCTTGTGGAATTTTATCTTAGCAAACTTTAGGAACCTGCCTGAGCATAGCTGACACATTGTTGTGGGAGCAATGCTCTCGGAAACAAGCCCTTTCTGCTCAAGGTTGAGCCAGCTAAGCCTGGTGGCCGGTTTTTTGGAGGTTGCACTGAAACTCCATCTGCATGAGGCTAGAAGACATTCTGGGTCTTCAGGTCCCAACTGTGGGTAGAGTTTGAACATGAACAACTCTTTCGCTAGAGAGCAAAGGTAAATAGCCTGGAGATACAATGTACCAAGTCACTGAAAGTCCTAATCCTATTATTTAATCTTTTTGTTTTCTCCACAAAATTGTTAAATAAATATATAAATAATACCAATAAATTTGAAATAAATTTAAATGTGAGAATTTTATTTTCAGTTATTTAGTCAGTGTGTCTATTATATACAATGCAATGTGATTGGATAGAATGATTTCAGATTATAAAAGCTTTGAGTTTGCAGTAATTTTCACTGACCCCTTCCTCTCCATGTATGGAAGTCAACTCTATAGACACATCAGACATCTTATCTCTCTTGTTTGGTGTTTTGACTCCTAAACTATCTTTTAATACCTAATTAATTATTAAATTATAAAATTTATCAAGAATATTCACTATACCACTCCTCTTTCTCCTCAGCTCTATTCGTTATTTTGTATAGATTGTAAAGGTGCACTATGTTTCCAATAGCTTTACTGACACCGACACAAATTAGCTCCTGCTGAATGGCTGTTTCCATGGTTCGAGGAATGAAATACCCAAAGCTACGGACCTATTTCAGGCCCGTAACTCAGCTAGTTAACACCCACAAAATTTGCCTTCCCCCAAACCTTATTTCCTTTTCTTTTCTTCTAGATTTGATTTGCTATTGCTTTCATATTCTTTTCACAATATAGGAATCTGTACTTTTTCACCACTGGCTGCCTCTGGCCAAGATTGGGTTCATGGAATTTCAAACAAAATGTCTCCAGTAAGTCCAAATGGTTCAGTAATTAGTGAACAAAAATATCTCCTAATTTTATATAAAGATTAAGAAAATGACCTCTAACATGCCCTAAGAGTTCCAAATTAAAATTTCCATCAGTATTTAAAATCCACAAATAAAACTTACACTCCCTGGGAAAGCCATGACAGGAAATGACTAAATGACAGTGTTTGTATACATTATGATAGAGACACCTCTGAGAGGACAGCAGGTAAAGATATTCCACGACATCAACTCCATTCTGTAATGCTGAAAAAACATATGTATATCTGTAGAATGACACTCCGATACTTTGACATTATAAAATAAAACACCCCCAATAAAACACAATGTTTGGGTATTTAGAGTCACCATTTGTGTTTAGAAGTTTCAACAAAAGAAAAAGAAACAAACACGAAAGGTTTAGCAGTGGATAGAACAATGCTATTCTGAAGAATCAGGGAATCTTTAATACTATGGTGCTGATGAACAACTTTGTTATCTATATCTAGTAGGTCTTTTGGACTTATTCATACATATTGTACAATCTATTGACTTCATTTCTGCCTGTGTATATTATTTGAACCTATGAAAAGGTAATAGGGGTTATGAATAGCATACAAAGAGAGCAGTACTTTTTAGGCCATCAGATCATCTACTTGATAAAAACTTAATATTTGTATTTGGAGTTTAGATTATTTTGTTTTAGTCTTTCAGTGAACCTTGTTTAACATTTCACACTGTGTGACAAAAGTGTCTAATGTCATAAAGTTGGATTCCTCCTCAGCACCTTGAGCAAATAATTTAAGTAGATACTATACATTTTCATTGTAAAATGTGAAACCTGTCTGTAGTTAAAGCCCACTGAAATACAAAATTTAATCCTTTTTTCTCTTCTCAGGAATCTTGATTCTTGATATATTTTTCTTTCTATCTAATTACTCTTCAGCAAATACAGTCCCTCATTCCTGGCTTTTGAAAGTACATTTTCATTTTTAAACTTTTGTTGTAAATAATCACATAATTAGGTGATAAAATTGGGTATTTTTGGTATTTGAATACATGGTGGAAAAATTACATCAGGCTAGCTAATATATGCATCACTTTAAAACTTACTCATCTTTGTAGTATCAATGTTTAACATCCCTCACCTTTTTTAATACACCTTGTGTTATCATCACCTTGAAAATGAGGCAACTCACCTCATAACTGCCACAGTTCTAAGACCGATGAAAGATAGCAATTATTGTTGAGGATGAGTAAATTAAACTTCTATTGACCGTTGGTACCACTGTCTATTTGGACAGCAGTTTTCGAGAATAGTATGACCCTTCTTTAAAATGAAATACAGTACCAAATTCTCCTGATGAAAGCAGAGTGTACAAATATACTTGACAGATTTAGGATAAAATCAACCCTGAAAAATGACCAGTTTCTTTCTTGACTAAGAGTCAGAAGTCTTCTAAACCTATGGGCAGCCTTGTTCTTACTACATGCCGGAGATGCCAGAAGCAAAAATGCATCTGAATCCACAGTGGTTAGAGGATACAAATGCCAGAAGAAGAGCCTAGAATTTCCTTTCCTCCTTTCCTCTAAATGAATACTACCCTGGAAACTACTGAATCTGCAAGGCATGCAACCATCTGTTATGGGAGTTCAAATGGCCATGTCACCTTCTATTGTCTTCTATCTACTAACACAGTACTAACTCTACAATAGGACAGCTCAAATTCCAGGGACCTGGCTTGCTATTCAGGAGTTCTGTCTTCTTTCTTTCTTTCAGGCTTCCTATAGTAAAACATTGCTTTCTGTCACACTCTATAGCTGTGAATGTTATTTCTCAAATTCATGATACAAGAACCAAAACCTCCCTGTATTCTCCCTTAGCGACCTAAGCACAGCAAGAGCCAAGAAAGAATCCATCACTTTAAAAGATACTTGTACCAATCCAAGAACCCAACTTCTGGGTATATTTTCAAAGAAATCCAAATTAATACTTCGTGAAGTTGTTTAAATATCAATATTCACCTCATCTTTGTTCACAGTGATAGATACTATAGTGACTATCTATCATCTTTGTGCCTTTCGGGGGAAATAAAATCTAAGTGTCCTCTGGCTACGTGTGGTAGGAACACCTGCTATTCTGTACTCCCGAGCAGAGGAAGGTAAGTTCCAGGCCATCCTGGGATAAAAAGTGAGATTCTTTTGTTGTTTTTGTTTTTGTTGTTGTTTTGTTTTATTTTTTTTGTTCTTTTTTAATGCATTTCTTTTTTTCTTTTTTTAAATTTTATTTTCTATATTCTTTGTTTACATTCCAAAGGCTTTCCCTTTTCCCAGTTCCCCCCTCACCATATGTCCCATAAGTCCTCTTCCCTCCACCCATTTCCCAATCACCCCCCCCCACACACACACTTCCCTGTTCTGATACACTCCCACAAATCTGGATCCAGCCTTTTCAGGACAAGGTCCCCCCCCTTCTTCTTGGGAATCTTTTGATTTGCTAATTGTGCCTTGAATATTCAGAGCTTTTGGGTTCATTAATATCCACTTATCAGTGATTGCATTTCATGTGTATTCTTTGATGATTGGGTTAACTCACTTTGGATGATATTTTCCAGATCCAACCATTTGCCTACAAATTGCATGAATTCATTATTTTTAATTGCTGAGTAGTATTCTATTGTATAAATATAACACATTTTCTGTATCCATTCCTCCTTTGAGGAACATCTGGGCTCCTTCCAACTTCTGGCTATTATAAATAAGGCCGCTATGAACATAGTGGAGCATGTGTCTTTATTGTATGCAGGGGGTTCTGCTAGATATATGCCCAGGAGTGGTACGACAGGGTCCTCTGGAAGTGTCATGCCCAATTTTCTGAGGAACCGCCAGACTGATTTCCAGAGAGGTTGTACCATCTTGCAATCCCACCAACAGTGTAGGAGTGTTCCCTTTTCTCCACATCCTCACCAGCACCTGTTGTCCCTTGAGTTTTTAATCTTAGCCATTCTGACTGGTGTGAGGTGGAATCTCAGGGTTGTTTTGATTTGCATTTCCCTGATGACTAATAATGTTGAACATCTCTTAAGGTGCTTCTCAGCCATCTGAATTTCTTCTGGTGAAAATTGTTTGTTTAGCTCTGTACACCATTTTTTGAAGGGTTATTTGGTTCTTTGGGGTCTAACTTCTTGAGTTCTTTGTATATAAATGGATATTAGCCCTCTGTTGGATGTGGGGTTGGTGAAGATCTTTTCCCAATTTGTTCGTTGCTGTTATGTCCTTCTGACAGTGTCCTTTGCCTTACAGAAACTGTAATTTTATGAGGTAACTTTTCTTGAAGTATTCTTTGAGGATTTAATGCTTTATTGAAAACCTCATGGAAAAAGGAACATGTGATATTATTAAGAGCCTACCGTGTGTTTATTGTAACAGTTACTTTTGAGTTAAGTATATTGATTATGAAATGGTTATATATATATATTACACATTACGCCTGAAATTAAATTTTCTAAGTCCAGTAAATACAACTCTATTTTTTCTATTATATTTTTAACAAAAAGAATAGTATCTAGACACTAATAGGTCCTCAGTAATTAACTGTTGGATGAAGAAATCAATATCCTAGTTGAGAGCAATTTAAGTGAGTATTTTCATACTCTAATGACACTTGGGATTTTCTGCTATACTTTCCTTGGGCCATATGGAAGTACTGGTCTTCACCTTATGAGTAATTCGCATATATTTCTAAAGCTACTACCCTGGGCAACATTTAAGTTGCTCATTTCAAATTCCTACCAATAAAGTAAGGTGTTGATTCTCATATTGAGTTCTACAGAACACATACACACACACACACACACACACACACACACACACACACACACACACATGCGTGCCCCCATGTAAGCAGGAAAGAATGGAACTTGTAGCAATTCTCCAAAATCTGTTCACACAATGTTCAAGCTACTAAATTTCTCTCCCCTGAAACTGTCCTTTCGAGACTATATCCTTCTAACGTTATTTTTTTGTTGTTGTTGTTGTTGTCAGAACATAGTTATTTAATCTCTCTATTTAACTTGTTTCTCTTCAAGTGTTACTGGTTTTGCTTGTTATATTACACTATTGAAAAAATTTGGAATGTTTTCCGATCTATAAAAGGGTAAGCAGGAGTAGATAGTGTCTTGTTCTAATTTTGAACAAAAAGTTTCATAATTACAGTAATTTTAAAAGGGTCTGTCCAGGGGCTCATGCAAAGCTTAGTTCAAATCTTACTTGTCTGGATACTTTTGATCCTCAGAATCATACACCTTAGCATGGCACTCTGCTCACCTCTTGTCACTGTGTTTATTCCTCACTCATTATTGGGTTCACTCTACATGTTCAATGAGATTGACACTTACATACAGAAAATAATAACAGAAATCCATAACAAACAAAACCCATTATTTGTGGATCTGAATTTCAGGTGGAAGAGTAGCATATAAAAGCAAAATGCATGAAAGAATAGAAAATAAAAAGAAAAGCCTAGAATAAAAGAGAACAGATGGAGAAGGCTTTACAACTCAAACACAAAATCCTAGCTCAGGGAAGAGTAAATCAGGAGGACTCTTGTGAGTTTGATGTCATTCAGGGCTATGTAATCAGTTTTTGGTTATCCTGGACTACAGAATGAGACTTGTCTCAAAAAGGCAAGAATAAAAGATAGGCAGAAATTGTTATCATTATCTGCGATTCTTCTAAACTCTTACCATTCTCACATTCCAGCCACATAAGGACAACCTAGGTTATTTCTAGATAGCCCTCATTGGATGCCTTCAGATAAGACTTTATTCTCAAAGAATAATAAGACATTTTAAAGAGTAGATTGTGATGACTTCCAGAAAATGAAAAATAAAAAATCTGTTTGAATCAAAAGATTACATATCATTCTGAAATTAGGGAATGGACAGAGACTGGATTCTTCATACATACTCACAAGGACAGGTCAGTATAGTTACACTGGAGGGCGGCTTCTGAGATGTGGGCCAGTGTAATTATATAAGAAATATTTCCTTCAGGACATAATGGCATTTATATGAAATTTAATTTATCAGTGTGGAGGGAAAAGTAAAGTTTGCAGCACAACAAAGATGTTGTAAATGCCTTCTTATAAAAAATGACAGAGTGAGACATGAGTAGACATTTGTGAGATGGACACAAACATTTTAGAGTCAGTAGAAGCAATTATAGAGCTAATTAGTAGCAGCACTAGATCCTGGATTTCAAGGTGGCTATTAGGAGATTTATACTTTTAAGATGTGTGTGTGGGGGGGTATGTGTGTGTGTATACAGTTTATACAAGATTATAATTATCTTAATTGATCACTTAATTTTACTATTTTTTAAAATGAGGGTAGCTTTTTGAGTACCATATTTTTACACAAAACAATTTTATACTTTAATAGATAAGAGCTTCCTATGGATGAAATCATAGTTCCTAAACAAAGTATGACTTATCTGACCTGTATTATGTCATTGTCTCAGGCTTAATAGGTACTGGTTCAAACCTTATCAAACAAGCTTTCATATTATAATTTTTACCAGAAAAGACAGAAGCAAATTTGCTACTGAATTGGAAATTGTTGCGTGCAGCTGGAGGCTTTCCCTGTCCTACATTTTCTACTGCCAACACATTGATCAAGACCAGCTTTTCTTTGTTTGACACTGAAAACCTGATAGAATGCTGTGGTTCCACAAATGTAATAACTCCTATTAAGGAGGCATAGCTAGTTAATTCATCTCAGCTCACAGCTTGGGTTTAGGCAGGGTGGTTATGTTTAGAAGTCCTTTAAAGTAAGGTTCCATGCCATCTTTTTGTCCATGCAATAAGCTTCCCATGATGAAAGAAGATCTCACATAAAATGCATCTATGATCTGAGGAGTACGTCCTCATTACATTTTTAGATCTCCATTTCAAAGACATCATGCCTACTCTCTTGTCACGAAGTAAGACCTCTCTCATGTGCATCAGAAATGGGCTGTCACGCACTAGGTCATAAACTGCATCTTGGTAGATTAGAACGAAATAAAAGGCAATGTTGGGATTTAGTCTCCTGGATGTTGGTGTTCATGCGGTTGTCTGTCTTTACCCTTGTGTGAGCTTGGGGCCTCTCTCAGCACCCCATCTCATTCCTTTTAGATCAATCCATTGTACAACATCCCTGAAGGGGGCTTTATTCTCATGGTAAAGCTTGTGAATTTTAAGTCCTTTGTTTCACAAAGGACTGCTTTCGCTGTATCCCTGAGCACATGCTAACTAGCTAAACAGGAACAGCAAGGCACTGGCAGCTGGCAGCCCTTTCTTTGACTTTATCTGCAAGTAGATTATTTTTATAGAATTTGAACAGATTTTTTTTATAAAATCCAATTTATTTTCAGCATTTCTACTATACTCAGACAATGAAGAGAGTCAAAGATAGATCAGTTGAACTTGATCAACAAAATTTTATATTTCTATTTAGAAAATTCCAACACAAAATGATATAGCTCAGACCAGAATTAGTCAAGAATTCAGTAGCATCAGATGTCTTTTCAACAAATAAGAGTTGCCCTGTCTTTTCAAAAGAAAGAAAGAAAGAAAGAAAGAAAGAAAGAAAGAAAGAAAGAAAGAAAGGAAGGAAGGAAGGAAGGAAGGAAGAGATAGGAAAGAAAGGGAGGAAGGAAGAGAGAAGGAGAAAAGTTGAGTCAATGAGCGAAGTGGGTGTATTCAAAGGTGAAGACTATAGATGTTTGTTCATAAAAAAACATAAAGTAAACTTAATAAGCTCAAAATATTTAAAAAAACACCCAAGTTAAAACAGGAATGTAAAACAAACAAATATATGTGGTTATAGAAAAGTCTGCAAATGTTGTTACTTAAACTTGTCATTAATTGTGTTCCATATGTAGAAGGTATATATTCAAAATCAAACAATAGGTTTGAAAAAATATCTTGCTAACAATGAAATTTATACAAAAATAGACACAACTTTACCTTCTTTATGCTAAGAGTAGATTTCTCATAAATCGTAACACATTGGAGATGCATTTCGCATATCTTTCTATATTATGTAGAGGTGGTAGGAAGAGGCATGGGGCTGTAGCAGGTGGTTGACAATATTAGGGATAGGAGTTAATTTGGAAACAGCTGCTGACAATTTTCCTATAGTATTATTCATCATTTCAAAAATTAAAATGATTATAATTAGCAGATATGTCACATCATATGCAACTTAAAGGATGAAACCTGGATGGAGATTAGAAAATGTTTAATCCCCAGTGTAGTGGGCTGGGTTCTGTAATACCCTAGTGGCTAGTGGCAGGCTTCCATAGGGTGTTCTCCCCATAGAAGAAGCTCAGGTGAGCAATAAAGTAGAGCAGACGGCTTGTGAGTGCCAGTGGCCACCTGATCTGAGCTCATTTAGTGATTGTCATCACTTTGTAGCAACCATGCAGTTAATACCCAGTGTATCTGACACCTGCTATGTTAAATTAGTACTTGCAGAATTAACACCTGCTGTCAGCCTCCCAGCATGAAGGCTGCTTTTTTCAGAATAAACGGGAAATAAATTATTTCCCTAGAAACTTGTGTAAATGATTTGGTGGAAGGAGCCTCACTTAGAAAGATTTGGAATTTGGCAATCAGATTTCTTTACTTGTGTTTCTAACAACGTTAGTAACTTGGTCTTTTTTATCCCTCTGGAAGTTTGAAAAATCATTTTAATAATATCACTCCTAGCATCAACTAAGACATTGGAGGTGTAAGAGTGTAAGTTATGTAAAGCATGAACAACTATGCAGATGTGAAAAAGTGCGTAGATTGCACATTAATAATAAAAATTTGTCATTTTTAAATTCTCATTTATTATTAATAAAAATATTTCTCATTATAAGGCAAGTTATTTTATATAACTGTTCTTTTTCACTTCATAATGCATATAATATCATACCAACATCTTTCTTTTTAAAACATCATCCATTCTATAGATTTTTTCAATGTTGTTATATATGAGCAATTTCATTATTTATCATACTACTCATTGGTACAATAATATATTATAACCATTGAGCTTCAACTGTATGACTTCTTGTATATGAAGCAATAATAGCTTCCTTAAGTTCTACTCATCTATAAAAATCATGTAAAGATAATGCCTAGTATTTTAAGATAACTTTCATTCATGAGCAACATAAAACAGCAAATCCAAATGAAAATGTTATCGCCTTATAATGCTTGTTATGAACCATATAAAATAGCAAATTTGTGTGTAACACCAGCTAGACATATATTTTGATTTATTTTAAATTTCAGATTTAATGGAAATATCTAGCAATGGGGCTTAAGAGATGGCTTGGAGTCATTAACATATTTAAATTTAAAACTGCTAAAAGAATTTAAGTTAAAAATCTTGCATGGCTCCTTGTGAGTAAAATGTCTATAACTCTGGGCCATGGGGTAGTATCTATGAAATGAATTTGATTAGAAGATTAATTGATTGTAACAGTGATTAGCACATAAATACTATACAGATGTTCATTGTATAATTGAAAAATTGAAATATATAAAAAGGATATTATCAATAACTTTAACCTATACAGGCCATTGGTAATGATTTCAATGGACTAAAGAATAAAGTGTTTGTCTGAAGGAAAAGATAGGAATACATCAGAATGCTTGGAATCCTGCCCATCTGCATACCTGCCAGTCACCAGAGACAACAGAGATGGAAGAATGAACAGGATGGGCCCTTTTAGCCCTGAAGTTTTAGTCAAGGTTTTATTATAGTCTTTTATCATTGACTGTGGTAGAACCAACTGTTCCTTGTTTCAAGAATGATCAGAAATAAAAGAAAGTGTTAAACTGAATGAGTCTCAGTAAGAATTTAATGTAATAAAGAACATTAGAGTAGCTGTGGTTGTTTGCACAATACCTGTAAAATATAAAACCAGTCAGGATTTCAACAAAGTAGGAGGGAACACTCAGGAGTCTGCACATCTAACACAGGAACTATAGAAAGCTGATTGCTTCTTAGGGTCACCATGTTCCCCTGAATGGCCCTAACCCCATGAATATATGATAGTCCTTTAATGCATGATCTAAAGAGAAATGATATGATCTAGGGTTCTGTATCTCTCTGCCCTTATGGAACATTTACCTCTGAATTCAGAATTTGAGTGTTGTCATGTTGACATGATACAAGCATTCTCTGCAAGAATCCTAGAGCCAATAAAGTGTGTCCTGCCTTTAGCTGAGTCATCAGATGGTACTCCAAATCCCAAGAGGCAATTGTGCTATAAAAAAAAAAATCCATGATAGAAACCAGAAGAATGTTACTATAAATACTCAAAATGATCAACTCATTATTTTCTCTTGTTCCTCATATGTGTATACTTAGCTATTTACTTATTTTCTCATGCAAGGAACAGGAAGAAAGGGAAACAGTTTATTTTCTTTTCAGTCTCTCTTATTCATTTATAAATAGACTTGGGGACAGACAGGAAACAGACCTAGACCAGCTGAAGGTTTTTTATTATTTCCCTGTTAAGGGCATAATATGCACGCACATGTGTGTCATAAAGTAAAAAGTTCAAAGTTTCACTAGTCTGCCTATGATGTAAGTCACATTTAAAATTGCCATTGTGTAATATAATGATAATCAATATTAATAATATAGAGATTATAAATGAAGCTAGTTTTCCTCTATTTAAAAAAATGAAGAAATGAAAAAAAGTGCAAAAGACATGATAGAGAGCAGAAGATGTATGTGGCAGAGTCTTGTTGACATGTTATCTTTCTTTAATGAAAAGATACCAGAAAGTTAATTTTTCACTGGACCCAGTACATTAATTGTCAGCCCTCGCTTTCCCTATCTAATGAAGCCAGTCTTTCCCAGACTAGGAGCTCCGATGCTTCTCCTTAAACATGCCCAGCTCCGTCTTCCACAGTCACAGTGTTGCTCTGCTTCTCTATGCAAGCTGTACTCCACGGGTCCATATGACATGCTTGCTCATTCCTCTCTTGTTATTTTTACAACCGCAACTTTCCATAAAAGCTTTCTTTGAACACTGCATTCATGATTTTACCTCCATTAATTTGTTTTTGATTCCTCAATTTTTTTTTTTTCAGAAACGTTATGGTTCTGTAGCTTCTCATGTAGTTAATTTGGTTACACTGGCCCTAAGTCATGAATAGTTGAGAAGGTGAATGATGTACTGTTTAGAAACAAACATCTTAGAAATAAAGACCAAATTAGCTATCAGCTTTCCCTACAGCTATCTTCATCAAATATAAAATTTTATGTCTCCTGGCTTCTGAGTTAATATCCAAAATGCAATTGAACTTGGTCACTAAATTGCATCTAAGGTTTAGTATGTTTCAGTACTTTGGTGAGAGAAAGAATACATATGTTATGTATGTAATAAAATGTAATTAAAACAAACATAAGTGGAGATTAAGTTTTATTTAATTTTAAATCCTCAACCGCGATTAAGCCTTAGTTTCAGTCTCCAGTTTTGGCTTAAAATTCATAAGCATTCTGAAGGGAGAATGGCAGGTGTTGTCTCTAATTTAACAAAGCAGGTGTCAAATATTGTTTATGGGGGCAACTGCTACTCCTTCTGGGGAGTTCTTTATTTTGGGGTTTCTGCTAATTAAAAATATTTATTCATCACCCATCAATGTTGTCTCTAAGGGACAGGGAAACCTTTGGAGAACATGACTGGAAGACTATAGAGACTAAAATCGAAAAAGGAAAGAACAGGAAAGTAAAACAAGAAAGGAAGAAAGAGAAAGGAGGAGGTTACTATTAATCCCATAATGATCATTTTTCTCTACTGTCAAAATTAAAGCTGCCCAATATAACTCACACCCCTTGAAAAATACTTTACATATTCTGAGACTAGTCCAATTTGGTAGGCAATGGGATTCCAAAAAATTCTACATATGTGAAAAATAAAACATTAGATGTTATGTTTCACATCTTACATGATTTTGTTTCCTGCCAAAATTCAAAAGCAAAACTACATAATTTAATGTTTTCTAAAATTATGTAAAGACATCTATAAAAATCAAGTGTGAGATTAGGAAATTTTTATTTCTCTCACAATAAAGAACTTTTAATATTAGAAGAAAATAATAGTAAACTTCTAATAACTCTGGTAGTTCATATTTTTAACTAAGACATTGTGATATTTTTTAAGAAATATATTAATGTATTAAGTGTGTGTGTGTGTGTGTGTATGTGTGTGTGTGCGCGTGTGTGTGTATTGCTTGTGCATATAGACAAGTGTGTTTCTAGAATATGATTTATGTTGCAAAAGAGAGCTTGGAACTTTATTGTTATAAATAAAAGTTTGTTACTTATTCTATTTATAGTGTATAATATTAGTCATCAAGTGATGAGGGTTTTGTCTTCAGTAGCTGAGAAAGCTCTTAACAGTTACATTTGTCTCTTATAAATAAGAGCTAGTTTTTAATGATTTTGTCAGAGCTACATTTTAAAAAATATTGCTAGTATGTAGCAGCCTCATGAACTCCTGGTTTAAATACATAAATGCCAGTTGTAGGGTTCTGTCAGAATGAAGAAGCTGGATTGGGTTGAACAAAAAAATCTGATGTAATAAACTATGGATGTTTAACGCTCAATACAGTGCATCCATGGTGCAGTTGACAACTGATTTTTCAAGAAAAATGTCTTCCTCTTTTCATGGTTTGGTGGGGGAAAGGAGGGGGAGCATGAGGAAGTATACAGGAAAGAGCTGAGTGATGTCTTCCAGGGCAAACTATCAGCAGCATTATCTAGAATCAGTAGGAATCTATATGAACCATGGCAATATATGTATTTTCCCTTTTATTTTTTACATGATTTTATATGTTTAACTCTTAAGGGTTTTCTGTCATTGCTTCTGTATCAAAAATTATTTGTACACAGAGAATCTTTAATAACAAGTGTTGGTACACACACACACACACACACACATACACACACACATACACACACCTGCCAACACCTCTCCATACATTTGTAAAAATTTATTTCAACTCTAAGAAGTTCATAAAATCATATTTTCAGATCACACTAAGATTATAAAAGGAAAGGTAAGAATAACACTATAGGAGAAGGTTGTTTATATTTGAAAATAGACTAAATTCAACTTATTAATATAGATTAAGGGGCATCATAGAAAGGTATTTCTGTTGTTATATTAAGTTTTTGGTTAATTTATACTTTTTCATTCTTTATTTTATTTTATTTATTTATTTTTGATAAGTGATATACAACACACATTTTTGTTCCCATACTTTAGTGGTTAGTTTTGCATTGACCTTACACTGTAACAGCAGAAATGGTGTGGACACCAAGTTACTCAAGATCTACAGGCTTCAATCAGTACATATAGTTGTACAGCTAGCATGTTTGCTGTAGCCCATTGTTATTCTTTTCATTACTCATTCAGTGAGTGGGGAGGGGCACCTTCTGCTGTCCTGTACACTTGAAACATTTTATGGCACATATTTTTCTCATTTGAATTTGTTACTGAGCTAAGAAAATAAATTTCGGTCCTATTTTAGTAGTGCAAGGAAGGTTCTGCAAGATCTAACTATAAAAGATGTAGTCATTTTATATTCTGATGAGTGAATCTTTACATTCACTTATGAATAATTTGAATCATAACAGAATTTTATCTGTGAATATTGAGACATGGCACAAATCGCTTTTTATTCTTTACTGAATAGAGAACATATGGTACTAATGCCCTGTTGCTATACAGGAAAGTCTCTAATGATGACTGAGTTGTGGCAAAACTGGAAGACACAGCATCACTAGAATGAGAATCTTATTTTGAATATTGGTTACTTTCTTTCTTGCCAGCTGATTAATCCTGAATCTTTTTCTTAACTGGTCATGTATGTTTTAAAAGCAATATGAAGACAAGTGATAAAAAGATGACAAAAACTTATGAAAAATTATAAAATTCATCATTTGTTAAAGACAGGTCCTCTAGACTACTGAGATTACAACCTCTCAGAGAATTTGTAAAATTGCCTAAAACTGAAATTTGTAGTGTATAGTATTATATAACATTGGCATTTCTTAATGAAATATATATGTTCATTGCTTTTTAAAAAGGAGAAAAATTAATCATATGTCAATCACAAAACTGTTTTGATAGCTTATTAAAGAAAAGGATCAACAAGATTAAAATACAAGAAGGCTTACAGAGTAACAAATCTGAATTACATTTCATGAACATATTCAGAAAAACATTAATAAATTTTCACAGGAAACTCTTATAAGATTTTAGACTCAGCACACTGTTAAACACATACTTTAATAATCACAAAAATATTCTTTCCACTAAATCGAAATTCACTTGTTTTCTGTGAAAGTGGTCCCATACTGACGTTCACAAAGGTGTAATTTCATCTAATCTTATCTTCACATTGTTCACAAAAGATCAAGTCATCTTACTCATTTAAATATTAGATCTACTCACTTGAATCCTCTGATTATAATAAGATTGAGTGCTTAGTATTTGACATTAAGTAGCAATTCATTTTATTATAAAGTCACTGCTTTAGATTATCCCTATAGTGATTAAAATTTAACTCCTTTTATAATTTAGCCAGGGAGAATTTGTTTAATCAGTTGTAATAATTTTAAGTGACATTATTTGACAAATAGTCATTTTCTACTTTCAATTAGTCTATAATATAGACAGCCTGATATTATGAATAGTCACACTGTGTGTGTGTTTGTGTGTGTGTGTGTGTGTGTGTGTGTGTGTGTGTGTGTGTTACGTGATGTGGTTTTCTACATTGGCCAAGTTAATTGAAAAGTTGCCAATTATACACTTCATGCTGTGCTGTGAATACAGAGCAATAATATGTTTTATACACTTGATGGGTTGATGGAAAACAAGAAGTGAACTACTCTTTATTGTGTTGTGTGTCTCCAGCACTTTAAAATAACACAACTGGAAGAAGCTAATATGACTATTTAATTGTCATTGTTAAGATTATAATTGTAATAACAAAATGGACCTGTTAAATGATTTATAATTGTTATCTAGACAAATAGTTCATAAGATTGATGAAAGAATAATCTTTGGAGCACAACATCTACTTAGCCTCTGTTTATTTGTTTGGCTTACTGTACTGTTTTCTTTTAAACCTCAGATTTTAATATCAGATAATTCCTCCAGATACTTCATCTACCTTACATTTCATCTTATACATTCATATTTATGGGTTTATTTACAATATCATTCAGGGCAGCAAAGCCCTTTCATTAAAATAGATTGTATACTTGGAGCATTTCTGCACCTTCACCCACCCTTCCCCTTAGCTTTCATCTTGTCTGTGTCACCAAACATGTTCACTTCCACTTTTTAGCTATCACTACATGTATGATCTTAAGGGCTTATAAATTTTGTCTCTCTGAGACCGACTTGGTTCATTTAATATAATTGTCCCTAGCTGCATATATTTGCTTCATTATTTTCTATGATTGAGAATGTTTTAAAGTGTTTTAAAATTTTCTTTGTAGAAAATTTCAAGTCATTATTTAGTTTGATTCACGGGTGTTTTTATTTATTTGTGTACTTTGACAAGCGGAACTAGGATGGACTTTCAACTTCATTTAGCAGCATAATTTTTATTGGCCCATTGAATGGTTATTGATTGTTGTCTTAATGATTTTTATTTATTAATCTTTCTTTCATTTCATAACTTCCATTACTTTCTGGCTGAGTCTTTAGTTTTCCTTAGATATAGAATGACAATATCAACAAATAGAAATACTTTGAATTCTTCCTTGTTCATTCATGTTTTTTCATTTTCTTCTTTTGCTTATTGCTATAGCTAAAATGTCCAACACAATATTGAATGAGAGTGGAGAAAGGGTGTATCCTTGACTTGTTTCTGGCTTTATTTACAAAAATTAATTCGGTTTTTCAGTATTTACTATAAAGTAGGTTCTAGCTTTATGAGGAATAGGCTGTATGTGGTTGGGATATATTTGTGTATTTCTATTTTCATCAGGGATTTCAACATGAAAGAACATTGGATGTTTATTTGTTAATTGTGGTTTTTCAGTTTCCTCACATATTGAGATGGTTTTGTTGTCTTATCCTTGAGTGTCTTTACGAGTAGCATATATATTAATCTGTATATTTTGAAATAAACACGTATCTCTGGAAGGAGGCTAATTTAATTTTTGTAATGATCTTACTGATAATTTACCAAATTCTATTTGAAAGTACATGTTTGAGAATTTTTGCATCTCTATTCATTAGAATTTTTGGCTGGTAATTTCTTTCTCTTTCTCTCTCTCTCTCTCTCTCTCTCTCTCTCTCTCAGTTGTATATTTATCAGGAATGATATTAATGTAATACTGATCAATTATACACACTTAGGGCATTCTTTTCTATATTTTACAATTCAAGAAGTATTTCTGTTAGTTTTTTGTCTTGCAAATTATGTTGTAAAATCATTGCTCTCCATAAACTGACAGTGGGACCACATTGTGAAGAAACATGAAGTTCAACTGATCCCATAAGCCTTCTCCCTTATGTTACCATCTTTTTGGTTTGGAAATGTATTCTGAAAGCTAACAAAAGAGAAATGTGAGGCGATTCGGGGTATATATATATATATATATATATATATATATATATATTAAGATATATTAAGAGAGAGAAATGTGGACACCAACACAACTAGAAAACGTTTGGCCTTTTATCTGTCCTAACAGCAAAATATGCTACAGTGGTACTGTGAGTAGCCAAAAAAAAAATCTGGTTTGACTTAAGACTCATTCCATGGGAAGAAACCCATACTCATAATTGCATTCACTATCCGATAACCAGAGGAGACCAGATACCCAGAGACCTAGGGTAAAACCAAACACTAATGGTCCCAAACAAAAATGAAACAAAACAACACAAACCAAACAGGTAAGCAAAAACCCAAACCACCAGACATAATCTATTTTTAAAATTTTTAATTGGATATTTTCTTTATTTACATTTATTTTTTATTTTTATTTTCTATATCCTTTGTTTACATTCCAAATGATTTTCCCTTTCCCGGTTCCCCCTCCCCGTAAGTCTCATAAGCCCTCTTCCCTCTGCCCATCAACCCCCTACCATTTCTCTGTCCTGGTAATCCCCCTTCCTTCTTCTTGGGAATGATTTGATTTTATTTACATTTCAAATGTTATCCTCTTTCACCATTCCCCCTCCCCTCCAGGAAATCCCCTATCCCATCCTCCCTCCCCCTGCTTCTATGAGAGTTTTCCTATGCCTACCCCAACCCACCTTCAATTCCCCTACTCTGGGGTATCTATCTAGCCTTCATAGGATCAAAGATTTATCCTCCCATTGATGGCTGACAAGGTAATTCTCCATTACATATACAGCTGGAGCCAAGTATACACCTTGGTTGATGGCTTAGTCCCTGAGAGCTGTGGGTGGTCTGGTTAGTTGATATTGTTGTTCTTCCTATGAGGTTGCAAACCCCTTTAGCTCCTTCAGTCCTTTCTTTAACTCCTCCATTGGGGACTCCTCGCTCAGTCCAATAGTTGGCTGAGAGAATCGGCCTCTGTATTTGTCAGGCTCTGGCAGGGCCTTTCAGGAGCCATATCAGGCTCCTTTCAGCAAGCATTTCTTGGCATCCACAATAGTGTCAGGATTTGGTGACCATATATTGGATAAATCCCCAGGTGGGACAGTCTCTGAATGACCTTTGCTTAAGTCTCTGCTCTACACTTTATCTCCATATTTACTCCTGAGAGTAATTTGTTCCCCTTCTCAGAAGAAGCAAAGCACCCACACTTTGGACTTCCTTCTTCTTGAGCTTCATGTGGTCTGTGAATTCCTAGCTTTTGAACTAACATCCACTTATCCACAAGTGCATACCATGTGTGTTCTTTTGTGACTGGGTTACCTCACTCAGAATGATATTTTCTAGTTCCATCGATTTGCTTAAGAATTTCATGGATTCGTCGTTTTTATTCTCAACAATCAAAGAAATGGCAGAATCACCATCCCTGATATTAAGCTGTATTAGAGAAATAGTGATGAAAAACTGTATGGTATTGGTACAGAGACAGGCAGGAAGATCAATAAAACAGAACTGAAGACCCAGAAAGGAACCCACACACCTAGGGTCACTTCATCTTTCACAAAGGAGCTAAACCCATCCAGTGGAAAAACACAGCATTTTTACCAAATGGTGCTCTTTCAACTGGTGGTCAGCATGTAGAAAATGCAAATCAACTAATTCTCATCTCCCCGTACAAAGCTGAAATCCAAGTAGATCAAGGACCTCCACACAAAACCAGATACACTGAAACTTATAGAGGAAAAAGTGGGGAAAAGCGTCAAACACATGAGCACAGGGGAAAATTTCCTGAACAGAACACCAATATTCTAACAGAATAGCAGAACATCTATATTCTAAGACCAAGACTTGACAAATGGGACCTCATAAAATTGCAAAGCTTCTCAAAGGACACTGTCAATAGGACAAAATGGCAACCAAGAAATTGGGAAAAGATCATGACCAATCCTACATGCAATAGACGGCTAATATCCAATTCCAAATAACCAAATAACCCTATTAAAAATGGACTTCAGAGCAAAACAAAGAACTTTCAACTAAGCAATATAGAATGGCAGAGAAGTATCTAAAGAAATGTTCGGCATTCTTAGTTATCAGGGAAGTACAAATCAAAAGCACCCTGAGATTCTACCTCACACCAGTTAGAATGGCTAAAATAAAAATCTCAGGTGACAGCAGATGCCAGCAAGAAAATGGAGAAAGGGGAACACTATTCCATTGTTGGTGGGATTGCAAGCTGCCACAACCACTTTGGAAATCAGTTTGGTGGCTACTCAGAAAATTGGCCATAGTACTACCTGAGTACCCAACTATACCACTCCTGGGCATATACTCAGAAGATGCTCCAACATGTAATAAGGATACATGTTCCTCTATGTTCCTAGATGCATTATTTATAATTGCCAGAAGCTGGAAAGAACCCAGATGTCTTTCAACACAAGAATGGATACAGAAAATGGGGTATATTTAAATATTGGAGTACTACTCTGAAATCTTTATATAATGATTTCTAATGATAGTCTGCTCTACTCATAGATCAGTGTCTTATCAAGTTATCGTCAGAGGTTTTTTTCCCCACAGCAGATAGGAACAGATGCAGAGGCCCACAGCCAGAAACTTGGTGGACAGAGTCTATATAGGTGGTCTCCATCAATTCCCTCCCCTCAGAATTCAGGGAATGCTGTGGAAGAGATTGTGAGAGTCAGAGAGAATAGAGGACTCCAAGAAAACAAGGATCAATTGAAGTGGAAGTTTTATTTATTTACATTTCAAATGTCCCCCTTCCTAGTACCCCCATTAAAGCATTCATCATCCCATCCTCCTCCCTTTGCCTCTGAGAGGGTGCTCCCTTTCCACCCCCTTCAATGACTATTGCAAAACCAAACAGCAAGAATAGTAGGTTATACAATAGGATATTAATATGATATAGAAATGGTGTTACAGTCAGCAAGGCTGAAAGGATTGGAGCTCTGAAGAACATTCAGAGATCAGACATGGAGATGCCGAGTTTGGAGTTTGACCAGCTTTGGTCTTTCTTTGGTCAAGTATTTCCTATTGTGCTCTTTCCCTACATTTTTGGAATGGCAGTGTATGTCCTATGTCATGATATGGTAGAAGTATGTCATCAACCTTCCTATTTTGATTTTAGAGGTGGTTATAGTTATGAGATTGCATGAATCTCAGAAGATATTTTGAAGTTTAGACTTTTAAAGGTTGTTAGGACTGTGATAGACTTTAGGGACTTTTGGAGTTGGACTAAATGTATTTTGCCTATGTGATGGACACAATTCTGGGGCGATGGAGTGGTATGTGATGATTTGAAGAAATTTGGACCCCAGATATGTATGTGTTTAAATGTTTTGCTCACACCTGCTGTCTCCTGAGTTTTTCTGGTGTGAGGTGAAATCTCAGAGTTGTTTTGATTTGCGTTTCCCTAATGTCTAATGATGTTGAACATTTCTTAAGGTGCTGCTCAGCCATTCAAAATTCTTCAGGTGAAAATTCATTGTTTAGCTCTGTACCCCATTTTTTAATAGGGTTATTTGACTCTCTGGAGTCTAACTTCTTGAGTCCCTTGTATATATTGGATATTAACCCTCTGTTAGATGTAGGGTTGGGGAAGCTCTTTTCCCCATTTGTTGGTTGCTGTTTTGTCCTTTTGACAGTGTTCTTTGCTTTACATAAACTTCATAATTTTATGAGGTCCCATTTGTCAATTCTTGATCTTAGAGCATAAGCTATTGGTGTTCTGTTCAGGAAAGTTTACCCTGTGCCCGTGCTCAATGCTCTTCCCCAGGTTCTTTTCTATTAGTTTCAGTGTTGGTGAGGATGTGGAGAAAAAGGAACACTCTTCCCCTGCTGGTGGGATTGCAAGATGGTACAACCACTCTGGAAATCACTCTGGCAGTTCCTCAGAAAACTTGGCATGACACTTCCGGAGGACCCTGTTTTGCCACTCCTGGGCATATGCCCAGAGGATTCCCAGTCATGCAATAAGGACACATGCTCTACTCTGTTCATAGCAGCCTTATTCATAATAGCCAGAAGCTGGGAAGAATCCAGATTTCCCTCAATGGAGGAATGGATACAGAAAATGTGGTATATTTACACAATGGAATACTACTTGGCAATTAAAAACAATGAATTCATGAAATTCTTAGGCAAATGGTTGGAAATGGAAAATATCATCCCAAGTGAGGTAATCCAATCACAAAAGAACACACATGGAATGCAGTCACTGATAAGTGGATATTAGCACAGAATCTCTGATTACCCAAGACACAATTCACATATCAAATGATTCCCTAGAAGAAGGAAGGAGAAGGCCCTGGTCCTGGAAAGGTTTGATGTAGCAATGTAGGGAATTACCAGGACAGAGAAGTGGGAGGGGGTTGATTGGAGAAAGGGTAGAGGGAAGAGGGTTTATGGGACTTATAGGGAGGGGGGAACCAGGAAAGGGGAAATCATTTGTAATGTAAACAAAGAATATAGAAAATTAAAAAACAAAACAAAACAAAACAAAACAACAACAAAAAAATGTTTCGCACATAGCTGCCTGCGGATGAAGGTAAAGAACTCTCAGCTCCATCATGTCTACCTGGATGCTACCATGTTTCCTGCTGTGGCAATAATGGACTAATTCTCTGAAACTGTGAGCCAGCCTCAACTAAATATCCTTCATAAGAGTTGCATTGGTCTTGGTGTTTTCCTAGGACAATAAAATCCAGAAGGATTCTTCCTTAGTCTGCAATGTCTATCTAACTATATCATAGTCTCCCATCAAAAGTTAAGACTCTAAAATCATTTAGGAGACTTAGCAGTCACTCTGAGTGCTACTGGCTGAAGGTTCCTATGGGTGTTTGTGGCAGCTTTCATATGCAGATTGCTAGAGACACATTATATACATCCGCTCCTACCCTCTCTTACTATAGACATGTATAAGACATTTGAACTTGTCTGGCTTAGAATTCTGTGTATCTAGGCAATTCCTACTGACCATAGCTCAGCCCCATACTTGACCTGGGATTGTCAAATAATGTCTGCAGTTTCTAGGCATCATCATCAGTTTAACTAGCCTTGCATTGCCCTGTATACTTATGGAAGCATTTACCCAGCAGCATTAACCAGCTGACATTATTGTTGGTCAGGTGGGCACTGGCTCACAGGCTCACATTTCTGCTTCCCTATAGAGAATTTGAGTAGTTCAGGAACTTCCTTTAGTGCTATCATTGCTTACAAGAACATAAACTATTGGATATTATCCTAATGGCTTTCTTTCATCAAGTCACATCCAGCAGGTTCCCAAACTACCATCTTACCCAGAATTCTATATCTTTATAGGATCGTTTTTCATGTTTTAAGTATTTATAGAAGTACTGTGGCTGCCAGGTGGTGGTGGAGCACGCCTGTAATCCCAGCCTTCGGAGGCAGAGGCAGGCGGATTTCTGAGTTTGAGGACAGCCTGGTCTACAGAGTGAGTTCCAGGACAGCCAGAGAAACCCTGTCTCGAAAAAAAAATTACTGTGGGTGCTCAGTAATTGTATAATGCATAGTATACATTGATTTATATTTTACTTTCAATGAGTTTTCATAAATTACATCCACCTTTTCTTCCATTGTTCTTTTGGAACTTCTCAATGCAAGTATCTCCCTATTGACTTTTGAAAACAATATGCTTAATTTTTATTTCTTTATTAGAATAATCATTAATAAAAATATGAGCAGTTCACTTTATGACACAATTCAGACTTTTATAAATTACTATGAATCTTAAAAAATTCTGTTTAGGTTTATTAATAAAATCTTTTCCATTTATTTATTCTTGTAACAGTAAAACAAATAGTGAACATTGCCATGAAGCAAATTACAAAGTTTATCCTGACATGTTGCAGGTGTTTGTTTTTGTTTTTGTTGTTTTTTTTTTCTTGTTTGTTTTGTTTGTGTTTATTTTTTGCTTTCTTTTGCTTCTTATTTGTTTTTGTTGTTGTTGTTGTTGTTTTGTTTTATTTTTCTCCCATCTGGCACTATAATGCAGCAGAAAGGCAAGTCGCCAAATAGTCAGCAGAGTTAAACTTTTCTCAAAACTTCATAATGGCCATTGCTTAAGGGGTCTTTTTCCCTCACCCATGAAATCCAGGTTGATCCCCTAGTCAACATGCTTCTTTTGCTTTCCCATGAATGCAACCCATTAGCAACTTCTGCTCATTAGATTCCCAATCCTAAGCCAAACTGCAGTCTAATCCCCAGACTTAAAATATCAAGTTGTCTGAAGTCCTTAATATTATACTTTAAGTGAAATGGTGTTTTCAGGACTGAATAAAGGGATAAGGGGGAAGAAAACTTAAGGACAATTTGCAGTTTTTACCAGTAGAACTCTCACTAAATAAAGATTTTCTACTGAGCTCTCATTACAATTCTATTCTTAGTGAAAATCAATAACCTAACTTGATCTTGACCTTATTTATAATTTGCTCCAAGCTGGCTTGTCTTCTATCCCACATGGTATTTCCTATGTATCTCAATGGAAAATCCCACCTTAACACTCTGTTTAATTCTGTTGATTTGTAAAATTGAGGACATATTTTTAGCACCCCACATAGAAAACAACATACTAGAATTACTATCATAATTAAGTGTGCTAATCTATGTTTGCAAGTCTTACAGCATATCATCAAACATTTTTAAATTAGGCTTTCTTCTTCCTTATTAATGCACATATGGTAACATGAAAATTGTGAAGTACCTGCAAATGGAGATTAAAGCTAACATGGGTACTTACTCTAAATTAGAAATTGGAAACCATATGTTTTATTGCCATTTCCTTTATCTTTTTTCATTGCCATTTACTGTGCTATGAATATTTTATGTTTTAACATTCATTTTAACCTCATGTTATTTTGTGTAATTAATTTACCAAAAACTAATTCTTGTTGTTTTCTATTTCCAGAGGAAGAGTTTATTTTGTCTGCTTCTTTAAGAAAGTATGGCTCAGCATATCAGAGAGGGCATGGTGGAGGCAGGTCATGGCTTGAACTATTGTTCACCTTTTGATGGATCTGGAAAAAGAGACTCAGGCGAGAGTGAAAGGCAGACGATAAGCCTCCAGCCCTGTGTCGATGCCCGGAATCTGCTGTTCATTCCAACGTTCAAACATTTCCACATTTTCCAAACATTAACATCAACTGGGGAACAGATGTAGAAAGAAACCAGCCCACGGGGACATTTGACATTCTACCCATAGAATTCAATTGTTTTGAATTTTTAGCTAGTATATTCTACAAAATATCCTTTCTTTCCTAGGCATGCATTTTTTAAGTGAACCATTTATCTTTATATTAAATTCTCTGCTTCCATGGATGCTTTTGTAGTTTTGCTTTTTAATATGTTTCATATAGGAAGAGAGTTGCATAACTTTCAGAATTCCTTTTTTCCCTCTTAGCTACCTTGCCTAAAATAGCTCCCAATGTGTCCATGTCTTCAAGTAGATAGCCTCTCTTTCTTTGATTATTGTTATATACATGTGTTTGTGTGTGCGCGTGCGTGTGTATTATTTATTCATCACTGAGTCCATCTTTTTGTCTTTGTAAGGTATCAAGGTTAACCACTTTTCATTGGACAGCAAACAAAAGACATCTTTGGAGTGGCTAACTGTCCTTTACCCTGTAGTCATTAATTGCTTCTTGATATTTTTCTAGAGATAGGACTCCATAACAGTTTTCTTTTCCTTATTATCATGTGTACTAATATTCTTACTGTTTTGGTCTCGATTGTTCAGCCATTTATAGGATACATTGCTTCAGATAAGACTCTTTCCTGGGCCTGGAGAGATGGCTCAGTGGTTAAGAGCACTGACTGCTCTTCCAGAGGTCCTGAGTTCAAATCTCAGCAATCACAGGGCAGCTCACAACTATCTTTAATGAGGTCTAATGCACTCTTCTTGTGTGTCTGAAGACAGTCAAAATGTACTTATATATAATAAATAAATAAATCTTTAAAAAATACAAAGCAAAACAACTCCTTGCTATCCAAGCTCTTAGCTTACTTCTGAAATTAACCCTGAGTCATCCCTGCAGGAGTTGTGATGTAGATGTGTCCATTGGGAATGAGCTTCCCACCATCTGTGGATGTCTGCATCATGTCCAATTTTGGTTTTCTCTCTTGATCTCCATTTTGCAAATAGAAACTCCTATGATGAGAAATGACAATGACCCTTATCTGTTAGTATATGAATAAGATTTAGAATTTAGTAAGGTATTATGCTGGTCTAGCACAGCAATAGTAGTAGATTATCTTTGTAAAGTCCATGTCCTCACTAGCAGCAGGAAACTGGAGTGGCTTTCAATACAAGCCAATATTTTCCTCTTATCAAGTTAAACTTAAGTCCAACTAGACAGTTGCCAGTTGTCATTGTCATGTGAATGTCACTTATTGCACTTAATGCACAATTGCCATAATTCATAGATGTTTCAGTTGGGTAGGGTTGCCTAATTGCTTCCTTCCTTTTACAACTTGGGAGGTATTTTCCCTAATCATGAAAACTAAGCCAGGAAAGAGGGTTTAAGATCAAGTCCAGTTCAAATCATGTGGGTGCTTTGTTCTAAATGTGCTATGCCTTCAGTAGTTGGGGCCTACCCTCATACCCTGAGAGGCAACTCTGATACCATATAATTTTTTAACAAAATCTCAATTTTACAAATGAGGACTAGGAACCAGATCTAGATGGGAAATCCTGCTTGCTCAGATAGGCAGAGAAAGCACCTAGCTGACCTTCTGTAAAGGTATCCCAGAAACTATGCCTTTCTCTCATGTCATCGCAGAAACCTCCCTCAAACTGAAAGGCCCTCCCTTCTAATTCCTATCCATCCTCCTGATTTCTTCTTACTCTCTTTTTTCCTTAATAATCATAGATTCACTTCCTGTCAATTGGTTGCTTGCTCAACCTCTTGATCTATGGTTGGTCTTATTTAATCCTGTTTATAATATTCAAATAGAAAACTCTCAGAAAAAAGGTGTGTGCTAAGGCTGAGCCATACTCCAATTAAAACCTGTTTGTTTGTTTGTTTGTTTGTTTGTTTCAGTAAATAACACAACCTTGGGATTCACAGTGTGATCAAATGTCTTGCAACCAACAAACATTTATTTTTTTGATTGTTGTTTTGGTCACTTGGACTATTATGATCAATCATTTGAAAGGACATTTTGAATTTTCACAAAGTCTATTATTAATTCACTTGCATTTTGATGTGTTTTAAGATGGGCAACATTTTTAAAATAGTGTTTCAACAATATTGCTTTCTTTAGATTTGTCTAAGTTATTTTGGTGCTTAATAGAATCTAAAAATATATTCATTTGTTTTATATTGTCAAGGTTGGTAGGGAATAAGATTTTAGGATATGTCCTAATTATTTATTTATTTGAAATCTTTATGATTTATTTATGATTGTAAGGTCCTATTGCTGAAGACAATGCTTACACATCTGATCAAACACAGAGAAATCTAGGCAGCGCTTAACTACTTGCTCTACAAATACTGACTGCATTCATAGTACTGGAAGATACTCAGAATGCCACCAGATGAAAATAGCAATCATTCACACAGATACAACTTACAGTAGCAGTAGCTACCTATCTGGTACAGTAGTGGCACAAGTATTATGCTATAAGCATCAGTAACCAATCACTCTCTGATTGGATGTGAGTCTTAGTCTATGTGGTGCAATCAATGCATAATACTACTTAGGCCAAGACCATAAGAATGTATAAGCCACTAGCCTAGGGAAAAACCAAGTACTATTGTTCTGCTAAAGAAATATATGTTCTGCTAAAGAAATAAAATGACTCCATAATGACATTCTGCTATACCATAGAGTAGAACCTCTTTTAACCATTACCACAGAATACTCTTCATGAAGCATATAGTAACTACCACAGAAGCACATGACAATATGGAGAGGGAGAGAGTTTGGAGCATGCAGTTATACCTGGAAAGATTTATCAAACCCTCCCCTCAGGGTTCAAGAAGCTGTGTGGAAGAGATAGTAGACAGATAATGAGAGCCACAGGTGATAGATGACTCCAAGACAACAGTTTCTTCCAGACAAAGGAGAACTAATGCACATATGAACTCACAGAGACTGTAACAGCATGCACAGAAACCTACACAGATTCAAGCTAGATGGGGCCCCAACCCTGAGACGGTTGAGTGGACATAGCCTCTTACCCCAAACCAAAACTACATCTACATTCAATACCTGCTGGCAAAGTCTCCAATAGAGTATCAGTAGGAATATTAATCATGTAATTTTTGTCTTATCTTTTCTTGTATATTTTGGTATTCATTTTGGTATTTTGGGATAAGGGTTATTTTGTGAGTGTTTCTTGATCTTTTGTTTGTTTAAAGACAGAAAAATAGCATGGAGTTTGATTTGTCAGGATGATCTGGGAGTTGTAGGCAGCATAAAGTTAAGTCAGGATATATTGAATAATTATTTTCTTTCAGTTAAGTAAATATATGTGCTTATATTTAATATTAAGTAAATATAAATAATATGATTTAATAAGGCTTTATCATACAATGTTGGGATCATGTGTCCTTCATCATCCATTTTCAATATCATTTTCCTTCTTTAGTGAGCCTTCTTCAACCTCCCAGTTGGGTCCCCTCCCCTTTAATTCGTTTTTCCCCTTATGCCTCCTGTCTAGCAGTATTTCCTTTCCCAAGCTCTGACTCTCACCTATGTTTCCTTATAGATTCTTGGTTTCTGAGGTTACCGCATGTTGTATACTTACAATAAAAGGTTTGGAATAAGAAACCTCACATTGAGAACACACAGCATTTGTCTTTCTGTATGTTGGTTACATAACATCTCATCTCCTTTGTGTCAGTTCATTTAGTAGTAAACTTCTTGATTTCATTTTTTTCAATTGAATAACTTTCCATATTATATATCTATGACTATGTCATAGATATTTCTCTGTTGATAGATATTTTGAATATTTCCAATTTTTGCTATTTTGAATTTGGTATCATTAAATGTTGCAGAGTATGCACACATTTGTGGTGTGGATAATGAGTCATCTGGTCATATGCCAAAGAGTGACAGAGCTGAATCATATAGTTAGATTTAATATCACTTTGCTGAGAACTCTCCATAAGGATTTCCACAGTGATGGTACCAGTTTACAATCCCGCTGACTTATTTAAAACTGTTTTTCATTCCCTATAACCTTGCCAGTATTACTTGTCAGTCACTTTGTTGATTTGAACCATTCTGAACTTAAGTGAGAAAACATTTCAAAGTTGTCTTATATTGTATTTCACTGTTAAAAATGTTGGATGCTTTTTGAAGTATTTCTTAGTTACTTCTATTTTTTTCTATTGAAAACTCCCTTTAAATTCAAAAATCATTATTTTATTTAATAAGACTTTGAATTAAAATATCCCCCATAGTTCATATGTTTGAATGCTTGGTCCCCAGTTAGTGGAGTTGTTTAAGAGGATAAAGAAATATTAAGAATTGTCCACCTTGTTCAAGCAGATGTGGGCTAGTTGGAGGAGGTATTTTACTAGGTATGCATGTAGATAATTAAAAATTCCTTGCCAGAACTGCCCCCTTACCCTGTCTGCTTATTTACTGCAGATTAGAGTGTAAGATCTCAGCTGTTGTTTCTGGACCATGCTAGTCTTCTCCACTTCAGGATGATCATAGACTCAACCTCTCAGAGTATAAGTAAGGCCCCAACTTAAATGCTTTATTTTACAAAATATGCCTTAAACATGACATCTTTTCTTAGCAGTAGAACAACAGCTAAGGCAAATTATATCATGTTTTCTTGACCTGCTATTTTTTAGTTCTTTTTGTATTTTGGCTATTAGTACCATGTCATATAAAGAGCTGGCAAAAAGAAAAGTCTCTCCCATTCTGTGAATTTCATTTTTTCTGAAGTAATTTTTCTTTAGCTCTATTGAAGCTTTGTAATTTTATGATTTCCCCATTGTCAATGGTTATCCACAATTTCTTGCCAATTAGAGTTCAGTTCATAATGTCTTTTCCTACACATGTATCATGTAGATACTGCCTGTGTTTTCTTGTAGAAGTTTTAGTGCTTCATATTTTAATTGAGGTCTAGGATACACTTGGATCTGATGCTTGTGAATGCTGCTAGGCATAGACCTATAATTTCATTCCTCTACGTGTTTATTTCATATAGTTTTCATATCCAGTATTCCCAGCAACAGTTGCTAAGATGCTATGCATTCATGCTAAGGTGGTTCTAGAGCTTGGCTGTTGTGAAATAAACAACAACAAATATGAATTTACAAGTATTTCTGTGGTAAGACTTAGAGGATTTGACTGTATATCTGGTAATACTATTGATATGCCATTTGATGGATCTATTTTTGTGCATTTTTATGTTGAATTCCAGAATGGCCCCAACAATTTTTATTTCCATCAGCAGTGGATAAAAGTGTGTCTTGTTACACATCTTGACCAGCTTTACCAGTTTTCATTTGATTTTTGTCAGTGCTGGTCTTCGCATGCCTGGACTACATAGTGAGACTTTGCCTCAGAATTAAACATAACAAAGTTGCCTAAAGGTGTGGTCTTCTGGTACTCTCCTTATATAGCATATGTGAAGCAGCACATTTGATTTCTAGTATTACACAATATAAATATATATACAAACACATAAATAATTAATTGAATATAGAAAAGGACTAAGAGAAAGTATCAGAAAACCTCCAAAGTAAGTAGAATAACATTTACTGGGTAGACATGTTATTATTTAAAAGAAAAGAGACTCCTTAAAAATCTTTCAATAATTATTAAATCAGAAAAGTGTCAACTTTGAAGAAAATGAGGTCTTGTCTCTATACAGAGCAGTGAACGCTGA
Source organism: Apodemus agrarius (assembly GCA_964023405.1). Taxonomy (NCBI): domain Eukaryota; kingdom Metazoa; phylum Chordata; class Mammalia; order Rodentia; family Muridae; genus Apodemus; species Apodemus agrarius. The sequence continues at coordinate 100,679,696 of OZ030014.1, read as the reverse complement.
GTTCTGAGATTTTGCCAAAAGACATAAAAAGTATTATAATAATTTTTAGTTTTCTATCTGGAAGCAATTAATTAGTCAGTGAATTTCTTGCTATTCTTACTCAGACACTGACACTGTCTTGTGCTATGAAATTCACTCAAGATTGTATTGTCACATAGATCATTGTAGATTAGAAATAAACATCATACTCTAGAAGAGAAAAATATTTTGTTATTTAATACAAATAATACATTATTTCATGAAGAAAATCCGTATAAAATGGGATAAGCACACTGAATAGATTTTGGAATTTCTCAGCTAAATATTCTCTTGTGATGCATACATGCAGTATAAGTAGAACTCTACTTGGTCCATGTCACAGACATTGCTATGGGCCTTGGTGGGAAGGTGATTAAATGGAATCTAAACATAAGTCTTGTGAGAAGTGATCCCTTTTCTCTCTGATCTAGAAGTGTCTTGTCTACATCCCGCATCCATGATGGAGTGGTAATCAAAGTAATAAGATTACACATTGGCATGTTAGCACATCACTCATTGTTTTTTATATTTTCATTAAAAGGAATCTATTATTTATAAAAGGCAGAAAGTAGGAACGCAAAGACAATATTGATCATGCCTTGTGCATGAAGAGTAGGACAAGTATAGATAACAAAGGAAAGCTCAAGAAAATACCCCTTAATATGGACTGTATGCCAGTTGAGACTCTCTTGCAGAAATAAAAAATTCTTCTCAAATGGAGATAGCTCCTTGGTTGCTGATGGGGGCTCGTTTATATTCCCTCATCTCAGCACTGGGGGTTCATTTGCTTTGGGCCTGTGTAGGCCTTAACACATGCCTCCACAGGCTCTGTGAGTTCATATGTACATCAGTCTTATTGTGTCTGCAGGACATTATTTCCTTCTTATCATCTAACCCCTCTGGCTCTTATAATTTTTCTGCCTCCCCATCAATATAATTCCCTGAAACCTGAGGGGAAAATTTTGGTGAGAGTATCTTTTTTTGGACTGAGTTAAAAGAGTATGTTGTGGAAGATGCAGCATTTGTAAAAATGACCCCAAATTAATAGGATTACTCATGTCCATGTGTTTACACAGTATGTACAACCTTCACTACACAGGTCTGTTCGACAGTATTATATACATATTTACTATAAAGATCTATAGAAACTTGGCTTTATTGAAAAGTGTTCCATGCTACAAATGCTGTCAAATTATCTCTTCAATTAAACTAGCAAGTTTATCATCGTGATCAATAACATAAATTTTAGACATTTCATAATTAAGCTTAATAAAAAATAAGAATATGAGTGGTAATATAACATGTTTTTATACAATAAAAAATTCCTTGTATCATATGATATACTGAAGCAGATGTTTTCAAAGCACAAAAGGCACAGAGAAAACTAAATGCCAGTTATAAAATGTTTTCATAAATGAATCTACAATCACAATACTTTTGCTATAAAAATAATATGAGCCTTGATGTTTTCATTGGTAGAGTTTATAACTTGCTATTGTTAAAATGTAATATCAAATATACATAAAATTATATAGAGATGACAAAAACTGTAAATGCAATCACAAGTGTAAGACAAATATAACCTTCAAAATGCAGTCTATTACAGTAAGAATATAGTTAACTGACTAATGAATATGAAATGTTTCCACATATTAGCTTAAATTAATACAGAAATTAATGTATTTGTAAAAGTATAATTTATGAGAACTTAATTATGTCCCTGAAATATATTTAGTGACTGAAAATTACTCAATGTATCTGACTACATTAGTAAAGTAAAGGGGACAAATATAATCAGTTCAGTGGAGAGAGACAACGTATGTTATTTAATTTCACATATATTCATAATTCATTATCAATATTAATGATGATGATGATGATTGAGCTACTTAGACATCATTGAAAGAAATATCAAACTAAAGACTAATTTTGAAATATTTTTGACAAGAATAAGAACAAGGGAAAGATATTTCTAGAATCATTCTGCTCAATATTGCATTGGGTATTTAGTCAAAATGATAACAAGATTAAAAGAGATGGATGGAACCATCCAGGGAAAGGAGGAAATTAAATGCTCATTATTCATGGAGTAAAACCGTGATCAAAGCAATTAGTGACAAAAATCTATTGATCACAAGGGAGAGAACACATAAAGCAACACAAAAACCACACACTTGAAAACTTGGGAGACAGCTTTTTTGTGTTGAACACAAAAAAGTTAAACTTATAATTAACATTGAACAGCATAACATTGTAACAAACATGGGAGGTAGCTTGGTGGTTCAGCACATATTTAGTAGATACAAAGCCATTGGTTTGATCTAAAGAACTAAGAAAGATTTTAATGATATAAATGGTCCTAATGAAGTTATCAGCTTATTTGTGGGGAGTCTAGCCAGAATGGAAACATATACAATGCAACTCTTACACATAAGCCCAGTGAAAGTCACTCTGAGAAAGCACTTGAAACACAAATACAAAATATTAAAAAGTAACATTTTCTTTCTTGTTTACTCCACAAGGTCTCTTATTAACATCAATATAAAACACATTCTAACTTTTATGAATTTCACAATATTTAAACCATCACTTTAACATATCAGTCTATATTAAACATCCAATGTCTCTTTCAAAATTTATAAGTGTCTTTACTGTAGAGTCAAAAAAAAATCAAACAGCAAGTTATATGCTTTATCACTAAGAGAAGAAGTGCTTGAAGGAGAAGGGCTTCACATTCAAACAGGTACGTTCAAAGCAAAGTACAACCAAAGAACAATATAGGAAGTTCAGTATTTACTGTTGGAAATCCATAGTCATCTTTGGTCCAAAATGCGAGATAGTGATACATCATGGTATCTGCCATCCACAGCACATGCCCCTTGCCTCTTTGTTTGAGCTGGTTCCACTCCAACAATGCTAGGCTCTCCTTGGTGATGGTCCCTAAGTACATCCCATCTCCTATTACTAGGCTGTACCTTACCTGGTCTCTGAACAAAGTGACAGAGTTACAAGTGTTTTCTGGATAAATATTAATCTTAGATGTAAGTCATTAAGAAATGCCAATAAAACCAGCTCTAACTGTACAAAAGAAGCCATTATTCAACTATCCTACCTTAAATGAGTAGCCAGAATCTGACTATACCACTTTGAATAACAGTTAAAATAAAATAAAATAAAATAAAATAATTCAGTCATTAAAATAAAATAGTTCAGTTTTTCAAAACTCAAATGGGAGTAAAACATTGAAATAAAAGTAGGAGTGTTTGAGCAAATCGATTCACAGAGAGGAAAACAAGATATTTTGTAACTGATCCAAACAGTGTCTTCAAATGTTAGGAAATTTAGAAAGTAAATTTAAAAAAAAACATAAATTTGAAATTAGCAGAAATTTTCCCAGAAGCCCACAGGAAAAAAAAAAGAAATAAAATATGTCAGAAATAGTCAAAATTCTTTCTAGAAAATGCAAATTGGTTCATAATAAGACTTTAGATTTTCATATGTAATTTGAATACTGCAATCATGTAAAGATAGATTAAAACTACACAGTTTGAAGAAAACACACTCTGAGACAAACTCTCAGAGAAGAAGTTGGGGGTAAGGAATTGCTCTGAGTTTTGGGTTAGCCTGCCTTACAAAGAAAGAGACTGTCAGCAAACAACTTGAGGAGAAACAAGAACCAACAAAGAAGAAGGAAAAGGGGGTAATTACCTCAAGTGAGGGATGCTTGTTGAGGGCAACAAAGATGAATGACTCTAAGGCAAATGTGGAGCTGTGGGATTTTGAACTTTTCACACTGGGCTTCAGCCTTGATTTGTCACAGCATTTCCCCACTAAGCATCCCTACCTTCCTTTTAAAATGGCAATGGAGGTTTTCCCATCCAGCTGGCGGCGGAACCAGCCTCAGACAGCTTCCCAGGTGCTCAGACCCAGCCTGCGGAACAAGGTACCTGAAATATCCGAGTTTAAGACCTTTGGGGACTCAGGCCTGGAGCGGGAGCTGCACACAGAGTAGTGGTTTGGGGGACACCAGCCAAGCCTGGACTCTGTGCCCAGAGGGCAGAACCCGCACTCCCTGCAGCCTCCACCATCTTCCCAGCTGTTTCCATCCAGCAGGCAGTGGCACCAGCCTCTGCCATCTTCCCAGCACCTTTGAACCAGCAGGCAGAACCAGGTAACCAAGATATCCCGAGTCTAAGACCTCTGGGGACTCAGGACACCAGACAGCAAACCCTGAGCAGGAGGAGTACAGAGCAGCTGCCCAGCAGATGGAACCAAGTACCTGGGATATCCTGAGTTTAAGACCTCAGGGGACTCAGGCCACCTGTGATCAATCTGTGAGCAGGAGCCCTGCAGGGCAGTGGTTCAGGTGTCCCAGTCATGGGGAAATAGCCTTACAAGCCCACAGGAGGTTCAAGCACCAGCTAGTAACTACAGGACCAACTAACGCCAGAGATAACCAGATGGCAAAAGGCAAACATAAGATTGTTACTAACAGAAATCAAGGCAGTATGGCAGCATCCGAACCCAGTTCCCCTACAGCAATAAATCTTGGATACCCCAATACACCAGAAAAACAAGACTCAGATCTAAAATCACTGGTCAGGATGCTGATAGAGGAACACTTAGATAAATCTCTTAAAGTAATAGAGGAGAAATTAGATCAAAAGCTAGAAGCCCATACAAGGCAAACACAAAAATCACTTAAAGAAATCCAGGAGAAAATAGAGCAAAAAATGAATCCCAATAAGGGGGAAAAACAAAAAAACACTTAAAGAAATACAAGAGAACATGGGTCAATAAGTAGAAGTCATAAAGGAGGAAACACAAAAATCTCTTAAAGAATTACAGGACAACACAAACAAGCAATTGAAAGATCTAAGCAAAACCATAGAGAATCTAAAACAGAAGTAGAAACAACTAAGGAATCGCAAAGGGAGACAACGTTGGAGATAGAAAACCTTGGGAAGAAATCAGGAGTCATAGATGCAAATATCAACAATAGAATACAAGAGATAGAAGACAGAATCTCAGATGCTGAAGATACCATAGGAACCATGGATTCAACAATTAAAGAAAATGCAAAATGAAAAAAGCTGGTAACCCAAAACATTCAGGAAATCCAGGACACAATGAGAAGACCAAACCTAAGGATTATAGGGATAGATGAGAATGAAAATCTACAACTTAAAGGGCCAGCAAATATCTTCTACAAAATTATGGAAGAAAACTTCCCCAACCTAAGAGAGATGCCCATGAATATACAAGAAGCCTATAGAACCCCAAATAGACTGGACCAGAACAGAAATACTTCCCGTCACATAATAATCAAAACCCCAAATGTACTAAACAAAGAAAGAATATTAAAGGCAGTAAGAGAAAAAGGACAAGTAACATATGAAGGGAGACCTATCAGAATTATACCAGGCTTCTCACCTGAGACCATGAAAGCTAGAAGATCCTGGGCAGACCTCATGCAGACTCTAAAAGAACACAAACTTCAGCCAAAACTACTATACCCAGCAAAACTCTCAATCGCCATAGATGGGGAAACCAAGGTTATTCCATGACAAAACCAAATTTGCACGATATCTATCTACAAACCCAGCCCTACAAAGGATAATAGGGGAAAAATACCAACACAAGGGGTGAAACTACACCCCAGAAGAAACAAGATAGAAACCCCCTCTCATCCAACCCAAAAGAAGAGAACCACTCAAATACAAAAAAAAAAAAAAAAAAAAAAAAAAAAAAAAACAACCTCCCAAAATGTCAGGAAGTAATAATTACTATTCCTTAACAGATATATATATATATATATATATATATATATATATATATATATAGAACATTTCATCCTAAAGCAAAATAATATACCTTTTTCTCAGCACCGCATGGTACCTTCTCCAAAATTGATCATATAATTGGTCACAAGACATATGTCAACAAATACAAGATTAAGCTAATCCCATGCCTCCTATCAGATCACCATGGAGTAAGAGTGGTCTTTAATAGCAGCAAAAACAACAGAAAGCCTACATACACATGGAAACTGAACAATACTCTACTCAATGACACCTTGGTCAAGGAAGAAATAAAGAAAGAAATCAAAGACTTTTTAGACTTCAATGAAAATGAAGGTACAACCTACCAAAATCTTTGGGACACAATGAAAGCAGTGCTAAGAGGAAAACTCATTGCCCTGTGTTCCTCCAAAAAGAAACTGGAGAGAGCATACACTAGCAACTTAACAGCACTCCTGAATGCCCTGGAACAAAAAGAAGCTAATTCACCCAGGAGGAGTAGAAGACAGGAAATCATCAAACTAAGGGCTGAAGTCAATCAAGTAGAAACAAAGAGAACCATACAAAGAATCAACAAAACCAAGAGCTGGTTCTTTGAGAAAATCAACAAGATAGATAAACCCATAGCTAGACTAACCAAGGGGCACAGAGACACTATCCAAATTAACAAAATTAGAAATGAAAAGGGAGGTATAACAACAGAAACTGAGGAAATTAAAAAAATCATCAGATCCTACTACAAAAGTCTATACTCAACACAACTGGAGAATCTGGAGGAAATGGACAATTTCCTAGACAGATACCAAATACCAAAACTAAACCAGGATTAATTAGATCAGCTAAACAGTCCCATAACCCCCAAAGAAATAGAAGGGGTAATAGAAAGTCTTCCAACCAAAAAAAGTATGAGACCAGATGTTTTTAGTGCAGAATTCTATCAGACCTTCAAAGAAGAACTAACACCAATACTCTTCAAACTATTCCACAAAATAGAAACAGAAGGAACACTGCCCAACCCATTCTAAGAAGCCACAATAACACTGATACCAAAAGCACACAAAGATCCTACAAAGAAAGAGAACCACAGGCCAATTTCCCTTATGAATATTGATGTAAAAATGCTAAATAAAATTCTTGCCAACTGAATCCAAGAGCACATCAAAAAGATCATTCAGCATGATCAAGTAGGCTTCATCCCAGGGATGCAGGGATGGTTCAATATACAAAAATCCATCAATGTAATCCCCTACATATACAAACTAAAAGAAAAAAACCACATGAACATCTCATTAGATGCTGAAAAAGCATTTTACAAAATTCATCATCCTTTCATGCCAATAGTCCTGGAAAGAACAGGAGTTCAAGGCCCATACCTAAATATAATAAAAGCAATATACAGCAGACCAGTAGACAACATCAAAATAAATGGAGAGAAAAGTGAAGGAATCCCACTAAAATCAGGGACTAGACAAGGCTGCCCTCTCTCTCCATATTTCTTCAATATAGTACTTGAAGTTCTAGCGAGAGCAATTAGACAACATAAGGAAGTCAAAGGGATACAAATCGCAAGGAAGAAGTGAAACTATCACTTTTTGCAGATGATATGATAGTATATGTAAGTGACCCAAAAAACTCCACCAGAGAACTCCTACAGCTGATAAAGAAGTTCAGTAAAGTGGCTGGTTATAAAATCAACTCAAGCAAATCAGTAGCCTTCTTGTACTCAAAGGACAAGCAGGCTGAGAAAGAAATTAGGGAAATAACACCCTTCACAATAGCCACAAACAATATAAAGTATCTTGGCATGACTTTAACCAAACAAGTGAAAGAACTGTAGAAAGAAATAGAAGAAGACCTCAGGAGATGGAAAAATATTCCATGCTCTTGGATTGGCAGGATCAATATAGTAAAAGTGGCCATCTTGCCAAAAGCAATCTATAGATTCAATGCAATCCCCATCAAAATCCCAAATAAATTCTTCATAGATCTAGAAAGAGCAATTCTCAAATTCATCTGGAGTAACAAAAAACCCAGGATAGCTAAATCTACTCTCTACAATAAAAGGACTTCTGGGGGAATCAATATCCCTGACCTCAAATAGTACTACAGAGCAATTGTGCTAAAAATTGCATGGTATTGGTACAGTGACAGGCAAGTAGATCAATGGAATAGAATTGAAGACCCAGAAATGGACCCAAAGACTTATGGTCACTTGATCTTTGATAAAGGAACTACAACCATCCAGAGGAAAAAAAGATAGCCTTTTCAACAAATGGTGCTAGTTCAACTGGCGGTCAACATGCAGAAGAATGTGAATTGACCCACTCTTATATCCTTGTACTAAGATCAACTCTAAGTGGATCAAGGACCTCCACATAAAACCAGACACACTGAAACTAATAGAAAAGAAACTGGGGAAGACCCTGGAGGACATGGGCACAGGGGAAATGTTCCTAAACAGAACAACAATAGCTTATGCTCTAAGATCAAGAATTGACAAATGGGACCTCATAAAATTACAAAGTTTTTGTAAGGCAAAGGACACTGTCAGAAGGACAAAACAGCAACCAACAAATTGGGAAAAGATCTTCACCAACCCTACATCTGACAGAGGGCTAATATCCAATATATACAAAGAGCTCAAGAAGTTAGACTGCAAAGAACCAAATAACCCTATCAAAAAATGGGGTACAGAGCTAAGCATAGAATTTTCACCAGAAGAAATTCGGATGGCCGAGAAGCACCTTAAAAGATGTTCAGCATCTTTAGTCATCAGGAAAATGCAAATCAAAACAACCCTGAGATTCTACTTCACACCAGTCAGAATGGCTAAGATTAAAAACTCAAGGGACGAGACCTAGCCAACCTGTCAGGTGCTGAGACCCTGCCGGCGAGTTTAAGACCTCCGGGGACTCAGGTCTAGGGCAGGAACTGCGCACAGCCTAGCGGTTTGGAGTTCAGCGGCCGTGCCTGAGCTCTGCGCTCGCAGGCCAGACCCCCGAACCCCCTGCAGGCAGCGCCATCTTGTCTGCAGCATCCCATCCAGCAGGTAGCAGGTCAGCCATACGTAGCCAGCCTGCCAGGTGCTGAGACCCTGCCGGCGGAACAAGGTACCAGAGACAGCCCGAGTTTAAGACCTCCGGGGACTCAGGTCGGGGGTAGGAACTGCGCACAGCCTAGCGGTTTGGAATACAGCGGCCGTGCCTGCGCTCTGTGCTCGCGGGCCAGACCCCAAACCCCCTGCAGGCAGCGCCATCTTGTCTGCAGCATCCCATCCAGCCAGTAGCAGGTCAGCCAGACCTAGCCAGCTTGCCAGGTGCTCAGACCCTGCCCACAGAACCAGGATAAGCAACAATTCTTGTTTATTAAGAAGAGTGAGGACCAGCTATAGCGGCAGGCCTCCATATTGCAACCAGGACACAGCTGGAAAGGTGCAGATAGAGACTCCGCCTGGGGCTAGAGCAGGGAGAGCTGCTAAGCTCTCGCCCACAGGCGGGCCCAGGCGCCTAGGATCTGCAGCACGTCCCTGCGAGCTTAGGCCGTGCACCGAGGCAACCACCCAGCTCCCCAGGAGCCCGGACCAGCAATAGCGGCAGGCCTCCATACTGCAACCAGAACACAGCTGGAAAGGAACAGGTAGACAGATTCCATCAGGGGCTACCACGTGGGGGGATCTGCTAGGCTCTCCCTACTAGGCAGGCCCAGCAGCACCTGCCGAGGCTCGGCTGCACTCCCCCACACTTCCCGGAGACCTCAGGCGGTGCACAAAGTCAGTGGGTGGCAGCCAGCTCGTGATCCCGTTGAGCAGCAATCACGCATAACCACCAGTAGAGAAACAACAGGTAAGCCCAGCCTCATAGGAGATTCAAACACCAGCCAGTGACAACAAGGTCAACTAACACCAGAAATAACCAGATGGCAAAAGGTAAACGAAGGAATGTCACTAACAGAAATCAAGACAACATGACAGCATCTGAACCCAGTTCGCCAACAACAGGAAGCCCAGGATACCCCAAAACACCAGAAAAACAAGACTTGGATATAAAATCACTGGTCAGGATGCTGGTAGCTGAACACATAGAAAAATCTCGTAAAGAAATAGAAGAGAAAATGGATCAAAAGTTAGAAGCCTTTACAAGGCAAATACAAAAATCACTTCAAGAAATGCAGGAGAAGATGGATCAAAAAGAAGAAGACAATAAGGAGGAAAGACAAAAATCACTTAAAGAAATACAGAAGAACGTGGGCCAACAAGTAGAAGCTATGAAAGAGGAAACACAAAAATCTATCAAAGAAATACATGAAAACACAATCAAGCAAGCGAAAGATCTGAGCACATCCATCCAGGCACTAAAAACAGAAGTAGAAACAACTAAGAAATCGCAGAGGGAGACAACATTGGAGATAGAAATCCTTGGGAAGAAATCAGGAGCCATAGATGCAAATATCAACAATAGAATACAAGAGATAGAAGACAGAATATCAGAAGCCGAAGATACCATAGGAACCATTGATTCAACAGTCAAAGAAAATACTAAATGCAAAAAGGCTGTAACCCAAAACATCCAGGAAATCCAGGACACAATGAGAAGACCAAACCTAAGGATTATAGGTATAGACGAGAATGAAGATGTACAAGTTAAAGGGCCAGCAAATATCTTCTACAAAATTATGGAAGAAAACTTCCCCAACCTAAAGAGAGAGATGCCCATGAATATACAAGAAGCATACAGAACCCCAAACAGACTGGATCAGAACAGAAATACATCCCGTCACATAATAATCAAAACTCCAAATGTAATAAACAAAGAAAGAATACTAAAGGCAGCAAGAGAAAAAGGCCAAGTAACTTATAAAGGAAGACCTATCAGAATAACACCAGACTTCTCACCTGAGACCATGAAAGCTAGAAGATCCTGGGCAGATATCATGCAAACTCTAAGAGAACACAAACTTCAGCCAAAACTACTTTACCCAGCAAAGCTCTCAATCACCATAGATGGAGACATCAAGGTATTCCATGACAAAACCAAATTTGCACGATATCTTTCCACAAATCCAGCCCTACAAAGGATAATAGGGGGAAAACACCAAGACAAGGACGGAAACTACACCCGGGAAGAAGCAAGATAGAAACCTCCTCTCATCAAACCCAAAAGAAGGTAACCTCTCGAATATAAAAAATAAATAAAATAAATAAATACAATTTCAAAAATGTCTGGAGGAAATAATTACTATTCCTTAATATCTCTTAACATCAATGGACTCAATTCCCCAATAAAAAGACATAGATTAACAGACTGGATACGGAAACAGGACCCTACATTTTGCTGCATACAGGAAACACATCTCAGTGTCAAAGACAAACACTGCCTTAGAGTAAAAGGCTGGAAGACAATTTTACAAGCAAACGGTCTCAGGAAACAAGCTGGAGTAGCCATTCTAATATCAGATAAAATTGACTTCCAACCTAAAATCATCAAAAGAGACTCAGAAGGTCACTTCTTGCTGGCCAAAGGGAAAATCCACCAAGAAGAGCTCTCAATACTGAACATCTATGCTCCAAATGCAAGGGCAGCCTCATTCGTAAAAGAAACCTTACTAAAGCTTAAAGCACACATTACACCTAACACAATAATTGTGGGTGACTTCAACACTCCACTCTCCTCAATGGACCGATCAGGAAAGCAGAAACTAAACAGGGACACAGCGAAACTAATTGAAACTCTGGACCAATTGGATTTAACAGATATATATAGGACATTTCATCCTAAAGCTAAAGAATATACCTTTTTCTCAGCTCCACATGGGACCTTCTCCAAAATAGACCATATAATTGGTCACAAGACAGATGTCAACAAATACAAGAAGATCGAGCTAATCCCATGCCTTCTATCAGATCACCATGGAGTAAGAGTGGTCTTCAATAACAACAAAAACAACAGAAAGCCCACATACACATGGAAACTGAACAATACTCTACTCAATGACACCTTGGTCAAGGAAGAAATAAAAAAAGAAATCAAAGACTTTTTAGAATTCAATGAAAATGAAGGTACAACCTACCCAAATCTATGGGACACAATGAAAGCAGTGCTAAGAGGAAAACTCATAGCTCTAAGTGCATCCAAAAAGAAACTGGAGAGAGCATATACTAGCAGCTTAATGGCACACCTTAAAGCCTTGGAAGAAAAACAAGTTAATTCACCCAGGAGGAGTAGAAGACAAGAAATCATCAAACTCAGGGCTGAAATCAATCAAATAGAAACAAAGAGAACCATACAAAGAATCAACAAGACCAGGAGCTGGTTCTTTGAGAAAATCAACAAGATAGATAAACCCTTAGCCAGACTAACCAAAGGACACAGAGACAGTATACAAATTAACAAAATTAGAAATGAAAAGGGAGACATAACAACAGAAACTGAGGAAATTCAAAACATCATCAGATCCTACTACAAAGGTCTATACTCAAAACAACTGGAGAACCTGGAGGAAATGGACAATTTCCTAGACAGATATCAAATACCAAAATTAAATCAGCATCAAGTAGATCAGCTAAATAGTCCCATAACCCCTAAAGAAATAGAAGGGGTTATAGAAAGCCTCCCAACCAAAAAAAGTACGGGACCAGATGGTTTTAGTGCAGAATTCTACCAGACCTTCAAAGAAGACTTAACACCAATACTCTCCAAACTATTCCACAAAATAGAGACAGAAGGGACACTGCCCAACTCATTCTTCGAAGCCACAATTACGCTAATACCTAAACCACAAAAAGATCCAACAAAGAAAGAGAACTACAGGCCAATTTCTCTTATGAATATAGATGCAAAAATACTAAATAAAATTCTTGCTAACCGAATCCAAGAGCACATCAAAACGATCAACCACCATGATCAAGTAGGCTTCATCCCAGGGATGCAGGGATGGTTCAATATACGGAAATCCATCAATGTAATCCACTACATAAACAAACTGAAAGAAAAAAACCACATGGTCATCTCATTAGATGCTGAAAAAGCATTCGACAAAATTCAGCATCCTTTCATGCTAAAAGTCTTGGAAAGAGCAGGAATTCAAGGCCCATACCTAAACATAGTAAAAGCAATCTACAGCAAACCAGTAGCCAACATCAAAATAAATGGAGAGAAACTTGAAGCATTCCCACTAAAATCAGGGACTAGACAAGGCTGCCCTCTCTCTCCATATCTTTTCAATATAGTACTTGAAGTTCTAGCAAGAGCAATTAGACAACATAAGGAAGTCAAAGGGATACAAATTGGAAAGGAAGAAGTGAAACTATCATTATTTGCAGACGATATGATAGTTTACCTAAGCGACCCAAAAAACTCCACCAGAGAACTTCTACAGCTGATAAACAACTTCAGCAAAGTGGCAGGTTATAAAATTAACTCAAGCAAGTCAGTGGCCTTCTTGTACTCAAAGGACAAGCAGGCAGAGAAAGAAATTAGGGAAATAACACCCTTCACAATAGCCACAAACAACATAAAGTATCTTGGCGTAACTCTAACCAAACAAGTGAAAGATCTGTACAACAGGAACTTCAAGTCTTTGAAGAATGAAATCGAAGAAGACCTCAGAAGATGGAAAAATATTTCTTGCTCCTGGATTGGCAGGATCAATATAGTAAAAATGGCCATCTTGCCAAAAGCAATCTACAGATTCAATGCAATCCCCATCAAAATCCCAAATCAATTCTTCATAGATCTAGAAAGAGCAATTCTCAAATTCATCTGGAGCAACAAAAAACCCAGGATAGCTAAAACTATTCTCAACAATAAAAGGACTTCTGGGGGAATCAATATCCCTGACCTCAAGCAGTACTACAGAGCAATTGTGTTAAAAACTGCATGGTATTGGTATAGCAACAGGCAAGCAGATCAATGGAACAGGATTGAAGACCCAGAGGTTAACCCACAGACTTATGGTCACTTGATCTTTGATAAAGGAGCCACAACCATCCGGTGGAATAAAGATAGCCTTTTTAACAAATGGTGCTGGTTCAACTGGAAGTCAACATGCAGAAGAATGCGAATTGATCCAATCTTATCTCTTTGCACTAAGATCAAATCCAAGTGGATCAAGGACCTCCACATAAAACCAGACACACTGAAACTATTAGAAAAGAAACTTGGGAAGACCCTGGAGGACTTGGGCACAGGGGAAAAGTTCCTGAACAGAACACCAATAGCTTATGCTCTAAGATCAAGAATCAACAAATGGGACCTCATAAAATTACAAAGTTTCTGCAAAGCAAAGGACACTGTCAGAAGGACAAAACGGCAACCAACAAAGTGGGAAAAGATCTTCACCAACTCCACATCCGACAGAGGGCTAATATCCAATATATACAAAGAACTCAAGAAGTTAGACCGCAAAGAACCAAATAACCCTATCAAAAAATGGGGCACAGAGCTAAACAAAGAATTTTCACCAGAAGAAATTCGGATGGCCGAGAAACACCTTAAAAGATGTTCAACATCATTAGTCATCAGGGAAATGCAAATCAAAACAACCCTGAGATTCCACCTCACACCAGTCATAATGGCTAAGATTAAAAACTCAAGAGACAACAAGTGCTGGCGAGGATGTGGAGAAAGAGGAACACTCCTCCACTGTTGGTGGGATTGCAAAATGGTAAAACCGCTCTGGAAATCAGTTTGGCGGTTCCTCAGAAAATTAGGCATGTTACTTCCAGAGGACCCTGGCATACCACTCCTGGGCATATACCCAGAGGATTCCCCTGCATGCAATAAGGACACATGCTCCACTATGTTTATAGCAGCCTTGTTTATAATAGCCAGAAATTGGAAGCAGCCCAAATATCCCTCAAAGGAGGAATGGATACAGAAAATGTGGTATATTTATACAATGGAATACTACACAGCAATTAAAAATAATGAATTCATGCAATTTGTAGGTAAATGGTTAGACCTGGAAAATATCATCCTGAGTGAATTAACCCAATCACAAAAGAATGCACCTGAAATGCAATCACTGATAAGTGGATATTAATGAGCCCAGAAGCCCTAAATACTCAAGACACAAATAGCAAGTCAAATGATTCCCAAGAAGAAGAAAGGAGAGGACCCTGGGCCTGTAAAGATTGCTTCCAGTTTAGTAAAGAAACCGAGGGGGGAGGGGGAATTATTGGGGAACAGATGGGGGGGAGAGGAACTATGGGAACTATGGTGGGTGGGAACTGGGAAAGGGGAAAGCCTTTGGAATGTAAACATAGAATATAGAAAATAAAATTAAAAAAAAAAACTCAAGGGACAACAGGTGCTAGCGAGGATGTGGAGAAAAAGGAACACTCCTACACTGTTGATGGGATTGCAAGATGGTACAACTGCTCTGGAAATCAGTCTGGCGGTTCTTCAGAAAAATGGGCATGACACTTCCAGAGGACCCTGTCATACCACTCCTGGGTATATACCCAACGGAATCCCCTGCATACAATAGAGACACATGCTCTACTATGTTCATAGCAGCCTTATTTATAATAGCCAGAAGTTGGAAGGAGCCCAGATGTCCCTCAAAGGAGGAATGGATACAGAAAATGTGGTATATTTATACAATGGAATACTACTCAGCAATTAAAAACAATGAATTCATGCAATTTGTAGGCAAATGGTTGGATCTGGAAAACATCATCCTAAGTGACTTAACCCAATCACAAAAGAATACACATGAAATGCAATGACTGATAAGTGGATATTAATGAGCTCAAAAGCTCTGAATACTCAAGACACAATTAGCAAATCAAAAGATTCCCTAGAAGAAGGAAGGAAAGTACCCTGGTCCTGAAAAGACTGGATACAGATTTGTAGGAGAGCATCAGAACAGAGAATTGGGGGGGGGTGATTGGGGAATAGTCAGGGGGGAGAGGAGTTATGGGACATATGGTGGGGGAGAACTGGGAAAGGGGAAAGCCTTTGGAATGTAAACAAAGAATATAGAAAATAAAGAAAAAATGGCAATGGATAATTTTGTGCTACTGTATGTGGAAATAAGTGAATTGCTTTTTGATCTTACAGAGCTTTGTAGTTAAGAGATTACCCAGAGTCACCAAAAAAAAAAATGCCTCTAGAATTTTTTTAAACAATGTTGAGATTGTGAAACAGTTTGTGGACTTTACTAACTACTTTTCTATCACTGTGATAAAACACTATGAGTAAAAGAAACTTATGGAAGAAAAATTATACCAGGGCTTAGACTTCCAGAGGGAAATCGATAATGGGGGATGGGGGCAGGGAACTGAGAGATCACATCCTATAACCAAGAGATAGCAAATTAGAGGTAAATAAAGACTGAACGTTCCAAGATTATCACTAGTACCAACTCTGAGACTTCTTCCAGCAAGACTTCAACTCTCTACAATCTCCACAAACAGCACCACCCGAAGACAAGGAGTCATCTGTTTATTGCTCTGAGAGCATGTCTGAAAGAATTTTTCCCTAGTTATATAATAATAGATATTTAGCTGAATGTCAAACTTGGGAAATTAATCAAATTCAAACATGAAGTCTAATTTCTACTGAATTTATTCTAATTTTGTATTGCCATAAAGATATGATATTTTCTGTGCTTTAGGTTGAAAATGTTCTAATTCAGTCTTTAAAATCTTGTGTTTTACAAAAAAATAATTCACTTTATTTTGTGTGTGCCTGTGTGTGTGTGTGTGTGTGTGTGTGTGCTCACTGCACGTGCACGTGCGAGCTTGCAGTGTGTGTCTGTGCTTGTGCATGTGCATGTGTGTGTGTCTGTGCTTGTGCGTGTGCATGTGTTTGTGTGCATGTGTGTGTGTGTGTGTGTGTGTGTGTGTGTGTGTGTCTGTGTGTGTGTCTCTGAGTGTGTGTCTAGGTACTCTTGTGACCAGAGAGGGGGTGTTGAATGCACTGCATTTGGGCTGATAGGCAGCTGTGAACTGCAGGACCAGATTCTGGAAACTGACTGGGGTCTTTTTTCCATAACAAGAGGTGTACTTCATTCCATCTCTCCATTCTTCAACCCCTTTCATTTCTTTGTTTGTTTTTTTTCTGAAATAAGGTCTCATATAAACAAGCTAGCCTAAATTATGCCATAATAACTTTCAAAGAAAATCAATTGGGTACAAAATCTCATATGGAAGCATTTGAAATCTGTTGAGTTAATGTCAGTCAGTCAGTATTGACATTCACTCTAAATACAAATATAGAAATCTACCTACCTCACTTTAACACTAAAATTACATTGAAATATTAGTTTTATTTCTATTGACTTAAATTAAAAAAAATTTTTTTTATGTTTAAGTTCATGAAAACTCTGTAGTGAAGTGTGTTCTAGCTAGGATACCTTGGTAGTCTGGGTGGCCATAGATAATTTCATAAAATGTATTTTTTAAGCTTATCAATCTACTTTCTCACAGTTATGGAGCCTGGATAGTGTGACATGAAGGTGATATTAATTCAATTTCATTGTACAAACTTCCGTTTGTCTCCTTGGTGGCTATCTTCCTCCTGTAGCCTCATAGAGCCAATAGAGCTATCTATCTTTCTTCATTTTAAGGGAAAAATTACTACTATACTGCAACATGCATAATTATGATGGACTTACTTCCCCTTAATTACTTCTGTCCAAGCTTCATTGCCAAGAAGTTACATTAGTTAGCTAGATCTTCATGATCTAAATCCTTCTGATATATATGTGTGACTCTAACCAAACAAGTGAAAGATCTGTATGACAATAACTTCAGGTCTCTGAAGAAGAGGATCAAAGAAGACCTCAGAAAATGGAAAAATCTTCCATGCCTGTGGATTGGCAGGATTAATATAGTTAAAACGGCCTTCTTGCCTAAAGCAATATACAGATTCAACACAATCCCCATCAAAATCCCAACACAGTTATTCATAGCGTTAGAAAGAGCAGTTCTCAAATTCAACTGGAATAACAAAAATCCCAAGATAGCTAAAACTATTCTCAACAGTAAGACTTCTGGGGGAATCAATATCCCAGAATTCAAGTAACATTATAGAGCAATAGTGTTAAAAACTGCATGGTATTGCTACAGTGACAGGCAGGTAGATCAATGGAATAGGATTGAAGACCCAGAAATGAACCCACACACTGATGGTCACTTGATCTTTGACAAAGGAGCTGAAAACATCTAGTGGAAAAAAGATAGCCTTTTCAACAAATAGTGCTGGTTCAACTGGAGGTCAGCATGCAGAAGAATGTGAATCGATCCATTCTTATCTCCTTGTACTAAGCTCAACTCCAAGTGGATCAAGGTCCTCCATATAAAACCAGACACACTGAAACTAATAGAAAAGAAACTGGGGAAGACTCTTTAGGACATGGGCACAGGGGAAAATTTCCTGAATAGAACACCAATAGCCTACGGCCTAAGATCAAGAATAGACAAATGGGACCTCATAAAATTAGAAAGTTTCTGTAAGGCAAAGGACACTGTCAGAAGGACAAAATGGCAACCAACAAATTGGGAAAAGATCTTTACCAACCCTACATCTGACAGAGGGCTAATATCCAATATATACAAAGAACCCAAGAAGTTAGACCCCGGAGAACCAAATAACCCTATAAAAAATGTGGTATAGAGCTAAACAAAGAATTTTCATCTGAAGAACTTCATATGGCTAAGAAGCACCTTAAGAAATGTTCAACATCATTAGTCATTAGGGAAATTCAAGTCAAAACAATCCTGAGATTTCACCTCACACCAGTGAGAATGGCTAAGATTAAAAACTCAGGAGACAGCAGGTGTTGGCAAGGATGTCGAGAAAGAGGAACACTCCTCCACTGCTGGGGGGATTGCAAGATGGTACAACCATTCTGGAAATCAGTCTGGTGGTTCCTCAGAAAACTGGGCATGACATTTCCAGAGGATGATGCTATACCATTCCTAGGCATATACCAGAGGATTTCCAGGCCTGAAATAAGGACACATGCTCCACTATGCTCATAGCAACCTTATTTATAATAGCCAGAAGCTGGAAAGAACCCAGATGTCCCTCAATGGAGGAATAGATATAGAAAATGTGGTATATTTACACAATGGAATACTACACAGCAATTAAAAACAATGAATTCATGAAATTCTTAGGCAAATGTTTGGTACTGGAAAATATCATACTAAGTGAGGTAACTCATTCACAAAAGTACACACATGGAATGCAGTCACTTATAATTGGATATTAGTCCAGAAGTTCTGAATACCCAAGACACAAGTCACATAACTAATCATTCCCAAGAAGAAGGAAGGAGAGGGTCCTGGTCCTGGAAAAGCTTGATGCAGCATTGTAGGGGATTACCAGGACAGAGAAGTGGGAGGGTGTTGACTTGGGAACATGGGGAGGGAAGAGGGCTTATGGGACTTATGGGGGGAGGGACCAGGAGTGGGATAATCATTTGGAATGTAAACAAAGAATATAGAAAATAATTTAAAATAATTAAAAGAAAAATATTAACTCAAACAAATCCGTAGCCTTCCTATACTCAAAGGATAAACAGGATGAGAAAGAAATTGGTGAAAAGACTCCCTTCAAAATAGTCACAAATAGAAAACATCTTGGTGTCACTCTAACCAAGCAACTGAAAGATCTTTATGAAAAGACATTCTAGTCTCTGAAAGAAGAAATCAAAGAATAACTCAGAAGATGGAAAGATCTCCCTTGCTAATGGATTGGCAAAACTAATATAGTAGAAATGGCCATCTTGCCATAGCAATATACAAATTCAATGCAATCTCCATCAAAATCCCAGCTCAATTCTTCATAGAGTTAGAAAGAGCAATTCTCAAATTCATCTAGAATTACAAAAAACCCAGGATAGCTAAAACTACTCTTAACAGTAAATGAACTTTTGGGGGGAATCAGTATCCCAGACTTCAAGCAGTACTACAGAGCAATAGTGTTAAAAACTGCATGGTATTGCTACAGAGACAGGCAGGTAGATCAATGGAAAAGAATTGAAGACCCAGAAATAAACCCATACACCTATGGTCACTTGATCTTTGAGAAAGGAGCTAAAACCATCCAGTTTTAAAAACGATAGCCTTTTCAACAAATGATGCTGGATCAACTGGAGGTCAGCATGCAGAAGAATGCAAATCAATCCATTCTTATCTCCTTGTACAAAGCTCAAGTCCAAAAGCTCAAGTGGAGGTCAAGGACCTCCACTTAAAACCAGACACACTGAATCTACAACAAATGGTGCTGACTCAACTGGTGGCTAGCATACAGAAGAATGCAAATTTATCCATTCTTATTTCCTTGTACATAGCTCATGTGCAAGTGGATCAAGGACCTCCTCTTAAAACACTGAATCTAATAGAAAAGAAACTGGGGAAGACTCTTTACGACATGGGCACAGGGGAAAATTTCCTGAATAGAACATCAATAGCCTATAGCCTAAGATCAAGAATTGACAAATGGTACCTCATAAAATTACAAAGTTTCTGTAAGGCAAAGGACACTGTCAATAAGACAAGATGGCAACCAACAAATTGTGAAAAGATCTTTACTAACCCTATATCTGACAGATGGCTAATATCCATTATATACAAAGTACTCAAGAAGTTAGACTCTAGAGAAGCAAATTACCCTATTAAAAATTGGGGTACAGAGCTTAACAAAGAATTTTTACCTGAGGAATATCAAATGGCTGAGAAGCACCTAAGGAAATGTTCAACATTGTTAGTCATCAGGGAAATGCAAATCAAAAGAACCCTGAGGTCTCACCTCATACCTGTTAAAATGGCTAAGATCAAAAACTCAGGAGACATGTGCTAGAGTGTTTGTAGAGAAAAAGGAACACTCCTCCATTGCTGTTGGGATTGCAAGCTGTTACAACACTCTGGAAGTCAGTTTAGCAGTTCCTCAGATAACTGTACATAATATTCCTGGAGGTTCCTGCTACACTACTCCTGGGCATATACCCAGATTATTCTCCAGCATGTAATAAGGACACATGTTCCACTATGTTCATAGCAGCCGAATTTATATAGGCAGAAACTACAAAGAACCCAGATGTCCCTCAATGGGGGAATGGATACAGAAAATGTGTTACACACACACACACACACACACACACACACACACACACACACACAATGGAGTACTATTCAACCTGAGGGAAAGACCATCCAGAGACTACCCCACCTTGGGATCTATCAGTTAGAAATTCCAGACATTATTGTGGATGGCTACAAATGCTGGCTGACTGGAGCTAGACCTGGGAAGTTCTCCTAGTGCATAACAAATACAGAAGGAATCACTCTCAGCCAGCCATTAAACTGATCAAAAGGTCCCCCAATGGGGGAGCTAGAGAAAGGACACAAGGATCTGAAGGGGTTTGCAGCACCACAGGATGAACAACAATATGAGTCATCTATTATTCCCAGTGCTCCTAGGGACAAAACCTTCAACTAAAGAGTACTCATGGAGTTACCCATGGCTCCAGACACATAGGCAACAGAGGATGGTCTTGTTAGACACCAAAGGGAGAAGAGGCCCTTGGTCCTAGAAAGATCTGATGCCATAGTGTAGAGGAATACCAGGACAGGGAAGCAGGGGAAGGTTGATTGGGGAAGGGGAGATGGCTTATGGGATTTTTGGAGGGAGGGGGAACCAGGAAAGGGGACAACATTTGAAATATAAATAAAGAATATATCTAATAAAAAAGAGGGAATTAAAAAAACAAAATAGATATAAAACAACATGAATTAAGGGGGAAAAACCATACAACTGAGGAATTCTCCTGGAGTCATCAAATATAATATCAGAAGGAAAACCTAGAATACAGCTGGAGATATATCTCTGGAGAAGTGTAACATAAATTCACGATGCATGAGGATGCATCATTCTTTTCAGTGTCGTTGATGGGGAAACACTGAGCACAATGTTGAAAGTAGTCATGGAGAGGAGGAAGTTTTGGGATGCTCTTTTAGGGTTGGCAGTAGGATGTCAGCCAGGTTACAGGGTATAAAGGTCATCTTCTCTATCATCCTGCATAGCACCATCTGCTCTTATGAAACCTATTCATCAAGGAAAAAGCTTTCCAGCATGTTCCCACTTGGTTGTTTCCAAGCTTGCGGTGGTGTTTTTGGTGAAAAGTTCTTTCTATAGAGTTCAATGGGCAACAAAGAGCATTGAGGGCCATCAGAATGCCAAGCCATGCAACAGGTCCACAGCAAGCTACTCTGCTCCTTAGTCTACATGATTCAGCACATGCAATGGAGACTTGGACTGTTAGCAGAGATAGGGATGCTGTTTGTACATGTGAGTGAATCACAAGACCTCTACCATTAAGAAATGGAGTCCTATTATCCTCAGTGTATTACTCTTCTTCCAAGAGGTGGTTATTTGTCTACTATTGGAGAGCAAGCCAGTTCCAGTGTATCCTGAGATACTCATCATGAACTAGGCATGTGTCATCTACCAAGAAATAACATTGGTTGTGTGACACAGCACTCTGTCATAGCAGAAATTGGTTATATATTTGATTTTCAGATGTATATCCTGAAAGCAGAAATAAATTACATGAAAAAGTGGTCTTAAAAAAAAAACCAAACTGGCCTCTCCTCTGTGAAATTATTTTTTTTCATTTTTCTTTTACATTGGTCTTTATTTTCATATAAATCTTTCATATTTTAGACAAACATACAGAATTTTGTCAATAGGATTGATCTTTGTTCCTATATTAAACTCCTGAACAGATATTGACATTTATTAGATTTATCTCTACAGCAACTGGATTTTCTCCTTTTATAAAAGCTCACAATTTAGACACATTAGTAAGAAAATACATGCTTAATGGGCATTAAGAACTTGTTTAGAGTAAAAAATTAGTAGGAGTGCACTGTTATTCTAATACCCTTGATGGAGAAATGGGCTCCTTCTGTAAGGAAGGTCACTCTCTTATATTCAGCACACAGCTTCTTTATAGGGATCCCTATATGGATTGGAGAAGAAGAAGGGAAATCCATCAAACCAGTGGTGTCAGCCAAATAAATCATGATGATTAATAAGTTGAAAAATGTCACAGCCAAATCACCATAACACTCAACTTACATATTTAAATAAATAATCTATATAAATCATTCTTGTTTGCCTCAGTTATATACATATATATATATATGCCTTATATATATATATATTTCTTTGAATTAAATTTATAACTATTTAGCTAACATGCACACCATAAAATGGGTAATTTTTTAGTCTTCTATCTATCTATCTATCTATCTATCTATCTATAAACAATTAAATATAATTTTGCTATTGATTGACAAAATATCACTGGACATATGTTATGTGCAGTGATAAGTGATAGTATCAGAACAAAGGAACCAAAAGAGCTCAATGTGTGCTATGATAAATTCACTCACATAACTAATTTAGAATACATTTAGCCATAAGGAAAATAATCAAATAAATTGAGAAAGAAACAAAGCTCTGAACAAACTTTCAAAGCATGGTTTGAATATAGTGCTGTGAGTTATAAATAAAAGTGAGAAAAGAGGCTTATAAACATGGATATGATTCAGTGATTCATTTAAGTATAAATCAAACTAGCATAGAGATTTACTGGGGGGAAAAAGCGTTTATTCATTCTCTGACTAAGGGAAGCTCAGCAACTCCAAAAGCAACTTTCTGCTATTAGATAATGTGTGTACACCAAGTTATTTCCCATAATGGAACAAAGCAATTGCCACTTTATACCTTCCTTCAAATTCTTTTTATTCTTCCCCAACATTTATTTGCAATAGGTACCATTATCTTTCACAGGTCAGCTCTTATTGGCAAGAAAATTATAGTAAATCATTTTTTTTCTGTTTACACATTTTATGGAAGTTACAACTTTCACTGAACAAATTGGCACAATAAACACCCATATGTTAAGGGAATATAAATACCTGATTTTGTGTGGCATCAGAAAACAAAACAAAACAAAAATCTACTTTGACTAAAAGGAACAATTATTAATTATTCGAGGGCAAGGAAATCAGGTCCCCAAACCTCTTTCCCATCGCGAAGAATCTCCATTGTTTAAAAATGAGTATTAATTTTTAAAAGGTGTACGACAAGAAGCAACACTTCAGAATTATGCATTAAAAGAAGTGTAATTGCTATAGTGATATTGTTTAATATTTTTGAGTAACTCAAATTGATGGTGACAAGTTTGCATCACTTTGCAACATTCAGGAAAACAGCAACATCACTGTGAAAGTGCCTGACAGATGTTTGGTTCTGTTTATAACTTACAGATGAGGATATTTGGACTGAGCAAGTTAAACTCTGAAGATGTCTTCAAGGTTACACAAAGTGGAGCTATAGCTTATTCAAACGGATGGAAATTTAGTGAAGGGTAACCTGGGATTAAGAAATGGGAATCCCTATAGGACCCACTGAGCCCTAGAAAAGGTCACTGGGACCATTTTGAGTACTACGCTGAAAAGGCAATGATTTGACATTTTGTTGCAATGTCTCCAGAGAAATTGGAATATTGAAATGACAGTTGGGGACACATATAGTGTGACACGGAAAACTCAAATCAAGTCTATAGAGTTAGACTCCATTCCCAAGAGTAGTTCATAGTGTATACTAAAAGTTTAAAATGATATTATCAATTCATCTGTTTTTGTACTAACAATTCTCTTCTGTGTGTCACAAAATGCTTCAGTAAACTGGAGGATGCAGAAACCCTATGAAGTGTATGGAAAGCTCTTCCACTGATACCGCATTTGCAGTCCTGCTAAAGTGTACCTCCAATAGCCAACAAACATAGTGTGAGATATTTTTGTTGTTGTTCTAGAAGCTCTCAGAGGTTAAGATGCAAATAATTTTCATTGTATATCTTCTTAATTTACATTTCAAATGGTTTACCCTTTCCCAGTTTCTCCTAGGCCCATCCCTATCCTATCTCCCCTCCCCCTGCTTCTGTGAGGGTGCTCCCCCAGCCTCCCACCCTCGCACCCTCCCACCCACTCACACACTCCAACCTCACAGCCCTGGAATTCCCCCACACTGGGGCATCTAGCCTTCCCAGGTCAAGGGCTTCTCCTCCTATTGATGCGCAGCAAAGCTATCCTCTGCTACATATATGGCTGTGGCCATGGGTCCCTCCATGTGTACTCTTTGATTGGTTGTTTAGTCCCTGGAAGCTCTGGGGCATCTGGTTGGTTGATATTGTTCTTCCTATGAGGTTGCAAACCCCTTCAGTTTCTTCAGTCCTTTCTCTAACTCTTCCATTGGGGGCCCTCAGTACAATGGTTGGCTGTGAGCATCTGCTTCTGTATTTGTGAGGATCTGGCAGAACCTCTCAGGAGACAGCTATATCAGCCTCCTGTGAGCAAGCACTTTTTGGCATCCCAAATAGTGTCTTGGTTTGGTGACTGTATATGGACTGGATCCCCAGGTGGGGCAATCTCTGGATGGCCTTTCCTTCAGTCTCTGCCCCACACTTTTTCTCCGTATTTCCTCTTGTGAGTATTTTGTTCCCCCTTCTAAGAAGCACTGAAACATCCATTCTTTGGTTTTCCTTATGCATGAGCGTCATATGGTCTTTGAATAGCATCTTGAGTATTTTGAACTTTTATGCTAATATCCACTTATTAGTGAGTGCATACCATGTGTGTTATTTTGTGATTGGGTTACCTCACTCAGAATGATATTTTCTACTTCTACCCATTTCCCTAAGAATTTCAATAAATCATTGTTTTTAATAGGTGAGTAGTATGCCATTATGTAAATGGAACACATTTTCTGTATCCGTTCCTCTCTTGAAGAACATTGGTGTTCTTTCCAGCTTCTGGCTATTATAAATAAGGCTACTATGAAAATAGTGGCACATGCATCCTTGTTATATGTTGGAGCATCTGTTGGGAGTAATATAGCTGGGTCCTTAAGTATGGATCCTATAATACTATGTCCAATTTTCTGAGGAACTGCCAGACTGATTTCCAGAGTGGTTGTACCAGCTTTCAATTCCACCAACAATGGAGGAATTTTCCTCTTTCTCCACATCTTACCAGCATCTGCTGTCACCTGAGTTTTTGATTTTAACCATTCTGACTGATGTGAGGTGGAATCTCAGGGTTGTTTTGATTTGCATTTCCCTGATGATTAAGGATGTTGCACATTTCTTTAGGTGCTTCTTGGCCATTCTGGTTTCCTCAGTTGAGAATTCTGTTTAGTTCTGTGCCCCTTTTCTTCATAGGGTTATTTGGTTCTCTGGGGTCTAACTTCTTGAGTTCTTTGTATATATTGGATATTAGCCCTCTGTCAGATTGGTAAAGATCTTTTCCCTATCAATTGGTTGCTGTTTTTTACTATTGACAGAGTCCTTTGCCTTACAGAAGCTTTGCAATTTTATAAGATCTCATTTGTCTATCATTGATCATCATGCATAAGCCATTGGTGTTCTGTTCAGGAAAGTTTATCTGGGCCATGTGTTCAAGGCTTTCCCCTACTTTCGCTTCTATTGATTTGGTGTATCTGGTTTTATGTGAAGGTCCTTGATCTACCTGGACTTGAGTTTTGTACAGGGAGATAATAATAGATCAATTTGTCTTCTCCTACATGTTGACCACCAGTTGAACCAGCACCATTTGTTGAAAATGCTGTTTTTTTTCCTTGGATGGTTTTAGCTCCTTTGTCAAAGATCAAGTGACCATAGGTGTGTGGGTTCATTTCTGGGTCTTCAATTCTATTCCACTGATCTACCCACCTGTCACTGTACCAATACCATCAGTTTTTAATCACTATTGCTCTGTAGTACTGCTTAAGGTAACAACTGGTGATTTACCCAGAATTTCATTTATTATTGAGAATAGTTTTCACTATCCTGGGTTTTTTGTTATTCCAAATAAACTTGAGAATTGCTCTTTATAACTCTATGAAGAATTGATTTTGAATTTTGATGGGAATTGCATTGAATCTGCAGACAATGCAAATAATTTCAAGTGCATTGATTTATAATAGTGGCAATGTAAGATAATTTATTTTCTACTAAAATGACAATTTAATGTCATCTTTAAATAATTATATCTAGAATTTTGATACAATATTTTCTCCCAGAACAGCATATTTAATATCCTTAAAATGATACAGAAATAAATAGTGAATTATATTGAGAATTTTCAATGGTTGTAAACATCAAGATTTATTTAATTGTGAGCTCCTAAATGATAAGATTCAAAGGTTATGTAGAAAGGAGTTCTCATAGAAGAATGTTTTGGGAGGCACTTGAATGCATAAAGGTCCCTTGAAAAACAACCTATTAATATGTTTATAATGGATGTGTAAAAATATCATGGAGGAACGTGGCCTGCTTATTTTATATTCAATCTTTGCTTCTAAGTAAATCTGAAGAGAATTGTTTTAAAGATTTTATTTCTAGATTTTTTCCGTTATTAATGTATTAAGATTTATATAGCTCTAACCCTAAGTTGAGCTGAATTCATATTATTTGACAAAATTTCTTGTTAATATGAATAACTTTTTATTGAATTTCTCTCTTATCTAAATAGATATTTTTATATCTAAAGAAGTGGATGTTATAAATATTTTAGATGCTAGGAACATTGATATCTTACATCTTTATTATTTCCTTTCTTGTTTTATTTGTTGTGGATCTGTGGAGAATCTTTTTCTGATACTTATTTAGTTGAGATTGGATGAAATTAATTTTTATGTAAGGTTTATATCTCATTTTTGTTCAGCCATATTTACCAGAAAGTTTCTCTGTATAGTCATCTTTGCAAAATGGTACTTAAAAAGCTGAGGAAAATTCTGGATTCTTAGTCATCAACCCCAGGCACCTGGACAAGTCAGTGTTTAGAATCTACGATAAAAACAAAAACATGGTATTGCACTTCCTGTTTCGCACAAGGAGATTAGCTAGTCTCCTTGGGGATGGGAGACCTTTAAATAATTTTATCTAGAATTTTGATACAATATTTTCATTCGACTCTACTAAGTCAGTCATTGTGTGTTCTGTTATAACTTCCTGAGGTCACCTTCAGTGAAGAGAAGTAACCGGGTGGGACAGAATTCTTTAGCTCATCGTGATCCAGCTCAAAAGTGTTCCTATTAACCACTTGCCCAGTGTTAGCCATGGCCCTCTTCTCAGGATTGGTGCTTTGGTCCCATCCAATCATACTTAGAGGCAAATGGACCATGTGATGCAAAGCAGAGTTAACTTTGTGGAAAAGAAAACAAAACAAGGAACTGTTTTTTAAAAAGAAGATGGGATGGTTTAAAATTGTGACTTTTTCTAGGTTGTCTTGGGGTATAGCTTGTTAGCTTATTATGTTTTTTATTTATTATTTGGTTTGTCTGTTTGCTGTTTGAAGTGGGAGAGAAAGAAATGGGAAGGATGTGGGAAATGTTAGGAGAAGGTAAAGGATAGTCAGAATATACTATATATATATATACATATATATATTTATATATATATATATATATATATATATATATATATATATATTAGTAAGAGAGTAAATTGTAAGAGAGAAGGGCAGCATGACGCAGGTAGTCTACCATTTCTCAGGCAGTGACTTCAATCATCATGTGGGTTGTAGCTTTTGGGGAGAAGCCTCTCTATATAGCCTGGAATGACAAATCTATTTTCAGACTTCATAGGTACCTTACTTACCCCAGATATGTATTTATTGTACTTTCTGTTACAATCATTCTTTACTCTTCATAAAGAACTGATCAGTGTCCACATGTTAAAACTTTCTTTTTCTAGTTCTTAGAGCATAAGCTATTGGTATTCTG
The DNA here is from genome assembly GCA_964023405.1 of Apodemus agrarius. Classification (NCBI taxonomy): domain Eukaryota; kingdom Metazoa; phylum Chordata; class Mammalia; order Rodentia; family Muridae; genus Apodemus; species Apodemus agrarius. Next base: position 100,651,072 of record OZ030014.1, on the reverse strand, counting down.
TTCAGGAAATTTTCTACTGTGCCCATGTGCTCAGGGCTCTTTCTACTTTCTTTTCTATTAGTTTCAGTGTGTCTGGTTTTATGTGGAGGTCCTTGATCCACTTGGACTTGATCTTTGTATAAGTAGATAAGAATCTATTTGCATTCTTCTACATGCCAACCACCCGTTTAACCAGCATTTGTAGTGCCATAGGAGGAACAACAATATGAACCACCCAGTACTCCCAAACTCCTAGGCACTAAACCACCAACCAAAGAGTACACATGGAGGGTCCCGTACCTCCAGATGCATTTGTAGCAGAGGATGGCCTTATTGGACATCAAAGGGAGGAAAGGCCCTTGGTCCTGAGAAGGCTCAATGTCCCAGTATAGGGGAATGCCAGGACAAGGAAGCACGAGTGTGTGGATTGGTGAGCAGGGTGAGGGGGGGCATGAATTAGGAGATTTTTGGGAGGTGGGAAACCAGGAAAGGAGACAACATTTGAAATATAAATAAAGAATATATCAAATAAAAAGATCAATATAAATTCTAGTATGAAAAAAATTAAAAAAAAAAAAAACCTTTCGTGACCTGAAATCCTTAGCTCTCCTGGCATTTGTCATTCTTCGTGTATTAGTTGTGAATGATAACAAAATTATATCACAAGTACTCAAATGTACCTTTAATTTTTGACCACTTATTCTATTTCATTAATCTGTTTCTGTCACTCTGAAGTTATTTTATAAACTGTATATTGTCTTAACATTTTGACTTCATAATATAATTTAATGTACAATAGACTTGCCTGTGAAAGAGAAGTGACAAATTAGGTCTTTACAAAAAAAAAATTACTACGCTCACAGAAAATCATTCATTACCAAAGACACTCACACATGTCAATAAAACTCTCCATAATACTTTGGATATTACTGGTGATGAACATGATTCTTTGTTTCTAATATTATTTGATGATTCTAACTTAACCACTTATGTGATGATTGTTCCAACGTTGGGGAGTTGTGGTTTGCCACATGAAGATACTTTGTCTTAATTCAAATTAGATTTTTTTAAAAAAATTATATTTCCTTTCTCAATTCATTATTTACCATGTGCATTACCTGAGTTTAATCCAGCATCCTTTAAATGTATTAAGCATATTTTGGCAAATAAAAAAGAAATTGCTCATAGGTTAATGTTGGCATTGTCAAATTGTAAAGAACTGACTGTTTGTTTTAGTCCCATAATGTTCTCCAGTGGCCTACTTTGTCCTTGCTATCTTTTCATTTGTATTGGCTTGGTGTCCAGGTGATTCTTAATAATATGCATATTCTCTAGTTTTCATTTTAGTTTTGCATACTTCTTGGTATAGCTATAAAGTCAGAGTTTATATATCATTTGATAAATTATGTTGGCTCTATTTTCTCATATATTCCCTGAACTTTCTCATACATTGCAGTGTAAATTTTAGTCATGTTTGAAATTTTATGTATGAACTCTTTAAATATTGAGACCATTTTAGGGTTGTATTTGTTTTTTTTCTGTTTATTTTTATGTTATTTAAATTTTGTACAAATGCTATATTTATATATGTATAACATATATATTTATATATAACTTAAATATATATAAAATATATGTATGTAAATTTTTACTTATAACCACAGCCAAAATGTATTGAAGAACATTGAAATATTGACAAACTTATTTTTATTAGTAAGTTAAATAAATAATTATTCTCTTACAAGAATTTACTTAAGATGAAAGCTATAAATTTGATTTTGATACCACATTTTCTGTATCCATTCCTTGATTGAAGGACATCTGGGTTCTTTCCAGCTTCTGGCTATTTTAAATAAGGCCGCTATGAACATAGTGGAGTATGTTTCCAAGTCATATGTTAGACAATCTTTTGGTTATATGCCCAGGAGTGGTATAGCTGTGTTCACAGGTAAAATGAACAGTGTGATAAAGTTTTCTATTTAATTTCAAAATTGTCCTCTGTAACTAATGATTATGGACGCTAAGTACTCACTGAGAGCACAGGTGACAAAGCAGTTGAACGGAAAAGGTGTTAACATCTTTTTCTTAGAAAAGAATAGAATACTTTAGCTATATAAAGAATTAACTAACATATCAAGAAAGTCTTTACATTCTATACTTTACCAAAAATATCTAAATGACTAGTTAAGGAAATCATGGCCACAGAAGAAGCACCATTAAGGGGTAGAACTGATAACATAATATTAGGGGAACGTCAAAGTTTCAGAATTTAGAGACAGAATTATAAAGGATGGTGACATTGTATAAAGAAATTTAGGATACATCAATGGGGGAAAGACTTAATTTAGCAGCCCAGTAACAGAATTATTCCACAGAACCAAAAGTATGCATCCCATCCCACAGGACTAGGAAACCTACTTAAAATTCTAAGTCGTATTATTGGATATTTTTGAGCATCTTATTATATAACAACCACAAATGAGAATTCTTGGAGAAATGTTGGCAAAACAGTTTCTAGGAGCGAAGTGTAATTCTATCAAGAAGCTACAATGATAATACTATCTTAAAGTATTACTAAAGTAAGTCTTTAATTTTCTCATCCAAATTATCGGTATCATAACATATACTTAAAGGACATTCAAAATGCCATTTATATATTTAGTTTCACTTTTGATTAAACCAAGTATTTGATCAATGCTGTATGTTATTTTAATCATTTTTTGGTTTTAACATTTTGTGAGCCAAATATTTATGGCAGACTCTTTAGAACAACCAAGAAGCTCAGAAGGAATCTACGTAGGAGCTAAAATCATTCAGAAAAATAAGTTAGTAACATGTAAAATGAGATTAAATATTTGGTTTCTATAAACAATTTTTTTAGAAAAGAGATATGCTCTATAATTATGGAAAGTTTTTTAGTAATATCAGGGAAGAAATGAGTAATTCAAATAGAGATTACATTGCCATAAGTGAAGGCAGAATTTGGATTTTCTTTGACAGTGAGTTTATGTTTTTAAATCCTTTGACTTTTCTCATATTTTTTTCTAAAACATGAAGGAACTGTTTATTATGATAATGTCAGTCTTACCCATCAATCATTCTGTTATCCTATGGCTATTTTATCAGCTAATAGTTCCAATGGTTCTGTGAATAGAATGCAAAACCCTTTCTTAATATGTGAGTTTATTCTTGATAGACCTAAAGTATATCTTTAAAAGTAAATTTTTAAGGAACCCCTAGACTGATTTCCAGAGTAGTTGTACCAGCTTGCAATCCTACCAGCAGTAGAGGAGTGTTCCTCTTTCTCCACATCATCACCAACACCTGCTGTCTCCTAGATTTTAATCATAGCCATTCTGACTGGTGTGAGGTGAAACCTCAGGATTGTTTTGATTTGCATTTCCCTAATGACTAATGATGTTGAACATTTTTTAAGGTGCTTCTCAGCCATCTGAAGTTCTTCAGGTGAAAATTCTTTGTATAGCTCTGTACCCCATTGTTTGATAGGGTTATTTGGTTTTCTAGGGTCTAACTTCTTGAGTTCTTTGTATATATTGAATATTAGCCCTCTGTCAGATGTAAGGTTGGGGAAGAATTTTTCCCAATTTGTGGGTTGCCGATTTGTCCTTTTCATGGTGTCTTTTGCCTTACAGTCCTGGGCATATACCCAGAGGATTCCCCAGCATGTAATAAGGATACATGCTCCACTATGTTCATAGCAGCCCTATTTATAATAGCCAGAAGCTGGAAAGATCCCAGATGTCCCTCAATGGAGGAATGGATACAAAAATTGTGGTATATATACACAATGGAGTACTATTCAGCCATTAGAAACAATAAATTCATGAAATTCTTAGACAAATGGATGGAGCTGGAGAACATCATCCTAAGTGAAGTAACCCAGTCTCAAAAGAACACTCATGGTATGTACTCACTGATAAGTGGATATTAGCCTAGAATCCTGAAATACCCAAGACACAATCAATTGATTTCCAAGAAGAAGGAAGGAGTGGCCCCTGGTTCTGGAAAGGCTCAGTGCATCAGTGTAGGGGAATACCAGAACAGGGAAGTGGGAAGGGGTGGATGGGGGAACAGGAAGAGGGAAAAGGGCTTATGGGACTTTCGGGGAGCAGGGAGCCAGGAAAAGAGAAATCATTTGAATTGTAAATAAAGAATATAATGAATAAAAAAGAATAAAATTTTAAAAGTGCTAATATTGCAAAATCTTACCATAGGAAAAATATTCATACATGCATATGTTTTTTCTTCATTTATTGAATGCTCCTCAGAGGCTCTGACAGTGCCTGACAAACACAGAAGTGGATGCTCTCAGCCAACCATTGGATTGAGCCACTGGGTCCCCAGTGGAGGAGTTAGAGAAAGGATCCAAGGAGCTGAAGAGTTTTGCAGCCCCATAGGAGGAACAACAATATGAACCAACCCCTAGAGCTCCCAGAGTCTAAACTACCAACCAGAGAGTACTCATGGAGGGACCCATGGCTGCAGCTGCATATGTAGCAAAGGATGGCCTTGTTGGACATCGATGAGAGGAGAGGCCCTTGGACTTGTGAAGGATCGATGCCCCAGTATAGTGGAATGCCAGGAGAGGGAAGCAGGAGTGTGTGTGGGTTGGTGAGCAGGGGGAGAGGAAATGGGATAGAGGATTTTGGAGAGGAAATGAGGAAAGGGGATAACATTTGAAATGTAAATAAAGAAAATATCTAATTAAAATAAGAATAAAATAAAATAAATGATTGAAAATGCAAAAAAAATATATAAATTTGATTGCAGTTTCAATGTTTCTTTCCTTCTACCCCATAACTTGAATTGCATCAATATGATCAGAAATCTTGATTTAGGTTTTTTTTAGTTGTCTTTTCAAAAAAGAATTTGTGTTAGATGATTAAAAGTAAATTGTGATAAGGAATGTCAGCTCTGAAATACTGATGTCCCTTTTCTAAGGCAATGAGTGTCTGGGACTAAAAGGTACTCTGGATGTTTCCAGCCATTCTTTACCTGTCTTAACTGAAAGAGCAGACAGTGCTTTCTCAGTAGAAACAATTGAATGTCTTGGACTTGTAGAGTACTCTGTTCTTCTGAACCCTGTCCTGTCTTCCTGGATCTGAGTTAGTTTTCCATTTTACAGAGTCAGCATTAAAGAACTATTTAATGTACTTCATAAGGCTGCAATGATAAACTCTGTCTAGCTAACAATTCTGTTTTCTATTTCCATGAGAAACTAAGTGAAGACTTTCTTGAAATGTATTCTTCTGTTTCTTTGAAGGTTTAGTAGTATTTCTTGTTAAGAATTATAAAATATTTTAGATGATATGATGAATAGTCTTGTGACATGGAAACAGTCCCTTTTACTTATGTAAAGCACTCACACAATATTTATAAAGCTCATGAAAATATTTGTAACTTGAATCATAAGTTACCCGGCAAGAATGATTTAAGAACAAGTTATGGATGACAGAAAATATTTGAAAAAAAAAAGTCTAGCAAAACAGATAAGTTGGAGTTTTTGTTTTTGTTTTTGTTTTAGCGTTTTTCTTTTTTACTGTATATTTTCTTTATTTACACTTTAAATGCTATCCTCTTCCCTGGTTTCTCCTCTGCACGCTCCTTATCCTATCTCCCCTACCTCTGCTTCTATGAGGGTGCTCCCCTAGCCACCCACCCACTCACCCATTCATGCACTCTTCACTTTACCATCCTGGTATTTCCCCACACTGGGGCATCAAGCCTTCATAGGACCAAGGGCCTCTCCTCACATTAAACCCTGACAAGGCCATCTGCTGCCACATATGCGGCTGGAGCCATGGGTCCCTCCATGTGTACTCTTTGGTTTGTGATTTAGTCCCTGGGGACTTGGGGGGCAGGATGCGGTGTCTGGTTGGTTGAGATTGTTGTTCCTCCTGTGGGGTTGCAAACCCCTTCAGCTCCTTCCGTCCTTTCTCTAGCTCCTCCAATGGGCATCCCATACGCACTCCAATGGTTGGAAGCAAACATCTGCCTCTGTATTTGTCGGGCTCTGGCAGAGCCTCTCAGGAGACAGCTATATCAGGCTCCTTTCAGCATGCACTTCTTGGCATCCCCAATAGTGTCTGGGTTTGGTGACTGTATATGGGATGGATCCCAAGGTAGGGCAGTCTCTGAATGGCCTTTCCTTCAGTTTCTACCCTGTACTTTGTCTCCATGTTTGCTCCTGTGAGCATTTTATTCACCCTTCTAAGAAGGACAGAGGTGATGTAGGCTGAAGTCTCACCTAGGGACCATCGAGGTGAGGCATAGTACAAAGGTGTAGCTCCAGATGGCATGGATTTTTGTAGAAAATGAAATTAATTGCTTAGGCCAGATAGTAATAGGCAACCCACTATAAGGCCCAGTCACTTTTATTGTACAATGACATATTAATCACACCCACTGATCTGCTATCTTTTTGCTTTCATTATAAGGAAGAAAATAGACATGTTGCTTTAAATATTTTCTGTTATTTGTCTTTTATATATAGTAATTTCTGCAAATATTCTTGGCACCAAATTTTTTAAAATATAAAATATAAAAATTATTTTTATAATTTTTTACTTTATCAAAATCCAAATTTTCTTTTTTATCATAGCAAGAGAGTCCTCAAATAACATTTTTAATAAAATGCAGAAAATTTATGAGTACCCTTATTGTGGAAGGTTACCCGCATTGGAAATGCTATAAGTTGGGTTTTGTTGTTGTTGTTTGTTTGTTTTTAGTTATTTTACTTGTTTGCATTCCAGTCATTGCCCACCTCAGTCTCCCCTCCCACAGTTCCCCCTCCGCATTGCATCTAAGAGGGTGTTTTCCCCTATATCAGCACCCCCCTTTCCTGGAGCCTCAAGTCTCTTGAGAATTATGTGTATCTCCTCCCACTGAGGTTAGACCAGGCACACCTCTACTGCATATGTGCCAGTGCACTGGCCTGTGTATGGTCCTCGTTGGTGTCTCAGATGATGGGAGCTCCCTGGGGTCTGGTTCAGTTGAGACTGTTGATCTTCCTATGAGATAACTTTCCCTTTCAGTTTCTTCTATCCTTCCCCTAATTCAGCCATATGGGTCCCTGACTTCAGTCCAATCATTGGGTATAAGTATCTGCTTCTGTCTCAGTCAGCTGCTGGAAGGGGCTCTCAGAGGACATCAAAGGGAGAAGGAAATAATCAGGAGAGGCAGAGGGAGGGAGGGACTTGGGCATAAGAGGGAAGGGGAAAAAGAAAAGGGAATCAGGATCAGATATAAGAGGAAGGGACAAGAGAGAAGCTCAGAAGGCCATGAGAGTGAATTGAAATTTGCAGCCTTGGAGAGTGGGAGATGGGGGGACCCTCAAGAAAGTACCAGAAACCCAGGGGGTGAGACACTCTCATGGCTAATTGCCAAAATGCCCAACATTGGGGAAACAGAACTCGAAGAGTCAACCTCCAGTAGTTAGACACGGTCTCAAATGGAGGGAAAGGGTTACTAACCCACAGTCAAAATTCCTGACTCAGAATTGTTGCAGTCTAAAAGAACTGCAGGGGGAAAAATGAAGAGACTGAAGGAAAGGAAGTCCAATGACAGGCCAAACTTGGTATCCATCTTATGGTGGGCGGTAGCACCAAGACCCGACACTGCTATGCTATGATGGTACAAGTTTTAATTATTTGATGTTAAAAATGAAGTTTTCTGAACACTGTGCATTTATACTTAAATCTAAACATAAGGAAAAAACAAGGTGGTTTAAATGGGAATTGCCACAGGCTCATATATTTGAATGCCTAGCTTCCAGTTAGTTGAACTGTTTAGGAAGATTAGGAGGTATGTTCTTGCTAAAGAAAGGGTGGACTTGCATAAGATGAGCTTTAAGATTTCATCCTCACCCCACCCTTTCTCTGTTTTGCTCTGTCTCTCTGTCTCTGTCTCCCTCAACCTAAAACGTGCAGATTAGATGCAAGCTCTCTGCAACTTCTCTAGCACCACTCTTGCTTTCCTGTTCCCATGTTCCCCACCAGAGTGATAATGAACTAAAGTTCTGAAACTGCAAGCCAGCCACCAGTTAAATACTTTATTTTGCAACATATACCTTGGACTTTGTGTTTTCTCATATCATTAGAACAGTAACGAAGGAAATGAGGGATTTTATATTGTAGAAATGTTTTACCATTATAGTTTTCTTTTTAAATACCTGAGTTGAAAGAGAGAAGTTTCCTGTTCAGTTTCTTAGTTAACACACAAGTTTCCTTTCTCAATTAATACTCATTAGAACAAATGAGATTAAGAATTACTTTCTGAACATGTTAATGAGGGCTCTAAATCTGAAGTGCACTCATTGAACTAGTGTGGCTGATTATTCTGTGATGACCTTTTTTTGATTACTCATTTTTTTTTCTCCTTGAACTTAAAAAATCATTCTTTCTAACATGGGTTCTCTTTTGCCATGACATTTTACACTATGACCCAGGGAAAATAAAGAGATGAAAGTATATACAGAGAGTATAATTCTGTGACTGACAGAGTAACTAGATTGGAGTTGGGAAATAGAAGTAGGTCAAACATACAATGGATTCTCTCAAAGACTACAGATGTTTTACTCATACTGAGTAGCAAAATAATAAACAGTGAGGAGTCAGGGAACCTCTTACAACTACAGACACCAACCCTCCCACAAAACCTTAGGCCCAAAATTTGTCTTGCCTACCACACATTCAGGGACAAAGATGGACCAGAGACTGAAGGGATGACCAAAGAAGGAGAGGCCCTACCTGAGACCTACCCCATGGACAAGAACCAATTCTTGACACTGTTAATGACCCTGTTACACTTATGGACAGTAGCCTTATATAACTGCCTTGAGAGGCTCCACCCAGAAGCTGACTAAAACAGATACTAAGTTTCACAGCCAAATAGTAAACTGAGCACAAGGAGACTTGTGGAATTTTTGGGGTAAGGATTGTGGGCCCCTGAGGGGATTAGGACTCCACAAGAAAACCTGTAGAGTCAACGAACCTGAACCCTTATGGGTTCCCCTAGACTGAAACACCAGCCAAAGAACATACATGGGCTGGATCTAGATCAACATCACATATATAGCAGTTGCACACCATGGTCTTCCCAACAACTGGAGCAGTGATTGTTCCTGAATCTATTTTCTGCCCATGTATGCTGTTCCCCTAATTGGGCTGCCTTGTCTGCTCTTAGTGGGATAGATGTATATAGTCCTGCAGTGACTTTATATGCCAGGCTATATTGGTACCCAGGGGACCTCCCCCTTTTCAGAGGAGAAGGGGATTGAAAAGAGGCTATGGGTGTGGTAAGGGGGTTCATATGAAGTAGGAGGGCTGAGATCAGGATGTAAAGTGAATAAATGAATGAATGAATGAATGAATGAATGAATAAATAAATAAATAAATAGAAATTAAAAATAAAAAAGGTTTAAAAAGGGAAATGAATTATACTGTAGATATTCATTCTGCCTTTAAAAGCCAGCAAGAATGGCTAAGATAAATAGCTCTACTTTTCATATACAAAAATAAAGCTTTTTGCCTTTGTATAATTTTAAAACATAAAATCACTTTTTGGTTTGAAATTCATTGGTGTAGGGCTATCCAAGTTACACACTGAGGTCAAAGTGAAGATAATGCCATATATAAGTCTCTAGGAACAATGAATGTTAAATAAACTATATGTAACTTGGAGTGTGCAAAATGTAACAAACCATTTATTTCCTGATGTTTTTGTAGAATGGACTATACTACTAACAGGCAAGGTACATTTTAAATCTTCTATTTAAAGTTAGCAAATAAGAAAGCAACTTTAAATGAGTTATCTTACTTTTCTTTTATAAACTAATCAATAACAACACCTTCTCACTAAAAGATAATTAAAGTTGATCTAATTAGATTGCTTTCACTTATAAACTTGTCATGTAAAAAAAAGTTAATTTATTATCCCACCCAGTTCACCTCTGGGAATTATTATGCTATAATAATGGAATTATTGTTGCGAATCTTAGAACAAATTATGGACACAATCTGTGTTTTTACTTGAGATTTCTTCCTTATTATGAGTTATAAATCATAAACAAAGATCATTCTCTGTCACACCTGGTAAACATGTGTAAGCACGTGTGACTCTATGCCATTATCACATTTAACTTTAAATATTGGCGTATCTGTTGTTTGTCATATACAAAAACCATGGACAGATTTCTGAATGAATTTCTTATCATCTTCTATGTTTTTTTATTACAAGCATTTAGCAGTTACTATCAATTATTTACTATAGTCAAGTATAGAAATAAATACACTTACAAAAGTTTTTCTTGTGAAATCTGACTTCTCATTCTTCTCTTCTGAACTAGTGGTTTCTGCATCACCTTAATTACTTTAGAATGATTATGGTTGTTTTTCTTTGGATATTTTTATTGGCCTATATTTTTTCAACTGGGTTTAGTTTATAAAAGTTCAACAATGGGTTTATTTGCAAACATGAAATTTATGTAATCTATCACTCAACTTTGGGATATGGACTCTTTTTAAAACATTATTATTATTATTATTATTATTATTATTATTATTACTTAAATCTAGACCACAGTTTCCTCTTATAGAGTACCTAAAGTATACTCCATAATATTTTCTGGATATTTTGTTCTTTGGAAGCATTTGAATCCTATTTTATATGTAATATTTTAAAACCCATATTTTATGATTGATTGCTTATGATTTAATACTTTCCAAGGATGCTTTTAAATATGTTTAGGAACTCTGGCTTGGTGTAGCCTTGACATACTTTTTTTTGAGGGAGATAGAAGAGCTTTTCCTTACACCCATGACTCCCCTCCAACACCTACCTTATCCTTTCTTTTACCCATTCTCCTGCCAAAACAGCTTAATGGGGAGGATGTCTTACAACTGTCTAACACTGACTGAAATCTCTCCCTTATGCACACAAGTTCCAGCTGAGAAGCTGGTTCAACTACTTAATTGAAACAAGTTATAGAGGAAAAGAGTGCTATAAGCCAGGAACAGTAAAACGTCATGCACAGATAAAAACAGTAAGTTTCCCATGACCTACCAAAGATCAGAGGTGATTTTTGGTATTTAGAGTATTTAGAATATTCATTGAAATGGGTAGGTAGAACTGAAAATAATGGTGATAAGAAAACAGAAAAAAGCCTTGTTAGTAGAAAATTAAGTGAGAATGTTATAGTAAGTGCAGATACAAAATTAGATATTGTATTCTAAATGTGATAAGCCAATGAAATAAAAAGTTGGAAAATACAAGAAAAAGCAGTTATCATTTAAGTACTTTTTCTAGTAATTAAATTCATATGCTATTTCTAGATTGTCTTAATGGAGCAGTTTGTTGAATGGGCAATTATACATAGGGGAATCAGACATATTTTTAATTAAGGTTTTGGTCAGTGTCCTGAAGTGAATGACAATGAGGTGTATTATAGACATTGAGACTTATTTTCATTTGTGCATCAACTTTCTTAATATCACTGTCTAATTAAGGATTCATTAAAGGTCTACAATGTTAACTTAATGGGAAAAATTCAATAGAACTCCATTAAGTTTTCCTTGTTACCTTAAAATTATACAAATTTAACAAATGTATTAATTAGCAATTAAATAAAAGTAGTATTAAGCTTTCTAATTTAGCATTAATGCATAAAACATTTTCTAGCACAAAATTATATATATTACTGATTCATAATATAAACAGATTTTAATAATTTACTGATTGATTTCTTCACGTATCAATAGAACAAATTTTTATAGAGTATGTGGAAACGTAATGAATCAAAGCAGATCAGAGATCATAATAAAGTCCTCAGAGTATTTGTTGACTAGTTATCCTGCTCACTTTAGAATTAGAAGTTCAAGTTAATAACAGAAAATTTACTCAATTTGTAAAGACTTTCTCCTACACCAAAATATAGAAGAAAAATAACGCAAAGAATTTCCAAAAACTAATGACTTCTTGTTTTGTTTTTGTACTTTAGTATATATAGTCACTATATTTGAGTCCCAATTCTAGCTGCAGTTCCATTTTTTTAAAGTATATGAACACACTGTAACTGTCTTCAGGCACAACAGACTAGGGCATCAGATTGTGGTGAGCCACCATGTGGTTGCTGGAATTGAACTCAGGACCTCTGGAAGAGCACTGACTGCTCTTCACCACTAAGCCATCTCTCTTGCCCCTAATTTTTCTTAATTTTAATTCTCCCTTTTTCTTAAATATTTAATAAGCTTTAGTCTTAAGTGGTATTTTGACTAATCTTATGTTTTCAGTAATAACAATGATATGACTATTTGCCCGTAAGTAGTCTATAACTAAAGATTTGACACAGTGCCACAAGTAAAAATTAAAGAGTTGGAAAAAGGAATATTCAAGGGAGGTGAGATTTAAATACTTATGAGAGGTCATAATTATCTTTTCCATTAAGTCCAAACTAGCAGAAAAGATTAATAAACTATGGTACTTAGGAAACTCTTTTTCCTTTCAATGAATATTCATTTTTTATAAAAATTATTAGAGGAAATGTTTCTTAAAAGTATTTGATAATTCCTAAAATAGTTCCTATAACATGATTCTATTTTTTGGTAGTACAGAGTTTTAGCCTGTATGGCTTGGCCATTCATCTGGACAGATTAACTGGATTTCTCAAGAAAATGTATAACACTCTGTTGGAACTAAAAATAACTATCCCTGGAAATAAAACCTGACATGGACTCTGCCCAAAGAATGCACCATGGGAGTATTGTGAGTAGAAAGGAGTGACAGGAGTGAGAGAAAAAGGAAAGGAAAGGAGTAACATCCTTTCTTTTGGAGACTGGTTACCCCAGGATTGTACTGTGCTGTCCTGAGATGACTACATAATGCACAGGACACTGGAAGCATGAACATTGAACAACCAGCCTGCATTCAATAAGGGAAGTCAACTGGAGAAGAAGGTCCCTGAGTTATTAACTGATGTAGAAGACGCTGTATTGATCGGGGTGTTTACAAGAAGTTTTCAGCTGCTTCAACAATCCACATACCAAATGATGTCTGAGAAGATGGAAGGAGTGGCCCCTGGTTCTGGAAAGGCTTAATGCATCAGAGTAGGGGAATACCAGAACAAGGAAGTGGGAAGGGGTGGATAGGGGAACAGGGGGAGGGAAAAGGGCATATGGGATTTTTGGGGGGCAGGGAGCCAGGAAAGGGGAAATCATCTGAAATGTAAATAAAGAATATACAAGTAAAGCTCAATTCTCACAGTGGAGGAAGCAGACCAGGGTACTGACAAGGTGCTAGTCTCAGGTGGAAAACTTCTCAAGTCCCCAAATGGCAAAGAATACTACAGGTTGTGAGTCATGTAACATGCCTTATGAATATCCTTAATCTTATAATAAACCAATCATATGTGATCCTTCCTAGCACATCCTAGAATCCCCTTTAGTTTTCAGAAACCTCAATTACATTTCATCTGCATATGTGTTTTTAGGTTGTTTCCAAAAGACTGGGAGATAGTTAAATTTTCTTTGGTTAAGTATTCTTTTGTTTCTTTACATTTTCTATATTTGAAAAATAATTAGAAATTATATTTGAGTATTTTAATTGCCTGTGGATTTCACATATTTATTAATTTTCTTTTTATGAATTTATACTATGATATCAAATGGCATTTTTCATGATTTTATATCCTGAAAATCTCAATTCAGCAATTTAATCAAATGTTAACTAAATCACAGGATCATACTGTACTATTTTATTTGTCATAAAGAAAGAGCTCTAATAAGAACTGTGCCATATCAGTTTTACCATGTTAAATTTTTATTAAAATAGGAAAAAAGTATAAATGTGGCAGAACACCTAAAATAACATAAATAAATAAAATAAATAACAGAAGAAGAATAACAAAAGAAATATTGTAAACTTGTTACTTTCTTTAGATTAATAAAATGTTTATAATCTTATTTAATTAAATAATTAAAGATGTTAAAAAATACAAGGGGATGTGGACCTGTTTAGAAGCAGTTCTTTGGCATGATTACAATCTCTGTTTGTCAGGATACCAGCAGTCCAGCTCAGTAATATCAGGATACTAAACATGAATCAGCAGCGGTATAATCCAGCAGAAACAGCCAGGCTTCTGTCAAATCAGCATCATTCATCAGGAGAGAACAGGCCCAGCCTGTTCTGCTGCTGTGCCTCTCTCAACAAAGTGAAGATCAGCAAAGATGAAGATAAGACACCAAGGAGACATTGCAAAGCTAGCTGAGCAAGTGCCCCATCATTTTTCATTGAGTCCTACTTATATTTTCTCTAAACATCACATGTCCTCCCAGGAGTCTTGCCTCAGCAAAACAGCACATCGAGTTAGCCTCAGCATGTGAGTCTGCCTCACATGAGTCAACCAGGAACTTCCACTTCACATTTTTCTTTTTGACTCTGAGTTAGCCTACTCAGCATAGTTTTGCCCAGATACATCCACTTTATCCAAGTTTTATTTTTCAGTTTTCTTTAAAGCTAAGTAGAATTACATAGTATTCATGGAACACATTTTCATTGTTGTGCCTCAGTTGATAAGCAACTAGATGGATTCCATTTTCAGGTTACGTGTGAACCCAAGACCAATGAACATGGATAAGCAAGTATCTTTATAGTAGAATGTGGAATACTTTTGCTACCAGCACAGACGTTATTTTGCCAGGTTTATATCAGCTCTGTCTTTAGCCTTTTGAGAAATATCTGTAATGATTCACATACTGGTTCCATTTTTACATGACCACTGACATTAGAGTTTCCTTTCTCTGCATTCTTGTCAGCATTTGTGGCCATTTGTCTTCCAGATGACAGCTATATTTAGAGGGATGATTTGAATTACAAAATTATTCTACTTTTTATTCTCTTAGTACAAAGGATATAAACAATTTTAAAAATATTTATTAACCCACTGTTTCTTTTTTGACGGTCCAGTGCCAATCTCTATAGCACTTCTTCTAAGTGACTAACCTTAATGTCACACTTCACAAATTTAAGTTTTACTTTAACTTTTAACTTTCAATGTTTACTCTTCGTGTCTATTCTGTATGTATTATACAATATGAATTCTTGTTTCAGTGTACACTGTTGAGTTGTATAGTTATTTATATCACAGTGGTGAATAATTCCTACTCAGGTCCAGTCAACTATTTAGCCAATTCTTTAAATTTTGTTTTGTTTTGGTTTTTCAAGATAGGGATTCTCTGTATAGCCCTGGCTGTCTTGGAACTCACTCTGTAGACCAAGCTGACCTCAATCTCAGAAATCTGCCCATCTCTGCATCCCGAGTGCTGGGATTAAAGGTGTGTGTGCCACCACTGCCCGGCTCTTTAATATTTTTAAAATACTATTTTTTATTCTTTGATGAATCTCAGACATGTATACATTGTGTACTGATGATATATACCCAATACTACTTTCTCCAACTGCCCCTGTGTTTCTTTATTCTGACTCACTCTCAGCATAATATCATCTGTTTTTATTACTATCCCATGGGGCCATTTAATGCTGCCCATATGCAGGTGATATGTGATCATAAAATGAGGCATAAGTAACCTATCGGAAACTGCATTTCCAAAGAAAAATAACTCTTCTTCCTCTAGAAACCATCAACTGTCAATAGTATAGCAATAGGTGTGGAATCTCAGGGTCCCTCCCACAAATGCTGGAATTTTGACTTGCATGATCTTGTATAGGCATTCATAGCTTCTGTGACCTAATCCTATAATTTATTTAAACTAAAGATCTAGTATGTTGTGAAGAACAACATACTAGTTTACTCAAATCATCTTTACCTTAAAATTAATACACTGTACAATTATGAAGATGTGCAAAATTATACAAATCATAAAAAAGAGTAATTTAATGACCACGCAGCACAACAAGAAGTTCTGTGTAAGAAAGAATTGAATTCAATTTAGAAGTATTAGAATAAACTTAGAAGTTACTTTTAAAATAATTTGTGGATATCATATTGGCATATATGTTCTGTTATTAAATATCTCAGTATTACTGGTCTGTGATAAACTTTCACACACCTTATCCCATGTGGACATAAAAGACTACAATGAATAAGTGTTGCAAATAATTAAATCTATACATAATCAAAATCAAGATGTGGAACTGCCAAAAAGTGAGTTTATGTAACATTTAGGATACATGTGCATACACACATGTATGTGCATATTAGTGTATAAATTTTATGTTTCATAGAACAACCAACTTAAATATTACTATGTGTTTTTAAAAGAAAGCCTAAAGTAGCACTTCACAGTGTCAAAACAGAAAACATAACCTTACTGGATGAGTCCAAACACTGTAAAGGGCTTAAAGAATTAAATTGTTTTGATTTAGTATGTCCTTGTGCTTCTTAGTCTCATTTTGGAGCATGTAAATGAGACTGGTTGCACTGAGGGCAAACAGGGTTTATTTGCAACCATGTATCATAGGCTATGCACAGAGTTTGTAATTAGCATGTTCTAAATTGAATTATTAATATTTAATTAAAAAGGCCAAGGATAAGAACAAAAGAGAGAAACTTATATGGGCACTGGCTCCCTAAAATCTTATGAACCATTGGCTTAGAATGTTAAATACACATGTCTTGTAAGAGTAGCAAAATCTGGATTCATTATGTTATTTATTTCAATCACTGTGGATTAAATGCATATTGAGTCAGCTTGCTAAATATCACTAATGAACTTTTTGCAGTTTGTCTTCATTCTTTAAAAATATTAAACCTTTGAAGGTTGATTTAGAAGAAATATAATTCAATAAACATAGTTTGTCATAGTTGTAGAATAAAGTACACATTTTGCATATGCTAAATCAGACAGTAGTCCTTAAAAAAAACCATAATAACAGGATTCTTGGAAATGTAAGGAATGACAAAAGTAGTTACTGAAGGAAAGAGATGACAAAAAATAACATATCAAAGAAAGCTGTTTTAATCAGGAACCCCAAGATCTCTCAAACACTGAACCACCAAACAGGCAACATACAGCTGATGCTGATAGGAGGCTTCCAGAGGACTGCTGGGTCTGTTTTCATTCAGAGATAATGCACCTTACCCTCAAGAGACTGGAGGCCCCAGGGAGTTTAGAGATCAGGTGGGCTGAGGGGTGTGGATATTGGCATGGAGACAGGTGTGTGGGGAGGAGGTACAAGATGTGGAACAGTGAAAGGGTGGACTGGGGACGAATAAAATATAGAGTGTAAAAAATTAATTAATTAAAATTAATAAAAAATTTTAAAAAGAATTATAGTTATTGCTACTTCAAATTGACTTTACCTAGAAATTAAGGAAAATAATAGTAATTACCATGAGAAGGTGTTGAACTTTATCCAAAGGCTTTTATTTTGCTTCTATTGAGATAATCATGTGGCCTTTATCTGTAAGTCTATGTGAATACTGAATTACATTAGCAATTTCTTTTATCTAATTAAATTTTATGTCATCCTTGGATGTTTTAAATAAAACCTACCTGGCTATGGAAAAAAATTTCATGGGTACTCAGGAGGCAGTACTAATTATTATACATTGAAAAAGAAAAAGGTCTATTATTATAGACAAAAAAAAAGAAAATAAGTAGAAAGGAGGTATTGTGACTCACTGTTTCAGAGGTTTCAGAATATGATCTTTTTTCATGTTGCTTTTGGACCTATGTGATGAAGAACATCAGGATGAAAATAGTATACAGATGTAAGGCTAATCTATGAACTCCAAAGCAGGTCTCAAAGAAACTTTTTTAAAATCTTTATTTACATTTCAAATGTTCCATTTCCTGGTTCACACACACAAAGAAAATACCCTAACCCATTCCCCCTCCCCCTGCTCACCAATCCACCCACTCCAGGTTACCTGGCCTGTCATTCCCAAATACTGGGGCATCTAGCCTTCTTAGGACCAAGGGCTTATCCTCCCTTTGATGTTCAACAAGGCCATCTTCTGCTGCATATGCAGCTGGAGCCATGGGTCCCTCCATGTGTACTCTTTGGTTGGTGGTTTAGTCCTGGGAGCTCGGAGCTACTGGGTAGTTCATATTGTTGTTCGTCCAATGGGGCTGCAAAGCCCTTCAGTTTCTTGGGTGCTTTATCTAGCTCCTCTATTGGGGACCCTGTGCTCAGTTCAATAGTTGGCTGAGAGTGTCCTCTCTGTATTGTCATACACTGACAGAGTCTCCCAGGGGACAGATATATCAGAATCCTATCAGCCAGCACTTGTTGGCATCCACAATAGTGTCAGAGTTTTGTAATTATATGTGATTCCTAGGTGGGGCAGTCTCTGGATGGTCTTTCCCTCAGATTCTACTCCACACTTTGTCTCTGTATCTCCTCCTGTGGGTATTTTGTTCCACCTTCTAAGAAGGACCAGAGTATCCATACTTTGTTCTTCGTTTTTGAGCATCATTTGGTCAGTGACTTGCATCTTGGGTATTCCAAGCTTCTGGGCTAATACCCACTTATCAGTGAGTGCATAACATGTGTGGGTGGTATTTGTGTGTGTGTGTGTGTGTGTGTGTGTGTGAGAGAGAGAGAGAGAGAGAGAGAGAGAGAGAGAGAGAGAGAGAGAGAGAGAGAGAGAGATAGAGATTGGGTTACCTTACTCAGGGTGTTATTTTCTAGTTTCATCCATTTGCCTAAGAATTTCAAGAATTCATTGTTTTTAATAGCTGAGTAGTATTCCATAGTGTAAATGTAGAACATTTTCTGTATCCATTCTTCTGTTGAGGGATATCTGGGTTCTTTCCAGCCTCTGGATATTATAAATGAGGCTTCTATGAACACAGGGAAGCATGTGTCCTTATTACATTCTGGAGAATCCTCTGGGTATATGCCAAGGAGTGGTATAGCAGGGTCCTCCAGTAGTATTATGCCCAATTTTCTAAGGAATGGCAAAACTGATTTCCAGAGTGGTTTTACCACCTTGCAATCCCATCAGCAGTGGAAGAGTGCTCTTCTTTCTCCACATCCTCACCAGCACCTGCTGTCTCCCGAGTTTTTGATCTTAGCCATTCTTATTGGTCTGAGGTGAAATCTCACGGTTGTTTTGATTTGCATTTCCCTAATGACTAACAATGTTGAACATTCCTTTAGGTTCTTCTCAGCCATTCGATATTTCTTAGACAAAAATTCTTTGTTTAGCTCTGTACCCCACTTTTAATAGGGTTATCTGGTTCTCTGGAGTCTAACTTCTTGGGTTCTTTGTATATCTTGGATATTAGCCCTCTGTCAGATGTAGGGTTGGTAAAGATCTTTTCATAATTTGTTGGTTGCCATTTTGTCCTATTGACAGTATCTTTTCCTTACAGAAGCTTTGCAATTTTATAAGGTCACATTTGTCGATTCTTGGTCTGAGAGCATACGTTATTGGTGTTCTGTTTCAGAAATTTTCCCCTGTGTCCATGTTCTCAAGGCTCTTCCCCACTTTCTTTTCTATTAGTTTCAGTGTGTCTGGTTTTATGTGGAGGTCCTTGATCCACTTGGACTTGTGCTTTGTACAAGAGGATGAGAATGGATCAATTTGCATTCTTCTTCATGCTAACTGCCAGTTAAACCAGCATCATTTCTTGAAAAGGCTATCTTTTTTTCCACTGGATGGTTTTAGCTCCTTTGTCAAAGATCAAGTGACCAGAGGTGTATGGATTCATTTCTAGGTCTTCTATTCTATTTCATTGATCTACCTACTTGTCACTGTACCAACACCATGCAGTTTTTATCACTCTGTAGTACTGCTTGAGGTCTAGGGTACTGATTCCCCCAGAAATTCTTTTATTGTTGAGAATAGTTTTAGCTATCCTGGTTTTGTTGTTGTTGTTGTTGTTGTTGTTGTTGTTGTTGTTCCAGGTATATTTGAGATTTGCTCTTCTAAGTCTATGAAGAATTGAGTTGGAATATTGATGGGAATTGCATTGAATTTGTAGATTGCTTTTGGCAAGATGGACATTTTTACTATATTTATTCTGCCAATCCACAGGCATAGGAGATGTTTTCATCTTCTGAGGTCTTCTTCAGTTTTGTTCTTGAAAGGCTTCAGGTTTTTGCCATACAAATCTTTCACTTGTTTGGTTAGAGTCACACCAAGATACTTTATATTTTTTGTGACTATTGGGAAGGGTATCATTTCCCTAATTTTTTATGTCTGTTTATCCTTTGAGTTGGGAAAGGCTACTGATTTGTTTGAGTTAATTTTGTATCCAGCCACTTTGCTGAAGTAATTTATCAGCTGTAGGATTTTTCTGGTGGAGTTTATGGAGTTGCTTATGTATGCTATCATATCATCTGCAAATAGTGATGGTTTGATGCCTTCCTTTCAAATTTCTATTCCTTTGACCTCCTTTTGTGTCTAATTGCTGTAGCTAGAACATCAAGTACTATAGTCAATAGATATGGAGGGGGAGGGCAAACTTGTCTAGTTCCTGATTTTAGTGGTGTTGCTTCAAGTTTTTCTCCATTTAGTTTGATGTTGGATACTGGTTTGCTGTATATTGCTTTTGCTGTTTAGGTATGGGCCTTGACTTCCTGATCTTTCCAAGACTTTTAATTTGAAGGGATGCAGAATTTTGTCAAATGCTTTCTCAGCATCTAATGAAATGACCATATGGTTTGTTTCTTTGAGTTTGTTTGTGTAGTGGATTACATTGGTTGATTTCCCTATATTGAACCATCCCTGTATACCTGAGATGAAGCCTACTTCACACTGTGTTCTTGGGTTGGCAAGAATTTTATTGAATATTTTTGCACATGTATTTGTAAGGGAAATTGGTCTGAAGTTCTCTTTGTAGGATCTTTGTGTGGTTTCGGTATCAGCCTAATTGTGGCTTCATAGAATGAGTTGTGTGGTATTCCTTCTGTTTCTATTTTCTGGAATAGTTTGAAGAGTATTGGTGTAAGGTCCTCAATGAAGGTCTGATAGAATTCTGCCCTAAAACCATCTGGTCTTCTGCTTTTGTTGGTTGGGAGACTTTCAATGACTGATTCAATTTCTTTTGAGGTTATGGGACTCTTTAGATGTCTATCTGATCTTGATTTAACTTTGGTATTTTGTAGCTCTCTAGAAAAATGTCCATTTCATCCAGATTTCCCTTTTGTATTAAGTATAGGATTTTGTTGTAGGTTCTGATGATTTTTTTTTAATTTCCTCAGTTTCTGTTGTTATATCTCCCTTTTCATTTCTCATTTTGTTAATTTGGATACTGTCTCTGTGCCCTCTGGTTAGTCTGGCTAGGAGTTTATCCATCTTGTTGATTTTCTCAAAGAAGCAGCTCATAGTTTTGTTGAATCTTTGTATAGTTTTTTGTTTGTTTGTTTGTTTCTCCTTGGTTGATTTCAGCCCCGAGTTCGATAATTTCTTGCTGTCTATTCCTCTTGAGTGTATTAGCTTCTTTCTGTTCTAGAGCTTTCAGGTATGATTTTAAGCTGCTAGTGTATGCTATCTCCAGTTTCTTTTTGGAGGCACTCAGTGCTAAGTGTTTTCTTCTTAGCACTGTTTTCAGTGTTTCCCATAAGTTTGGGTTTGCTGTGCCTTCAGTTTTATTAAATTCTAAAAACTCTCTGATTTCTTTCCTTATTTCTTCCTTGACCAAGTTATCATTGAGTAGAGCATTGTTTAGCTTCCATATGTATTTGGTTTTCTTTTGTTTTTGTTGGTATTGAAGACCAGTTTTAATCTTTTGTGATGTGATAGGAGGCATGGGATTATTTCAATCTTTTATCTCTTCAAATCTGTTTGGTGACCAAGTATGTGGTCAATTTTCGAGAATTCCATGAGGTGCTGAGAAGAAGGTATATTCTTTTGCTTTAGGATGAAATGCTATGTAGATATCTGTTTAATCCGTTTGGAACTTCCCTTAGGTTCACTGTGTCTCTGTTTTGTTTGTGATCCCTTATCCACATATTGACGAGGGTGGGGTATTTAAGTCACCCACAATTATTGTGTGAGGTGCAATGTTTGCTTTGAGCTTTAGTAAAGTTTCTTTTATGAATGTGGGTGCCCTTGCATTTGGAGCATAGATGTTCAGAATAGAGAGCTCTTCTTGGTAGATTTTTCCATTGATGACTATGAAGTGTCCTTTCATGGCTTTTTTGCTGACTTTTGGTGGAAAGTCAATTTTATCTGATATTAGAATGGCTATTCCAGCTTGTTTCCTGGGACTATTTGCTTGGAAAAATTGTTTTCCATCTTTAAATCTGAGGTAGTGTTTGTCTTTGATATTGAGGAGTGTTTCCTATATGCAGCAAAATGCTGGGTCCTGTTTATGTATCCACTTTATTAGGCTATGTATTTTTATTGGGGAATTGAGACCATTGATGTTAAGAGATAAGAAGGAATAGTGATTATTGCTTCTGGTTATTTTGATGTTATTTTTATATTTGTGTGGTTATTTTGGGGATTTGTTGAAAGATTATTTTCTTGCTTTTTCTAGGGTTAAGTTTCTCTCCTTGTGTTGGTGTTTTCAATATTTTATCCTTTGAATGGCTAAGTTTGTGGAAAGATATTGTATAAATTTGGTTTTATCATGAAATATCTTGGTTTCTCCATCTATGGTGATGGAGAGTTCTGCTGGGTATAGTAGTCTGTGTTGGTATTTGTGTTCTCTTAGGGTCTGTATGAGATCTGCCCAGGATCTTCAAGCTTTCATGGTCCCTGGTGAGAAGTCTGTTGTAATTCTGATGTGTCTGCCTTTATATGTTACTGGACCTATTTCTCTTACTGCTTTTAATATTCCTTCTTTGCTTAGTGTATTTGGTGTTTTGACTACTATGTGACGGGAGGGATTTCTGTTCTGGTCTAGTCTGTTTGGAGTCCTGTTGGAGTCTTATATGTTCATAGGCATCTCTTTCTTGAGGTTAGGAAAGTTTACTTCTATAATTTTGTTGACGATATTTACTGGCCCTTTAAGTTGAAAATCATTGCTCTCGTCTACACCTATAATCCTTAGGTTTGGTCTTTACATTGTGTGCTGGATTTCCCAGATGTTTTGGGTTACAAGCATTATGCATTTTACATTTCCTTTGATTGTTGTGTCAATGTTTTCTATGGTATCTTCAGCACCTGAGATTCTCTTATATCTCTTGTATTCTCTTTTTGATATTTGTTTCTATGTCTCCTGTTTTCTTTCCAAGGTTTTCTATCTCCAGAGTTGTCTCCCTTTCTGATTTCTACATTGTTTCTTCCACTTTTAGATCCTGGATAGTGCTTTTCATTTTCTTCATTTATTTGCTGGTGTTTTCCTCTAATTCTTTAACAGAATTTTTGTGATTCCTCTTAAAGTCCTTCTACCTGTTGACCCATGTTCTCCTATATTTCTTTAAGGGATTTTTGTGTTTCCTCTTTAAGGGCTTCTACCTGTTGACCCATGTGCTCCCATATTAATTTAAGGGAGTTGTTTATGTCCTTCTTGAAGTCCTCTATCTGTATCATGAGATGTGATTTTAAATCCAGATCTTGCTTTACCTGTGTGTTGGGGTATCCATGACTTATGTTTGTGGGGAAACTGGTTTTAGATGGTATCATGTTATCTTGGTTTCTGTAGGAAATGTTTTTGTGTTTGCCTTTTGCCATCTGGTTATCTCTGGTGTTAGCTGGTCTTGCTGTCTCTGATTGTGGCTTATCTGTCCTGCAAGCCTGTGTATCTGTACTCCTGGGAGACCAGTTCTCTCTGTGTACACAGTTATGTAGGTACTCCTGGATGACCAGCTCTCTTGTTGTGTTATGTGTGTATGTAGGTTTGTGGCCCAGCATCAGATCTGGGAGCAGATGGAAATTGAAAGACTCTTGTCCCAGGCTGCTCTGGGGCTCTTGTGCCTTCAGGACTTTGAGCTGGTTCCTCTGAGCAGCAGGGTTGGTCCTACCTGTGCTCTCAGGCCTCTCTGCACTCCTGGGAGGTTAGCTATCTCCCTGTGACACCTGGATTTGGTACTCTGTGGCAGAGGATGGTCCCATAGCATAAGACAGAAATAGGAAGGCATCCACCTAAGGTTTCTGGCTGTGTTCCTCTGAGCAGCCAGGATGGTCCTATCTGTGCTCTCAGGCCTCTCTGTACTCCTGGGTTAGCTATCTCCCTGAGCCACCTGGATATGGCACACTGTGGCAGAGGATGGTCCCTGCCGGAACCTATCTCTTGTCAGTGTGGTCCTATTTTCTATTTTCTGTCAATTTCCAAATGACCTTGAGATTCAATACACTTCCAATGAATTCCCACCTCCTTCATGAGGTTGGGGCCTTGTTAACACAGTATTTTTCAAGAACGCTGCCTCTGAGGATTGATTCAGCCAGGACCAATTCTTAAGTGTATGAAACCCTGAACCTTTGAGGACATTCAATACAAACAAGAAGCCAAAGTTTATGAAGTTGACAAGATCTTAGTAATAGAATCATGACATAAGAAAATAATAAAATAAATGTGGTCTTTTTTGGTAATTTTTCTATCTTATACTTTTCTTTTTTGGAGACTATAATTACATTTATTCCTTCCATTTCTTCCCTCCAAATCTTCTCACTCCCTCATTCTTTATCAAATTAAGTAGTTGTTATTATATATAAAGTATATATTAAGATATGTATATATTAAGTATTAACATATACACACATACACATGCACACACATGTGTGTGTATGTATGTGTATATATGCATCTACAGATGCTATAGTTCTTTAAAAATACATACCTTCTGGTGCCTTAAAACTATGGAGGGAACATTTAGGTCAATTACAGCTAGGGATTGGGTAAATCAAGCTGTTAACTGAATTTTGAGGGTGACATCCAGGATTTTTCTCTTTCTGGGTTATTTGATGAACTTGATTGGTATATTATTTCATGACACTATATATAAAGTTTTATTTTATTTATAATACTTATGAAATAATAACATTTCACATGCACATTCTGATATTAGATGTGTCTTACTGAAGTATTTATTATAGGGACAAGGAATGATTTGTCAGAATTAGCCCTTTCTCAATGCTGAAAAAATAAGATAAGGAGCTATAGTGGAAAAAAGAGAGGAAGAGATAGCCATAGCCATCAACTTTATGTTCTGTGGTTGAAAAATAATTAAATGAAGCATATTTATCTGTATAGATTCCCTTTCTTCCTTCTTTTTTGTGTTATAGACAGATTTAAGAGCAGGAGCTATTTTAGAGCTATTGATTATGTTTCTAGGTTATGCTTCATCTCACAGACATAGCAAAGTTTTCTTCTATACAACAGCAGCTTAAAACTTTAAAATTAATGCTACTTCTCAGAGGGAAAGTGACCTCTACAGCCAGGAACTACTTCTGAATATAGGTAAGTGTGCTATCTACAGGGGAAGGATAGGGTCGATTGAATGGGCAATGAGGACAAAGGAGGTACCTTTGAAGACTGCTTTCTTTTTCAATTTATATTCTTGATTTTATTACTCAATTTTCATTTAATAATCCTTATTTTGAGACTTTTAATACAAGCACATCACCCAATTAAGGTCTATAGTGTGAAATAATAGTTAAATATTACTAAAAGAACCACATTTACAGTGAGGAAAAAAAGGAGTTGATATGAAAATTGGTGGATAAGAGATTAGAAAATATCCAAGATGTCCTAGAAGTCTAACCTTTTATATTAGTAAAAAGGGTGTATATGTAAAATATTGCATGATGAGACTAACATAAATATTCTGTTCCACTTAGCAGAATTATCTGCTTCAGCATAATTTATTTTTAAATCTTTCTCATGTATAGTACTACTCATTCAAAACAAAAGAGAGGAACAAACAAAAATAGATGCAAGCAATGGATTTTGTTATTTTAAATGCCTTTTATAAATAGTATTTTGTATATTAGGGAGGTGTAAGATGATAGTTGCATATAAGAACAGGAAGTACAGTGATCTAACCAACATTTCCTTCTCATATCGCTGTCTTTGCAGTCTAGTATGCCAGTACCAGATATTTATACTGGGTTCATTAATTGTATGGATTTATTCATATCACTCTAATATGGACTTCAAAAATAATATATTCTAATTTTTAAATATATCCTATTTTTTCAGAGTAGATAAAATACTAATATTGCCTTATACATATTTTAATATGATCTTGGAAGCCTGATGACCTTTTTCCCTTTCCAATTATTGTCCAATATGAAGAAGCATCTCAGTTAGGTATGTCTTCTGAATTTCAATTTTTGGATGTTAATGGTCAGTAGAAATAAATATCTCTTATTAGTGCTTGGTTTTATTCAGTGGTCAACAGTACTGGTACTTAGTGTAGATAGTTTTACTCTTAAGATTGTGAACAAAATCAGCTTTAAAATAGACTTTTCTTTCTGTAGTCTTTCAGGCATTCTTCTTGCACTCCTGCTGCTGCTAAAGACTTTTAGTATTTACTACATAATGTTTGTCTGAACTCTACTTACCCATGGATCACACTATACCTCTGTTGTATAAGTTACAGTGACTATTTCCTTCTTAAAAGCTATCTGATGAATAGTCAGATTACCATACCCCTAAATGCCTAGTGGTGGTGGCAAGTGTTGTGTCTCCTCATAATACTTAGAATCTAAAGAAGTATGCTGGGAGCCAGGCCCAGCAGAGGTGTTTCTTCTTGGTCCTTCTTGAGGCAGCGGAGGGGGGAAGCGTCGGCGGGGGTAAGACTTTGTCTTACGGAAAGTTTAGGGTTGTTGTATAAAAAAGGTTTACTTATCTAAATCTAAGTTACTAGGCTAACATAGCTGACCTGCCTTCTGTGTTCCTCTGGAGCCAGAGACTGCAGTCTCAGGTATTTAACACCTCATCCTAAAACAGCAGGAGATTAAGTAAAGGGTTAATTGCTAGAGCCTTTCCCCTATTGTCCAGATGCCTCTTGCTTGTCAGTCTAGGGGGGAAGTTAGGAGCAATAAACTTCTAATGAACCCTGGAGAAGAGAATAACACTTGTAGACAGAAAAATTTCTACATACGTGAATATGCATAATCTCACATAAATTCACACATACATCTTCATACATCTTCATACATAGATTCACACATACATCTTTCACGCAGTCAGCTGGGCCCAGCTTGCATGCATTCTCACAATTTCATACTTACACACATACATGCACACATTCCCACAATTGCATACTTACACACACATCCATACTTACATATGCATATGGAGCAAAGACCAAGCACCGGTGCAGAAAGAACTCACTCATTCTGGATAAAAGATGGACTACAATATTTATTGCATGGAGAAAGAAAAAGCTTCCACCCTTTCAATGCTAAATGAATTAAATCCATGTTTGTAAGAAAAAGACTTTGTTTCTCTTAATAAGACTAAGCCTGCTTTGTCCTTACCATGGGACCTGTCCTTTCCAATGGTAAGGAGAAGCCTGCCTGCTCCTTCTACTCTCTGCAACATCTTCTTTTTTCCTCTTTCTCTCTGCCTCCTGCACATTGTTATTCTCTTAGTTAGTTTATGTTACCTATAGTTTCTAAGTTATTCCACTCTGCATTATCCTTCTAGTCTTGTTCTCTTCTGACTAAAAAACTTCTCCTCAGTTCAGTTCTCCTCTCAGCTCTGTCCCTCTCATTCAGTTCTTCTGGTCTGACTTCTCTTTGTCCTCAGCCCTTAAACGTCTTTCAGAATGCATGATCACATGTTACAAAGTTCATCATAAGTTCACACAGAAAACCAAGTCCTACATTGAAATAGAAGCTTACAACAGAGAATGTTTACATGCATATCCATTAGGAGTAATTATCTAGCTATCACTTGTCTTCTCTACAGGTTCGTAGAAAGTTTAAAACCATAACTAAGTTATAAGTGACGTTTTGTATAGAAAAACCCAGTCAATATTTTACCTTCTGTCCTAACACCTATAATAAATCCTAGTTCCCTTTTTATGACCTTTAGTTAATTGTTTTACAACCTCTTGGAATGTGCTCTGAGTAGGAGAAAGTCTGGTTGCCATCTAAGAGCAATTAACTTGTGACACTTGGGAGACTGGCAGAGTTCTCATTGCAGTTTGGCTATAGGAGGGATCTAGTGGCAGTCCCATTAGAAAAGAGCTTAGTAATCACAGATATAATTTTAGGAATTCTTATAGGATCATCATAAAACTAAAGTCATCTATTTGTCTACATAGCATCACTATAAGACATCTTCATGGATCTGCAAGGATCTGCTCCAAAGGAATGTGCTATTACTATTGATTATTATAAATGTATAATAATAATAACAGGAAAAGCATATAAATAGCAGGAAATCTTTCCTAAAATTAGTCCCCCACAGCCTTGCTGAATGGGGGCTCACCTGTCGCAGATTATATAATAATCCGAGGCAGGCACTTCAGGATGAACATCTGCTAGTATATTAGCTTGTCCCATTATGGCTCCTGACAGAAGTATTTAGTAACTCTCTGCTGCTCACAGATTTCCAATTTATTTTATGTGGATGCCCAGTTTTCAGGTTGATCTGAAGAACACTTCATAGTTTTTTCTTCTAAGATTTTCAAATATAATCTTAATTTTAAAAATAAATTCCTATGTTTTTTAATTTTCTTAAAAGACTTCTTAGTTTTTTTCTCCAGCAACATGTCTGTCCTGAGAGGGAATCATGTTCCCTGCCATGACAATGGACTAAACCTTTGATCCTGTAAGTCATCCCCAATTAAATGCTTTCCTTTATAGAAGTAGCTATGGCCATGGTGCCTCTTCACCGCAATAACACTCCTACTAAGACAACATCCAACACAGATGACATAGAAGTATTAAAATATAATCCAAATGGAGTCACTTCTCCATTGGGAGTGGTGGCTTCCCATTTGAACTTGTGGAAACTCTAAGTTCTTAGTGTGTCTAGGGTTTGAGAATCTCAATGATCTAGATGCTGTCAAGTCTCTGACTCTCAGTCCAGTTCCCATTATCTTTTGCATCTCATTCTAAATATCAATGGATCAGAAATTATGACACCAACACTGCCAAAATCCAAATGCCTAAATTACTAAATATTTTGATAGCAAATATTTATATGCCAATGAAATAAAATTAACAATAGGGAAAATATTGAAAAGCAAATAGAAACAAGAAATATTTATGTTTAATGTTAAATGATAAGAATATTACACAATTAATGCTTTATTGTATTTCATTATATTGATGTTCTTCACTCTTTATGAAATATTATATTTCTTTGTAACAATATAATATACCAACTCAAAAGAAGACTTCTAATGTCTTGTATTGGGAGTTTTGTTAGATGATGTTCAAATTCTGAGAGACCATTGTCAATACAAAGAAGGTCCAGTGACAGGTCCAAAGTGGGATCCAGCTCAAGGGGATGTCCCAAAGCCTGAAACTATTACTGAGGCTATGGAGAACTCACAAAAAGGAATCCAGCATGACTGCACTCAGGAAGACCCAACAAGTAGCTGAAAGAGTCAGATGCAGATATTTACACCCAACCAATGGACAGAAGCAGCTGACCACTGTTGTTGAATTAGGGAAGGCTGAAAGAAGCTGAGAAGGGAAATCCTGTAGGAAGAACAGTAGTTTGAATTAATCTGGCCCTCGAGATCTCTCAAACACTGGACCACCAATTAGGCATCATACACCAGCTGATGTGAGGCCCCTAATACACACAGAGTAGAGGACTGCTGGGTCTGTGTTCATTCAGAGAAGATGCACCTAATTCTCAAGGAACTGGAGGCCCCAGAGAGTTTAGAGGTCAGGTGGCATGGGGGTAGGGACAAACACTTGGAGACAGGAGGGTGGGTAGGAGTTATGGAATGTGGAATAGTTGGAGTGTGGACAGGGAGGGGGGAATAAAATATGGAGTGTAAAAAATTAATTAATTAAAAAATAATTATTTAAGCTGTATATGTATATATTTTTTACATTTTTATTTTCTATATTCTATGTTTACATTCCAAAGGCTTTCCCCTTTCCCAGTTCCCCCCCTCCCTATGTCCCATAATTCCTCTCCCCCCCAACTATTCCCCAATCATTCCCTCTCCCCCCACAGTTTCTCTACAAAACTGGATCCAATCTTTACAGGCCCAGGGTCCTCTCCTTTCTTCTTGGGAATCATTTGACTTGCTAATTGTGCCTTGAGTATTTAGGGCTTCTGGGCTCATTAATATCCACTTATCAGTGATTGCATTTCATGTGTATTCTTTTGTGACTGGGTTAGCTCACTCAGGATGATATTTTCCAGGTCTAACCATTTACCTACAAATTGCATGAATTCATTATTTTTAATTGCTGAGTAGTATTCCATTGTATAAATATACCATTTTTACATTTTCTGTATCCATTCCTCCTTTGAGGGATATTTGGGCTCCTTCCAATTTCTGGCTATTATAAACAAGGCTGCTATAAACATAGTGGAGCATGTGTCTTTATTGTATGCAGGGGAATCCTCTGGGTATATGCCCAGGAGTGGTATGCCAGGGTCCTCTGGAAGGGACATGCCCAATTTTCTGAGGAACTGCCACACTGATTTCCAGAGCGGTTTTACCATGTTGCAATCCCACCAACAGTGGAGGAGTGTTCCTCTTTCTCCACATCCTCGCCAGCACTTGTTTTCTCTTGAGTTTTTAATCTTAGCCATTCTTTATATGGAGATTTACGTGTATTATAAGTTGTCTAAGTAGATAATTGATACTATGATTCATTAAAGCATTTTATAAATTGTTAGTAATATTTAATCATACCTCATCTTTTTGCTTTTATCCATCTCTTCCTAACTAGAGTCCCCCTCCTTTGCATTTACTCTGTCAAATTAGTTATAGACTGAATATTTTTCCTCTATTGCTCCCCAATAGCCACAATCAAGTATTGGTCATTTGGCTTTTTCTGGTTCTACACTTACTGAAAGATACATACTCATTTTTAACTATTTGTAGCTAGAAGCCTCACATGAGAACACACTATGTATATCTCTCTAGGTCTGGGTTACCCCAATCAGCAAGATCTCTTTAGCTTTACACATTTATCTGTTAAGTTCATGATTTCACTTTTCTTTTACAGATGAGCAGTACTCTACAATATACACATACATTAATTTCACTATAAACTCACTGGTTGAAGGAAATTTAACTTTTCTTCATGTCTTGGTTATTGTGAATAGAGCAGTAGTGAACACGACCATGCAAGTGTCTGTGCAAGGTGTCAGGAATTTGGGCATATCCTAAGGTGCGATATAACTGGCTCATAAGGTAGAATTTTTTTTAAAATATATCTGTACTGTGATTTGTATAATAAGTGGGTTAGTTTGCCATGTCACCAATAGAGAACAAAACGTCTTTATCTCACCTTCCTTTTAGCATTTGCTTTTGTTGATCTTTGACATCTGACTTGGGTACAATGAAACCTCAAGGGAGTTTTGGTTAGCATTTTCCTAATTGTTAGAATTATGGACTTCCTTGAAAACAATATTTCTTAGCATTATTTCCCCTACTGTCAAAAAAATCTATATTCTATTCTAGTTCCTATGCCTATTCACATGTGTGTTTGGGGAAGGGTGTTGTTTGTTTTTGTTTTGTTTGATGTTGTGAGAAATATAGAAAATGGTTGACCCGCCAACTCTCTGTGGGTTCTGTCCAAGCCGCAGTGCTCCTGCCAACTCTCTGGAGCTGCTGGTCTCTAGGCCCATAAACTCTTCAGCCCTGTGGGGCTATAGGACCACCTCACTCTGCTGTCCCTCTGTTAGCCACCTCTCTCATGGGGAACCAAGAATTTCTCTCTAGCTACCACACAATGCCCCACACTCCCAAGGTCTGCCAGCTCACCCTCCAAAATTACCTGATAGAAGCATGACCCTTAAAGCTTGATTAGTTAGCCAGTAAGATTTATATATATTTAAAATCACAATTACAAGATGCCAATACAGTAATTTCAGAGCCAATTGATACTAATAAAGCCTGAACCCAAATATTCTAAGCATTTTAAAAAATTATATATATATATATATATATATATATATATATATATATATATTATTCGATGTATTCTTTGTTTACATTTCAAATGATTTCCCCTTTCCTGGATCTCCCCTCCCCAAAAGTCCCATAAGCACTCTTCCCTCCTCCTGTTCCCCAATCAACTACTTACCACTTCCCTGTCCTGGTATTCACCTACACTGCTGCACTGAGACTTTCCAGGACCAGGGGCCTCTCCTTCATTCTTTTTGGGCCTCATTTGATATGTCAATTGTTTCTTGGGTATTCCGAGCTTCTGGGCTAATATCCGCTTATCAGTGAGTGCATACCATGAGTGTTCTTTTGTGATTGGGCCATCTCAGTCAGGATGACATTCTTCAGGTGCACCCACTTGCGTAAGAATTTCATTAATTTATTGATTTAATAGTTGAGTAGTAGTCCATAGTGTAAATATACTACATTTTCTGTATCCATTCATCCATTGAGGGACATTGGGGTTCTTTCCAGCTTCTGGCTATTATAGATAGGGCTGCTATGAACATAGTGAAGCATGTGTCCTTATTACATGCTGGGGAATCATCTGGGTATATGCTCAGGAGTGGTATAGCAGGATCCTCCAGTAATATCATGTCCAGTTTTCTGAGGAACCACCAGGCTGATTTTCAAAGTGGTTGTACCAGCTTGCAACCCCATCCAGCAGTGCAGGAATGTTCCTCTTTCTCCACATCCTCGCCAGCACATATTTTCTCCTGAGTTTTTGATAGTGGCCATTCTGACTGGTGTGATGTGAAATCTCAGAGTTGTTTTGATTTGCATTTCCCTGATGACTAAGGATGTTTAACATTTCTTTAGGGACCATTCGATATTCCTCAGGTGAAAATTCTTTGTTTAGCTCTGTACCCAATTTTTTAATAGGGTTATTTGGCTATCTGGAGTCTAACTTCTTGAGTTTTTTTTGTATATCTTGGATATTAGCCCTCTGTCAGATGTGGTGTTGGTAACGATCTTTTATCAATTTGTTGGGTGCAGTTTTGTCCTTTTGACAGTGTCCTTTGCCTTACAGAAACTTCGAACTTTTATGAGGTCCCATTTGTCAATTCTTGATCTTAGAGCATAAGTTATTGGTATTCTGCTCAGGAAATTTTGCCCTGTGCCCATGTGCTCAAGGCTCTTCCCCCAGACTCTATTTCAGTTCTCCCCTTTCTCTGCCTGTGACCTCCTTGTCTCCTTTACTCAAAGATCTGCCTCCCCTTTCCTGTCCAGTCACAGGTCTTCCACTGCCCTAATATGATTAGACATGGAAAATCCTGCAACAATTTTGTTTGACTCTTTTTTTAGTCCTTAATATAGGAAATTAATTGGATATTGAATATTAAAAGGATTGCATATTTTCATATTGAGAGTATTTGATAACTGATTGTATTAAAAGTATTGATTAAGAAAAGTATTGGGGTATGGAACAGTTGGAGGGTTGCCTGGGAGGAGGATAAATTCTGGACTGTAAAAAAAGGTTAAAGAATAAATAAAAAATGAAATTGGGAAAAATAAAAGTATTGATATTAGCACATGGAAGATAAGTACCAGAGAAAAATTATTCCTGTCTGTGGGCCTCTTTATTACCCAGTTGCTTGTTTATTTGTGTAAGAGACTTTTAGTCTTATCAAGTTCCACTTGTCAATTCTTGACCCTAATTCTGGGGCAAATGGAGTCCTATTCAGGAAGTCCTTTCCTACTCACACATTATTTTTTAGGTTACCACCCCTATTTTCTTCTAGTAGTTTCAGTTTGTGGTTTCAACCTTTGAGTTTTGATGAATTTGGTTATCTTTCATGAAAGGTAATAAATATTCATGTGGACCCCAATACCAATTTTTAAAATCCTTTCTTTTTACTAGCATTTATTTTTGGCATATTTGTCAAAAAGTAAATGCCTGGGTCTATATATAATCATCTTTGGCTAAAGGGTATATGGAGAGTAGAGGATCGAGTGTTCTGTGGGATAGACCTTGATGAAGGACTTACAGAGTGTGCCTGGGTGGAAAAGCAGGATTTTATGTTCTAGTTGATTTATTTAGAACATTACATCAGCAGCAGTCTGTTTTACTAATCAGAAAGTAATGTGTTTATACAACAAATTCATTACAGGAATGTGGACAGTGGGCTAGTAAGATGGAAACCAAGGGCATTGTGGATCATAGTGGAATTAAGCAAAGAGAGAAGCATGTGGCTACACTACCTCCAAAGATTTGAGGAAAAGCAGACATTCCCAGAACCTAGGCAGTGTTCAGTAGCAGTCAAGAAAAGACAAGAACAAAAATTATACATCCATCAGAAAAGAAATAAGAACGCTGGTCACTTGGGATGGCAATAAGAGAGGGACTGCGGGGAAGGTTTGCCTTCAGTGCTTCTCTTCGTGTCTCTATTCACCACAATCAGAAGTGAGTGAACACGGATTCCTACTACCATAGAGCACAGACTTCAGCATTCTAGTGCACGGGGGCACATGCCAAAACAGAAATAAAGAACTTGGAGGAGGAAACAGATAAGCATGTTGTCACTGTGGGAGCTACTTCACAGGATAAAAAGTCAGTCCGATCTTGCTTTAATAACTGATTAAGTTTGTATTTTTAAGTGCTTATTATCAAATTATCTCCAGTAGCACACTCTCCATGACTTCTGTGATTTCTTACATTTCCAGTATACTCTTTTAATTTCTCAGCCTTTCATATGCTTAGAGAAAATAGACCATTCTTATTTCTCTGATGAAAAGAAATATATTCCTAAACCTCAGCAATAATACTAATTTTTAATTATATGGTCTATGATTG
Source organism: Apodemus agrarius (assembly GCA_964023405.1). Lineage (NCBI taxonomy): Eukaryota > Metazoa > Chordata > Mammalia > Rodentia > Muridae > Apodemus > Apodemus agrarius. The sequence continues at coordinate 100,616,319 of OZ030014.1, read as the reverse complement.
AATATATTAAACTGGAATTTTATTGTTAGTATTTTTGACAAGATTTATGAACCATCAATAAAAAGTGGTCTTATTAAGATAGCTTAATAATAATAGATAAAACTTGAATATAACAATAATCAATTTATTACTCATGTGACATGTTGCTAATAAGCATGATACAGCAAACCACTTGATTATATACTTTATTCTTAAGCAGTTAACATTTTATTTTAATATATTGTGTCTTATAAATGATTATTGTTTTACCACAATGGAATTGTAAGAGGAAAATAATTACAGATAAAGGGTAAGTTATAGCTATGTTGGTATTCATTTTTCTACACTTACTCTAATTCAATTAATGTAACTGAGTTCTATATTTATAATACAAATCAGCATGTGGAAACGAACTATAATATTATTGTTTCTATCCATTCTATAACAATATAATTATGCCTCTATTGTTTCTGTTGGTATCAGTGGCTGTACAAATGTCTTTCATAAGATATAATTTAGTTTGCCATGGCAGAAAAAAATCCAGTTTTAGTTTTTTTACATTAGGACAGAAGTTAGGACACCATCAATATTATACTATACAAAGTAGCATACAGATATCAACAGTTCTGTAGGAAGAAAATTTCAACTATTTTTTTTCGAGATAGAAGTATATGAGGAAAAAATACCTTATTTAGCAGTTCTTTTTAAACTAAAATTTATCATTTTATTGTATAACACATAGGTACCATGGTTTTAAAATGGCTCTATTTTCTACAGTAGTAAAGTTACAATATACAGGAGCTTCCACTGACTGATATGCATGTGTATTCTGCAAAGTCCACCATAGGCAAGTAGGCACCAGGCAGGCAAGCATTAGGTGCCGTCTAACCAGTTTCTGTAGTTTACGTGTATATTTTAGAAAGAGAAATTGGTTAAGAAAAATAAACAAGAATCCATTCACAAGTACCAGAAAAATTAAAGATAAAAAATGTTTACACTTCTATATCCTATTGTACTTTTTGTGTGGAATATAATATTTGTGCCATTACAAATCTCTTGTATATCCTCAATTAGACATCTTTTTCGATGACACACACATATTTCATAGTTATTGAATAAATAGCCAGACCATATAATGTTATTCCTATAGTTAAAACAAAGTTAATAATGAACATCTTAAATCTTGATAATTAATTATAGTGTGATATAATGTGTGAAAAGATTGAACAGTGAAGAACTAAGGAAAGAAGGAAAAGAGGATGTAGGTAGGAAGGAAGGAAAGATAATGGATGACAGAATAACACATTCCTGTTTTGAAATGTAAAATGAATCTTTTATAATACATAATTTTATTTTTTTCAAACAGAAGAGAGGGCACAAATTATCAAAAGTAAGTAAATTCACGCTAGGAAGTTCATCTGTATCTTAGAACCAGAAGTGCGATCACAGTGAGTTTGTTTGGTTCAGTGTAATGACACACATACATCTGAATGGCTACATCCAAGATTAGTCTCGTAGAATAAATGTGTATTTGAAATACCTGTGTTCTACTCAGATGTGAACAAGATTACAGGCAACTCTTTTTGTGCCATTTGGTTTTTGTTTGTTTGTTTGTTCATTTTTTGTTTTTGTTGATGAGGATTAACTTTGCCTTTCATTGTGCCACTAGAGGCCAAAGAGAGAGAGAGAGAGAAAGTGAACTAGCCCTATGAAATTCCAATGACTTTTCCAATTGTAGACAGAAAGAGAGCACAAAGCAACATGCACCAGGGTGTGTCTTCTGGTTTGGTACCATGCCTAGTGTGTTGCTATTGTACTACTTTGTTAGATCTGTAATTTACTTACTTATTTTTAAGAGCCCATTTATTTTCCAGTGAATTCAAGTTAATTGAAGCTAGAATTGATACCTCTTGGTTAATAAAAATATTTTTGTATAAATTACTTAAAGAACATGTTATATTTTCCTAAAAACTAAAACCAAATTAAAAACAAAACAACAAAAAAGACGGATTTAAAGGATTCACATTTTTCTTTAATTCAATAGTAGCAAAATAGTCCTAAGAGTCTTTCCTCTTGTGTTTGAAATGGATGAAGAAATAGTTTAAGATATGACAAGAAAGAAGACTCCAGCAATGTCAGCATTTAATATCAAGCAACATAGGGCATCTGTGAAGATCTAATTAGGTTTTGAATCTTACTAAATTGAGAAAGGACTTTAAGATCATTCTGAGATTTACCAAACATGGCTGAGTTTGAATAAGTTTTATTTAAAGTACATGGAAATCTAATGAAATCAAGAACCTCAACATAATGTGGCTATGATTGCTAACACAAATATGTAAGTGATCATACATTTATAGAATTTATTCAGTGTCTACTGCAGCTTTTTCTGCTCTAGGTTGGGGGTCTTAAAAGGTTAAAATGTCTACTTCTCTTTTGTTTTCAATTCTTGATTATGTGCATATACCCATATGTGTGTGCTCCTGTACGCATACATATGATTATCAGCTTTTCGGTGATCCATAGGTCTCTAAAGGCCAACCACTAAGAGTGCTCTGAGATGCATCGACATTTTCTATTGACTAATCATGTAATGCAGCCCAGATGTAACATACATACACTCCCAGATGTCCTTCGTGTTAGGCAGACCGAGATATAGTGAATTGTATCTTTATAAGCTGTGTTTTTAAAATTAGCAAAGCAAATGAAGTGTCAGGAAGATATCCTTAGGAGGTAGGAAACATATGTTTGCTTTAGAGAAACCTTTGGATATGTGTAAGGTCAAACTTCCAAACTTACATTACTACCTCTATTTTCACTGCTGGCAATGTTTAAAGGCCACGGATTTTAGTTTCTCTTAAGTTCTTTCCTGAAACACAGATGAAGGTGATCATACTACAACTGTGTTGTGTTAATTCAGAAATATGTTTTAAACCTTTAGAATCAAATTTCATTTTCCGTATGAGCCTTCCTACTTTACAAACCTGAATATGCCTTAAATGTATGTTTGAATATGTATGTGTGCTTTTTAAACCACTGAGACTCATTTGAATATAGATCACACAATTCATTTTGTATTTTACTAGATCGAGTGCCTCCACTCGATACTGGTTTGTTTCTAACGAAACATTTCTGTGGTTCTAAACTTAACCAGAAAAGGCCTTCAGTGTGATGGGGTAATACTTACGTATTGAACTGATACTGCCCTTGAGAACTAAAGACTTCTTTTTGCTATCCTCCACACTTATCACATTGGAAAATCTCAAACACAATGACAAATAAAGACAACAAATTTGGCTTAAAACATTTTTGTCTACATATCTGGTTGTAGTCTTTCTATATACAATAATAACTACAGTTCAAAACACTTTGAGCCATTCATCACCATGGAATTGAATCTCCAGTTGAAATCTTTGACAATTTTCAGTAGGTCAAAAAGATAGTTATTATCAGGTCAAAAATAAAATTTGTGACTCTTGAAATAAATATGATATAATACTACCATAAAAATCTAATGATATTAAATAGTGAAAAGACAACTTATTAAATATATTTTCCATTCATTTGAATTTTAGGTCATTTTAATTTTATTATCAAAATATATGACTTGAAGCTTCATGATAACTTTTAGATGAGTCCAAAATTACTGCTAAAAATATTGTTCAGTTCAAAGTGAATAATTTGATTCACAACAGGGATTTATCTGGAAAGAAAATTCTAATAAATCTTCCATCCCACTGAGTCATTTTGACAAGTGCAATAACAAAAGCTGTGGTTGGCAGCATCTACAAGTGATATCTTGGCTTGTCAACATTTTTCAGGCCATAGGACATAAATTAGCTTCTACAACACTCAATAATGAAAGTTACTGTCTTTGACCTTTGAACAGAGACTCATGAACAGTTAAACTATTGTGACTGTATAAATTAGACATTCTTTTTAACTATTTTGTTATTTTAAGAATTTACAAAGGTGCTGTATTTAATAAAAACACATCATAATCAAATTTGTTGCATTCTTAAGAAGGCATGAATAATTTAAAATGAAACCATAACTACTGTTCTTTTGAGTGTCCTCTAGAATCATCAGTATATATATAATCATCAAAATCATTCATTTTAATTATATATATATATATATATATATATATATATATATATTACAGAGTGCTTAGAGCTATTTCCAAAGCAATTCAAAGATTGAAATAAGAATATGAAGTTATCATTTACTTCATACATGCCTGCACAGTGTCTATGCATTATACAGAGAATAGATGTTAATTCTCAGGGCCACTTGGTGAGTCCAGAAGCAGTATTGTTTGACATAACACATTTGGTGTTCACTAGCCTAGAGTGAGAACAACTCAAAAGTTATTCAAAAGAGTACTGTGCACAGAATATTAAAGATGCAAAAATCTGTTTGCAATTACAAAACAATATTTTAGCATATTAATCTATAACAAAATTCTTGAAAATGCAAATTGTAGGAACAGCTTAGGAATTAGACTTTGTCTTCTTAGAAGTTTACCTTTAAGTATTTACCACTGGGAAAAATAATGGAATGTAAAATAATCGATTCATTTCGGCATATCTTTACAAAAGACACATCCATATGCACTTTGTATATTGCAGCAAGTATTTCACTCCCCTAATCTATGCTTATCTATTGTGATGTTTAAGCATTTACATGTTATAGTATATATCATTTCAAAACTGTATATTCTTCTACATAATAAACATGTCATTTGACATTACATAATTTCTTTTGTTTATGCATTTAATTTCAGATGACTGACAAAGGACTTTTTGAGATATTTATTTTATAAAAGCACTGTTATGTCTGAAAACTGTAAAAACCAATGTGAAATCATAAGAATCATTCAATGTCTCACACCATAATCAGAAAATGAAATCATTGTGAAATAAAGCCATTGCAAAATAAAAAAAGGGAAAGTTTGGAATATTTATTTCCCATTGCCATTATAATTTCTGATGACTTGTAATGGTGTCATTAGGATATCCTCAATAATCCCACTGTGAGTATTTCTTCAGGGATGTTGCTTATCATATCAAAAGCAAGGTCAAGAATGACTGCTGTTAACATTATTTCCATATGTATGATATAAGAAACACTTTCATTATATTTTGTTCTGTACTTTATTTAATTTTTTAAATGTGACATATCTACAGATAAATAACGTTTAAGATACTTTTTTAGCTTTCTTAACATCAATCCATAGGTACACATACTTGAAACTGATCCTAGATAAGAGCTGAGTCAATTTCATTTTATTTTGGTGGCAATAATATTTATCTATAGATAATGTTCTCAAGTGTTTGTGTTTTTACAAAAATAATAAAAAATTCTACCCCTATCAGTGTAGAAGTCTATCCAGATTTTATTACACTTTAAAATTTTTCTTTCTTCATATTTGTAAATGTTTAGTTATATAAATCCTTAACTTTCTTGGTTATAGAATTTTTGATCCAATTTTTATTGAGACTGTTTTATAGATTTCTTTCTCTGCATATTTGTTATTTATGCAAAGAAATGTTGTCACTTGATTCATTCATTTCTCTATGCAGTTTATAATAATGACCTATTTACCCTTGACAATAAATCATCAAAATCATCCATTTTTATAATGTTAAAGTCATTGAGAACCTTTACATCTATTAATGGTTATTGATGTAATTTTTCCATAAGTATTTCACTAGTATATGTATAGAGTAGTAATATCTTCTAGATGAATGGTTATTTATGCCCTATAAAGTGACAGTAAACATTTATGACTTACTTTGGTTTGAAATCGATTTCTGTTGGATACTAGAACAGTATTCTCGGAAATATATATAAACTGTGTTTCTTCTATTAATATAGATATAAGCTAGATTGAAATAGAGATCTCTTAGTGTTCTTTGCTGAATAGAGATGCTATGATATGACTACCACAACTCTTTTAAGGAAAACATTTGATTGGGCTTTCATACCATTTCAAATATTTATTCACTGTCATCATAGCAGAGAGTAGAGTGCATGGAAGCATGCAGGCAAAGTATTTGGGAAGTAGGTGAAAACTCTACATCTAAATTTGCAGCAGGGAGAGATATTAGGACTGACTTGGGGTTTTGAAACTATGCTGAGAGGCGTGTAGCCCTCAATCCCCCAGCCAGCCCTTTCCAGCCACCTAGAAGGTAAGTGCTTAGGCCTGGAGGCCCTGAGCCCTTTGTAGGAAAAGCAGTATCTGTGTCCTCAGCACCTCTGCTTTCACTGTTCCTGTGTGTTCTGTAAACCCATGTACAGAATAAGACCGAGTAAGATCATCTGAAGCATCTTCCAAATTCCCTTCCACATCTCTAGCAGAGCTGCGGCAGAGATCAGCTGTCTCCAAAGACACATTTCCTTTCAAAAGGCCATACTTAATCTACCAAGGTCATACTTACTCTAACAAAGCCATTTCTACTACCTCTCAAGTAATGCCACTCCATGATAAAAAATATGTAAATATATGAGACTACCAGTGCCATTTATATCACTCTTATTTAAACACAATATACATACATACATACATACATACATACATACATTTTTTTCTTGGTATTTGTGCATCTTTGATGTTTAATATATCCTTCTTAGAGACAATATAGATCCTATATTCTAACTTCATGAAGATTCACAAACATTACCACTATGCACATCATAATGCTTTCATCATGTCAAAAGGAATACCATGCCTATTAAACTGTCCTTGACCATTCCATTCTCTCCTCTCTAAAACCATCATTAAAGCAAGTGTATCAACACTTCTTTGTTGCCATGAATATTTTCAATCATCAAAACTATTAAGGTGAAATGTGAAGCCCACTGGTAATTCTTAGTAGCTCTTTTTTCATTTTCCATGGTGTTTTCAGGTTCATCTATATTATAGGAATGGTGGTAATTTATTTGCTTTTATGCTAGAATATTATTCAGTTTTGTATGCTATATTTTATTTGCTCATTTTAGATGATCGAGTAGGTGCTCCCATTATTCTGCTGTTAGGAATAATGCTGTTAGCAACAGTTCATATACAAGTACATGGCTAGACATGTGCTTTCAATTTTCTTGGAAACATAATTATAAGTCGAGTTGCTAGCTCACATGCTAACAATGCTAACAGCGTTTTTAATATATTACAGAATACTGATAATGGTTTACAAAGTTGTTATAGCACCATACCATGCCATCAACAATTGTTCTATTTCTTCATACCAGCTTTAATTATAGCAGCATACTAATATATAATATATAGTTATATGGTAGTTCATAATCATGAATTTCATTGTCCAGACACTAATATCTAATTTGAATTTCATTGCCCATGAAGTCCTAATGATTTTGCAATTGTTTTTTTATAAAAATTGTACATGTTGTAGAGTAGGACTACTTGCCTCTCTCATTACATCGAAGTACTTATAACTTTTATGTATCTATATATCTATCTCTATCCCTATCTATCAATCATATCTATATCTATATCTATATCCATATCCATATCCATATCTATGTCTATCTATATTATCTCTATCTATCTATATCTATATATCTATATCATATCTACATCTATTTATAATCTATCTACACACAAATATACATACATATATATATATATATATATATATATATATATGAATCTTAATTCAGTAACATTGCTTTGCTTCTCTGGCAAGAAACCTTCTAGGTCTGTGCCATCTGGGTGGAATGCAGCTATACTACAGAGCTTTAATCTCTCTGGCTGGAATACAGACACAACTTTAGCATACATCTTTATTTCCTAACAATGTAAGTAAATTGATTTTGAAGAAGGAATAATCCATGTTTGAAAGTGACATCTAATTGAGGGGCAGACAATGCGATGAATCAGGAATGTTTTGAGAGAATGAATCAAAGACAGGGCATACCTAATTCATACAGTAACAGCAAAGGTTAGAGAAACTATTTAAGAGTGTGCAGGGAAAGTCAGTCATTAGGTGTCAGAGCAGTGATTTAGTGTAGTAAAGTTGAGTTTGTTGTGCCTATATGTGCCTTTGAGAGCTCCAAAAGACCACTAAGGAGCAGACTTCATTGTAATCTCTTAGGTTCTTAATTCATGCTGGAGCTTGGGTCACACCACCATCTCTGAAGCAGTAGGACAAGAGGATGAATGAATACTCTAGCTTCATTTCATTAATTATTTATGGAGGCAAGCAAACACATAAAGTGTTTTTGTCCTGGCACAGTCATGATTGGGAGGCTATTATGGGATGCTGTTGCCTTTAAAATAATTGGCTGGTGCTGGTCGTCAAACTGCAAACTTACTTGACTTTGTTGGGGAGTAACCTGGAACCTGGTGCTAGAGAGTTTAATTTTAGGTCAGGTTCTCAAAGATGGAGTCTAAATCCAAAATCTAGTCTCTCAAGTTCATTCATTGGTGAGTTCATGAAGTTCAGTGCAGGACGTCAGAGGTAGTTAAAGCCAGAGAAAAAGAAGAACCCAGAAGATTAGAACAAATTGCCAGTTAGTTTGAGGCGAACCAGGGAAATTCAGTGAGAAATTGAGAGAAGCCAGATCGAATCAGCCAGCTCAGTGAAGAGTCTGAAACTGAACAGCTGAGTTGAACTAGCCATATAGAATTCAGAAAGAGCTAGTAAGGGTGAGCTTATTCAGTAGCAAGCAAGCCTCAAAGATGAAAATTAAATCTGATAAATAAAAGTTACTTTACAGGTCTATATCTCTCTATATACCTATCTCTCTAATATTATCAATGTGTAATCCCTTTTGTTACTATAGTTGCTCAGGAATTTCCTGAATTATGTACTACTCTGAAGTGTAGGGGAATGCTAGGGCAGGCAGTGAGGTCGGAGTGGTTGGGGGAATACCTCATGGAAGCAGGGGTGAGGGGGAATAGGATAGAGGGTTTGTGGAGGGGAAACCAGGAAAAGGGATAACATTTGAAATGTAAATAAATAAAATAACCAATAATAAATTTAAACTAAAATCACCTACTTTTATGTTCCTTTTATTCTCCAAATTCCCTTTAGGGATTATAGATTCATACTAAGGGCATGTCTGTATTCCAGCCAGAGGCATCGAAGGTGTGAGGTGTGTCTGCATTCCAGCTGCATCACACAGATCTCATGCTATTCAAATGTTTCCATATGTCTTTCCTCACAAATCATATGGTTGGGATACCCTAATAGGTAATGTTTTCAGATTAATTACATAGTAATAAAAGTTTGAGTTTTTGTTTGTCTTTTCATGAATGAATAGCATATTTCTTTGGAATAATAAAAAATGTCTCATCATATGCATATACTCCAGTTTATGTATTTATTTGTCTAAAATATGTATATGAATATGCAATAGAAAATTCAGTGGAAATTCTCACAAGCAGAATCAATAATGTTGAAAACAGAGATGCAGGGATACAGGGATGAAAGGTACACAGGGGAATTAAATCACTTAATAGAAGTTAATGATAATCTTAAAAATACATGAATCGAACATGGAGAATGTGGAGAAAACAAGAAAATAACTAACCTCCAAATTATGGCCTTTAGCAAAAAGATATGAGTACTATAGTGGAAGAACAAAAAGTATTTTCCATAATACATTAGATGTAGATGGAAATTTTCCATACCTAGGCAAAATGATGCCTATTCAGATACCAGAGTCCTAAAGTATATCAAATTGCTAAAGCCATGTGGTGAGTGGCCCAAATCTTAGAGAGACAATGAAAATGAAAAAATCATGTCTACTCCCTCTAAATAAGATCAACAACAGATCAATGTCCTGATATCACCATATCTGACTTGAATCAACTGATTTTATTAATTTCACAGAAATATGAGTGAAGGTTCACTTATAGGAACTTACATGATTCATGGACTACATCACTGAAGGCCTATCTCAGCATGGTAACAACTCAGAAAAGCTAGAAAACTGAAGGACACTGCCGAACCCACCAGGTCTCTCGACAGGCAGGAGACTGGCTCTTTCAAGTAGCTCAGGTGTTCTGAGCAACTTTCTGATTGCTGGGATGATCTTTCTTCTAATAAATTAAGCTTTCTATGCTCTGACTGGAAGAGCTTTGTGTATCTGGTCCATTTTAGGGATTTTCAATTTAAGATGTTCATTTACTGACATTAAAAACTCTCACTGTGTTTGAGAGATATTGGGGGTCCCGATTAATTGAGATTGGTGGTCCTCCTACAGGATCGCCCTTCTCCTCAGCTTCTTTCAGCCTTCCCTAATTCAACAACAGGGGTCAGCTGCTTCTGTCTATTGATAGGGTGCAAATATCTGCATCTGATTCTTTCAGCTGCTTGTTGGGTCTTCTGGAGTGCAGTCATGCTCAGTCCTTTCTGAGGCCCCCAACACACAGTAGAGATGATACACCTAACCATCAAGAGACTGGAAGCCCCAGGGAATTTAGAGGTCAGGAGGGATTGGGGGTGGGGACATCCAAGTGGAGACAGGGGAGTGGGGAGGAGGAATGAGATGTGGAACAATCATAGGGTGAACAGGTGGGGTAGGGTGGGGGGGGATAAAATATGGAATGTAAAAAATATAAAAAAATTAAGAAAAACAAACTTCTTACTGTAGGAGGGAATGTTCTACCTCCTCTTATAACATTCTGTAGTCCTTTCTAACATCCTGTGACTTGAGCTTACCTCCCAGATGGAAGATTTTACTTTAAGGAAACTGCTATGCAACAAGCACAAAGATATTCTCCATGACATACTAATGCAAAACTTCAAAGACACGGAATAAAGAAAGGGTACTGAATCTGCAAGAGACAAAGGTCAAGTTTCCTACAAAGGCAGACCTATTAGAATAGCTCAGGATGACTGGACAGAAACCTTTAAAGTCAAAAGGGCCCAAGACGAGATATACACTTTGTCCACAAAGGCCACTTTTATGCCACTGTTATTTTTGAAGTCTAGTTTTCTCAGATATAATTTTTCTTCTAAAACTTGCTTTTGACAGTTATTTATTTCACTGTTTAAAAATTCACATATTTGATACCAATTCTTTCAGAAAGCATTTCAGTATCAATCTAAATGTTAGTCTGTATATATGATTATTGGAGCAATATTTTTTCAAATTTTGGTTTTCATATTTTATCTGTTAACTGTTTTTTTAATCTTTTACTAAACTATAGATGTTCCAGTCTTTCAGTTTTCAAATATTCTTTGATCTCACTTTTTACTACTCTCCTTTACTGAGACTATTCTATACAGTTATTTCCATATCTAATTTTAATTCAACTGTTTTTCTCTAGTTTTGAGAGCTAAGGCTCAATATTTTGTACTTTTTATTGACTGGTGATAGTTTCTGTTAAGTTTTTTTGCACTAAGTTTAATGTTTCTATTTTCATATATTTTAGGTCTAGAATTCTCAATTTGAAGTTGGTTTCATTTCTGCCATGATTTTTTCAATTTATATGATGAATATATACAAATATATGATATATACACACACTCATATTATATGTATAGATACATACATACATACACTATACACACACACACACATATATATATATACATACATATTCATATATATTTTTCTTATTTAAAGTAATTCCTCTCATTTTGTAGGTTGGTGAGGTGTTTTTTGTACCTTCAGCACTTGTCTACCATGAAAATGAACAGTGATTATAAAAAACAATTTTATTTTAGCCTGTAGAGGTGTTTGCCTATAGCTCTTACATTTTCACATATTTTATAGAAAATAGTTCTAATTACAGTTTAAAGCCTTGCTCTGGTTTATTTTATCTGAGAACAAAGACATTTCATTATTTCAAAACCTGAAGCACAAAAATTTAGTAATACAAAATGTTCTTTTAAATACTAGATTTTGATATAAAAAATAATCTAATGTGTTAATGGGTCCCAAATGTAGAGAGGAGATTTTTGTAGGGAAAGGTACAGAGAAGAGGCTCATATTTAATGAGGTGACTCACTGTCACAAAAGCTGCTAAGATTCCATATTAAAATAAATACTGCCAACCGGACTGAACCAATAGACAATCATAATTAGTCTCCTTAAAGATTATTTAAAGAGTATCCATGAAACTACTAAATGTATAAGTGAACACAGAAGAATATAACACACACACACACACACACACACACACACACATTTTGGAGTGAAGTGCAGAGGTCTATGTTTGGTAACATTTATTTTCCTTAAAAGCAATGTTATTTAGCTTGCAGGAATGACAAATTATTTGAATCCAATAGCTTCTTCCTTCATATTTTCCTTTGTAAAGTGGAATTATTCATAACAGACAATTAATAACATATTCATACCAATTGTATTCTCTTTTGGGAGTTTTTTCCTCCTTTGGATTTTGTTTTGTAATTGTTGATCTATTAGAGAACTATAGTTTTGAATATTAAATTTCCACATTACATCTTGAAACTTTAATTTGGCAACTAAGTTCTAATAACAGACACAGTTTATTGCTCTGACCATAGATTTGCATTGTTTTTTTCCCTGACACTCTCAGGGTGATGGGGACAAAAGTACACTTGTTTTTCATCTTTTGGATCTTTTTCTTGACTTACATAATGAATCAACACAGTAAAATATTCAAAAGAATTAGAAAGTGTATACATCCTTGATTACTTTTAACTCCAGAGTATCAGATTCATTGCATTTCCAATAATCTTTAAAGGGTGAACCTTCAAACCCTCCACTTATTCCTTTGTGGCTGAGAAAGTTGAAAAGATTTTACACCAAATTACGTGTTTTTCTGTATTGCTGAATTGATAATTTTGCTCTAATTTTAATTCTATCAACATGACTTCCTGCATTGTTTGATTTTAAAAAGCGAATTTACTAACTTGGGGATGAATTCTGCTTGACCATGGCATATTATTAATTTTATAGGTGTTGGATTATTTTTCATGATTTTACTCCCCAACACTCCTCTAAGATCAATTTCAACCTATTAGACCTACATGTTGAGTATGCCAGGCTTAGAATATGACATCACTGACTGTTAATACGTGTCTATGCGGCACATGATGACCACATGTCTAACAGATCACAAAGACCTCTATTTGTCACCTTGTCCCACCTCAAGAATTTCTGCTACACAAACCCACAGCTAGAAAGATGGGATGTGATGTTCATAAAATAATATGAGTTGATAAAATAAAAGTTATAGTTACATCTATTTAACTTTGAGTGTGCTGTTGCCATAGGAAGGAAGTGGTGGGCAACAGTGAGAAAGTGAAGGGTTAAATAGCTTTGGCAGAATTTCGTAATTATAGATATTGATTACTTTAAAACATCATTGAGCTGACAGGATAAGAAAAGCCCACTTGTCTCACTGTTTGGGCCTTTTATTTCTCACAAGATGGATGAGTTAATAAACAGGGAGCAAGCACTCCCATAAATTCAGCATCTGTAATATTTGTCACCTTCGGAATTACTCGGATGAGAGTAACATCCTTTATGTGAATTCACTGGAGAGGGCTAGCAGACTTTCCTTCCCTTTGAATCTGCATTGTGCGGTGTGATTAATGCTATGTTGATGTTTAAAGAGGCAGCATCATTAGAAGAAAATGAGATGAGAAAGAAGCATGCTTCCTGCACAGTGAGTCCTAAGTATGCTGTGTCATCATAAAGGTTTTACTTATACTTAGAGAATAGTTCGGCTGTGTGTGTGTGTGTGTGTGTGTGTGTGTGTGTGTGTGTGTTTGTCCAGAAATAATACTTAGCAAAATAAGATGAACTCTCTCTCTCTCTCTCTCTCTCTCTCTCTCTCTCTCTCTCTCTCTCTCTTTCACACACACACACACACACATACACACACAAACACACACACAGAAACAATTACTTGAAATAAGATGTTTAACTAATTTTATCTAAATTTGGGAAATAAAATAACTGAGGAACTGTTGACAATCAATAGATTCTGGGTGAAAATGTTTTCTTGGATGATGTTATTTCCAGGTAGATAAACAAAACACTCTGCAAGAGTAACAAGACACTAGGAACTGAACATGATTGAAGAAAAAAAGCAATTAGGAAGAAGAAGGAAGGAAGAGAGAAAGGAAGAAGAGAAAGAGGAGGAAGAGGGAGGGAAGGTAGGTAAGATGGAAGGAAGAAAGGAAGGATGGATGGAAGGAAGAGGAGGAGAAAAAGGAGGAATAGGAGGGAAAGTAGAAAGGAAGGATGGAAGGAAAGAAGGAAGAAGGAAGAGGAAAAGTAAAGGAAGGAGGAGGAGGGAGAAGGTAGGGAGGAAGAAAGGAAGGAAGGAAGGAAGGAAGGAAGGAAGGAAGGAAGGAAGGAAGGAAGGATGGAACGGAAGAAGGAGGGAAGGAAGAAGGAAGGAAGGTGTCCATAGCACAGTTGTGTGGGTAGGGAGGGAACGTTAAATTGGGGTGGAAATGGAGGAGTTCAATGATGACTATGATCAAAATATATTGTATGGAATTGTTTAGCATTAACAAAATTATAAGTAAGAATAGAATCGAATGTGCCTCATTCAAAGCCATGAAGTTACAACTCCTCATTGTGCAAAGAGTGAAACTGAAGTTGAAAAGGATATAATAGTTTTTGGTTGACAAGAGAAAGATTAAATAATAGAGCCTCCAGATAACACCAACAGGTTTTTTAGGAAACACTGACAGAAATAGCCAGCATTGAATAGCACACTCTTCCCATTTCATGAAGATTTCATTCTAATAAATCTATAACCTTCAGTTTATTAGCTTGAACCATAATGGTTTTGGGTTGCTCCTGTTGAAGTTTTTGTATTTTGTTTCTCATAAATACATGTTCATTCTTCACCAACCTTAGAATTGAGGGTTGCCATATGTAGACACCAAACAGCATATAGTTTATTCTTCTAACACATGAATAATTGCAGGTGAAATTTGTATGTAAAATTTAAATGAACTTCAGTTTATTATGTTTAACAATGGAAAAAGATACCTATCATAAAAATGTGTTTTTCTAAGGTACACAATTAAGCTTATAAAAGTAAATAATGGATCTATAAAAGTAATAAATGGATCTATTTAATACAGTGTTGGATTTTCTTGCTGCTCTGACAAATGTCTGGATTTTCCATTTCAAGCTGGATGAGTGTTCCTATAGATTGGATTCACTGACTATGCTTGATAGTTCTCTTTGACTGCTCCTTGGTAAAATGTACTCAGTAATTAGTAACATTAGAGACAAACACAATTGGTCATTAGTACAATGAGATGTTTAGGATGGTGGAAGCATGCATTGGCAGGAATTTAGTACAGTCTGAGCTTCGTTAGATTGTGCTTTGGAGTTTCATTATGGCTTTTTAATAAGAGACCTAGAAGATGAACTCATTTTAGTAACTGTAAAACTCTAATTAAACTGGTCAATGTTTGTCATAAATGTAAGTGAATTTCAGTTATTAGTATATCTCTACCTGTATACGTGACATAATGAAAATTTGCTTAAAAGTAAAGATTTTTCCAGTGCAAGCACACATTTCTTGCTTTCTTGAGGCTATACATAAGCAGTAGAGATTTTGGGGGGACAGGCATGATCCCCACCTTCAGTACATTCTCATGTCTCTCCCAGAGTTGATGCTTCCTTGTACTTCCACAATCCCACTGAAGAAATGGCAAAGAATGAGTAAACAGCTGCAAGGCATTTCTCAAGGCATTTTCTCAATTTGTGATCAAGTAGGAAGGGCTCCTTGTGAGTGGTGCCATCCCTGGACTGGTGGTCTTGGGTTCTGTAAGAGAGCAGGCTGAGCAAGCCAGGGGAAGCAAGCCAGTAAGGAACATCCCTCCATGGCCTCTGCATCAGCTCCTGCTTCCTGACCTGCTTGAGTTCCAGTCCTGACTTCCTTTGGTGATGAACAGCAATGTAGAAGTGTAAGCTGAATAAACTCCTTCCTTTCCAACTTGTTTCTTGGTTATGATTGTGCAGGAATAGAAATCCTAACTAAGATGCATATGCACACACGCGCACACACATGCGTGCATGCACACACACACATGCACACACACATACATACATATATATATATACATCATATACATATATATTATATATACACATCCACATTCTCCAGCACATATACATATACATGCGTGTATGCATTTATGTGTGTATGTTTATATATAGCATGCACATATATAGTATACATATATGTACAATGTATGTATACTACATATGCACAATATAGAATAAACTATACATATATGTTTATCATTGTATATATGCATATACACATATGTATGTATATGTGTATATATAGTGTGCATACATATGTAGTGTCTTAGTTAGGGTTTTACTGCTGTGAACAGACACCATGACCAAGTTTTATAAAAGACAACATTTAATTGGGATTGGCTTACAGGCTCAGAGGTTCAGTCCATTGTCATCAAGGCAGAAACATGGCAGCATCCAGGTAGGCATGGTACAGGAGGAGCTGAGAGTTCTACCTCTTCATCTGAAGGCTGCTAGTAGAAGACTGACTTCCAGCCAGCCAGGGTGAGAGTTTTAAGCCCACACCCACAGTGACACACCTACTCCAACAAGGCCACACCTCCTAATGAGGTCACTTCCTGGGCCAATCATATACAAACCATCACATGTAGTGTAAACACACATATAGTATACATTTCTATATATCCACTATATATCCACACACTGTATATATACTATATACCATAATATATAAATACATACAATGTATAATGTATACAATATATAGTAATGCACACATATATGTATATGAATATATTATATGATGGTCTGTGGAGTTCATGTGGGAAAGTAAGGCATATTTGGAAAAAATTTACTGGATCAATGTGGATGAGTATGAAAAAATGAATTATGAATTTCATAAAGAATCAACCAAAACATTTGTAAAAAAATTCAATAAATCATTATTCTGGTCATTTCTAGGTGTTAAAACTGTGTATTATTTAAAAATGAAAAATAAACCAGCAATATGTCATATTATAAGGAAATTTTTTCACATAATTATGAGATCCAAAATCATCATTTTAAGTATTTCTAGGAAACACATCCATCTGAAAGTGTTTAGATGTAGAAAGAGGCTTGTTTTACAAAATAAAGTAAATTCACTCATATAATGGAATGATAAAGAGAAAATTATTCAATGTTTCTGTAATAGTTGTAAGTTTGAAGGAGAAAATAGTGGCTTTGCCTATAAATCCTTGAAATGTTTATTTTTTCTCTGAAAGTCTTGTTTCTCCTGAAATATCATTTTAAATCCATTGCTAGGGAGTTGGTAGGTGCTTATATTCTTTTTTCAATGGTAAGAATATGAATACGAATATCAATTGGCCATATATGTGTGGGTTTAATTCTGGGTCTTCAATCATATTCCATTGATCCACTTCCCTGTCACTGTACCAATACCATGCAGTTTTTAACACTACTGCTCTGTAGTATTGCTTGAGGTCCGGGATATTGATTCCCCCAGAAGTTCGTTTACTGTTGATGATAGTTTTAGCTATCCTGGGTTTTTTGTTATTCCAGATGAATTTGAGAATTGCTCTTTCTAACTCTGTGAAGAACTGAGTTGGGATTTTGATGGGGATTGCTTTGAATCGTATATTGCTTTTGGCAAGATTGCCATTTTAACTATATTAATCCTGCCAACCCACGAGCATGGAAGATTTTTCCATTTTCTGAGATCTTCTTCAATTTCCTTCTTCAGAGACCTGAAGGTTTTGTCATATAAATCTTTCACTTGTTTGGTTAGAGTCACACCAAGATACTTTATATTGTTTGTGGCTATTGTGAAGGGTGTCGTTTCCCTAATTTCTTTCTCGGCCTGCTTATCCTTTGCATATAGGAAGGCTACTGATTTGCTTGAGTTGACTTTATAACCAGCCACTTTGCTCAAGTTGTTTATCAGCTGTAGGAGTTCTCTGGTGGAGTGTTTTGGGTATACTTTTTTAAGTATACTATCATATCATCTGCGAATAGTGATAGTTTGACTTCTTCCTTTCCAATTTGTATCCCTTTGACTTTCTTATGTTGTCGAATTGCTCTAGCTAGTACCTCAAGTACTGTATTGAAGAGGTATGGTAAAAGGGGGCAGCCTTGTCTAGTCCCTGATTTCAGTTGGATTGCTTCATGTTTCTCTCCATTTACTTTGATGTTGGCTATCAGTCTGCTGTAAATTGCTTTTACTATGTTTAGATATGGGCCTTGAATTCCTGTTCTTTCCAAGACTTTTAGCATGAAAGGATGCTGAACTTTGTCAAATGCTTTTTCAGCATCCAATGAGATGACCATTGGTTTTTTTCTTTGAGTTTGTTTATGTAGTGGATTTCGTTGGTGGATTTCCATATATTGAACCATCCCTGCATCCCTGGATGAAGCCAACTTGATCATGGTGAATGATTGTTTTGATGTGTTCTTGGATTCGGTTGGCAAGTATTTATTTAGTATTTTTGCATCAATATTCATAAGGGAGATTGGCCTGTAGTTCTCTTTCTTAGTTGGATCTTTCTGTGGTTTGGTATCAGGGTAATTGTGGCTTCATAGAATGAGTTGGGTAGTGTTGCTTCTGTTTCTATTTTGTGGAATAGTTTGAAGAGTATCAGTATCAGGACTTCTTTGAAGGTCTGATAGAATTCTGCACTAAAACCATCTGGTCCTGTGCTTTCTTTGGTTGGAAGACTTTCTATGACCCCTTCTATTTTTGGGGGGGGTTATGGGTCTGTTTAGATGATCTATTTGATCCTGATTTAATTTTGGTATTTGGTATCTGTCTAGGAAATTGTCCATTTCCTCAGTATTCTCCAGTTGTGTTGAGTATAGGCTTTTGTAGTAGGATCTGATGATGTTTTGAATTTCCTCAGTTTCTGTTGTTATGTCTCCCTTTTCATTTCTAATTTTCTTAATTTGAATACTGTCTCTGTGCCCTTTGGTAAGTCTGGCTAGGGGTTTATCTATCTTGTTGATTTTCTCAAAGAAGCAGCTCCTGGTTTTGTTGATTCTTTGTATGGTTCTCTTTGTTTCAACTTGATTGATTTCAGCACTGAGTTTGATGATTTCCTGTCTTCTACTCCTCCTGGGTGAAATAGCTTCTTTTTGTTCTAGGGCTTTCAGGTGCGCCAATAAGTTGCTAGTGTATGCTCTCTCCTGTTTCTTTTTGGAGACACTCAGGGCTATGAGTTTTCCTCTTAGCACTGCTTTCATTGTGTCCCATAGATTTGGTTATGTTGTACCTTCATTTTCATTAAATTCTAAAAAGTCTTTGATTTCTTTCTTTATTTCTTCCTTGACTAAGTTATCATTGAGTAGAATATTGTTCAGCCTCCACGTGTATGAGGATTTTTTGTTGCTTTTGTTGCTATTGAAGAACACTCTTACTCCATGGTGATCCGATAGGAGGCATGGGATTAGTTTAATCTTTTTATATTTGTTGAGGTCTGTCTTGTGTAAAGGAGCTGAAAACATCCAGTGGAAAAAAGATAGCCTTTTCAACAGCTGGTGCTGGCTCAACTGGAGGTCAACATGCAGAAGAATGAGAATTGATCCACTCTTATCTCCTTGCACTCAGCTCAGCTCCTAGTGGATCAAGGACCTCCACATAAAACCAGACACACTAAAACTAATAGAAAAGCAACTGGGGAAGACCCTTGAGAACATTGGCTCAGGGGGAAAATTCCTGAAAAGAACACCAATCGCTTATGCTGTAAGATCAAGAATAGACAAATGGGACCTCATAAAATTACAAAGATTCTTTAAGGCAAAAGACACTGTCAAAAGGACAAATCAGCAACCAGCAAATTGGGAAAAGATCTTCACCAACCCCACATCTGACAGAGGGCTAATATCCAATGTATACAAAGAACTCAAGAAGTTAGACCCCAGAAAACCAAATAACCCTATCCAAAAATGGAGTACAGAGCTAAACAAAGACTTTTCACCTGAAGAAATTCGGATGGCTGAGAAACACCTTAAAAAATGTTCAACATCATTAGTCATTAGAGAAATGCAAATCAAAACAACCCTGAGATTTCACCTCACACCTGTCAGAATGGCTAGGATTAAAAACTCAGAAGATATCAGGTGTTGGCGAGGAAGTGGAGAAAGAGGAACACTCCTCCACTGCTGGTGGGACTGCAAGCTGGTACAACTATGTTCATAGCAGCCTTATATATAATAGCCAGAAGTTGGAAAGAACCCAGATGTCCCTCAACAGAGGAATGGATACAAAAAAATGTGGTATATATACACAATGGAATAGTATTCAGCCATTAGAAACAATGAATTCATGAAATTCTTAGAGAAATGGATGGAGCTGGAGAACATCATACTAAGTGAGGTAACCCAGTCTCAAAACAATACTCATGGTATGCAGTCACTGATAAGTGGATATTAGCCTAGAATCTTGAGACACCAAAGACACAATTCACATACCAAATGATGTCTGACAAGAAGAAAGGAATGGATACTAGTGCTGGAAAGGATCAAAGCATCAGTGTAGGGGAATACCAGAACAGGGAAGTGGGAAAGGGTGGATGAGTGAGCTGGGGAAGCGAAAAGGGCATGTGGGACTTTAGGGGGATGGCGAAACAAAAAAAAAAGGGAAATGAAATGTAAATATAGAATATATCCAATAAAAAAAAGAATATGAATACGACAGTCGATACAGACATTCCTCCGTGCATTTGTCAAGAATAAGTACAGTGTCATTAGCCCTCCACTGTAGTCTCCCATAGCAGGATGAAGAACACTTTCACTGGTCTGTGCTTCCATTCATGTTGACCAAAATAAAATGTACAACTTCTTGTAGTGCCTGAAGAACATTTAACTAATGGTACAAATAGTAGGTAGATATACCTGGACTTTGGACAAAAAAAAAGGCTAAATATGTAGAGAAAATTCAGAGTACAAAGAATATACAGAATACCTAGAGAAAACATTCTTTATGAAATGTTATTTATTCAAAGTCTGAAAAGCATTTGGGTTATTTTAAAACGGAAGCTTGCATAACTTTAATCTTTATATGCAATAACACTTTTTACAGACACTTTTTTCTGATATTGATATATTAATATTTTTAAAAATATTTATTCTAATTGTACTTATAAATAAAACATTTATTTAAATTAAAGATATATTCCTACAATACATTATTGATATAGAAATAGCTTATTTTTTGTATTACATATTAAAGAAACCAACAGGTAATAAAATTTTAATATCCATCTGTATGTCCTAAGTTTTGTCATGCCTCAGCCTCAAGAAATAACACTCTGGTTTGGAAAACATGACCATGCTGTCTCTTCCAGCTATTGGATTTCATGGTTTCTTTTTTGCATTACCTATGCATTTTTATTTGTATATTTTATGTGCCCATGTTTTCATATTTATGATCATAATTATGTATGACATATGTAAAATTGGTGATTAATTTTTATTTCTGAGTATGGTTTCCACTGTAACAGTGTTTGGTAATAAAATCATATCTATTTCCTCTCATATAAACTGGTGTAAACCTGCTTGGCAGCACTTCACTTCCTGATAAATTAAGCCCAATGGGCATTTCTACTTTAAGTGATGTCTTACTGGAGTGGGATATATTGTCATTTTACTTTGTTAACCTTTCAGAAAATAACTTTATTTACCAATAGCTTCACAGCATATTCCATGCTCACCATCTCCTCGGGGATGGCTGCCTCTTAACATGTTAACCCTGTCAACTCCCTTTTATCATTGCCTTTAAAGTTACAAATATTCTGATTTTCTTTGAGTTTTTCTAAACTGTCAAATTTTCATTAAATTTCCATATGTATCTGGATATCCCTCCTTTCCCCCTAAACATCTATTCATCACTGTATCCTAACTAAAAACATTTCTCAGACAATGGTTTCATAAAACACAAATAATTCATTTCGGTCTGCATTCAATCATTATTCAAGCTCCCAATCTCCTAACTACTAATATCTTTATTACAGAGACTTTATCTGCTTGAACATACTATCTAGTATTTTCAAGAGAACTTTCCTGTCTGACTCTTTTTATTAAGAACAAAGCCTTTCAGCTCTGTCTATGTTTGTCGTGCATCACTGCTGAATTATATTTTGTAATATTTTACACAATGAAATGGCACACTCTTTTATCTATCCCACTGAAAGACATGTTTATTTCCAAGTTCTCATGATTGATTGTAAGGGTGCTATAAGAATACATGTACATGCTTTAGCAGGAGTATAATGTAATATCCAGGAGTGGAATTCTGAGTAATATTTTACATAAATATGGATTGAACTTCAGAAGAAGCTGAAGAACGATTTTCTATAGTGGGAACCTGACTTATTTTTCATTCGCTTGATTCCCCTGTAGCAAATTATAGGTACTCTTAATGCTTTGCCACCTTTCAATCCTCTGCACTGTCAGGAATGTTAAATTTAATCATCCTAAATGCTGTGCTCTTGAAGTTTTGCTTTGTATGTTCCTACCAGTCAATGACACCCAACAACTTTTCATGTGTTTATCTGACATCCACATATTGCATTTAATAAAACAGTTATTAGATATTTTCTTTGTAAACTGAGTGTTGAGTTCTCTGTCCTAAGTTAAAAAAATATATTTAAGTAGGATCTGATGATTTTTTGAATTTCCTCAGTTTCTGTTGTTATATCTCACTTTTCATTTCTAATTTTGTTAATTTGAATACTGTCTCTGTGCCCTTTGGTAAGTCTGGCTAGGAGGTTATCTATCTTATTGATTTTCTCAAAGAACCAGCTTCTGGTTTTGTTGATTCTTTGTATGGTTCTCTTTGTTTCAACTTGACTGATTTCAGCCCTGAGTTTGATGATTTCCTGTCTTCTACTCCTCCTGGGTGCAATTGCTTCTTTTTGTTCCAGAGATTTCAAGTGCGCCATTAAGTTGCTAGTATATGCTCTCTCCTGTTTCTTTTTGGAGACACTCAGGGCTATGAGTTTTCCTCTTAGCACTGATTTCATTGGGTCCCATAGATTTGGTTATGTTGTGCCTTCGTTTTCATTAAATTCCAAAAAATCTTTAATTTATTTCTTTATTTCTTCCTGGAATAAGGTATCATTGAGTAGAATATCGTTCAGCCTCCAAGTATATGAGGATTTTCTGTTGTTTTTGTTGCTATTGAAGAACACTCTTACTCCATGGTGATCTGATAGGAGGCATGGGATTAGTTCGATCTTTTTATATTTGTTGAGGTCTGTCTTGTAACCAATTATATGGTCGATTTTGGAGAAGGTACCATGAGGTGCTGAGAAAAAGGTATAGTCTTTTGCTTTAGGATGAAATGTTCTATATCTATATCTGTTAAATCCGATTGGTCCAAAGTTTCAATGCGTTTCTCCATGTCCCTGTTTAGTTTCTGTTTTCCTGATTGGTCCACCGAAGATACTACAGAGCAGTAGTGTTTAAAACTGCATGGTATTGGTTCAGTGACAGGGAAGCGGATCAACGGAATAGGATGGAAGACCCAGAATTGAACCCACACATCTATGGCCAATTGATCTTCGACAAAGGAGCTGAAAACATCCAGTGGAAAAAAGATAACCTTTTCAACAAATGGTGCTGGCTCAACTGGAGGTCAACATGCAGAAGAATGAGAATTGATCCATTCTTATCTCCTTGCACTAAGCTCAAATCCAAGTGGATCAAGGACATCCACATAAAACCAGACACACTAAAACTAATAGAAAAGAAACTGGGGAAGACTATTGAGGACACTGGCTCAGGGGGAAAATTCCTGAACAGAACACCAATTGCTTATGCTCTAAGAGCAAAAATAGACAAATGGGACCTCATAAAATTACAAAGTTTTTGTAAGGCAAAAGACACTGTCAAAAGGACAAAGCGGCAACCAAGAAATTGGGAAAAGATCTTCACCAACCCCACATCCGACAGAGGGCTAATATCAATGTATACAAAGAACTCAAGAAGTTAGACCCCAGAACACCAAATAAACCTATCCAAAAATGGAGTACAGAGCTAAACAAAGACTTTTTACCTGAAGAAATTCGGATGGCTGAGAAACACCTTAAAAAATGTTCAACATCATTAGTCATTAGAGAAATGCAAATCAAAACAACCCTGAGATTTCACCTCACACCAGTCAAAATGGCTAAGATTAAAAACTCAGAAGACATCAGGTGTTGGTGAGGATGTGGAGAAAGAGGAACACTCCTCCACTGCTGGTGGGACTGCAAGCTGGTACAACCACTCTGGAAATCAGTCTGGCAGTTCCTCAGAAAACTGGACATGATACTTCTGGAGGACCCAGCCATACCACTCCTGGCCATATACCCAGAAGATTCCCCAGCATGCAATAAGGATACATGCTCCACTATGTTGATAGCAGTGTTATATATAATAGCCAGAAGCTGGAAAGAACCCAGATGTCCCTCAACAGAGGAATGGATACAAATAAGGTAGTATATATACACCATTAGAACCAATGAAATTCTTAGAGAAATGGATGGAGCTGGAGAACATCACACTAAGTGAGGTGACCCAGTCTCAAATGAATACCCATGGTATGCAGTCACTGATAAGTGGATATTAGCCTATAATCTTGGAACACCAAAGATATAAATCACATACCAAATGATGTCTGAAAAGAAGAAAGAAGTGGACACTGGTGCTGGAATGGATCAAAGCATCAGTGTAGGGGAATACAAGAACTGGGAAGTGGGAAGGGGTGGATGAGGGAGCAGGGGGAGGAAAAAGGGCATGTGGGACCTCTGGGGGCTGGGGAACCAGAAAAAGGGAAATGAAATGTAAATATAGAATATATCCAATAATAAAAAAAGTGAACCAGCAAAAAAAATATCTTTAATAATTTTAGTATATGTCTTTCCCCTGTGTAGATATGCCATTGTCACAAAAAATCCTGTACTTTACATGGCAAAATTCTGAGTATTCAAAGATTTTTATATGAAACAAGGTTTAATCTGATGAGGACTTCTAAGGATAACATAGAGTTTCAATACATCAAGTACACAATGTCTTATTTTTATTTTATGGAACTACGATGTATTAGTCATTGTACTATTGCTGTGAAAAGACAGCATAATCAAATAGCTATTATAAGGGAAAGTTTTTAATTGGGGACTTGTTTACAGTTCCAAGGGTTTCATATACTATAAGCATGACATCGATCATGAAAGCATGTAGACAGGTGCTGGCACATTAGCTGTGAGCTACATCCTGTCCCATTGGCAAAGAGAGACTCTGGTCTTAGCATGAGCTTTAGAAACCTTAAAATCCATTCATGTCACACTCTTTGTCCAACAAAGTCATACCTCCTCTGACAAGGCCATACCTCCGAATCCTTGGAACCTTTTCAAACAGTTCCACTTCTTGGTGACTAAGCATTCAAATAGTTGGGCCTTAGGAATCATTCTTATTTAAATCACCACTTGTGGTGCATTTCCAACATTGACAGAACTGGTGCTGACACAGTAACTAAAGTGGATGTCTACTCACTGGCTGTTCTGGGAAACTTTTTCTGTTAATGATCACAGCAAGGACATCTTTTCACATACCCTTCAGGTTTGCTTTTGTGACACTTGCTTTTGACACTTCTACAAAGGATTAATATTCCAGTGATCTTCAATATATTGGCATGGTATTATGACTGGGAAGAAAATTCCATCTTGGAAAGAAAACATCAAATAATCAGAATGTTCCTAAGAGAGGGACACCATCCCATTCAGTAGGGTTACTACTTAAGACTGGGAAATGAGGAACTCTGAAGTCTCTTACAGTCTCTGAAATTGTTGGGATGTGGTAGATTCTACCCTGCCCAAACATATAAGCAGTAAGGCTACTGAGATTGTCACACATTAGCCAAACCAACCAAAGAAAGCTTAGATAAAATGCTTGGCCTGAAAAAGACAATCTGTCCTGTTGAGTTGTCTCCAAATTGTGCAGTGAGCTCCAATTTCCAGGATTCCATCCCTCCTGAGCTGGAACACACTGGGGTGCAAATTGTT
Organism: Apodemus agrarius; assembly: GCA_964023405.1. Lineage (NCBI taxonomy): Eukaryota > Metazoa > Chordata > Mammalia > Rodentia > Muridae > Apodemus > Apodemus agrarius. The sequence continues at coordinate 100,590,325 of OZ030014.1, read as the reverse complement.
TGGAGTCATCACTCCCCATGTACATAATCCTTCTTGCATTCCACATTTAGTAACTGAAAAAAAAAAGCTCATTGGTTGTACACACAGGAATTCCATAAAATATGAAACTGAAAGCCATAATCTATAAAAAGAACAATAAAGTTTTAAAGGTGCCCTGATGAAACATTATAAGACAAAGAACTGCCAAAAGTGGCATGAAATATTATGACATAAAGAACTTCCAAAGACTCCATTGACTTTATTTAGTGTCCATCGTTGATGTCATGGTGCTTACCCTTGAGTGGTTTCCATGCCCAGGGTGACTTGCTTGGAGGTAACTAGTTTTTCATATGTGAGCAGCTATCAGTTGGAGATGGCTTCTTGACATGAGCCACTATGGTCTACATTGCTATCAGCACTATTGTCTTGTATGCATTTAAAAGGATGGTTCATTAAGCCTTGCTTATGTAGAACTCAACCACTTCTCTTTTCTGAAAGTCTAATGCCTTCCTTATTTCTCCAACATTTAATATTGTAACAGCAATAGCCCAGTTCCTGATACCAACTTCTGACTTCATTATTTTTCTAGTGGTGTCAAGAGTCACCATGGCAAACACCAGTATTAAAAAATTTATTTTATTTTCCTCCCAAGGCACTTCTACTCTCTCTCTCCCATGAGTATTTTGTTCCTCCCTTCTAGGAAGGACTGAAGCATTCACATCTTGGTCTTCCCACTTCTTAAGCTTCAAAATGGTCTGTGAATTGTGTCTTCGGTATTCTGAGCTTTTGGGATAATATCTACTTATCAGTGAGTGCATACCATGTGTTTTCTTTTGTGACCGGGTTACCTCACTCAGGATGATATTTTCAAGTTCCATCCATTTGCCTGTGAATTTCATGAAGTCATTGTTTTTAATAGATGAGTAGTACTCCATTGTGTAAATTTAACACATGTTCTGTATCCATTCCTCTGATGAAGGACATCTGTGTTTGTTTCACCTTCTGGCTATTATAAATAAGGATGCTAGGAATATAGTGGAACATGTTTCCTTGTTATATGTTGGAGCTTCTTTGGGGTATATGGCATGATATAGATAGATCCTCAGGTAATCCTATGTCTAATTTTCTGAGGAAGTGCCAGACTGATTTCAAGAGTGGTTGTACCAGCTTGCAATCCCACTAACCATGGAGGAGTGTCCCTCTTTCTCCACATCCTCGCCAGCATCTGCTGTCCCCTGCGTTTTTGATTTTAGCCATTCTGACTGGTATGAGGTGGAATCTCAGGGTTGTTTTGATTTGCATTTCCCAGGAAATAAACCACCAATCAGAGTACACATGGAAGAACCCATGTCTCCAGCCACATATATAGCAGAGGATGGCATTGTCTGCTGTCAACAGGAGGAGAGGCCCTTGGTGCTGTGAAGGCTCCTGTGTAGGCAAATGCCAGGGCAGTGAGGTGGGAGTGGGTGGATAGGAGGGGAAGCTTACTCATAGAAGCAAGGGGAGGTGGGAAGGGATTGAGGTTTTCCAGAGGGGAACCCAGAAAAGGGATAACATTTGAGATGTAAATACATAAAATATCCAATAAAAAATAAATTATAAAAAATGAATAAAAGAGAAAGTGAAAAAAATTATTTAATATAAGGCCTGTTTACAGCTCTCAGTAGTGAGTTCATGATCACTTTGGTTTGAAGCATGGCAGCAGGCAAATAGGCATAACCATAACAGCAGAATTTAGTTGCTGAGAACACATATCTGATTCACAAGCATATATCACATAGATCAAGGTCACATAACTCTAACAATAAACATCTTTGAGCAAAGCTACACCACTTAATCTTTTACCAAAACAGTTCCACCAACTAGACGTCAAATATTCAAATATATAAGCCAGTTGTACTAGCTGGTTTTGTGTGTCAATTTGTCACAGTCTGGGGTTATCACAGAGATATGAGCCTCTCTTGAGAAAAGGCCTCTATGAGATCCAGTTGTAATTAGTGATCAAGGTGGGTGGTGCCAACCCTAGGCTGGTAGTCCTGGGTACTATAAGAAAGCATACTGATCAAGTCAGGGAAAGCAAGCCACTAAGAAGCATCCTTTATAGCCTCTGCATCAGCTATTGCCTCCAGGTTCCTGCCCTGTGTGAGTTTCTGTCCTGACTTATTTTGGTGATGAACAACAATGTGGATGTGTAAACTGAATAAGTCCTTTGCTCTCCAACTTGCTTCTTGGTCATGATGCTTTATGCAGGAATACAAACCAAGACTAAGACACCCATGAAGGTCTTTCTCATTCAGAACAAGCAGTATGATTGCTTCAAATTCTATTTAATCATATCGTTATATACACACAGAGACACACAAACAAGCACATACACACACACACACACACACACACACACACACACACACTTATATAAGCTATTATATAATTACGAATTTATAGCAACAAAGAGCCACTATCTGAGAACCATGAAATTGGCCTGGCCTACCTGCCTTGATAGTCATGCCTTATGATAACGGCTCCTTGGACACAATGAACCTTTCAGTTCTTGATAGGCTGATACACTTCTTCAGGCACAGGAGCCTTCAGATGGCTTTGTGATACTCTTAGTAGTCAAGGAAGCATGAAACCTGACAGGACAACTGGTTGTGGACATAAGCTTCTATTCCCCATGTATCTTTCTTTTTCTTTTTTTCTTTTAATTATTATTTATTGGATATATTCTATATTTACATTTCATGTCCCTTTTTCTGGTATCCCAACCCAAAAAGGTCTCACATGCCCTTTTCACTCCCCCTGTTCCCCCATCCACCCCTTCCCACTTCCCTGTTCTGGTATTTCCCTACACTGATGTTTTGATCCTGTCCAGCACCAGTGTCCACTCCTCCCTTATTGTCGGATTTCATTTGATATGTGGATTGTGTCTTTGGTGTCCCCAGAGTCTAGGCTAATATCCACTTATCATGACTGCATACCATGAGTATTCTTATGAGACTGGGTTACCTCACTTAGTATGATGTTCTCCAGCTCCATCCATTTCTCTAAGAATTTCATGAATTCAGTGTGTCTAATGGCTGAATAGTACTCCATTGTGTATATATACCACATTTTTTTGTATCCATTCCTCCATTGAGGGACATCTGGGTTCTTTCCAGCTTCTGGCTATTATAAATAAGGCTGCTATGAATATAGTGGAGCATGTATCCTTATTGCATGCTGGGGAATCTTCTGGGTATATGCCCAGGAGTGGTATGGCTGGGTCATCCGGAAGTATAATGTCCATTTTTCTGAGGAACCGCCCGACTGATTTCCAGAGTGGTTGTACTAACTTGCAGTTCCACCAGCAGTGGAGGAGTGTTCCTCTTTTTCCACATCCTTGCCAACACCTGATGTCTCCTGAGTTTTTTTTCTTTTTTTTTTTTTTAAATTATTTTTATTTTATTTTCTATATTCTATGTTTACATTCCAAAGGCTTTCCCCTTTCCCAGTTCCCACCCACCATAGTTCCCATAGTTCCTCTCCCCCCCATCTGTTCCCCAATAATTCCCCCTCCCCCCTCGGTTTCTTTACTAAACTGGATGCAATCTTTACAGGCCCAGGGTCCTCTCCTTTCTTCTTCTTGGGAATCATTTGACTTGCTATTTGTGTCTTGAGTATTTAGGGCTTCTGGGCTCATTAATATCCACTTATCAGTGATTGCATTTCATGTGCATTCTTTTGTGATTGGGTTAATTCACTCAGGATGATATTTTCCAGGTCTAACCATTTACCTACAAATTGCATGAATTCATTATTTTTAATTGCTGAATAGTATTCCATTGTATAAATGTACCACATTTTCTGTATCCATTCCTCCTTTGAGGGATATTTGGGCTCCTTCCAATTTCTGGCGATTATAAACAAGGCTGCTATAAACATAGTGGAGCATGTGTCCTTATTGCATGCAGGGGAATCCTCTGGGTATATGCCCAGGAGTGGTATGCCAGGGTCCTCTGGAAGTGACATGCCCAATTTTCTGAGGAACCGCCAAACTGATTTCCAGAGCGGTTTTACAATTTTGCAATCCCACCAAAAGTGGAGGAGTGTTCCTCTTTCTCCACATCCTCGCCAGCACTTGTTGTCTCTTGAGTTTTTAATCTTAGCCATTCTGACTGGTGTGAGGTGGAATCTCAGGGTTGTTTTGATTTGCATTTCCCTGATGACTAATGATGTTGAACATCTTTTAAGGTGTTTCTCGGCCATCCGAATTTCTTCTGGTGAAAATTCTTTGTTTAGCTCTGTGCCCCATTTTTTGATAGGGTTATTTGTTTCTTTGCGGTCTAACTTCTTGAGTTCTTTGTATATATTGGATATTAGCCCTCTGTCGGATGTGGAGTTGGTGAAGATCTTTTCCCACTTTGTTGGTTGCCGTTTTGTCCTTCTGACAGTGTCCTTTGCTTTGCAGAAACTTTGTAATTTTATGAGGTCCCATTTGTCGATTCTTGATCTTAGAGATAAGCTATTGGTGTTCTGTTCAGGAACTTTTCCCCTGTGCCCAAGTCCTCCAGGGTCTTCCCAAGTTTCTTTTCTAATAGTTTCCGTGTGTCTGGTTTTATGTGGAGGTCCTTGATCCACTTCGAGTTGATCTTAGTGCAAAGAGATAAGATTGGATCAATTCACATTCTTCTGCATGTTGACTTCCAGTTGAACCAGCACCATTTGTTAAAAAGGCTATCTTTATTCCACCGGATGGTTGTGGCTCCTTTATCAAAGATCAAGTGACCATAAGTCTGTGGGTTAACCTCTGGGTCTTCAATCCTGTTCCATTGATCTGCTTGCCTGTTGCTATACCAATACCATGCAGTTTTTAACACAATTGCTCTGTAGTACTGCTTGAGGTCAGGGATATTGATTCCCCCAGAAGTCCTTTTATTGTTGAGAATAGTTTTAGCTATCCTGGGTTTTTTGTTGCTCCAGATGAATTTGAGAATTGCTCTTTCTAGATCAATGAAGAATTGAGTTGGGATTTTGATGGGGATCGCATTGAATCTGTATATTGCTTTTGGCAAGATGGCCATTTTTACTATATTGATCCTGCCAATCCAGGAGCAAGAAATATTTTTCCATCTTCTGAGGTCTTCTTCGATTTCTTTCTTCAAGGACTTGAAGTTCCTGTTGTACAGATCTTTTGCTTGTTTGGTTAGAGTTACGCCAAGATATTTTATGTTGTTTGTGGCTATTGTGAAGTCTCCTGAGTTTTTAATCTTAGTCATTCTAACTGTTGTGAGGTGAAATCTCAGGGTTGTTTTGATTTGCATTTCTCTAATGACTAATGATGTTGAACATTTTTTAAGGTATTTCGCAGCCATCCGAATTTCTTCAGGTGAAAAGTCTTTGTTTAGCTCTGTACCCCATTTTTGGATAGGTTTATTTGGTTTTCTGGGGTCTAACTTCTTGAGTTCTTTGTATACATTAATAATAGCCCTCTGTTGGATGTGGGATTGGTGAAGATCGTTTCCCAATTTCTTGGTTGCCGCTTTGTCCTTTTGACAGTGTCTTTTGCCTTACAGAAACTTTGTAATTTTATGAGGTCCCATTTGTCTATTTTTGCTCTTAGAGCATAAGCAATTGGTGTTCTGTTCAGGAATTTTCCCCCTGAGCCAATGTCCTCAAGGGTCTTCCCCAGTTTCTTTTCTATTAGTTTTGGTGTGTCTGGTTTTATGTGGATGTCCTTGATCCACTTGGAGTTGAGCTTAGTGCAAGGAGATAAGAATGGATCAATTCTCATTCTTCTGCATGTTGACCTCCAGTTGAGCCAGCACCATTTGTTGAAAAGGCTATCTTTTTTCCACTGGAAGTTTTCAGCTCCTTTGTTGAAGATAAATTGGCCATAGATGTGTGGGTTCAATTCTGGGTCTTCACTCCTATTCCATTGATCCACCTCCCTGCCACTGTACCAATACCATGCAGTTTTTAACACTACTGCTCCTTAGTATTGCTTGAGGTCCGGGATATTGATTCCCCAGAAGTTTTTTTTTTACTGTTGATGATAGTTTTAGCTATCCTGTGTTTTTTGTTATTCCAGATGAATTTGAGAATTGCTGTTTCTAACTCTATGAAGAACTGAGTTGGGATTTTGATGGGGATTGCTTTGAATTTGTATATTGCTTTTGGCAAGATTGCCATTTTAATTATATTAAGCCTGCCAACCCATGAGCATGGAAGATTTTTCCATTTTCTGAGGTCTTCTTCAATTTCCTTCTTCAGAGACCTGAAGGTTTTGTCATATAAATCTTTCACTTGTTTGGTTAGAGTCACACCAAGATACTTTATATTGTTTGTGGCTATTGTGAAGGGTGTTATTTCCCTAATTTCTTTCTTGGCCTGCTTATCCTTTCTGTATAGAAAGGCTACTGATTTGCTTGAGTTGATTTTATAACCAGCCACTTTGCTAAAGTTGTTTATCAGCTGTAGGAGTTCTCTGGTGGAATTTTTTGGGTCACTTAAGTATACTATCATATCATCTGCAAATAGTGATAGTTTGAGTTCTTCCTTTCTGTTTTGTATCCCTTTGACTTCCTTATGTTGTCAAATTGCTCTAGCTAGTACCTCATGATCAAGTTGGGTACATCCCAGGGATGCAGGTATGTTTCAATATATGGAAATCCATCAACATAATCCACTACATAAACAAACTCAAAGAAAAAAAACTACATGGTCATCTCATTGGATGCTGAAAAAGCATTTGAGAAAATTCAGCACCCTTTCATGCTAAAAGTTTTGGAAAGAACGGGAATTCAAGGCCCATACCTAAACACAGTAAAAGCAATTTACAGCAGACTGATAGCCAACATCAAGGTAAATGGAGAGAAACTTGAAGCAATCCCACTAAAATCAGGGACTAGACAAGGCTGCTCCCTCTTACCCCATGTATCTTGCATGCCTCAATGGATCCCAGCAACTATAACTATATCAGTCCTAGCAATTGCCATTATATTCTGTTTCTAATAAAGGAATAAAATGTCTGTTTCAGTAAAATTGCCCTAGCATAAGTTTTGTTGTTGACTTACCAATTGGTCTGGTTTCTTTTCTCATGGCCATATTAGATGGTATTGGTCTGGTAAGTAATTGTGGCTGCTTATTGTTGCTATATTATAATTTGTGCTATAAGTTAACTCTTGTAGTTATTTTGGAGCTCAAATTAGTTAGGTTTGAACACTAAATATTCTGTCACTTTTCCTCATAGCCTTTGAAGAATATCCTTGTCACTGTTTTTAAAGTGTCTTAAAATTGTACATATCCTACATATCTATTATGGTCTTTCTTCTTAATGTTCTTAAGCCATTTTATTTTTGTCACTCTACATTCTTTGGATTCTTTGATGAAGCTTATATAAGTTCCTTTATATTCTGTGTCCTGTGGTTCATCTATATAATTCTATTTGGCAAACATTTGGCAAACAAGACTGGTAGTATTTAGATACTGACTTGATCTTTCCAAGTGTTTGAATTTTTGTAATGAGATCAAGGATTGTGGACTTTTTTGGTTGTTTCTTTTCTGTTTTAAGAGACTAAGAAGACCATTTTAGAAGGGTGGTTTTGTGAACAGGTTGGGCTTAGAGGATGAAAATGGCTTGAATAGAGTGAAGTCTGGTGGGCATAAAATTCTAAGCTACTTTATGTTGTGCCTCCTGGTCCAAGCCTGGAATGTGGTTATAAATATAACTAGGAGGAGAAATTTTGTGGGGTGTTGGGGTGATCTGTGGGTTTGGGGATAGGTAAAGAGGTTCCTTGCCAAAGCTATGACGTTGTTCATGACATCGATGGATGGTGTTGATCAAACAAGACTGGGGACTTAGATTTGGGAAAAGGTTAGATCTGATGGGTTGGGAAGTAGGGTGGATGACAATGTCAAGGAGATTGACTGGCTTTTGAGAGGTCTGGACAAGGGAGTGAGGTTCAATGCAGCCCAGAAGGGAAGTGTGGGCGGAGACAGGTATGCAGGTATGAAGGGTCCCAGCAGAATACTAGAAGTTGCTTGTAGTGCTAGCAATTAACCATTTAAGATTTCATGTTCCTTTAGATCATCATGCATGAGAGATTATTTTGTGGTACCCCAAGTATAAGGAAGATATTTAATCATCAAAATATTATATGTTTTGCAGTAATGTTATTTTGTTTTTCATTTCCCCTACACTGTCTTTGTTATGACATTTAATAAATTATCTAATATGATCCATATTGTTTTGGTATGGAAATATTAATGCAGCATAAGGTCATTAGGGATATCAAAATGGTTATTAACATTAATACTATGTAACCTCCTCCTACTATTAGGCAGATACTAAGCAATTTGCCATATATTTTACAATATCCTCATTAGGTAGAAATTAACATAAATATTGTGATGCAAGTTCCTACTAGTAAGGTAAGAGTCACTTTGGATTTCTTTTCCATGATACCTAAAATCAGAGTGATTTTTTTTCAGATTTAGAAAATGTATGGTTGGCATTTAATACATTTTTCTTACATTATTTGTGACTATGTTATATTATTTTCTAAGAAACACATAATATTTAGCTAACTGTATAAAGATGTACTGCATTAATGAATGATAATACTTCCCTAAACTTTTCTAATATTTTATATATTTTGTAGACTTTAATCACTTCTTTTGTCATAACATAACATAAGTACACTATGTTAAGTGTTTTATATCATGTTTGGCTTATCATCATGATTGCCTTTCCTGGACATGCACACACAATGAGCTAGGCTGCTATACATAAACTAACAACATGAATACAAATTAAGAATTACACTGCTTATTAATTTTTTATTTCTTTGACATCAGAAGGTAGGCACACTTGATGACCTGAAATCATTAAAAGTTCCAGCAAATGTAAGTTATATGAATTTGTTCCTTAGGTACCATATTGTTTTAGAGTAAGTTTTCTAAACAGAATGGTAAACAGACTCTAAAAGAATGATAAAGTATAGCATAGTAAATACTTAAACTGGAGTGATACTGGCACCATAGTCATGTGTTTCCATGATGAAGTATCATTTATTGTGCCTTTTTTCATAACTCTTACTTCTATACCAACACTGTTCTAGTTGCTTTGATTACATTTGTGTCAACACATGAAGCTGTGATGTTCATTATATCCACTGGGTGATCAAAAATTGCCAATCCTATTATAATTTTATGGGACCAATATATGCAGCGTGTTCTGTTAATAAATGTAAAGACTTTCCACTATATAACATGCAGCACACGAATGTAATTTCCTTTCAAGTATTCCCCGTTGTTCACTGTATTTTAGGTATGCTAGTTGCTTTATCCGCAATTTTTTTATGATACTTTTGCTAGTAAATTGTATATAGCACCCATTTAATATCATTACAAAATATGTATTGGAATAAGAAAACTTCCTGAATGTTCAGTGTCATCCTCTGATTATCGTATTCCATTAGCTACTTGCTAATACTCTGACTTCTTTTCAATGTATAAGTTTTCTGAGGTGAGTAGGTTCTGATAGTATATCCTTTGACAGAAATAACTGAACATATTAAGGATCTAAATATTCTTTTGTTGAATGGATTAATTGCTTTAATTAATCAACACCTGAGAAGATTTGAAACAACCTGAATTTGTAACATTCTGTTTTAAAAATATCAATTCTCTATTTTTATTCAATAAGAAGTACCAGTTATCATATGTCATCCCACGGTCAGGCAATAAGCAATGCTCCTAATTATGTTCTGCAAAAATAAAAATGCAAACAGGGTTAATAGTGAATAGGGAATTACTTGATTTTGTGAAAATTAATTAATGCACCTACAAATGTATCTTCAACTTGAGTGCTCTGGCATTTCTCCAGAGATGGAAGAAAGACTAATCATAGCCTGTGCATCAGTTTTAGTGTAACAGAAAACTTTGACTCGTTTACTTGATTTTATCCTTTAATTTTAATAGTTTGAGGAGAAGGAGCTCAAGTTGTGGGTATGCAGGTAATTTTTTTTGTCTAGTGGGCCAAATCTTGAGTCCAATTTCCAGAACCACATAAAATAGGGATGGTAATACACTTCTGTAATTTTAGTACTTAGGCATAGAAACAGCAGGACCTTAAGATCATGAACATACTCAGCTATATATAGCAATAGAATGACATGAACTCTAGGAAGCTTAGCCAACACGAGACTGTGTAAAATATCAAATGTTGGTTGTTTGCATATGCATATGCATTTTCATATTTAATTTTGTTATTAGTGTATTTACTGTTCGCTAAAAGTCAGTAAAAAATAAGAAATAAATCAGAGAGATAATATCTACAAAATATCCCAGAACCTTTTTCAAAATATATGTGATCTTTACAAAACATTTTGATAATTACATAGACACTAAATTTGCAAAAAAAAGTAAACCAAACTTAGATTATACTAGCCTTTGTGATACAAACATAATTGTCATTTTATAAAGTTTCATATTTGAGTAATACAAGAAATATTAGCATAAAATATTATTGAAGAAACTAACAGGAGATCAATGTTAATAAATATGCTAATTGTATTCCAATGGCTTTGTGAAAAAATACTACTCGGGACTAAATTCAGAATGAAAAAATTAATTTAAAAGATTCCCATCACTTATGCAAATTTGTGCCATCAGTATCTGTCTTATTTTTGGTGTTAATTTCTCAGTGGAGAAGCAGTTAATGGTTACAATAAATTAAGCACACCTCAGCACACACATGCACACACACACACACACAAAACACACACATAAACACATATGTATGTATGTATGTATGTGTATATATATATGTATATATATATATATGTGTGTGTGTGTGTGTGTGTGTGTGTGTGTGTGATCTCCAGTGAGAAGTGAGGGAAGGTTTATTTCTTCTACAAAATACAGTAGTCATATTTCATTGTAGGACCTGAAAATGACTACTGTCTTACATCTCATTTTAGTACATCATTCCTAAAAAGTTCTGTTTTCTTTTTCTTTACTTTGTAACTCCCTTTCTGCCATATTTGTTCTTCAAAAGAGTTTTACATTGGGTATGAAATACATATGATCCTATATTGCTAAGAAGAGTAGACATGAGGAATTGTGTTTAAAAGATAAAAAGGAATTCTAAAATTCATTTAAATTTGATCAAATAAACTACATCAAAACATTTTTCAGCAGCTTTACTATGATGAAATCTTACAGCACTTATATGGCATATAAATAATGCATGTGATATTTGCATTTTCAAATAAAATTTCATTTTCATATTTTAACAACTTTTTAGAAAACAAATCACTTATATTATCAAGTTGAGTAAATATTGTAACCTGTTGCACAATTCAGCTTGAAATAAATCTGTCAGATTTACATATATATTTTTAGACAATTAATGCTTGTAATAGTTGTACATTTTCTTTACTAAATAGACAATTTCTTCCTGCAAATGCATAGTAACTTGTAGGGAAGTTTTTCTTCAGTTATAAATTGCTAATTTAATTTTGGAGAAAAAAAATCTCACTTTTATGGAATAAAGCATTATATGGGAATACTTTTTATTTTATACATTTATTGATATTTATACATTTATTGATATTCATACATTTGTATGAATACATGTTGGCATAGCATGTGTAAATTTGGTGTCCTATGAAGCCAGAGGAGGCCCTCACATTCTACATAATGGGAGCAACACAGTGTAGTAAGCCAACATATGGGTGCTGGGAAATAAGCCCAGATTCTCTGTCATAGGATGAGAATTTTTTAATGCTAAGGCAGCTTTATATATAACCTTCATAGGGATATTTTTAACTGGAATAATTTTATATTCCAGATTAGAACATATATCTACTACTGTTTCTAATTTATATTTAGGAGAGTTTAATAATAACTTTATTTTGTTGTACTTTTGGATATTTGACTTGGCAGAGTAAAATGGATACACACATAGATGCACACATAGTATACACATATACCCATGCATTGCTACACAGACACTCACACATGTACATATATGCACATACACACAGCATGTATATGACACAAAATATATACAACATACATGTAACACAGACAAAGCAACATATACACAATATAAAGACAATGTGCAAAACTCAGACACACACAATACACACAAATACACAGTCATCTCCTTTTCATAGAGTAATACAATTGACAGTAGAAAATAATATCACATATGGCTCTGTTTATAATGAAGACTCCTTTCTACATGGGATGGTTTGTATATACTTTGTCCAGGGATAGCATTATTGAAAGGTGTGGCCTTGTTGTGATTGGTCTGTCTCTGTTCATATGGGCTTTAATAACCTAATCCTAGCTACCTGGAAACCAGTCTTCTCCTAGCTGTCTTCAGAACAATAGGTGCAACTCTGAGCTCCTCCAGCCTCACACCTGCCTGGACGCTGCAATGCTCCTAGCTTGGTGGTAATGGACTGAACATCTGAACCTGTTAGCCAGCCCCAATTCAATGTTGTTCTTTTTAAAAGTTCCCTTGGTCATAGTATTTGTTTACAGGAGTAAAACCCTAAGACACTACATATACGTCTCTTTACTGGAGTTAGCTACTAAAGATGAGATTAAGAACTTCTGTTGTAGGTGTGATGGCATTGTGGAAGATGTTCCCAGAAAAGTTGAGAGGGGACTGAAAGTTCTGATTATCCTGTCAAGGACACTTCCTTCTTTCGCAATCATTCTGTATGTACATTACTATTCTTTTACAATTCATTGTACAAATAAATGTTAGAAGCCACACTGTAAGCTACCACAGCCTCAGCAAGTACCATAGGCCCTAAGATCCTTTCAAATAGTGTAAGTCATCACCTCTGATTCCTGTTTCTGACAATATGCTAAAACCATAGGTCATGTTGTTTAAGTCAGAGTGAGAACATGTCTTTGCCACAGTTTCCTTGCCACTAAGTATATCCCATACAGAAGCCAAGCTACACCACAGCTCTTCTTTTTATTTTTTCCTTTCTGCAAGATTCAATCCATTTGCATTTAAATATGCAACCTTTTTTTTTACTAAAATCTCATATTCCATTACGAGCTGTGAGTTTTGAATGCTACATGGGGAGCTGCCTAGGTGTACTCATACTCAAGAATAAAATTCTTTTACATTATAAAACCCTCTGCTAGCCATCACTGAGTGTCTCTTTGTGAGGCAGCCATATACCCTCACTCTACCTGACCCCATACAGAATGGAGTTTAAAATACTTTTATTTAAATTTTAATACCTATAACAATACTCTTTATACAACCCCTGACTTTACATATAAAATTAGCAATAATTGGGAAAAAAATGCTACTTCAGTTTCTCTTTATAAGACACTCAAACCAAAGGCTTATCTCACATGTAACATAGCCTGGGCAAGCCACATCCTAAATGTATGTAAAAGAAACAAAAACAAAATTAAATTTAAAAAAAAAAAACAAAAAAACAACCAACTGTTCTCCATGAGTTCCTATAATGAAACATAAAATATGTAATTTTGTCTATTTTCTGTTTTATATGGCAATGAAAATTGTCACCAGGATATTGGGCATCAGCAAATATGGAACGAAGCCTGTGAGATTTTATGTGTTGGCTGTTGAAAAAGAGACAGCTTTAGAGAAGGACATCTATAAAGCAGAATGTATCCAACAATAATAAATGAGAAAACAGCAATTGCTGATTTTTTCAGAGTCCTTTCTTTGTCCCACTGTCATCCACGGCAGAGATGCTTCTCTTCCTGCCTTTTGAAAAGAGACTTCTTGGAATCAGAAGTGTAACATCTGCTTCAGGGTAAGAGGAGTAAGTAAGTATTTTAATGACCTTTCCAGATTTCCCACCTTGCTCCAGGGATGAAGGGGAAGGAGAATATGTCTGTGCCTTTCTACTGGCTCCTGTTTTTTTCAACTATCAAGGTGCTATGTCTTGAGGTTACATTTACTCATGAAAACATCCTGCAGATGTAAGAGGAGCTGTTATTCTTCTAATAACTCTGGTAAAAAATATAAAGTTTCTGTTACCTTATGAACATTCAGACATGTTAGCCTTTGGAATAACTGATTACAGAAAAAAACAACATTAAGGAATAAAATGCACACACCAGTATATTGAAATAACAAAAGCATTGGAACCATACACTAAGCATAAGATGAAGGAAGAGCCTGGAGATACAAGTTTAAGTAATGTTTAGCTGGGAGAAGGAATAAGATCTTGCTTCTACATGAGGCACTTCGGTTACAATGGAATAATACACTGAAATATCAAATGGAATTATCTATTTAGCAGATCAAGTCTCCTAGGCAGCAGACATCACCTACCTACATGTGGTAGTTGCCATCTGGACCAGGTATCAGACCTATCATCCTTCTTCCTGGGAAATATCTTTCCAGACAGACAGAGCAATATTGGACAGAAGCACTTCTATCTGCATTGGTTGTTTACCACATGTGCCTTACTTTTTACAGAGTGACAGCTCTAAAATTCTTCTATGTGTCTGCACTACTTCAGAATAGCCCCCTGGAAACATGCTAGATAATGATTTTTTATTAGATATATTCTTTATTTACATTTCAAATGTTGTCCCCTTTCCTGGTTCCCCCCTCCCCTGAAAACCCCATACACAATCTCCCCTTCCCCAATCAACCCTTCCCCACTTCTCTGCCCTCATATTCCTCTAGTCTTTCCAGGACTAAGGGCTTCTCCTCCCTTTGGTGTCTAACAAGACCATTCTCTGCTGCCTATGTGTCTGGAACCATGGGTAACTCCATGTGTACTCTTTGGTTGATGGTTTTGTCCCGGGGAGCTCTAGGAGTACTGGGTGACTCATATTGTTTTTCCCCTTGTGGTACTGTGAACCCTTCAGCTCCTTGGGTCCTTTCTCTAGCTCCTCCATTGTGGACCCTGTGCTCAGTTCAATGGCTTGCTGAGAGTGGCCCCCTCTGTATTTCTCATGCTCTTTCAGAGAGTGGCCTATTTGCTCTTCTTTAAGAGTGAAAGTTTTGTAGATCCAGAACAGAGAAATGGTGTGTGTGTGTGGGGGGGGTGATTGAGGAATTGTTGGGGGAGAGAGAACTTATGGGACATATGGTGGTGGGGGAACTGGGAAAGGGGAAAGCCTTTGGAATGTAAACAAAGAATATAGAAAATAAAATTTAAAAAAAAAGAGAGTAACAGAGTAACGGGACCATAGTCCTCAGGAACACTGTGATGAAAATAGAAAAGAATGGTGATTTTTAATGTGCAGTTTATTCTCCACAGTTTCAATTCAAGTATATAAAAGATTAATATCTGCTTCACCAGAAATCAACTTCTCTAACATGAACCATTCATTTTCACCTAAATTGTACATAGGCCAATATGGCTAATCAGTGCCTTTGTTTGAAATTTACAGGTTTTACTATGCTTTGTAAGTGAATCTTAGTATAATATGACATGGTAAGAAAGGAAAAAAAAACACAATGCAACCAAGGCATGAATTTCAACAACACTGGCACACAATGAAAAAATAATGGAACTGAGCTGTACTCATGCTTTCTATGTCGTGCTATATGTTCTCAGTAAACCAATTAACAAAATCATGGGATGCACTCTAAAACTGAGGAAGTTACTCATGATTAATCAAAGCTTAAGACATATTAAACCACCCTATAATTACCCCTACATGTTTTAACTAACTAATATCATTTGTTGTTACTCCATGTTTAACACATGTTATAATCAGGTATAGTCAAATTAGGATTTAAAAGCATAAAAGCGGAAACATTATAGTCACACTATATCACTGATACATTTAAGATTGACAGAACTGGTTGAAGGTGAATTCATTTCATTTAATAGATCTTTAAAATCTATTGTTAACAATATTAACATTGTTTCTTCAAAAGCAAGGATTAATGACTGAACAGCCTAAATTGAATATTTAAAGTGAAATCCAATTACATTTTATAATATCAGACAAGTGGGGACAGATCTGCGAAGGCGATTATGCTTCTCGGACATTAGAAGCCATTACCCACTTGGAAGACTAAAGTGCCACACTGTTATGTTGATTCAGTTGCTTTGCTGTACTCTATTGCTTAGAGAGAATAGAAGTCATAATGGAAACTCACCAAAGTCATAATTCACAACTTGCTTCCTCAGCAGATTGTCTAGGTGTGAGACATAGACTTGAAAACTAAGTG
Organism: Apodemus agrarius; assembly: GCA_964023405.1. NCBI lineage: Eukaryota > Metazoa > Chordata > Mammalia > Rodentia > Muridae > Apodemus > Apodemus agrarius. The sequence continues at coordinate 100,574,157 of OZ030014.1, read as the reverse complement.
TACCTTGTCACCATCAAACGATAGTTTTAGTTGCTGAACCTGAGGCTTTTGTATCCCACACATTTCTTGAAACAGTTCTAGTGGCCTTTAGGTCTCTTATACCCAATAATAAGTTTTCCTGTTAAATGGTACTGGCCCAAAACTTCTTAAAGTAATGACACACAAGGGCCATTTATAATAACAGTGTGTGTGTTTTCTTCTCAAAATCAGCAAGAGAAGCGTAAGGTATCAAGGATGTTGAATGTGTCTGAAAAGCCATAGACTTAGCCTGGAAGAGTCAGGAAGAAAAATTAACATCAGCTTCTTAGGAAGTAATTTAAGAAAGATGGAGAACAGCCTTCTATAGTAGAAGGATACTTCTCTTTGATAGAGCAGCTTTTGTCTGTTATCCTTTAGACAACTTAGTGGATCTCATCTCAGGAAGCCCTCATCGTCCTGGCAATTAACTCAAACAGTACAGAGTTAAACTGTCTCAAAGTCGTATTGGAAACGTTGTTAATGTATGTGTCATGCTAGAGGAGGAGGTAAAGAGGAAAGGTTAGAAGAAAGATGATCTGCCTTCAGATGTGTTTATTCAGCTTCCATTTGGGACAGTCATAACAGCTCACAATTTTCACTAAATCCTGCTCAACAGGAGAGAAATCATGCCCGATTTTTAAAAACCTAGCCAAGTATCAATGTGCTCATAGGCCATAAAGACTAACATACTACCTACAATTTACTACGACACCATAATTTTTAACTACATTTTAAAACTCATCTTTGTGCCCACAAAGAAACAGAGCTGTCATTCCACATCTAGGAAGCATCACTTTTTGAATAACAGGGGCCATTACAGGAGACAGTAGCACATTAGAATGGAGAGATCAGGTGAATTTGTGAATGCAACCTCAATAAATACATCTCTAATGTAATTCCTGCACTGATGGCTAAGACAACATTTTGGGAGACACACCAAAATATTTTAAAAGCCAGGGGTCCAGAAAGTCTTCTGTGTAAGGGATCCTAGAAATGAGATTAAAGCTACTATATCCACAATATCTCAAGAATATTGCTTCCCAAACCAAACCTGACAACAAAAGTGCAAACACATATCCCAAAAAGCAAGAAAGGGGAAGTCCTACAGGGTTTTTCTCCTCCACAATAACTGAGGGAACTGAAAATTGTTGAGAGAGAGAATTAGTATCTCCTGGGAATGAAGAATGAGTTCCCTAGTTTGGATATCTAATAGGTAGTTTTATATATATATATATATATATATATATATATATATATATATATATGTGTGTGTGTGTGTGTGTGTGAGAGAGAGAGAGAGAGAGAGAGAGAGAGAGAGAGAGAGAGAGATACATTTAAACATCATAGGTAATTGTCTTAGGGTTTTACTGATGTGAATAGACACCATGACCAATGCAGATTTTATAAAAGACAACATTTTTAATTGGGGTTGACTTACAGGCTCAGAGGTTCAGTCCATTATCATCAAGGCATGATGATAATGGCAGCATCCAGGCAGGTATGGTGCAGGAGGAACTGACAGTTTACATCTTCATCTGAAGGCTGCTAGTAGAAGACTGACTTCTAGGCAACTAGGGTGAGTCTTAAGCCCACACCCACAGTGACACACCTACTCCAACAAGGCCACACCTCCTAATAGGGTCACTCCCTGGGCCAATCATATACAAATCATCACAGTAATGTTCTTTTACATTTAGTTAAAAGAATGTGTGTGTACATATATAGATATGAAAATATTTATTTTATTTGAATGAGGTTTTGCCTCTTGGGGCAACTCTGATCAAATAAAAGAAACAAAATACCCAATTTATGGAATTAGCCAATAAATAAGCCAGTACATAAATATATTGAGGAAATGTAGTATAAAGGTACAAATGCCATTTTGGGCATTGCCAGGTAGCCACAGGCACTAGAACAATATAGAAGTAGTCGAGTCTAAAGTCATTATAATGAAGTTATTGGAACTTTCTAGGTAGGAATTATAAACCTTTGCTTGTAATTCTGACTATAACTACCTCACCTAGATAGATACAAAATATATAACATTCAGCCATAAAGAAAATAATGGCACTTAGGGGAAACAGGGCCAAACCTGACAATTCCCTGAAAAACAGAATAATCCAATTTCATAAATAAATAACATTTTTCTGACGTATGAAAAGTATGGAAAATTAAAATAGGAGATTAAAGTAAAAGAGAAACTATTACAGTTATGAAACAATAAAAGTGAAGATGAAATAAGAAAAGTTAATAAACTATTGCTACACAATATAAGGTACATATAGAATTTTTGTGATTGCTTTACTTTATACAAATTGATGTATGATGACTAAAATATCTTCTTTTGGGCTGAGTACTAAACCACACCTTATTCTCAGCAACGTGACTGCTTGTCTCTCCAGTTGGGGAGGAAAGGGTTTATTCAGTTTACACTTTCTACATTGTTGTTGATCACCAAAGGAAGTCAGGACAGAAATTCAAGCAGATCAGGAAGCAGGAGCTGATGCAGAGGCCATGGAGGGATGTGACTTACTGGCTTGCCTCCACTGACTTGCTCAACTTGCTTTCTCATAGAACTCAAGAATACCAGCTCAGGGATGGCACCAGGCACAAGGGGCCCTCCACCCTCGATCAGTAATTGATAAAATGCCCTGCAGTTGGATCTCATGGAGGCACTTCCCCAAATGAAGCTTCTTTCTCTGTGATAACTCCAGCCTGTGTCAAGTTGGCACACAGAACCAGCCACTACAGTTACCTAGAATGGGCCTGCATAAGCCTTGCATATTAAATAGTCAGTTCTCAGGTGAAGAGCTACTCAGGGTATGCTACTCCTCCCCATCAGGTTGTTAGCTAGTGATGAATTCTGACAGAAAAGGAACTACTCTGTTTCATCATACATCCACTGGTAGAACCAGCAGGCTCTATTGGTTGATTCCAAATCCATTATAACACTTATGCCCACAGACAAACTCAATGGTTCTTTTGACAAAAGAGATATGAACATGAGAAAGAGACTTGTTGCAAGAAGGGTGGGGAGACTGCCATGGGAGGGAGACAATAGAAGATGAGTCTGAGAATAATAAAATGACATAGTATTTATGAGGTTGTCAAAGCCATTTTTAATTTTTAATAAAAATACTAATGACAAAACAAATATCAATAATCTGAAATTACTTAAGCCTCTTGGTCTTTCTAGATATGGCACACACAACTTTAATCCTAACACTTAGGAGGCAGAGGAAACCTTGTTTCAAAATAAAAATAGAAAGAAAGAAGGAAGGAAAAAAAGAAGTTTCTTAATCTATTTTATCTCCAGACTTTCCATTAAAATTCACATTAAGAAAATAAATTCATTACATCTTTAAAATAGTACTTGAATACTTCCCATTCAATAACATGCTTAAAAGACTACATCTGAAAAAAATATGTGTAATATGTGGGCTTGCTACCATATAACACACAAATGAAGTCTTAGATTGACCTGTCCAAATGAAATGTGGTATTAATGAGCTCTGTCATGCTTTTCTGAAGTTTTGTTGTATTTCTAGATATGTGGGTGAAAAGTAGGAAAGAAAGAAATTTAGGCAGTGAGCAAGAGTTCATATTAAGGTCATATATGCAAAATTTCCATGAGCAGAATGAAATGAAATGTTCATGCTTCATGCTCCATAGAGGATGTTAGTTAGTCAGCAATTCACATGTAGGACAGAGTACCTGACTGCACACTGGAAATTATCTGGCATGTAGGCAAGAAAGGCATTCTACACAAATCAGTGACCTTTGTTTGCTGTTCTTTAGACACCATTCAGACACAGCACAACCTTTATTCTAAAAGGATATGTTGCTTATTTCTTTTGCTTTTCTTATCAGAGGCACAGTGGTGTTTATATACAGAGGACAACTATATTATATAGGTCATTTTAAGTATTCCATCCATACACAATGGTTCTATCATATAAAGAAAAAAATGGATCTTTCGAATGCTATGTATTTTGCTTCTCGGAAATTATTAAAGTGCATTTGATGAATATATATATATATATATATATATATATATATGTTTTTAATATTTTGAGAGAGAATTTTACCTATTTACACTGCATTTCCAAGCACCATGAAGAGGCTTTTAATGGGAGCCCTTCATGGGGCTCCTGCAAGAGACATGATTTTCGGCTCCGTTCCTGTTATTGAAGATAATTCCATTTTCATTAAGCTCGCAGTGTATTTAGCAACTGTGACACCAATGAAATTTCATTAAATAATTTTAAATACATGTACCAGAGTCAGATTAAGAAATGCAGTTCCAGTTGTTCAGTTGTAACTGCTTAATTGATTCTGGATTCTACTGTTTTTTATTCAATTAGAAGTCATTAATCTGAAGACAAAAATATATTAACTTGATATAGAATTAGAAACTGCAAACCTTGATCAATTATATGATTAACTAGTATATCTATTTAATATTTCTCTTATTTTAAGGTATGTAGTCACATATATTAAAACATAAATATGTTTATTAAATGTATATGTTTATATATATTTTGAAAATGTATGCATTTTCAAAAGAATGATAAATTGTAAGTTAGAAGATGATGTCCCTGTTATACCCATATCCAATTATTCATTGGATATTTATTTGTTGAATCCATAAATCCAATTATCAAGTACACTTAAATAAAATGTAAGTTTAGGCTACCAAATAAGTCTTATTAACTCTCTCTATATGTTTTAATATAATTGTACCTGTGCTTTGCTATTCACATATAAAATATCTTAGATCACACTCTAACTTCATATTAACGTAGATAAACATACAAATTAGTAATAAAGTCATCAATTTATTTCCAAGTAAGTGTTTTTTATCAACACTCTTGTGTTTGACTTTTATATTTTGACTTTTTATGATATTTGCCACCTCAAACATGCCTGCATATATTTGCACTGAATGTGTGGGGTATTAGATCATAACTGAAAATATGTGTATTGAAGAACTTGCCTATATTCCAAGCATAGAGGATGCCAAGAATTGAAGATCATGAGTTGGAGGGTGGCCTGGAATGGGAAGAACACTGTGTTTAAAAGGAAAAGATCAATGAGAGAAAATAAATAAATATATAAATCATTTCTTAGATTTGTGATGATTTCTAACGACAACTGGTAAAATAATTATAATGGCATTTTGCAGTGAGCATATGGAGCCCAGTTGTGTGAGCAAGAATAAACTCACCCTACCACTGAGTTCTCTGTCTCTGCTTTCTCTTCTGCAAATTGACACAGCAGTTCAAAGATATTTTTGTTTTAGCATTTGAGGTTTTTTTTAAGGGATATTGCATCAAACACATAAAAATTCTAAATAACCCATAATATGACATATATTGAGGATCACCCCTGTTGCTCAGGGGAAACCTCAGGCTAGAGCTTTCCCTGTTGCTGTCTCCTGCTAGGAACCATCCTCTGCTACAGAGCACCAGGTGGCACAGGAAGATAGCTGACCACCTAGGAGTGCAGAGAGGCCTGAGAGCACAGATAGGACCATACCTGCTGCTCAGAAGAATCCATCCAGAGCACTCAGGAAGGAGTCTTCCTGTTTCTGTCTCCAGCTGGGGACCAACCTCTGCCACAGTACAGCACACCGAGGTGGCAAAAGGAGACAGCTAACCTCCTAGGACTGCTGCGTGATCTGAGAGCATGTGTAGGACCACCCCTGCTGCTCAGAGGAACTCGCCCAAAACCCTGAGGACACACGAGTCTAGGAGCAGCCTGGATCAGGAGTCTTCTGATCTCCATCTTCACCCAGAACTGATCCTGGGGCACAGGGCTACATACACCAATACCAGCACAAGAGAGCTGGTCTCCCAGGAGTGACTACATACCTGTATGCAAAGGTAAGACCGCCACCTTTTTTCTAATTCCTGGCCCAAGAGGGCCCCACAGGAACCAAGGATCAGATGGGGATAGGATGCTTCTGGTTTCTGTCTGCACATGTGAGCTGACCCTAAATCACAACTCTCTATACCTAAATTCCTCCCAGAGAGAATGGGTCTCCCAGGAATACAGATTACACAAGCTTCCAGGACAGAGACAGCAAGACCAGCTAACACCAGAGATAACCAGAAGGCAAAAGGCAAAGGCAAGAACATTGCCAACAAAAACAAAGGCAACATGGTACCAACTAAAACCAGTTCTCACACAACCACAAGTCATGGATACCCCAATACACAGGAAAAGCAAGATCTGGATTTAAAATTACATCTCATGATACAGATAGAGGACTATAAGAAGGACATAAATAACTCCCATACAAATTGGAAAGGAAGAAGTGAAACTATCATTATTTGTAGACGATATGATAGTTTACCTAAGTGACCCAAAAAACTCCACCAGAGAACTTCTACAGCTGATAAACAACTTCAGCAAAGTGGCAGGTTATAAAATTAACTCAAGCAAGTCAGTGGCCTTCTTGTACTCAAAGGACAAGCAGGCAGAGAAAGAAATTAGGGAAATAACACCCTTCACAATAGCCACAAACAACATAAAATATCTTGGCGTAACTCTAACCAAACAAGCGAAAGATCTGTACAACAGGAACTTCAAGTCCTTGAAGAAAGAAATCGAAGAAGACCTCAGAAGATGGAAAAATATTTCTTGCTCCTGGATTGGCAGGATCAATATAGTAAAAATGGCCATCTTGCCAAAAGCAATATACAGATTCAATGCGATCCCCATCAAAATCCCAACTCAATTCTTCATAGATCTAGAAAGAGCAATTCTCAAATTCATCTGGAGCAACAAAAAACCCAGGATAGCTAAAACTATTCTCAACAATAAAAGGACTTCTGGGGGAATCAATATCCCTGACCTCAAGCAGTACTACAGAGCAATTGTGTTAAAAACTGTATGGTATTGGTATAGTAACAGGCAAGCAGATCAATGGAACAGGATTGAAGACCCAGAGGTTAACCCACAGACTTATGGTCACTTGATCTTTGATAAAGGAGCCACAACCATCCGGTGGAATAAAGATAGCCTTTTTAACAAATGGTGCTGGTTCAACTGGAAGTCAACATGCAGAAGAATGCGAATTGATCCAATCTTATCTCTTTGCACTAAGATCAAATCCAAGTGGATCAAGGACCTCCACATAAAACCAGACACACGGAAACTATTAGAAAAGAAACTTGGGAAGACCCTGGAGGACTTGGGCACAGGGGAAAAGTTCCTGAACAGAACACCAATAGCTTATGCTCTAAGATCAAGAATCGACAAATGGGACCTCATAAAATTACAAAGTTTCTGCAAAGCAAAGGACACTGTCAGAAGGACAAAACGGCAACCAACAAAGTGGGAAAAGATCTTCACCAACTCCACATCCGACAGAGGGCTAATATCCAATATATACAAAGAACTCAAGAAGTTAGACTGCAAAGAAACAAATAACCCTATCAAAAAATGGGGCACAGAGCTAAACAAAGAATTTTCACCAGAAGAAATTCGGATGGCCGAGAAACACCTTAAAAGATGTTCAACATCATTAGTCATCAGGGAAATGCAAATCAAAACAACCCTGAGATTCCACCTCACACCAGTCAGAATGGCTAAGATTAAAAACTCAAGAGACAACAAGTGCTGGCGAGGATGTGGAGAAAGAGGAACACTCCTCCACTGTTGGTGGGATTGCAAAATGGTAAAACCGCTCTGGAAATCAGTTTGGCGGTTCCTCAGAAAATTGGGCATGTCACTTCCAGAGGACCCTGGCATACCACTCCTGGGCATATACCCAGAGGATTCCCCTGCATGCAATAAGGACACATGCTCCACTATGTTTATAGCAGCCTTGTTTATAATCGCCAGAAATTGGAAGGAGCCCAAATATCCCTCAAAGGAGGAATGGATACAGAAAATGTGGTACATTTATACAATGGAATACTACTCAGCAATTAAAAATAATGAATTCATGCAATTTGTAGGTAAATGGTTAGACCTGGAAAATATCATCCTGAGTGAATTAACCCAATCACAAAAGAATGCACATGAAATGTAATCACTGATAAGTGGATATTAATGAGCCCAGAAGCCCTAAATACTCAAGACACAAATAGCAAGTCAAATGATTCCCAAGAAGAAGAAAGGAGAGGACCCTGGGCCTGTAAAGATTGCATCCAGTTTAGTAAAGAAACCGAGGGGGGAGGGGGAATTATTGGGGAACAGATGGGGGTGGAGAGGAACTATGGGAACTATGGTGGGTGGGAACTGGGAAAGGGGAAAGCCTTTGGAATGTAAACATAGAATATAGAAAATAAAATAAAATAAAATAAAATAAAATAAAATAAAATAAAATAAAATAAAAAGAAAGAAATACAGGAGAACCTGGGTCAACAGGTAGAATCCCTTAAAGAAGAAACACAAAAATCACTTAAAGAATTACAGAAAACCACAAACAATTTCTGAACAAAACAATCCAGGATCTAAAAATGGATGTAGAAACAATAAAGATTTCACAAAGGGAGACAACTCTGATAATAGAAAACCTCGGAAAGAAACCAGGAGTCATAGATGCAAGTATCAACAACAGAATACACAAAATAGAAGAAAGAATTCCAGGTGCTGAAGATAGAACAATGACTCAACAGTCAAAGAAAATGCAAAATACAAAAAGCCTGTAACCCAAAACATCGTGGAAATCCATGACACAATGAGAAGACCAATACTAAGGATTATAGGTATAGAAGAGAGCAAGGATTTACATCTTAAAGGCCCAGTAAATATCTTCAACAAAATTATAAAAGAAAACTTCCCTAACTTAAAGAAAGAGCATCAACATACAAGAAGCCTACAGAACTTCAAACAGACTGGATCAGAACAGAAATTCCTCCTGTCACATAATAATCAAAATACCAAATACACTAAGCAAAGAAAGAATATTAAAAGCAGTAAGGGAAAAAGGTCAAGTAACATATAAAGGCAGACCTATCAGAATTACCCCAGACTTCTCACCAGAGACCATGAAAGCTAGAAGATCCTGGGCCAATCTCATACAGACCATAAGAGAACACAAATGCCAGCCTAGACTACTATACCCAGCAAAACTATCAATTACCATAGATGGAGAAATCAAGATATTCCATGATAAAACCAAATTTATACAATATCTTTCCACAAATCCAACCCTACAAAGGATAATAGATGGAAAACTTCAACACAAGGAAGGAAACTATACCCAAAATAGCAAGAAAGTAATCATTCAATAAACCCAAAATAAGATAACCACACAAACATAAAACAAACATCAAAAATAACAGAAAGCAACAATCACTATTCCGTAACATCTCTTAACATCAATGGATTCAAGTTCCCAATAAAAAGACATAGACTAACAGACTGGATACATAAACAGGACCAAGCATTTTGGTGCATACAAGCAAAGCACCTCAGTGTCAAAGACAAATACTACCTCAGAGTAAAAGTCTGGAAACCAATTTTCCAAGCTAATGGTCACAGGAAACAAGTTGGAGTAGCCATTTTAATATTGGATAAAATCAACTTTCAACCAAAAGTCATCAAAATAGACACAGAACGATACTTCATACACATTGAAAGGAAAATCTACCAAGAAAATCTCTCAATTCTGAACATCTATGCTCCAAATGCAAGGTCACTGACATTTATATATAAAAAAACACTTTACTGAAGATCAAAGCACACATTGTACCTCACACAATAAGTGTGGGAGACTTCAATATCCCACTCCCATCAATGGACAGATCAGAGAAACACAACCTAAACAGAGACACAGTGAAAATAACAGAAGTTATGGACCAAATGGATTTAACAGATATCTATAGAACATTTTATCCTAAATCAAAAGAATGTACACTCTTTTCAGAACTTCATGGTACCTTAATGAAAACTGACCACAAACACACCTCAAGAGGTTTAAGAAGATCAAAATAATCCCACGCCTTTCATCAGATCTCTACAAATTAAGGCTGATCTTCAATAGCAACAAAAACAACAAAAAGCCCACAAACACAGGGTAGATGAACAATGGTCTACTCAATGATAACTTAGTCAAGGAGGAAATAAGGAAGGAAATCAAAGACAGTTTAGAAGTTAATGAAAATTAAGGTATAACATACACAAATTTATGGGACACAATGAAAGCAGTGTTAAGAGGAAAACTCATAGCTCTGAATGCCTCAAAAAAGAAACTGGAGAGAACATGCACTAGCAGCTTGACAGCATATCAGAAAGCTATAGTACAGGAAGAAGCAAATATACCCAAGAGGAGTAGAGAGCAGGAAATCATCAAGTTCAGGGCTGAAATCAACCAAGTAGAAACAAAAAGAAATATACAAAGAATCAACAAAACCAGGAGCTGGTTCTTTGAGAAAATCAGAAAGATAAATTAACCAGACTAACCAGAAGGCACAGAGACAGTATCCAAATTAACAAAATCAGAAATGAAACGGGAGATATAACAACAGAAACTAAGGAAATTAAAAAATATATCATCAGATTCTACTACAAAAGCCTAGCCACAACACAACTGGAAAATCTGGAAGAAATGAATAATTTTCTAGACAGATACCAAATACCAAAGTTAAATCAGGATCAGATAGACCATCTAAACAGTCCCATAACCCCTAAAGAAATAGAGGCAGTCATTAAAACTCTCCAAATGAAAACAGCACAGAACCACATGGTTTTAGTGCAGAATTCTATCAGACCTTCAAATAAAACTTAACAATACTCAAACTATTCTATATAGTAAACACAGAAGGAACAGTACCCAACTCATTCTATAAAGGCATAAGATGTCTGATACCAAAACCACACACTGATCCACCAAAGAAAGAGAACTTCAGACCAATTTCCCTTATGAATATTGATGCAAAAATACTCAATAAAATTCTTCTCAACTGAACTGAAGGACACATCAAAATGATCATTTACCACGATCAAGTAGGCTTCATCTCAGGGGTACAGGGATGTTTCAATGTACAGAAATCTATCAATGTTTACTATGTTTAGGTATGGGCCTTGAATTCCTGAACTTTCCAAGACTTTTAACATGAAAGGATGCTGAATTTTGTCAAATGCTTTGCCAGCATCTAATAAAATGAAAATGTGTTTTTTTCCCTTTGAGTTTGTCTATGTTATGGATTACATTGATGGATTTCTGTAGTTTCAGTGTGTCTGGTTTTATGTGGAGGTCCTTGATCCACTTGAAATAGCTAAAGCTATTCACAACAATAAATGTACTTGTGAGTGAATCAGTATCTTGGACCTCAAGCAGTAGTACAGAGCAATAGTGATAAAAACTTCATGGTATTGGTACAGTGACAGGTAGGAAGATGAATGGAAGAGAACTGAAGACACAGAAATGAACCCACACACCTATGGGCACTTGATCTTTGATAAAGGAGCTAAAACAATCCAGCGGGGAAAAGGGTAGCCTTTTAAAAAAAATGATGCAGTTTCAACTGGAGGTTAGCATGCAGAAGAACGCAAATTGATCCGTTCTTATCTCCTTGTACAAATATCCATTCCAAGTGGATCAAGAACCTCCACATAAAACCAGACACACTGAAACTAATAAAAAATAAGTGGGGAAAAGCCTCGAGCACATGGCACAAGGGAAATTTTTTTAATACAAATTTCTTTATTTTGCTCTAACAAAGATGCCAATTAATTATAAAAATATTTATATTTTTAGTCATTATTTCAAATATAGTGTTGTTATTACTCATAATTGAAGGTAAAACTGGCCATTTTAGCCTAGACAAAATAAACATTATTGCTTCTTTATATATATATATATATATATATATATATATATATATATATGTGTGTGTGTGTGTGTGTGTGTGTGTATACATATATACATATATATATATATACAATTTGATTAATTTTAATAAATATGTATGATTGATTATGTAAGGGAAAATTTCTTGAACACCAATAGTTTGCACTCTAAGATCAAAAATTAACAAATGGGACTTCATAAAATTACAAAGTTTCTGTAAGACAAAGGACACTGTCAATATGACAAAATGGCAACCAACAAATTGTGATCTTTACCAACCCTACATCTAACAGAGGGCTAATATGCAATATATTCGAAGAACTCAAGAAGTTAGACTCCAGAGAAACAAATATCCTTATTAAAAAATAAGGTACAGAACTAAACAAACAATTTTCAACTGAGGAATATCAAATGGCTGAGAAGCACCTTAAGGAATATGTAACATCCTTAGTCATCAGGAAAATGCAAATCAAAACAATCCTGAGACTTCACCTCACACCAGTCAGAATGACTAAGATAAAACACTCAAGAGACAGCAGGTCCTAGAGAGGTTGTGGAGAAAGAGGAACACTCCTCCACTGCTCGTGCAAGCTGGTACAACCACTCTGGAAATCAGTTAAGTGGTTCCTCAGAAAATTGGGCATACTACTAGCAGAGGACCCTGCTATACCACCCTTGGGCATATACCCAGAGGATTCTTCAGAACATAATAAGAAAACATACTATACTATATTAATAGCAGCCTTATTTATAATAATCATAAGTTGGAAAGAACCCAGATATCCCTCAACATAGGAATGAATACAGAAAATGTGCTACATTTACACAATGCAATACTACTCTGTTATTAAAAACAATGAATTCACAAAATTCTTAGGCAAATGTATGGAATTAGAAAATATCATCCTGGGTGAGGTAAGCCAGTCACAAAAGAACACACATGGTATATACTCATTGATAAGTGTATATTAGCCCAGAAGCTTGGAATATCCAAGATATAATTCACAGAACAAATGATGCTCAAGAAGAAGGAAGAACAAAATATGGATACTCTGGTCCTTCTTAGAAAAGGGAACAAAATACACACAGGAACTGCAGAGACAACGTGTGGATCAGAGCTTGAGAAAAAGACCATCCAGAGACTACCCCCACTGAGGTATCCATCTCATACTCAGTTACAAAACCCAGACACTATTGTGAATATGAACAAACACTTGCTGACAGGAGCCTGATATAGCTGTAACCTGAGAGGCTTTGCCAGTGCCTGACAAATACAGAGGGGGCACTCTTAATCAACCATTGAACTGAGCACAGTGTCCCCAATGGAGGAGCTAGAGAAAGGACCCAAGGAGCTGAAAGGGTTTGCATTCCTATAGGAGGAACAACAATATGAACCACCCAGCACCCCAGAGCTCCCAGGGATTAATTCACCAGTCAAAGAGTACACATGGAGGGACCCATAGCTCCAGCATATGTAGCAGAGGATGTCCTTGTTGGACATCAAAAGGAAGAGAGGCCTTGGTCCTGAGACAGCTATATGCCACAGTATAAGGGAATGCCAGGGCAGGGAAGCAGGAGTAGATGGATTGGTGAGCAGGAAGAAGGGGGATAGGTTAGGGGATTTTGGGGGGTAGAAACCAGGAAAGGAGTTATCATTGAAATGTAAATAAAGAATATATCTAATAAAAATGAAGTATATTGTGAACCATAAATATAAAACAATGTAGGAGAATGAAAAAAAAGTAGCCAAGTCATATTTTTTCATTTAAGATTATTTTATATATTTATTCATTTATTTACTTATTTTTGATCTATCTATTTACTTATTTATTTGCTGTATGTCTGAGTCCATATGACTATATATATATATATATATATATATATATATATATGCAGGTATGTGTGTCTGAACACACCAATGCACAAATAATACAAAGTATGACTTGTCTTCCAGAGGTAGAATGAAAGGATGCTTGACTCAACACTTTGGTACTAGGATTTGAACTTCAGACTTCACTATTATTTATCAAATGCTTACAAACACTGACACGATTCTCAGCCCGTAAGTTTCCCCAGTTTCATTAATACTGAGGATGAATTTTCACATTTTCTTTTTTATATTATTTTCTTTATTAAAAACCAATTCTTTGCTCATGTAATATATCCAGATTATAGTTTCCCTTCTTTTTATTCCTCACAGTTTCTCCCTACTTCCTCTTTTTGCTGAATCCACTCATTTTACATCTCCCATTTGAGAACTACAGGCAGCTAAGTGATAACAACCGTAATAAATAAAATAAAATGAAACAAAAACTATCTTGCAACCAACAGCAGGAAAAGTGTCTTAAGAGATAAGAGCCTGAGACCCACTGGATCTTACATTCAGAAGTCCCATAAAAATAGTAGCCATTAGTTATAATACTTCTATGCAAAGAGCCTCGTTTCGACCCATGTAGGCTCAGTGCTTGCTGCTTCAGCCTCTTTGAGTTCACATATATTTTACTTAGTTGTTTCAGAAAGCCCAGTTCTGGATTTCTCCATCCCCTCTGGCTCTTAAAATCTTCCCTCCTTTCCTTCTCCAGGATTCTCTGAGCTATGAGGGATGCATTTGATAAAGACATCCAACTTAGAGTCTCTGGTTATGGGTCTCTGCATCTGTTCCCATCTGTTAGCAGAGAAAGCCTTTCTGATGGTGATTGCATAAGGCACTGAGTATAGCAGAAAAGCATTAAGAATAAATTAACTGATTTTTTTAGACCAACAATGTTTGGGTTTACCCTATGTCTCTGAGATATTGAGTCTCGGGGTCTTGTTACTCAATGATTACCAGGTATGCATGTGTTCCATCTTCTGGAGTGGACTTTAAGCCAAGTCAGATATTGATTGGATACTCCCACAAGTTCTGTGGTACCATTCCCCAGCATGTTTTACAGGCACAATGTTCTTTCAATCAAAGGATTTGTGGCTGGGCTGGTGTCTACATTTCTTTTTCAGTAGCCTACATAGTACCTTCATCCACTAATGAGACTGAAGCATGTGGATGAAGGCCCCATGTAGAAGCCTGTTTAATGAGATATACAAAATGTGTGGGTCCTGAGGAAAGAGGAAGCAGGAGGGCCTGGGAGGAATAAAGGAGAAGAAAACTATCACCAGGATATATTATATGAGCAAAGAATCTGTTTTCAATAAATGAAAATACATGAAGAGACAAATGTCTATTTAGGCACCACCTCATATTCTCCATGTTCAGTGAATTGTGTGGGTATTATTTGAGGCATTGGGCTCCTCCTGTCAGTTTTTAGAGAGCAACTGTTTGTCCTAGATTTGGTTGTTTGGGGTTTCCATCTTAATGCTTGGCAAACAAATTAATTAAATGTGACCTGCTGGAAGTCTTGTTGGGCTATAATGGATAGCAAGTTGACATTCTATATCCCTCAATACTGGGATCCTTCAATAGGATCACTGGCATAGATTTCCTGAAGTTTCTGCTACAGTGGGATTCAACTCTCCATCCACACAGATACACACATACCGAAAGCCTTCCCAATTCTGGCCATCTTTCTTTCCGCCCCATCTTCCTCCCTACCTGATCACTCTGTTTCAATCTCCATCTACTCTCAGGCAGCCTGTAAAATCTATTCCATTTCCCTCTCCCAGGAAGATCCATGTGTGCCCCATAGACTCTTCTTCTTTATCTAACATCTCTCAGTCTATGGATTATCGCTTGGTAATCATTTACTTAATGGCTAGTATTACCTTACAAATGAATATGCATGATATTCATCTTTCTGGGAATGTTATCACACTGGATTATTTTTATTGTTATTAAGTCCATTTGCCTGCAAATTTCATGCCACTGTTTATTGTTTTATTTTAATTTTTAGTTATTAGGTATTTTATTTTAATTATTTATTATTTACTTCATGTTACCACTGTCCCCCTTGTGGCTAACAACTCCCATAAACCTTTTTCTCCCCTTCTCCTCCCCACTGGGGCTTTCTTTTACATGAAGTCCTACAGTTTGGCCAGCAACATTCATTGAATGTGCTTGTCTTTATCCATTGTGTATTTCTGGCTCCATCATCAAAAGTCAGGTTTCCACATATGTGTTGATTTGTGTTTGGGAATTCAACTCAATTCTATCGATCATCGTTTTTTGTTTTTCATCCCAATACCATGCAGTTTTTACTACTATATCAATGTAGAACAACGTGAAATAGGGAATAATGGCACTCTAAAGCAGTTCTTTTTTTCTTCAAGATTGTTTTAGCTAATTTTGCTTTTTGTGTATTTGCATATGAAGGTGAGAATTAGCCTTTCAAGGCCTGTAGAAGATTATGTTGTGATATTGATGGGAATTGTACTTAATCTGTATATTCCTTTTGTTAGAATGACCATTTTTACTATCTTAATCCTATCAATCCTACAGTAAATGGGAGATGATTATGTTTATATATTTCATCTTTTATCAAATCTGTCAATGAAATAATATATTGTGGAATGTCTAATAAACTATAAAGTGATTAACACTTCATTTATTATTATATTAATGTTATCAATTACCAAAAATAATCAACTAGAAATTCAATTGATACATAATTATTTTCATGCTATTTTGTAGTCATAAATAGGTTATTGGAAAATTCTAGTATCATAAATGATCAAAATCCTATCAAGAATATATAGGCATTGCTCCAAGTACCTTATTATTTTGGCTTATACGTAATGTGAACTTACCTGCTATATCTGTGATAATTAAGCTCTATTTCATATTATATTAGTTCAATAGACTATTCTTTATAGTGTGGCAAGGTTACTCAGTGTTACAGTTACTGGTATCCAAAATTTTAGTCAATTTGATAACTATTCTAAAACTTCAAATAATATATATAATATAAAATATATTAATTCTGACAATAAAAGCCATGTTTGTTCTTATGTACAGTAAATCTCTAATAGAGGCTAGTCAACTGTACTTTGTATTTTTATGGGTCACAAAGTGTGAAGGCCAGGTTATACATTTACTATGGCAACAATGATTTCACTAACCATTTTTTATTCTAGACAGAATTCTGTAATGATAGGAAATATTTTCTCAATTTTCATGTGGCTGAGTTTTGTCAGATTACTGCTTTTCCTCTTCATGTTTTTAAGTGGACTGCCAGGATTGTGAGATTTTAGATGATGAGTGGAAAATGATACTTTACAAGATTACAGAGAAGAGGAAACATAATACTGGCTTTGAATTCTCAACAGCTAATAGAAAACTAAAGGTGGAGGAGAAGCAGCTCCTGGAATAATAAGGAAAGTCATTTTCAATTTAGAGATATGAAAGAGAAAATTATGAAGACAATGTCGAGTAACAACATTTTAAGGTAGCTTAATATTCACTATTCACTGATAGGTACATTATTTCACTTTGGGGGAAGTAATTGGATGACAGACACTATTTCAGCAAAATAAGTCAAGGAAGATGGAGAAGGGGAAGGGCAAGTATGGCTTATTTCTCATAAGGTTAATCCCAATAAAGGTATGAAATACAGGTATTCATATCTCTTAAAAGAGTTTATATCTTATTTATTTATTTATTTATTTATTTATTTGTGTGTGTGTGTGTGTGTGTGTGTGTGTGTGTGTGTGCCTGCCTGTATATATTTATGTGAACAATGTGTTTCTGGGGGCTGGGAGAGTGTATTAGTAGGGTCCTCTAAAGCCACAGCTTATGGAATGTCTCTCTATATTGAGTGGATTTATTATGATGACTTACAGTCTTTAGTCCAACTTATGCAACAATGGTCAGCTGTAGAGTTCAAGATTCTAGTAGTTTCTCAGCCCCATGAAGTTAGTTGTTTCTGCTGGTCTTCTGTAGAATAGATTCCAACAGATGAGCTGGCAAGTAAAAGCAAGTAGGCAAAAAAAGTGAGTCTTTCTTCTTAGAATGTTCATATGTAAGTCTCCAGCACATAGTGTGGCCCAGATTAAAGGAGTGTACCACTGTGACTGGATCTGGGACTTGTTTTGTCCCAGGATGACCTTGAACTTAGATATCTCCATGCATTATTCTTCTGGGATTAAAGATGTGTACTACCTTGCCTGGGCCTAAGCATTTCATAGCCACTATGCCTTAAGATCTTCATGTCAAGATGCAGGTCAGAAACTTTTGTGTCTTCCAGCCTCAAAATCTGGATCACAGGTGAGCTGTCCAACTCTAGATTGTGGTTCGTTGCAGATATAGTCAAATTGACAACCAGGAATAGCCATTACAGAGAGGTTGGCAAGTAACCTGAAACTGGAGTGTTCCATAGCTGTGAGGCTCTGTTTGCCTCCTGAGGATGGAGCTTGCGTTCTCTGCTAGGGCAACAATTGCTATCCCCCACTGATGATCTCTTCAACCATTATTTCAGATATTTTTAACCAAAATCTGTCTCAACTGTCCCTTAAACTTAATTTCCTTACTAGCTCACATATCAATATGATGTTGGGTGACTAAAAAAGGTATTGTAGAATATCACACAGAGAAACAGTGTGAATATACCCTCTTACCCAGATAACACAATTGTTCAACAATAAATAAGTAAATAAATAATAAAATTTTATTGAACAGGTTTCTGTACATGAAAATAGTGCACCGAATATACACGTATTTACATTATGGGATGTAGATAGTCAAACAATTACTTTTCACACCTGAGAAGTCAGGAAACCCATAGTTTTTCCGTCCATGAGGCTGGATACCTCAGAGTCCCAATATGGCATTGGGATGCTGTAAGATTCCTGGAGACTGTCAGTTTGCATTGGAATCCTGGTGAAGTTGTTTCTGATGCTACTACAACAGGATAGGTGAGCTTAACATTAAGTGTGGGAACACAAATGGAAAGAGTAAGTGTTCTTTTGACACATCCTTTCAACTGCACCAGAAGGTGGCACCTAGCTATATGGTGGAGCTTCATGGTTCAAATAATCTGATCTTGAAAATCTCGTATAGGAGTGCCTAACAACTCATGTTGTATTTGATTCCAGAATAATTCAGTTAGACAGTTACCATTGGTCAGCTCTGAAACTTTATATAAAGTAGATATCCATATAAAAGGAACTCCCAATAAATGAAAAATATTTACCTTATAGCATATGAGCACAAAAGAAATGACAGAAAAAGGAATGGGGATCAAATACAACAAATCTAGGGAAAATTTACGAATATTTACGTAATATTTAAATATGATAGATATTCATCACTTATGTTGCTATCTGGCTGAGCAGAAAATACTCGATCTCCATTCTCTCTCTCAAAAGAAAAAAATTTCTAATGGGCAAAAGTAAATATAGACCATGTGTTAAAGTGTATATGACTTTTAATCAAATAAAACCAACTGGAATATTTATTCTGATGATTTTCAATTAGTAATCCAACCAAAATTCTTTAGGAGATATGAAGATGACCACTGTACATTAATAAAGGTAGCAATTGAGCTTGAAGTTATAATATATTCTCTCCCTCTGTGACTGGCTTGGGAGTTTTAGGTAACAAACACAACTTTAACTAACAAACAATGGGTCCACATTTCCGTAGACCATGATGCAATATTAGTGGGTTATTTCAATATTTAAATCATATCTTACATGTGCGATCTTAACTCCAAATGATGAAGAAAGCTCTGCATAAATCAATCAATTGAATTGATAGCTATCTATAATTCATGTGACAAATATGGTGAACATATTTTCCTCAAAAGGCACATTTAATAAAATATAGTACTTTGCTCTATTCATGGCATCAAGTCCCAAAATGATTTGGTGACAAATATATATTCTCACCTTATTTTCTATTTTTCTATAATATTATCTAGTAAAATACATATTTGTATATATTATAGTGCCTTAAAAGGGGAGTTCCTTTGTCTGATAGCTATGTCAAGTATATCCACATATTTAGAATTCGACACATTTGACGATATGTGTGTGTGTGTGTGTGTGTGTGTGTGTATGTGTGTATGGATTTATCATGTTTTATATTGATAAGGTTGAGAAGTTATGACATTCTGTTTTCCATTTTTTCTCTAAAGACCCATGTGATTTTATATTTAGACAATCTTAAGACATCCACATTGAAATCTTTCCATTTCACTTCAAATAATTTCCTCTTACCATTTATATTTTTATTATACTTTGGTTAATATTGTTAGTGAAGGATGGTATCTGATAATGCATTAGTATTCATTTTCATGCGATGACAGGAAAAACCTAACTATATTATACAGTGGATCATCTTCCTGTTATGTATCAAATGTTCATTAGTATATTCTGTTACTATATCTTTGTGCAATACATAAATGAAAACATACACATCCTCTCTTTTTATACACAACATTTTTCAAACAGTGGAAAGCTAAAATATGGCAGTGTGCATTATATAGCATTCTTGAAGGAGCCATGGCATTGGAGTAGTCGTTTTAGTAATTGAAAGATCTGGTTTTAAAACACTGTCATTCTGTGTCTTTTAAGATTAAAAGAGTCAGTGAAATTTTAATGATTTTAGTCATTTTTTGAGGATAGGCAAGCCTAATTTAATTAGAGCAGAATATTAAAACATGCAGAGGCAAAGGAAAATTGCCATCAATAGAAATTAGGCTTTGCCTAAATGTTGGGTGCTCTGGTTTCTATTCTAGACATATTCTTAATAGACCCTATTCATTGTAGTTGTTTCTCTCTCTTTCTTTCTCAGTTCAATTTTCTGAAACACCCTTTGTTCTCTTACTTTTCCTCACAGCCTAAAGTAGTGATTCTCAACCTTCATAATACAATGAGCTTTTAATACCGTGTCTCATGTTGTAGTGACTCCAACCAAATTTTGCTATAGTTGAAAATTGTAATGTAAGTATATTTGAAGATAGAATCAAAGTCTCACAACTCATAGTTTGAAAACCACTGGTATAAACCATGGATTCTTGATTTCCTTTTCTGTGTTTTGAATTTTCCAGTAAGTACTGGATTTCCCTGAATAGTTTCTGTAGGAAAATCATTAGTTGTACCCAAAGAATAACTAAAATTAAATCTGAAATGTATAGTATTTAAGACAAATAAAACACAAATACCACAAACATATGTGTTATTCCACAGATAGTCATGGCAGAATATGAGGAGGAATTATAGATGAGACAGAGAAAAATAAAGGCTTGATTTGTTTATTTATATTTTCATTTGTTTTGATAATGCTTTGTGTAGTTCAAGGTGAACTCTTACTTATGTAGCTGGGAATGACAGGTAACCCTGCCTCTACCTTCCAACTGCCTCCATCCACACCGGAAAAAAATTAATTAAACTACGAACAGTCATAAATAAATAGATCTATTTTATCCTTTTTCATAACTATGACACTTTCTATGTCAAACCAAGTATATTTGTGTTGTTATTGAAGCAAATATATTTAATAATTTAAAGACAGCCTCATGCCATTCTTGTTTACGATAGTAAACGTTTTTCATTGTAAAGACAGTTAAACCTAGAAGAAGGTATGTTTTAAAATAGCATATACAAGATTTTTGTGTTGTATAAAATGCATGTTAGCTTTCAATTTTTCTATATACATTAAATAAATAACTGCATAATAATATTTACTTACCTATTGGCTATATGTTATTGTGTTCTTTTACCACATTTCAAATTTCAGGTTTAATTGTTCATATCCTGATAATACTCAAAGTATGAACATGGTAGTTATGGTCAAGAACATGATATTCCAGAATATTATGTTCCAAAAAATATAATATTTCCATAAAATGACCACATTTTCTGAAACTATTTTGAAGTAATATTTTATTCACACAGAAATAAAAAATAGAGATTAAAGGAGGGGTTGAATTTATACACATGTCTATCATATTTGAGTGAAGAGGTAGAGGAGAAAATAACAACAATAACAACAACAATAATAATAATAATAAAATAATAATAATATATAAGTGACTGAGCATTGACATTTAAAATAGAAATGCAACAGTGATTGAACTAGAAAAAAATCTTAAGGGATACATGATGCTGGACCCATGTTGAGAAGGGTTTCCCAAAAGGATTTAGAGGTAAATTTTTGAAATACAAAACTCATTAATTAGAGTAGAAGCCTTGAGTCTTGAGGGGGAAAAAATCACCTTTTTTTTTTTTTTTTTTTGCTTTTTTCTGTTTTGTTCTCTCTGTTAACTTTGTGTGTTACTCTGTAGAAATTAATCAAGATGGAAACAAACAAACACACAACAATACATAGTATTTTTGTCTAGAAAGCTATAATGCAGTCTTGCATAAGCAGTGTGAAGGACAGCTTGAAAGAAGAGTGCATTTGTTTGAATAAAGCACATCCTCTGTGGTCTCAGGTATTTACAAACGTTTTCCAAGTTTGGCTGTGATGTCTGGAAAGGCTATGGAACCTTTAGAAGGTTGGGGCTTGCTGGCGGAGGTATACCATGTGGGTTAACACTTCTACTTTCCACTTCACTCTTGTGTGCTGCTGAAGATGAGATCTCTTAGCTTCCTGCTAAGACCGTCTTTCACAATGCCTGCCTCATTTCTATGAACTCTTACTGGAATGATTGGCTGAAATAAAGTCATGCATTTCATGATGGCACTTATCACAGCAACACAAAGGCAGCAAGAACAAAGAGAGCTGGAGAAATGAATACTCTATTTGACTTGTCTCTTCTAGAATTAACAGACTTCTCCTGTGACAGCCACAGAAGTAGCATGTATTAATTTGACTTCTCTTTTTCCCCCATTTTTATTAGATATTTTCTTTATATACATTTCAAATGTTATCCACTATCCTTGTTTCCCCTCCAAAAACACCTTATCCCATCTCGCCTACCCATGCTCACTAAACCACCCACTCCCACTTCCTTGTCCTAGTATTCCCATACACTGGGGCATTGAGCCTTCACAGGACCAAGGGCCTCTCCTCTTAATGATATTACACAAGGCCATCCTCTATTACATATGCAGCTGGAGCCATGGGTCCTTCCATGTGTAGGAGCGACTAACTCTTTGGTTAGTAGTTTAGTCCCTGGGAGCTCTGGGGCTACCCGGTGGTTCATATTGTTGTTCTTCCGATGGGGCTGCAAATCCCTTTAGCTCCTTGGATCCTTTCTTGCGCTCTTCCATTGGGGACACTGTGCTCATTCTAATGGTTGGCTGTGAGCATCCATTTCTGTATTTGTCAGGCAATGGCAGAGCCTCTCAGGAGACAACTATATCAGGCTTCTGTCAGCTGTGACAAAACAGCTTAACCAAGAAACTTTATAGAAGGGCAGGCTTATTTGGTTTACAGTTTCAGGGGGATAAAACTTTATCAAAGCAGAGTTTCAAGGTCACAAGTAGCCAGCATGACAACTGGAGCAGCATGCTAAATGCTCATATCTATCAGAGAGAGAGCTAACTAGAAATGGATCAACAATTTAAAATCTCAAGACCCATGCAAACTGACATATTTCGTCCAACTGGGCCATACTCCTAAGTCTATCCAAACACTGCCACTAACACGTAATCAACTATTTACATACCCAACAATGTACGGAAAACATGTTATTAAAACCAAAACCCAAAGATTAGAACTGAATTAACATATGGACCTATTGAAGATGCTAAATTAATGGCATGTGACCAACATTTAACCAAACTATGATTAAAGGAAATCAGCACTTCAATAAAATGATGTGTATCTGACAAATGTATTGCTTATGTAATTCAAAATAAAAGTTCTCTTAAAGATAAAATAGGGCCCCCAATGGAGGAGCTAGAGAAAGGTCTCAAGGAACTGAAGAGGTTCACAGCCCCTTCAAAGGAACAATATGAACTACCCAGTACTCCCAGAGCTCCCAGGGACTAAACTACTAACCAAAGAGTATACATGGAGGGACCCATGGCCCCAGATGCATATGTAGCAGAGCATAGCCTTGTTGGACATCAGTAAGAGAAGAGGCCCTTAGTCCTATGAAGGCTCCATACCCCATTGTAAAAGAATGACAGGACAGGGAAACTGAGAGTGTGCGGATTAGTGAGCAGGGGAAAGGGGGCATGGATAGGAGGTTTTGGAGGGGAAATGAGGAAAGGAGATAACATTTGAAATGTCAATAAAGAAAATATCTAATAAAAATGTAAAAGATTAAACAGAAAAATAATAGCAGGGCGTGGTGGCACACGCCTGTAATCCCAGCAATTGGGAGGCAGAGGCAGGTGGATTTCTGAGTTCGAGGCCAGCCTGGTCTACAGAGTGAGTTCCAGGACAGCCAGGACTACACAGAGGAACCCTGACTCGAAAAACCAAAAAAAAAACAAAAAACAAAAAAAAGTAAAAGATTTAAAAAAATAAATAATTAAAAAAGATAAAAGAAGTTTCTCAGAATAGAGTTAATTGTGCATGAAATCTTACAAGTCAAGGAAATGTAGGACTAGTAAGAAGTAAAAATTTTCAAACCCACTTTTACCTCCTATAGAAGGTAGAAGGAAATAGTGAAATAATATCTCCAAAATGTTCCATAGCAGGAATTTAAGTAATATATTTATAACTCGTATAACACAAAGGCATAACCTATTTTAAAAGTAAAATTAAAAAATATTTTTGGTAAAATCCCCCCCCCAAAAATACTTAGAAGGAAATCCCATTAAACCCCAAAAAGAGAGATGGTAATACTAACAACAGCAGAAACAAACCAATATCATTGAATCCAAGCAATAGAAACCAACCACATGTAAGAAAAACAAATTAATGAAATAAACAATATTCTATGTATCAAGAAAAGAAAAGTCCCTAAAAAAGTCAGCGGGAGGACTGCCTCATCTGGTTTCAATGAGAGAAGATGCATTTGACACTTGAGAGTCTTGAAGCTCCAAGGAGTGGGGAGGCCTGGCAGGATGTGGGTGTGTGTGGGTGTGTGGGAACATCCTCTTGGAGAGGGGGAAGGAGGAATAGGATGACATATTGTTGGAGAGGGATAATGACTGTACTATAAAAAAGATTAAAGATAATGTAATAATAATAATAATAATGATGATGATGATGAGATGATGATGATGATGATAAAATTGTGATTAATACCGTATATTGAAAGCTGGGCAGCTTTATAGAAGGCTAGAAAGAATGTATTACAGCACTAATAAAAGGCATTATTATTAGCACTGTAAATTTTATCGAAAGTTTCTGTTCCACTTGAAAATGTTAGAGAATGTTAGGGATTTCTTACAATAAAAATGCCTTGGTATAGTGAAAAAACAGAAAGAAAAAAAACTAATAGTCAACAATTTAAAAGACAGAAAGGACAACTCCACATGCTCCTCTGGTTGGTATTAGAAATTAGGTGGAAATATTACAAACAATATTTTGAAATATTTTTAAAGTTTAAATTGGATAAGCATGAATCTAAAATACTCAAAAAAAACTGGGAAGATTAAAGCAGTATTATTTAGAAATACAAGTTGTGAACTATTCAGTACCCTTTATGCTTTTGCTGGTGAACACTGTAAAATAGGCAACACAGGTACATAATGGAAATGTGTATATCCCAACTTATTTTATGAAATCAGAATTACTACCACATAATAAACAAGTGAATTGCTAAAATAATGGAATTACAGATATCCACTATTACTATAAACATATAACCTTTGTCACATCATTTAAAAAACAAAAGAAAACAAAAAAAACAAGACAAAAAACACCAAAGGATGAATATAGGACCAAACCAAACCAAACAAAACAAAAACAAAAAAGAAAACAAACAAACAAAACACCTTTTACCAGGAAGAAGGCGATTTGTTGTAAATCTCAGACTAAAAGCTATTAGTTGAACATGGATGTTTAGTAGAGTATCTTTTAAGAAGGTGTAAAATAAATGTTAGTGATTCAAATTATTTCCAAATATATAAACCAACAGTATCTGATTTCAACTAAGGATTCCAAAACATGAGCATGAACCTTCATGTCAGTATACATGCACACTTGCACACATGCATATGCACACAAACATACATGAGAGAAAGAGAAAGATTGAGAGGAATGATGTTTATATAAATAGAGCCCTTATAGAAACAATATTAATGAATATCAGCATGCAGTAAAGGCTCAGAGGTAGTGATGAAATGTGTTTATATTTTTGCATGAGTTTTAATTACTTTTTATTTTATTTAACTTTATTTCTTTTTTAATACGAGAGTGTAAGTGTTGGTGCACATGTGCTGCAGAACATGTACTGAGTTCAAAGAAAAACTTTTTGGGTGTAATTTAGCTTCTTCTACCTGAAGAAGACAGAGTTTAAGGTAGACTTCCTGTTGTTTCTGCCTCTTGGGTACATACTCCAGACAACTACTGAATTTCTACTCATTTCACCTGTCTCTGCCTCCATCTCACTGTAGAAGTGCTGGGATTACAGATGTGCATCATTCGATCTGACTTCTTTCTAGGTTCCTATGTTGAACTCAGATGTTTATACCTGCAAAGGTAGCAGTTTGACACATCTGGCAGACTACTGAAAGACCTTTTAACATAATAGATTGTTTGGGGGCTGGATTTGATGCTGGGAATATTATTTTGCAAAGCTACTTTGAGGTTACTAAGAAAAATATCTCTAAGTTTTAGACCTATGCTTATTTGAAAAATAAGATTATCTTTGGATAATTTTCCAGAGTTCTGTAAATGGGCAGAAGTCATAAACATTTTTTCCAAGGGTGTGCTGAGTTTTGATTGTAAGAGAGTTAAGTTGGGAAAAGTTACAGAAAATTTGATCTTTTAATTTTCTGAGGCAAATTAATGAAGCTATAAGAAAATTCTTGTTTTCAAAGTATGGAGAAATTTTTAAAAGATTTATGGTAGTCTTCTGTTCTGTATTAACAGCTAACTTTACCTGTAATAACTGTAATAACTGAAATATTAATATATGTCCATATATATCCACTGTTCATATTTATGCTTATTAACATTCAACTTTTGTGTGTGTGTGTGTATGTAGCTTTATATATTATTTTTTTCTATAATTTTTGTTTACATTCGAAAGGCTTTCCCCTTTCCCAGATCCCCCACCACCATACGTCCCATAAGTCCTCTCCCCCCCAACTATTCCCCAATCGTCCCCCCCCACCATTTCTCTGTTATGGATTTATAAAACTGGATCCAATCTTTTCAGACCCAGGGTTCTCTCCTTTCTTCTTGTGAATCATTTGAATTGCTAATTGTGCCTTGAGTATTTAGGGCTTCTGGGTTCATTAATATCCACTTATCAGTGATTGCATTTTATGTGTATTCTTTTGTGATTGGGTTAACTCACTTAGGATGATATTTTCCAGATCTAACCATTTACCTACAAATTGCATGAGTTCATTATTTTTAATTGCTGAGTAGTACTCCATTGTATAAATATACCACATTTTCTGTATCCATTCCTCCTTTGAGGGATGTCTGGGCCCCTTCCAATCTCTGGCTATTATAAACAAGGCTGCTATAAACATAGTGGAGCATGTTTCTTTATTGTATGCAGGGGAATCCTCTGGGTATATGCCCAGGAGTGGTATGCCAGGGTCCTCTGGAAGTGACATGCCCAATTTTCTGAGGAATCACCAAACTGATTTCCAGAGCGGTTTTACCATTTTGCAATCCCACCAACAGTGGAGGAGTGTTCCTCTTTCTCCACATCCTTGCCAGCACTTGTTGTCTCTTGAGTTTTTAATCTTAGCCATTCTGACTGGTGTGAGTTGGAATCTCAGGGTTGTTTTGATTTGCATTTCCCTGATGACTAATGATGTTGAACATCTCTTAAGGTGTTTCTTGGCCATCCAAATTTCTTCCTGTGAAAATTCTTTGTTTAGCTCTGTACCCTATTTTTTGATAGGGTTATTATTTTAGAGTGTATATGTATTGCTGCCATTTTTAGAGACTCTCTTTTCTTTTATATTTCCTTAATGTTACATATTGACCTTAAATATACATTGTAAGTGTAAATGTATTGACTAATTAAGGATCAACAAATGTTACTTGCTGCAAAGAGCTACAGAATCTTGTTTACGACATCTGTACCATTAGCAGCTGAGATGCTGTTCCAAAGCTTAGCACACATTTCTTGTAGTGTGATTAGGAGGAACACTTGGCTTTGTTGTAGTTGTTGGTTTTTTTTAAAGTAAATATCCTTAAGGTGAATTTTATTATGGGCCAAAGATGTTTATCTCACTGAGAGGGCATATGGACAAATGTTTGGTTTATGGTACCAGAAGGAGATACCCATCTAAATTAGAGATTTCAGTTCACCTCATCATCATCTGGTTAAAGCCCCATTTGCCTCAAACACTATCTTTCTAAAACTCAACTTAACCTTATGTCTGCTGCTTATTTTAAATTGTGTTCACAAGGTCAAGATATATTTATAATTTTACTTTTTATATCAAAAGTGCAAACTATATTATTTTATATTACATTGTTCATTTTAATTCTTCTTGAAATTTATTGGTTTTCCTTTAATTTATAATTCAGCATGGCAACGTTTATACATAAAGGTTTATGTATAATGGTTTATACATCAATAGCTGTAAGGGAACTAGATTATTGCATAAACTTCAGATACTGAAAAGGAATCTTGTTGGGGCTATTTTCTGTTTCTGGTTGTAAGATTATGTATACTTTCTTGGTGTGAATATCGTGCCTACACACCCCATTGCACCAAACATGAGCTAATACTGAATGAGAGGGTAGGATGCTTGGTTGTGTGATGTCATATGGTTTGCACAGCAGAGGCAGCTGCTGGTGCCAATTATGTAGTAATAAGCTTGAGTAGCTGCCAAACATGAAAGCCAAATTTGGCTTGAAAGCAAGAGTACATGATGCTTGTGAGCCTTCATCTCCTAGGACAAGTAGATGTAAACACCCTCTGTCATAACTGCAGTCATTAAATTAAAGTCACTGTTTCCATAGAATATGATTTTAGTCATAATAAAATCATGATATGAAATCCATTTGCAAACATTCTGTAGGCTTTATTAATGACTCAATAGTATTCAATTCAAATTTATAACAGTACTTATACAAATTACTTCGAAAATACATGTAAGGAACAGACTAGACTGTCTCAAACAACCTCGCCAACTCTTCACTGCTATTAAACAGATGTTTACAATATTTCAACACATTTTTAAAATGACTCAAGTCAGAAAATGAAGAAAAATATGTCTAATTTGGGCTCTGGGAAATATAGAGACAAAGTATAATTATCTATTATTAAAGTAACTAGTATAAATGCTTACAAAGTTCAAGACAGAAATATTTCTTCCAGTGACTGGAACTTAGAAATTGCCTGTGAGTTGAAAGTCAAAGATGGATTTACAGTCTATGTTCATCCATGACTTTTGAGGTATGTACTTTTATTCACTCACTTACTTGGATGAATTTTAAACTATTATAAAATAAAAGATAAGCTTCTTATATCATGGATGGTGTTTTTGTTTTTTACTACTTCAGATAACATTGATGAATGGACAAACAATGGAAGTACTGAGTGAAGTATCCAGCCAAGAATTGATCAGCACCAATGTGTGACTTAAAACACATTAAGTAATTCATGTCATATATTACTGATTCTGTAAGGTAATGGAAGAACTAAAAATTCTAATGTACTACTCAATGCACAAAGAAAATAGTAGTTTTATGTATGTTTTAAGGTATGAAGCTTATAATTTTCCAGATATATCATTGAAATTTATTGAGAAAGGTGACAAGAAGATGGTATATATTTACTCTTCTTGACAAGTACATAGTATCCTTTCTCGAGCAGGGCAGGTGTGAGAATTGGAGGTTTTGACTACAGTACAATTTTGAATGTGAAAAATTGTGCTGTTAATAGTAAACATAACAGATTCCCTGGAGTCTTTCAGGAAATGAAATTTGGTACAAGTACATCACCTTTCTTGTTTTTTTTTTTTTTTTTTTTTTTTTTTTTTTTTTAGTAATGAAAAACTGTCAGGATTTGCTACTTACAATATACCTGGGACTGTGAGAGGGCTTGCCCAAATGTTGCAGGAACTGGAAACCTATAGAATTGAAACAACTTCCCAGCATGAGAACCCACTAGCAGTATCTCCTAAGACAGTTCAACCACTAAAGTTTTGTGGGTATGCAAAAAGATACAAGTAATGAAATAGCTTAGTCTACCCTGACCCACTATCTAATAGAGTATCTTAGTCAGGGTTACTATTCCTGAACAAAATCATGACTAAGAAGTAAGTTGGGGAGGAAAGGGTTTATTCAGCTTACATTTCTACATTGCTGTTCATCACCAAAGGAAGTCAGGACTGTAACTCAAGCAGGTCAGGAAGCAGGAGCTAATGCAGAGGTCATGGAGGGATGTTATTTACTGACTTGCTTCCCCTGCCTTGCTCAGTTTGCTTTCTTATAGAACCCAAGACTACCAGCCCAAGAATGGCTCCACCTACAATGCCCCCCCACCCCTGATCACTAATTTGAGAAAATGCCTTATGGTTAGATCTAATAAAGCTTCTCTAAAGAGAAGCTTCTTTCTCTGTGATAATTCCAGCTGTGTCAAGTTGACACACAAAACAAGACAGTACATAGAGAAACGTAACAAAATTACAGATCAGTAAAATATCAATATAATAGAACAGCTGGGGAGAAAGTATACTGGAAAGACAAACAGTAAGTACACCAAAGAGGATTCAAAAGGGGGGGGTCTCCTGTTTGTGAGATGATAACAAAACCAATAAGAAGACAAAAATACATACTGAAATATGTAGGAGGAAAGCATCAAAAGTTATAAAGGCATTTAATTAAGATGAAAAAAGGCAGAAGACTAGAAAAAAAGAAATGATATATGATTTCCAAAATAAGGAGAAAGAAATCAAGAAAATAATGTAATTAATTTTTCTTATAATTTTTGCATCTGCATATTGAAGATGTCCCCTAAGTATTAGTAATGTTATATAAACGGTTATTATGTATTTAACTTTCTATTGATTCAGACTTTTAAATAGAAATAACTCATTTTTTGTAAGACTCTGCACATAATTTCAATTTTTCAAGGCAAGTATAAGAATTAAACATTCCACAAGCAAATGAGGAATGTTCCTCTCTCTCCACATCCTGGCCAGCATCTCTTGTCACCTGTTTTTTTTTTGTTTTTGTTTTTGTTTTTTGTTTTTTGTTTTTTTTTTCCTTAGCCATTCTGACTAGTATTAGGAGGAATCTCAGGGTTGTTTTGATTTGCATTTCCCTGGTAACTAAGGATGTTGAACATTTCTGTAGGTGCTTCTCAGCCATCCAATATTCCTCGGGTGAAAATTCTTTGTATAGCTCTGTACCCCATTTTTCAACAGGGTTATTTGATTCTCTGGAGTCTAACTTCTTGAGTTCTTTGTATATAATGGCTATTAGCCCTCTATCAGATTAGGATTGGTGAAGATCTTTTCCAAATCTGTTGGTTGCCACTTTGTCTTATAACCACTGTCCTTTGTTTAACAGAAGCTTTGTGATTTTATGAGATCAACAATTTTTCTATTGTTGATCTTAGAACATAAGCCATTGATGTTCTGTTCAGAAAAGTTTCCCCTATGCTCATGTGTTCAAGGCTCTTCCCCACTTTTTCTTCTATTAGTTGCAGTGTATCTGGTTTTGTGTGGAGGTCCTTAATCCACTTGGACTCGAGCTTTGTACAGGGAGGTAAGAATGGATCAATTTGCATTCTTCTACATGTTGACTTCCAGTTGATCCAGCACCATTTGTTGAAAATGCTGTCTTTTTTCCACTGAATGGTTTTAGCTCCTTTGTCAAAGATCAAGTGACCATAGGTGTCACCAAATGCAGACACTATTGTGGATGCCAAGAAGTGCTTGCTAACAGGAGCCTGTTACAGCTATCTCCTGAGAGGCTCTGCCAGAGCCTGAGAAAATACAGAGGTGGATGCTCACATCCGACCATTGGATTGAGCACATTGACCCCAATGGAAGAGTTAGAGAAAGCACTGAAAGAGCTGAAGGAGTTATAGCCCCATAGGAGGAACAACAATATCAACCAAGCAGATCCCCCAGAGCTCCCAGGGACTAAACTACCAACCAAGGAGAATACATGGAGGGATCCATGGCTCTAGACACATAGGTAGCAGAGGATGGCCTTGTCAGTCATCAGTGGGAGAAGAGCCACATGACTTCCTTTAACCAAATAAATATAAATTCAAGAAAGAAGAGTCACACCTGGGCAGATTTTTTAATTGTTATTTTTTATTGGTTATTTTATTTGTTTACATTTCAAATATTGTCCCCCTTCCTGGTTTCCCATCTGCAGATCCCCCATCCCATACCACTCCTTTTGCCTATATGAGATTATTCCTTCTCCCACCCACCCACTCATGCCTAACCCCTCTATCATCCCCCTACAGTGTGGCATCGAACCTCCACAGGACACAGGGCCTCCCTTCCCATTGATACCAGATAAAACTATCCTCTGGTACATATGTAGTAAGAACCATGGATCCTGCTATATGTACTCTGGTTGGTGGTTTATTTCCTGGGAACTCTTGGGGATACAGTTAATTGATGTTGTTGTTCTGCAGAAGATTTTAAAACCAGAGAATAACCTGAAATCCATCCTTTCTTGAGTGATAGTTGTTCTAGTACACTGGGTTGGATTAGATATTCCAGAACAACAACAACAACAACAACAAAAAAAAAAAAAAAAAAAAAAAGAACTTCCAGAACAGGGAAGTGGGAAGGGGTGGATGGGGGAACAGAGGGAGGGAAAAGGGCATGTGGGACCTTTGGGGGGCAAGAAACCAGGAAAAGGGAAATTAAATGTAAATAAAAATATGTCCAATTAAAAAAAAGAACTTCCATTAGTTTGAGTGTTTTTGTTAAGCAGAGCCTTGGAGGACCAGTATACATAGTCAAGTGGATAGTGCTCTGAGTACGTAAACATGAAGCAGTATTACATATTGTTTTGGAGAGTTGTTTGGGTTACAAAAATCATGGTCTAACAATCCTAGCAATAGTTTAAGAAGCATGATCTAGACAACTCTGGCAGCAAGTACAATGGTAATCAGAAATAATAGAAAGCTAAAAGCTTCAAATTACAGGAAAATTGATATTTCTCTTATAAATAATTATAAGGTAAAAAGTCAAACATAGGAGCAAACCCCTGGATAAGACAGTGATATAATGGGATTCTATAAAATATACATATACCATAAAGTTCTATTAGATGTCAGAATGTCTATATCTATATAATGTATTCAGCACAAGATTGATAAACATGATACAATTTTATAACATGCAGTGAAATTATATTATTATGCAGCATTTTAAAGGATAAGAACTGAATCATAAAGAAACACAATATTTATAAATCTGGTAGCTGATATTCTCATACAATCAACAGTAAATAAAAATACAAGCACGCATGCATCTTTGTATTAACAGCTCCTTATTTGCTGATAGTGAGTATGGGGGTACTCTACTATATACTATTCAACAACTCCTTTCTAATTATTTAAACATATAGTAGTTTAGCATACTCTCATATAATATATCTTTTCAAACCTTTATAGTACAGTGATTGCATACAATGTATAGATGGTGGTTGGAATAAAAAATGCCTCCCACAGGCACATAGGGAGTGGCATGCTAGGAAGTGTGGCCTTCTTGGTATTACGGTGGCTCTGTTGGAAGAGGTGTTTGACTAAGTCGTAGAAGCTCAAAGCTGTTCACTTCCTGCTGCATTGAGATCCAAATGCAGAACACTCAGCTTCTTCTCCAACACTAGGTCTGCATGCAAGCTACTACCCTTCCCACCATGATGGCCCATTTAGATTTGGAGGAATGTAGTCTTGGGGACTAAGGTTTAAGAAAACAGTGGAATGCTTTAGGTGCGCTAAACTGGCCATACTAGTAAGAAAGTGGAAAACAATGCTGCCAAGCGTCATTTGAATTTGGGGGATATGGCTCGAGAGGTGTCATAAGATCAGACATTTAGTATGTGGCCTGGAGACTGGTCCTGTAATATTTAAGCAAAGAATATGGCTTAATTTTGTTCTTGTCTAAAAAAATCTGTCTGAAGCTAAATTGGAGAGTTGGGGTTTTTTGTTTGTTTAGTTTTTTTGTTGTTGTTGTTTTTGTTTTTTTGGATTAATTGCATTGGCAGAGGAAATTTGAAAAGAGCCTAGGATGGAGACTATCATATAGTTATTAGTGTTCTCTCCTATGAAGATCTATAATGAAAGGGGGCAAGTTAAGCAAGGGAAAATACAAAATTTAGAGTTCTAGGAGACAGGAGGGACCAGAAACTGGGATGAAGCCAAGTCCTGTATTGAATGAGATAGACAGATTAAAGAAAAGCCTGCTGTTAGATAGAATAAAGGGAGTGGTGACCTCAGGTCAAGACCCTCCCCCCCCTTCAGTTAAGTTTCCATTTTGTGAAAAGGAATTTAAGAAAAGCTTAGGGTTGGGTGCAGTGCTACGCTTCCAATGCAGAGGTAAAGGCAGACAGATCTCAGGGTTTGAGGCTAGCATGGTCTGTAGACCCAGTTTCAATATAGCCAATCTTAGGCAGTGAAGGAAATCATCCAAAAAGAAAGCTATTGAAGATGTAATTGAACGAGGGGGTCATGTCCCAGCCCCAACAAGCAGCAGAATGTGGGGGAACAAACAGACCCAAATAAATGCTTTCCTTTATACAATTTACCTTGCTCATTGTGTAGCTTCACAGCAACGGAAATCATATATATTCAGAAAGAGGGAGGGAGGGAGGGAGGGAGAGAGAGAGAGAGAGAGAGAGAGAGAGAGAGAGAGAGAGAAAGTCTTATGCTCTTTCAAATACTTAGTTTTTCACTGATTTCACTGAGAGTAAATTAATGGTAATAGGGTGCATGAATAGACTTTGTTACATGATGCCAAAATAGTTAAAACATTCTGCCAACCGCACACTCAAGATTAGATTCTGAGACATTTCATTATTCCATCTATTTAGCAAAAAAAAAAAAAAAAAAAAAAAAAAAAAAAATTAAGAATTTTATGGATTTGGCACACTTTGATTATACACTATATCTGAAAATTTATTCAACTTTGAAAATATTTTATTATATCAATCATTTTAATTTCTGTTCTCTTTATACTACCTATTCTTTTCTTGAGAATAAAATGTAATGTAAAAAAATTATTTCTTACATTTACCTACTCCAAACCTCTCAAATACCCCTCCTGATACTTTTTCAATTCATGGTGGCTGTTATTTACTCATACATAGGTATGTGTATATGCATGTGTGTATATGTATATACATATACATGTATATTTCTTAAGTATACTACACAATATTATACTATTGCATATATATGCATAGAATGTCATACATACTGTATATATATATACACTTCTTAATAATGTTAATCCCTATGGGTCTATGGGGGCCATTTTTACTCAAACACCACGATCTGCTCACTGGAACCTGTAGGATTATAGCTATATCATAATACAAAATGCATTTAGTCCAACTGCAAAAGTTCTCATCCTTACTCATATATAATATATTTATTTATTATACATATATGAGTAGTACATATATGTATGCACATACACAGACATATATGTGTGTGTACATGTGTATGTTCTTGATTTTTAGTTCTTCTTTAGAACTGACTTATAATATTTTTTATTTTAATTTGATTTTATCCAGAAAATATCTTTGTTTCAGATTTTAAATTTTATACATTATTGTTTAGAAAATTTTTGTTATATTTCTTCATAATCCATATGCATTAGTGTATAATATAACTGGCTTAACAGAAAAGTGGAAGGAGATATAAAAGAAGAGTTTAGTTTACATTGGAAAAAGATAGAAAGAGAAGGAGGCTCACTAGATTGCATGTCTCTTAAAAATTTGAAAAAAAAAAAGATGTATAATAATACCTTCCTTGGGTTGGTAATCTTCATTTTAGAGTTACATAATATTAAATGAAAGTTCAACAGCAAATGTGAGATTCTTCTTTACAATTGTTAGTTGGGGAGGCTCTAGACTCTACCAAGCCATATTCTCTATTGTCATTGCTTGTGGTTACCTCCATCAGGGAAAACCACTGATGACAGTATATGTGTTAGAGAAATCAGACTAGAACTTGGTTGACTATTTCCTTCCAGATGACTAGCATTAAGAGTGCCAGTAAGTGCTATGGAAATTGTTGGAGGAGAATATCCAGCAATGCTTTTCTCCAACTGTGGTATCTCCATTATACAAGGAAGATATGCAAAGAAAGATATGTCCACCAATGCACGATTGGCATGGGTATTCTGGGAGAAACCATGCATGATCTTATATTTATGCAACACTCTACAAGGAAGTGAAGAGCCCAGGGCTGGGAAGGTCATAGGCCCTGTAAAAGAAACTAATAGTTTTACTTTTCTAAATGCTAGGGTGATTACCATCAGTTCCTGCTATTGCCTTATGGAAGAAAGAGTGTCAACAACGTCTATAATTGTTCTCATTGAGGAAAACAGAAGTTCATTCATGTCCCTGCAAATATCTCATGAAGGTTCACAGAGAGAATTTGATGATTCTCCTAGTTTATGTGAAATTGAAAGTTTCCCTATATTTTTATAGTATTGTCTTGTGTTCAATTGTCTGCAAAAAAATGTTTAGTATTCAGGTCTTCCCATTTCCTCATGTTGACAATAAATGTTTTATTTTTTTCATTTTTCTGTAAACTGAAATTAATACTAGAGATCTGTTATCTCAGATTAAAGTAATACTAATAATTTACTACTATATATTTAATATTCAATCTTGAACTTTTATAGAAGATCAATACAAAGATTGGTCTTAGGATCTGATTTCCTATCTTTAAGACACTGTAACAAATGTATCAAAAAGTCAGCTATCTTATAAGACACAGAAATTTGTTCCTCATCCTTCTGAGGTCACTGAAGATGCTCTGGATTTTTTCATGACTGGGTTCTGGTAACGGCCCTCCTCCTCCATAATGAATGGTGACACCTTTTCATTGCAATTTCATGCCATAAAATACAGACCCTAGATGCCTGGAGTCTAGTCTACAGAAAGAGAAACCCACAATTACGCTGATACCTAAACCACAAAAAGATCCAACAAAGAAAGAGAACTACAGGCCAATTTCTCTTATGAATATTGACACAAAAATACTAAATAAAATTCTTGCCAACCGAATCCAAGAGCATATCAAAACGATTATTCACCATGATCAAGTAGGCTTCATTCCAGGGATGCAGGGATGGTTCAATATACTGAAATCCATCAATGTAATCCACTACATAAACAAACTAAAAGAAAAAAACCACATGGTCATCTCATTAGATGCTGAAAAAGCATTCGACAAAATTCAGCATCCTTTCATGCTAAAAGTGTTGGAAAGAGCAGGAATTCAAGGCCCATACCTAAACATAGTAAAAGCAATCTACAGCAAACCAGTAGCCAATATCACAATAAATGGAGAGAAACTTGAAGCAATCCCACTAAAATCAGGGACTAGACAAGGCTGCCCTCTCTTTCCATATCTTTTCAATATAGTACTTGAAGTTCTAGCGAGAGCAATTAGACAACATAAGGAAGTCAAAGGGATACAAATTGGAAAGGAAGAAGTCAAACTATCATTATTTGCAGACGATATGATAGTCTACTTAAGTGATCCAAAAAACTCCACCAGAGAACTTCTACAGCTGATAAACAACTTCAGCAAAGTGGCTGGTTATAAAATTAACTTAAGCAAATCAGTAGCCTTCTTGTACTCAAAGGACAAGCAGGCTGAGAAAGAAGTTAGGGAAATAACACCCTTCACAATAGCCACAAACAACATAAAGTACCTTGGCATAACTCTAACCAAAAAAGCAAAAGATCTGTATGACAGGAACTTCAAGTCCTTGAAGAAAGAAATCGAAGAAGACCTCAGAAGATGGAAAAATATTTCTTGCTCCTGGATTGGCAGGATCAATATAGTAAAAATGGCCATCTTGCCAAAAGCAATATACAGATTCAATGCAATCCCCATCAAAATCCCAACTCAATTCTTCATAGATCTAGAAAGAGCAATTCTCAAATTCATCTGGAGCAACAAAAAACCCAGGATAGCTAAAACTATTCTCAACAATAAAAGGACTTCTGGGGGAATCAATATCCCTGACCTCAAGCAGTACTACAGAACAATTGTGTTAAAAACTGCATGGTATTGGTACAGCAACAGGCAGGTAGATCAATGGAATAGGATTGAAGACCCAGAAATGAACCCACAGACTTATGGTCACTTGATCTTTGGTAAAGGAGCCACAACCATCCAGTGGAAAAAAGATAGCCTTTTCAACAAATGGTGCTGGTTCAACTGGAGGTCAACATGCAGAAGAATGCGAATTGACCCACTCTTATCTCCTTGTACTAAGATCAACTCCAAGTGGATTAAGGACCTCCACATAAAACCAGACACACTGAAACTATTAGAAAAGAGACTTGGGAAGACCCTGGAGGACATGGGCACAGGGGGAAAGTTCCTGAACAGAACACCAATAGCTTATGCTCTAAGATCAAGAATTGACAAATGGGACCTCATAAAATTACAAAGTTTCTGTAAGGCAAAGGACACTGTCAGAAGGACAAAATGGCAACCAACAAAGTGGGAAATGATCTTCACCAACCCCACATCCGACAGAGGGCTAATATCCAATATATACAAAGAACTCAAGAAGTTAGACCCCAAAGAACCAAATAACCCTATCAAAAAATGGGGTACAGAGCTAAACAAAGAATTTTCACCAGAAGAAATTCAGATGGCCGAGAAACACCTTAAGAGATGTTCAACATCATTAGTCATCAGGGAAATGCAAATCAAAACAACCCTGAGATTTCACCTCACACCAGTCAGAATGGCTAAGATTAAAAACTCAAGAGACAACAGGTGCTGGCAAGGATGTGGAGAAAGAGGAACACTCCTCCACTGTTGGTGGGATTGCAAAATGGTAAAACTACTCTGGAAATCAGTTTGGCGGTTCCTCAGAAAATTGGGCATGTCACTTCCAGAGGACCCTGGCATACCACTCCTGGGCATATACCCAGAGGATTCCCCTGCATGCAATAAGGACACATGCTCCACTATGTTTATAGCAGCCTTGTTTATAATAGCCAGAAATTGGAAGGAGCCCAAATATCCCTCAAAGGAGGAATGGATACAGAAAATGTGGTATATTTATACAATGGAATACTACTCAGCAATTAAAAATAATGAATTCATGCAATTTGTAGGTAAATGGTTAGACCTGGAAAATATCATCCTGAGTGAATTAACGCAATCACAAAAGAATGCACATGAAATGCAATCACTGATAAGTGGATATTAATGAGCCTAGAAGCCCTAAATACTCAAAACACAAATAGCAAGTCAAATGATTCCCAAGAAGAAGAAAGGAGAGGACCCTGGGCCTGTAAAGATTGCATCCAGTTTAGTAAAGAAACCGAGGGGGGAGGGGGAATGATTGGGGAACAGTTGGGGGGGAGAGGAACTATGGGAACTATGGTGGGTGGGAACTGGGAAAGGGGAAAGCCTTTGGAATGTAAACATAGAATATAGAAAAAAAAAATCGAGAAAAAAAAAACAAAAATAGGTTCTATTATGTAAGAATAAGAGTCCAAACCATAGATGCCTACTATAGTTAAAATAATGCATTAAAAAAAAACCCAAGGACTTTTCTGGAGTTTAGAGTAATCTCAGACTGACCTTGAAAAATAGGTTTGTCTAAATTTTGTGAGGTCCTGGACATGATCAAATTTCATACTAGAACTATAAAGCAGTTACCTAGCAATGAGCTGCCCCATGTGCAAGCACCAATATCAAATGTACTGTCTGAATAATAGGGTTATCAAGGAAAGAGATAAAATGCCCTGCAATTTCTAATGAAATATTGCCACTAAATTGATAGATATGATGCTTCTTAGACATGTAAGTTAAAGCTCACACAAAGAGATCAAGAAGAGACTTGAACTTACAAAATGACTGGCAAACTCCAAGTTGGATCTGCAAAAATTCCATAATATGATGAACAAAGGCAAGGTAAAATGGAGACTGATAAGGGTGTGCACACTGTGCCAGGGAGAGAAATGGCATTAAAAAAATTCAATGAAATTGTGGTTTAAATGTTAATAAGGTTAAAATTTAAAAACATTAGCCTGCACATTTAGGCATCAAAACTTATTCTAAGAGAATGCCAAAGAGAAATGTATACACAAAACATAATAATAAGAATGCCAAGAATCAAAGATGAAGAGAAAATTTAGAAAGTGACATATATAAAATTACTTGTTCCCAATCTATGAAACCAAATCATATTAGGAACAGATTTCTCATAATTTCTGGGAGCCAGGAACTAGAGGAAAGGTGAACTCAGAGCACTGAAGGGGCATTCTATAGCCAACAATTTGTGATAGAGCTTACAAAGCTACTTTTCAAAAATGTCACATGGTATATTTTAGTTGAGGGAGAAAGGAGACGTTTCTTCTAATTCAAATGAACATAATAGAAACACCAAAGAAGCATCCCATTTTAAATTAAGTCAGCGTGAATGCAATGTACATTCTCTGGAAAAGGGATGGCGGAGGTGTAACTGGTGCTTCTTATCTTCTCTTACATAGATACAGTGCCAGATAACTCAAATTGCATGAAACCACACAAAACAACTGAACAATTTTACAAAGCAGCACAAATAAATGTGCAAATAAGTATGATCTAGAAAATAATTAAGTGAGTTAGAAATAGCAAGTGCACAGCAGATTTAAAAAGTAATGACAAAGTTCCTGGTGGCATGAGGCTCTAATCCTGGACTAAAGAATCAGGGTCTTTCTATTTGCCTAGTTTGGTTTAATTTAATTTTACTAAAAGCTACAAATACTTTCTTGACCTCATTTCTCTTCACAGGTTTAAAAGATAAAACATTACATGAATTGATCCTAATATATTGTTGGTTTTGAGGCATGTATAGCTGTGATAATCTCAAGACTGAAAAAAAATGGAAAGCATATGTAGTCAAACAAGTACATTTTCTATGTCAGTGTTAATTTTTAGGTTCAATCCAATTTTGATACAAATTTCAAATCTGTCCAATACGGCCTAAATTAAACACTAAGCAAATTCCAAAATATGGCTTCTAAAATTTAAGTGTTTAAGAAAAATGCCTAGACTTTCAAAAAAACTTTAAAAATGTTTCCCTTGTGCCTTCTTTGAGAAAGTCGTTTTTCTGTTTATTAGCAATTGGGGATCTTCATCACCAGGATTTGCACCTTCTTTGAGTGGCCAGGCATACAATGTAGTGGGAAGCTGAAATCCATGGTGCTATTGTTGATTTCTGCTAGCTTTTCTACCTATTTCTTGGAAGAAATAGATAGATAGATAGATGGATGGATGGATGGATGGATGGATGGATGGATGGATAGATAGAATCTTTTTCTAATATTATGAAGACGTTTTGCTGATTTTTCTTTTAATTTATTACCTTCTTCACGCTGTCCCACTTAGCTTGCTTCAAAGGACAAAAAACCAAACCAAACAAACAAATAGGCAAAAACAAACAACAAAACAAAACAAATCAGAAAACCCAATATGCCAAATTTATTGCCTCAAATAGATTAATTGTTTGAAATAGTTAAGAGGAAGAATTGAGTCTAGAGTCATTTCAGGTGTGGATCCTGTGTCACCTGTGTGTCAGTAGGTGACAGAATAGCACTGCAGGAGTTGTGGGTGAGGCGGCTTCAAGGGTATGAGCATGGGCAAGCTGGCCTGACCACTCGTCTCCTATGAGTTGGCACGGACAAGGGAGAGTTCCCTCCTCTACCCCTGCCCCTTGCTCCTTGCCCTTTGACACCTCTTGCAGGTGGGAGACCTCCCTGAAATCCTGAGAGCAGGAGAGCTGTTCCTGCCTCTCACCTGCACCAGCACTCAAAAGAGCAGGTCACGCCCCTCCCTGGGCCAGCACAGTAGAGCTGACCCTGACACTTGTCTGCCTTGCAGCAGCATGAGTGACAGAGAGATGCCTCGCCTCTTGCTATCTGCAGGAAGTGGGAGAGCTGGCTCCAGGTCATGAGAGTGGGAGAACTCGCCCCGTCCCTCACCAGCTGCGATACTTGAGAGTGGGCTCTGAACCACACTTGACATCAGGGTAGAACTGTCCCGCACTGTATGGCTTGCAGGTGAGCTGGCCCTTAGAGCACGAGAGCAGGAAAGCCTCGTGGAGTGACCTGCTCAGAAAACTTTCAGCACAGATTCGGGGCTTTCAATTGGCCCACCACAACCTCGAGACAACTTACAGGGTCCTGCAAATACAAGGATCTGCATGATACCAAGCAACAACACAGAGCCCAGAGGAGTCCTAGTGAGATTCCAGTGTAGACAGAATAGCAGAAACAGGAGGCCTCATACAATGCAATGAACTCTTGGAAGGGAAAGTTCACTGTGGGACCCTGTGGCCAACTACAGATTCCACAATGATTTTTCTTTCTCAGTTGAAGGAAAGGTTGCAAGGCTGGAGGTCAGGGATGGGGGAGGGGGAGATGAGTGGGATTGGGGTACATGATGTGGAATTCTCAACAAACCAATAAAAAGTAAAAAAAAAAAGTTTTACATAATTATTCAGGTATGGGCTATACTTCTTAAAGGCATTTAAATTTTCTACCTTAGGTCTTTCATTTGTTGCTGATACACAAATACAAGGCTTGTAAGGTTGCTCTGAAGATTAAATGAACTATTCACTAGGGAGAGTCATATAGCCAAGTAATCAAACATATTCTCCACGTACATAATGCCTTGATGGTTGAATTGCAAAACAAATTAGAAAATATACTAGCTATATAAAGACAATCCTCTGAAATGTTTCCTCTTTCTATAAATCTTTATATGAGCTTGTACATACTATTAAAGTATAAATGTTCTTATAAACAGCAGATTGATCTTGTAGATATTTTGATATTTTATTTTATTTATTTATTTATTTATTTTATTAGATATTTTCTTTATTTACATTTCCATTGTTATCTCCTTTCCTCATTTCCCTTCTGAAAATCTCCTATCCCATCCCTGCTTCCCCTGCTCAACAGCTCACCCACTCCTGCTTCCCTGACCTGGCATTCCCCTATACTGGGGCATTGGCCTTCACAGGTCCAAGGGCCTCTCCTCTCATTGATGTCCCACAAGGCCATCCTCTGCTACATATACATTCCATGTGTATGTTTTAGTTGGTGGTTTAGTCCCTGGGAGCTCTGGGGGGTACTGGTTGGTTCATATTGTTGCTCTTCCTATGGGGCTTCAAACTCCTTCAGCTCCTTTGGTCCTTTCTCTATCTCCTCCATTGGGAACCTTGTGCTCAGTCCTATGGTTGGCTGAGAGCATCCACCTCTGTAATTGTCAGGCACTGGCAGAACCTCTCAGGAGACAGCTGTATCAGGCTTCTGTCAGCAAGTGTTTCTTGGCATCCACAACAGTTTCTGGGTTTGGTGTCTGTATATGGTATGGAACAGGAGGTAGGGCAGTCTCTGGGTGGTTTTTC
Source organism: Apodemus agrarius (assembly GCA_964023405.1). NCBI lineage: Eukaryota > Metazoa > Chordata > Mammalia > Rodentia > Muridae > Apodemus > Apodemus agrarius. Next base: position 100,530,773 of record OZ030014.1, on the reverse strand, counting down.
CTTCAGTCTCTGCTCCACACTTTGTCTCTGTATCTCCTCCCATGGGTATTTTGTTCCCCCTTCAAAGAAGGCCAAAAGTATCCTCCAAGCTGGCTAAACAAGTCCCTTCTGAATATTCTTTCACAACTGGCTCATAAACAGGAGAAAAATAAGCATGAGACATGACAATGTGCAATGTGAGATTATGCATAGGCTGCAATGCTGATGGAATAGTGAAGCTCAGAGAAGCAGTGGAGACAGAAACCGAGATCTCTGTATCATTTCCCCCTCACTACTCAGATGCTGGTATTCAAAAATGTTACAGTCTGTCACAGCGCTTCCTTCTTGCTCATTTCCTGTTCTATTAAAGTTCTCCTAGTCCCGGTCAGATGGAGCTGGAATTCAGCAAATGACGGAGGCTCGCCATTACCAAATCTCATTGACTGATAGCTGCTTGAATCTTACCAAACTCTTGTGTTGTAAAATACATTTTTATTGTGATTTTCTTTCCTTGTGTAAAGTTGCAGAGGCTGAGTGTCAACAACTAAGTAAGTCCCTGAAGAGGGAGGACTGACCCTTATTTTATTTAGTAGTATTTCATCACACAGGAAGGCGTTTCCTTTAGAATGGGTCCAGAACTGGCTTTAATTTATGTGTTTGCAATGGTAAAGCTTGCTATCCTAGCTGCCAATCTTTTAAGAAATATTCAGTACTCTTATTTTGGTAAGGTATGATAATCTCTTCTCCCAGAACTCATGCTCTCCATAAACTTTGATATTCTGTGGCATACATTGGATTTTAACGGCCGTTATTTTAACCACCCAGCACTTCCAAATGGTTTGTGAAGAAAGTCAAGAAAAAAAATTGAATTTCTTTTTTAAATTAAATGCTTTCATTGAGATAAGAAAAGCTGTAAAGACATTTTGCCATAAAGTAAATGGTAAATAAAAATAAACAGATCGTTTAAATATTCTGAGCAAAGGGTTTTAAACTATAAGGCTTTGATATTTCATATGTGAAGTAATTTGCAATTTTATCAAAACGTACATTAAACTTAATCCTTAGATGTGTCTGATGACATTTGTCTATAATCCAAGTGACTCAAGAACCTTGGGCAAGGGGATCTAAGCCTTGCTTAGACTATAGAATGAAGTCAGTTCAGGGAGATGGTGTATGAAAAATACTGAAAGTGAAATGTACAGAGAGTTGGGAGCATGGCTTAGTGACAAGGCACTTGCTAAAGCATGTATGAAAACTTAGGATCGTGTTACAGTAGGCCATGAGAGAAAAAATAGATCCAGGGCAGTAATGGAATGGGTAGGAGAAGGGGAAGGGAAGATTTGGCACAGACTAAGGCTCCTCTTCAAATGGGAGGGGATTCTAACAGCATCTCCTAGTACTGGATTCCTCAATCAAGGAACTCCTATTTTTCCCTGAGATTATACAATTCTGCTTGCATAGGATTTGCCTGTACAAGACAAGACTCAAACATATCTTGTCATTAAATACTGAGTATTGATAGGTGAGCTATTCAAGTTTTATTATAGGACTGAAAATTCGACTGGAAAAAACAAAACTTCTTTGCCAGACAATAAGGGTACATTGCTTTCAAATACTGAACCCTAGTTAGCTTTCTAAGATATAATAATTTATTAACTCCTAAAACTTGATTGTTGTTCCAACCAGAACACATCTTAGTACCCTTTAGATTGCTACTTAATGAGTTCTTTTTCAAGATAACAAGAAGTCTTCATGTGTGTCCTATGATGTCCCTTTCATAATGAAGGCTCATATACTGTTATATGAGCATAAACAGACTCCTGTACTATCTCATACTTAAATGATAAGGAGCCCAAGAAAGTACTATGACTTCTGCTCAGGAACTCCTTAGTCATATTGAGGTATTACTGTATTCTAATTTCACATGTAGGGCTCAGGATTCTCTTCAAAGCCTATGATTTAAACTAGGTCATTTCCTGTAAATGTGTGACTGATCGTTTTACTTTCCTGGTAATTTGGAAAAGACTGATTTCAACACTGTTAGGACAGTGCTCTCAGTGACCATCATAGGCAAGTATCGAATGTTTGGGTTTCCCTTTAATTAATTTTTTTTAGTTTTTTTTTTAATTTTCTATATTCTATGTTTACATTCCAAAGGTTTTCCCCTTTCCCAATTACCCCCCCCATTTGTCCCATAATTCCTCTCCCTCCCCCCCGCTATTCCCCAGTCATTCCCCCCCCCACACGATTTCTCTGTTCTGGGTCTACAATACTGGATCCAATCTTTACAGGCCCAGGGTCCTCTCCATTCTTCTTCTTGGAAGTCATTTGACTTGCTAATTGTGTCTTGAGTATTTGGGGTTTCTGGGCTCATTAATATCCACTTATGAGTGATTGCATTTCATGTGTATTCTTTTGTGATTGGGTTAGCTCACTTAGGATGATATTTTCCAGATCTAACCATTTACCTACAAATTGCATGAGTTCATTATTTTTAATTGATGATTAGTACTCCATTGTATAAATATACCACATTTTCTGTATCCATTCCTCTTTTGAGGGATATCTGGGCTCCTTCCAATTTCTGGCTATTATAAACAAGGCTGCTATAAACATAGTGGAGCATGTGTCTTTATTGTATGCGGAGGAATCCTCTGGGTATATGCCCAGGAGTGGTATTCCAGGGTCCTCTGGAAGTGACATGCCCAATTTTCTGAGGAATCACCAAACTGATTTCCAGAGCGGTTTTACCATTTTGCAATCCCACCAACAGTGGAGGAGTGTTCCTCTTTCTCCACATCCTTGCCAGCACCTGTTGTCTCTTGAGTTTTTAATCTTAGCCATTCTGACTGGTGTGAGGTGAAATCTCAGGGTTGTTTTGATTTGCATTTCCCTGATGACTAATGATGTTGAACATCTCTTAAGGTGTTTCTCGGCCATCTGAATTTCTTCTGGTGAAAATTCTTTGTTTAGCTCTGTACCCCATTTTTTGATAGGGTTATTTGGTTCTTTGGGGTCTAACTTCTTGAGTTCTTTGTATATATTGGATATTAGCCCTCTGTCGGATGTGGGGTTGGTGAAGATCATTTCCCACTTTGTTGGTTGCCATTTTGTCCTTCTGACAGTGTCCTTTGCCTTACAGAAACTTTGTAATTTTATGAGGTCCCATTTGTCCAACAGTGGAGGAGTGTTCCTCTTTCTCCACATCCTCGCCAGCACTTGTTGTCTCTTGAGTTTTTAATCTTTCATTATTTGCAGACGATATGATAGTTTACCTAAGCGACCCAAAAAACTCTACCAGAGAACTTCTACAGCTGATAAACAACTTCAGCAAAGTGGCAGGTTATAAAATTAACTCAACCAAGTCAGTGGCCTTCTTGTACTCAAAGGACAAGCAGGCAGAGAAAGAAATTAGGGAAATAACACCCTTCACAATAGCCACAAACAACATAAAGTATCTTGGCGTAACTCTAACCAAACAAGCGAAAGATCTGTACAACAGGAACTTCAAGTCCTTGAAGAAAGAAATCGAAGAAGACCTCAGAAGATGGAAAAATATTTCTTGCTCCTGGATTGGCAGGATCAATATAGTAAAAATGGCCATCTTGCCAAAAGCAATATACAGATTCAATGCGATCCCCATCAAAATACCAACTCAATTCTTCATAGATCTAGAAGGAGCAATTCTCAAATTCATCTGGAGCAACAAAAAACCCAGGATAGCTAAAACTATTCTCAACAATAAAAGGACTTCTGGGGGAATCAATATCCCTGACCTCAAGCAGTACTACAGAGCAATTGTGTTAAAAACTGCATGGTATTGGTATAGCAACAGGCAAGCAGATCAATGGAACAGGATTGAAGACCCAGAAATTAACCCACAGACTTATGGTCACTTGATCTTTGATAAAGGAGCCACGACCATCCGGTGGAATAAAGATAGCCTTTTCAACAAATGGTGCTGGTTCAACTGGAGGTCAACATGCAGAAGAATGCGAATTGACCCACTCTTATCTCCTTGCACTAAGATCAACTCCAAGTGGATCAAGGACCTCCACATAAAACCAGACACACTGAAACTATTAGAAAAGAAACTTGGGAAGACCCTGGAGGACTTGGGCACAGGGGAAAAGTTCCTGAACAGAACACCAATAGCTTATGCTCTAAGATCAAGAATCGACAAATGGGACCTCATAAAATTACAAAGTTTCTGCAAAGCAAAGCACACTGTCAGAAGGACAAAACGGCAACCAACAAAGTGGGAAAAGATCTTCACCAACTCCACATCCGACAGAGGGCTAATATCCAATATATACAAAGAACTCAAGAAGTTAGACTGCAAAGAAACAAATAACCCTATCAAAAAATGGGGCACAGAGCTAAACAAAGAATTTTCACCAGAAGAAATTCGAATGGCCGAGAAACACCTTAAAAGATGTTCAACATCATTAGTCATCAGGGAAATGCAAATCAAAACAACCCTGAGATTCCACCTCACACCAGTCAGAATGGCTAAGATTAAGAACCTATTTTTAAAAAAAAATGTTTCTTTAAGAATAATTGTATGGCCTTGTTTTACATCAGTGAGAGGAGATGCCCTTGGTCCTCAGTGTGCTCAATGCCCCAGTGTACAGGAATGCCAGGACAGGGAAGCAGGAGTTGGTGGGTTAGTTAGAAGGGGGAGGGGGGATGGGATAGGGGGTTTTCAGAGGGGAAATGAGGAAAGGGAATAACATTTGAAATGTAAATGAAGAAAATACCTAATAAGAACAGAAAATATAATAATAATTGTTTCATACTTTATTTCAAAACAATGGAAGCAGTTTTGGTGAACTCAGTATCTGAAAAACCTTGAGCCAGTGTTCTTTTCTTTTCTTTTCTTTTCTTTTCTTTTCTTTTCTTTTCTTTTCTTTTCTTTTCTTTTCCTATCACTTACCTCATATTAGAAATTCTTAGACGTTTGTTCAAACTTTTTAATTTACTTTTTACTTATTCACTTTACATCCTTCTCACTGTCCCCTCCCAGACACCCCTCCCATAATCCTTTTCCCATATCTATCTCCTCTGAGTGGGTGCGCACCCTCCCCCCGTATTGACCCATCCTGGCACTTCAAGTCTCTCTGAGGCAAGGCGCTTCCTCTCCCAGTGGGGCCAGACAGCCAAGCTGAGAAGAATGTATCTCACATGGAGGCAACAGCTTTTGGACTAGCACGCCTTCCAATTGTTTGAGACCCACATATAGACCAACCTGCACATCTGCTACATATGTGCAGGGAGGCAAAAACTGGAAATAGTTCTACCTTAAGACCCAGCTAAATCATTCCAGCATACACTAAAAGTTGCTCTGCCATCCCGTAGACACTTGCTCAACTATGTTCATAGCTGTTGCAAAATATTTCCTATCCATTCACATTGAGGCAGTGAGAGGCCAGTGATTGGAGGGGAGAGAAGAGAGAGGAGGAGGAGCTATGGGACGCATGTGGGGGGGGGGGAGAGAGGGGAGAGGGGAGAGGGGAGAGAGGAGAGAGGAGAGAGGAGAGAGGAGAGAGGACAGTAGAGAGAGAGAGAGAACAAGAGAGACAGAACGAGAGACAGAACGACAGAATGAGAGAGAGAAGAGATGAACGGATCAGGGAAGGAGTCACAGATATCCAGATGGCTTCAGATGTATTTCTGGTGTTTTGGAGTGGTTAGAAATATTGGGGCAAGACCTTATCATTGTAAATTGGCTTTATAAAATTGGGAGTTTCTTATACGTAAATACATTTGGTCAACTATTCAAGTTTAAGAGTCATGCTTTACTGGCTACTTGGAAGGAGTGGTGCAGAGGAATGGTGGGGCGGAACTCTTTATTAATTATTACGCACCACACATAGCAGCTTTATTCGTGATCTCGAGAAACTATTGGGTGGAGGCCATAAGAACTTAGATCCTTTCATTTTGACTGTGTGATGGAACTTCAGTGCCGCCACCGCTGCACTATGGTATGTAGCATACTGAGAGAAGAGGCAGCTGGGCCTTCTTCACCACACTCGCCACAACCCAGGCCTCTGTCCGTCAAGCTGAACGGAGTGGTAGACAAAGTTTCTGTCTAATGCCAAAGACCCTTGCTGTTCCTGAAGGATATTACCAGATTACCTTACTGTCTCAGCGTGTGCTGTCTGCCCTGGGCACACCTTCCAGAGCCTCTCACAACCTTGTCTGCTCTTGTCTTCATCATGCCATCCCGGAAGTGGAACACCCAGCATCTAATTTCTAAACATACTTTTATCTATTTCACTAATATCAATAACAATGTCCTTCTTCAGGGATGTGGGGTAAATGAGGTATAACAGTAGAAATTCAGAACCGTTTAAAGATGCTAATTTTATTCCTCTTCATCAAAAGATAAAATGAAATGAGATCCATTATAACACTTTAATCTACTGTATTATTGCCAGCAATTGGGTCAGATATTTAGAAATCTCATTTCTACAATACACCCCAGACCGTGCTTTACTTAGTGTTTCTGTTTTAAGTTTGACACCGCAGGGCCATGTGCTCAGGCTCCTCACTTCGACAAACACAAAAATAACAGGTGACTTGTTTTCTTTGTTTTTAAAGCACTGTGCATTAATTTTTCTCCTTTCATTGTCTCTTCTTACTTGCACAGTTTTTTTGGCTGTTTCCTTTTCTAATCTCAGCTCATGTGTGCTTCGCTGCTGACAGACATTCATACAGCTGCAGTTTCCAACGCTCACACTTCCTTTTCTAGTTTTCTTCAAAACCGCCAAAGATACATAGGTTTGAACCTTTTGTAAAGCTTCAAACATCGAATGACACTCTTTTATAATTATCTCACAGCCTGTTGCTGCAATCGAAGACACATTAAATACCATGAAAATAGCAACACCAGTGCTTGAAGGACAGGAGATGAACTGCTCTCAAGTATGTTGTTAGTCTTTTTGTTACAAGAATACGTGGACTTAACGTGAACGCCCAAAATAAACTGCTGTTTAAGACTAATAACACAGTGACAGACGCTAGGCTCATTGATGAAATTGGGGAGCCAGTGCTGGGAACATGCCGAAGAGCCCGAGTGTTCTCCAACTACATCCCAAGCACAAAACCGTATTTTAATTAAAGGCATTGCGCACCGTTACCCTCAGACACAAAATGTTTTGAAAAATGACCAGTAATCATTAACTATACCTGACTTTAAAGTCATTTAGAATACTACCAAATGTATGTTTATTTGATTGCTTGCCTTTTCTGTGCCCGATTTTTGAAATAATTAATTATTTTATTTATGTACATCTCAGTGTTGCCTGGTACCCCCTCACAGGGTTCTTTCATCTGTCCCCTTACCCCTTCACCTCTGTGAGGGTGCCCTGACCCCAGATTAGCACCTACCCTTGGTTATCATGTCTCTACAGGATTAACAGGATTAGATGCCCACTGAAGACAGACAAGGCAGCCTGCTGTTACATATGTTTCTGGGGTCTCACACCAACCTGTATATGCTCTTTGGTTGGTAGTTCAGTTTCTAGAAGCTCCCAAGTCTCCAGGTTAGTTGATAGTGCTGGTCTTCCTATCAGATTGCCATCCCCCAAAGATCCGTCAATCCTTCCCCTAACTCTCCCATAGGGGTCTTTGACTTCAATCCATTCTTACCTGCCTCAGTCAGCCTCTCAGAGGACGGCATGACAAATGTCTGTCTGCAAGCACAACATAGAATCAGTAAGAGTGACTTCATGAATTTTTCAGGCAAATGGATTAAAAGTAGAAAATATCTTCCTGAGTGAGGTAACCCAGACTCAAAAGGACATACATAGTACGTACTCATTAATAAGTAGATAATACCCAGAAAGTGCAGAATACCCATGATGTAACCCACAGACCCTAAGAGTTAAGCATGAAGTCCCAAGTGAGGATGCTTAAATCCCACTTAGAAGGGGGAACAAAATAATCATGGGAGTTAGAGGGCATGAGGGGTCTGGATGGGAAAGGAGAGAAGGGAAGGGAAGAGGGAGGCAGAATCAGGTATTTGACATTGGCAGTAGAGATCCAGAGGGTGAGAAGAATGGATGGAAGTATGCACCTGCAAGGTGGTGAGGGTGGGGTGGGTAGAGCCTCTAGAAAGTCCCAGAGACCTGGATTGGGGAAAGCTCCAAGGACTCAATGTGCTTGACCTTAAATGAAATAGCTAACGGGAGACATTGAACCTGAAGAGACCATCTCCAGTAGTCAGAAAGACTCCCCAGTGGAGGGATGGAGACATCAACCCACCTACAAATCTTTGATCCAAAATTGCTCCAGTCTAAAAGAAATACAGGGACAATAATAGAGCAGAGACTGAAGGAATGGCCAAGCAGTGACAGGCTCAACTTGGGATCCAACCTGTTGGCAGACACAAATCCCTCTGTGTCCTATTTTAATTAAGTTTAGTAAACTATTGGGAGGAACGCTTTAGAATAACTCTGGTCTAACCTCTTTGTATGCTGGCAGATGCAACAGTGTGGCAAAGAACATTTCTTCTTGGGATATACCTCACTTCTTGTATTTCAGGGGGGGGGAGAAAATGTCACACTCTCAACTATAACTCAGTTCTGACTGACAGAAACTCCGATTCCAGATAACATTCATCATAACATTCCACAGGGAAAGTTAAAATGAATTTGAAACTATTTTCCTGTTCTATCGCATATACATTGGATTGAATCCAGTGAAACAGTTAGCTTGAATTCTACTTAGATCTTTCAGACATTATAAATTCTACCAATTAGTTGTCACAACTATGTGCTATCTGGATCATTTCAAACTCAAGAAATGTCAGTAACATTAAGCTTTCACTATGGGTTGCTTGGGGCGTGGGTATTGGCTATAGAACCCATTTTCTCATGTTAAATGCTCTGCCATTAGGTCATATAACTACTACAGAAATCTGATGCTTGTTCCTACAGATCTTTTGTGAAGAAGAGAAATTTTTTTGCCAGTCATTGGGAGTCAATGTTTTAGGCAAGATGCACACTTTGACCAACTGGTCTAAAGTAAAGCTGTCTTTGTAAAATTTTAATGTAATCCAGAGATAAGCATAACCAAAGCAGCAATGGTAGTTGTTCTGTATTCTACAAAGTAAACCTGCAAAGGATTTGTGACTCACAGGTTGGGAAACACTGGTCTACATAAACTTTATCAGACAATGATCCTAGCTAGTTGTTTTGCACACTGCACACTGTCGGTTCCTAAATAACCCTGCTTAGTGTATTTTCCCACTCTTCTGAAACCCGGCATTATCCTGAATATAGGAGCTTATTTGGCATGCCTTACTTTATCTGTTATTTGAAAACATGGTTGATAATAAAAGAAGCCAGGAAACAGTGAGCACTGCTTATCATATTCCTAATAGTTTGAATGTTTTGTGGTTACTTTTGTCTATCTTTGTACTTCCTGGTAAGATAATCTTTAATTAGAAAATAAAAACTAATTCAAAAAATAAAACCAAGTTATTGCTTTAAATATCTATCATTTCCATGTTCCTAAATGCCATTATGAAAGTACTAGTAACTACATAACAACGAATAAATGTAACTATGCATTAGAATGTTAGCTTTTTAGAATCATTTATGATTTCAACACTATTGCTTGTAACTTCAACCAGGCTTGGTTTTAATAAACACATAAATCCTTTGATTCAGAACTGCAGAAAACCAATGATACATCTAAAACTTCAACTGAATATATGATTCAAATTGCTTAGAGATGCAGTGAAACACTCCCATGTCTAAGATAGATCTGCTTCAAAAGAGAAAGGTAATATACACTAAGGCTAAAATTAAGACTTCTGTTTATTAAAAAACAAAACAAAACCTGCCCATCCAGCAATCATGGCATTTTGTGGACACAGAATGGCTTTAAAGCTTTGGAAGGAGGAACCTGAGGTGTCAATCATTATAGAGCAGTACATGCTGTTGGTCAATTACTGAGGCCCTGTAGAAAAATGTGGAGGATGCATAGGAAGAATGGCTTTCTTTCCCTGTCATATTACAGTGAGTTTCAGTATTATTTTAGCTCAGCATTTTTTATTTGTTATTTGATTTATATACATTTCTTATGTTGTCCCCCTTCCATGTCTCCCCTCAGCAAATTCCCTATCCCATCCCCTTCCCCCCACCTCTATGAGGGTGTTTTCCCACCCACCCACCTACTTGTGCTTCACTGCCCTAGCATCCCCCAATGCTGGAGCATTGAGCCTCCACAGGACCAAGGGTCCCCTCCCATTAATGCCCAACAAGGCTATCCTTTGCTACACGTATGCAGCTAGAGCCTTTGGTCCCTCCATGTGTACTCTTTGTTTGGTGGTTTAGTCCCTGGGTGTTCTGGAAGGCAGGAGTACAGTTAGTTGATAATATTGTTCTTCCTATGAAGTTGCAATCCCATTCAGCTCCTTTAGTTCTTCCCTTAACTCTAGCATTGAGGTTCCCATGCTCAGTCAAATCCTTAGTTTCCTCCCTCCAAAGCTCTACAACCATTCTGTGTCCCCACAATGCCACTCAGTTATCCTCAACATTTTTCTACAGAGTCTCAGTAACTGACCAACAGCATGTACTGCTCCATAATGATTGTCACCTCAGTTTCCTCCCTCCAAAGCTTTAAAACCATTCTGTGTCCCCAAAATGCCACTTAGTCAGCTCCTTCAGTTCTTCCCTTAACTCTAGCATTGGGGTTCCCATGCTCAGTCAGATGGTTGGCTGTAAGCATCTGCATTTGTATAGCTCAACATTTTCAGGAGTCTTTGAGCTTTATTTTATTGATCCTACTCAGTTATTTGGCTGTAAGACATAAAAGTTCAGTAACTGTAAAGAGTTATGCAGGACCCAGATTATGGTAGTGTTTATGTAATATATTCTTTATTATATTTTAATACAATAAGGCGCTTGCAAGATGGAAGTTGAAACATAACAAGGAACATACTTTCATTCCTACACTTCTTGGCCATTTTAGGAACACATGTCAGCCAGATTTTGAAAGTTGATGGCAAGCTTGTAGTCTAGTTTGGAGCTCATGACAATAGTCTAAACAAAGGTATGTTTTCTGAAAGAAGTCAGAAGCAGTGGGTGAAGCAGCAGGGCTGGAAATAAATTTAAATGGATATGGAGTGGAACAAAAGATCTCCAGACAACTCCAGAACATATTATTGCATATCTTCACTGACAATGTTTTTATTTAAAGACAATGAATTCCAAATAAAAATTAACACAGTAGTTGTGATGATTCTATGGAGATAATGATTTGCTGTACCTATAAGGATATTGAACACATAGGTCAAACATAGAGTGACTTTTGTACTTTTAAGATACTTGTCACATATGGAACAGTGAAAACACAAAAGAAAATCTCAGTTTGAAATGTGAAGCCTGGAGATTCTGTTGTACTTCAGATGGTAGAGTATCTGCTTAGCAAGTTCTAGTCTGCAGTATCATACATGGTGGTAGATTCCTTTAACCGCAGTACTTGGGAGGTAGAAGCAAGAGAATTAAAAGTTCAATGTTATCCTTAGAGACATAGAGAATGTAATGTAAGACCTCAAGTAAAAGAGAGATGGAGAAAGACAAATGTGAACATAGAGAGAAGATTTTATAAAGAGAGGGGGTGGAGAAGTAAGGGAGGAAAGGAAAGAGGGGAAGAGAAAGGTAGAGGAAGTAAAAGAAAGAGAGGAGAAGAGAGGAGAGGGGAGGAGAGGAGAGGAGAGGAGAGGAGAGGAGAGGAGAGGAGAGGAGAGGAGAGGAGAGGAGAGGAGAGGAGAGGAGAGGAGAGGAGAGGAGAGGAGAGGAGAGGAGAGGAGAGAGGAGAGGAATACGAGGACACATTGGAAGCATATTTAACAAACAGGGGAAAACAGCTACCTTTTTACATGATGAGTCATGTGTGTTTATTTTTTAATTCACTGATTTATTCAATGATAATTACAGATTATTTGTGAGGTTTGTTGGATAGAACCATAGTGTTACATTCATGCAAGCAAATATTTCAAGATGATAACATGAAAACTATCACATTTAATTTGAGAGACAAATTACATGATAAGTTCTTTAGTAAAGAACAGGTAAGTGCATGTTTCTCTCTATGATTAAATAGTTCTAAAAGCTTTCCTAAATGAATTAACTCATAAATCTAATGCATTTACTAAGATGTTTTAGAAATGACAGTTAATTCTCCCAAATGAATTAAAGCATATGTTGCCTTTCATTTTTGGTCAGTTTTTGAAGCATTGAAGATATTTATTCTCCTTGCATCTATACCATATGTTTTATCTGTAGTGATTATTCATTCCAAAGCTTAGATAAGTTATTATCTGAAGGCATATAATTAAGCAAACTGATTTCTTCACTTTTCTCCACAAAATAACATTTTTGAAAGGTTTGATTAAAGAAAGTAATGAGTCATTAAATGACTAGTCTGTAGACATTTTACCTACACTATGTAACATCCAGTGGTTATAATATAAATTTCCTGATAAAAACCTTTCAAATCTGTGGGAACTTTTCTCTTTTCCTGTTATCATGCATCTCTCTTTTAGACTTTACATGCATCTCTCTTTTAGACTTTACAGAATAAAAATATTCTTATTTTCAAAAATCTAATAAGATAATGGAGTTTTTTGAAGGATCGTTTACTGACTTAAGCTCTTTTTCTATAGTATAATATTATTTCTCCAAGGAATCTAGTTCTAGGTTAACCCTGAAAAATTCTCCATACACACACACACACACACACACACACACACACACACACAATTTAAATGATCTAAAACTATCACATAATGTTGTCTTAACAACATTTTACCATTAATTCCAACCTAACCAGGTAATTCTTTAGCACTTAAAAATTAGTAGATTATAATTTGTTAATAATTGGAGCCTAAGAAAGTATATATGGATTATATAAATCTATACATAAGCATGTTAATACATGTATACATAAATACAAATGTAGTTATCTGAGCATGCTTGTTACAGCTCTTGGTAAACCCAAATAATCAACTGTGCCCTCATTCACATCATTGATTTATCTTTCACCCTATGCATTTCCTCTGAAGAAAAATAAAATAGAAGCACTATTTTATTAAAAGACATTCTCAGCAATACACAAGATAAAGGGAAGAAGTAAGGCAAAAGAGTTAAAAGATATTTTTCCTGACATACCTGGGCCAGGTGTCAATCTCCGTCTTACTAATCAGATCCAAGCCTCTCCGTTTTTACTTTGGTACAGTTGAGATAATCTGTATTAATACATGCACATTACCTTAACTGTATTTATTTTTCTTATGGGTTTTACATTCCACAAAAAATATTGCCAAACCAGAATAATTTAAGTATTACTTTAGTATACCCTTCTTACAACTGAAAAGAATTAAATAGGACGAGTCAGAAGAAAGCCTTGTTTATATCCATACATCTATGTAACATTGAGTCCAGTTGTGTGAGCATGGCTGAGAACTACGGCAGCAGATCGAATGTTTCTGTACATTTCCAGTGCCTTGCAGCTGTGAAAATACAGCAGTAACTAATTGCCATGCAAATATTTGAAATGTTACTTATGGATGTGGGATGCACACCAAAACCATCATCATTTTAGTTAAAGCAGACATCATGGCTCAGGAAAGGAAGTGTCATGTTTTGATGAACGCTCTGTGTGCCCTCAAATACATGATACGCTCGTGGATAGAAAACTTGGAAAGTTGAACTTTTACCCATAAAACAAATACACTTAAGTTGCAGAGAAGTTGACTTCTTCCTTTCTGAGTTGGAAGGCTTCCATAAGCAAGATTGCAGAATACCCTCCAATAACTATCAATTTTCTGGTGGGACTTTCCTGGAAATTCTATACATAATGAAAACATGGCTTGCCATATATGGTGATGCATCCTACCTTCTCATTTTGAACCAGATGGAATAAATATAAAGTGAATTGTACGATTCTCTAGTGCACACAGCAACATATCAAATAAAATTATTCATATTCACCCACCCTATTAGTTTTTGTTTAAAAGATATTATTGCTGAAACAAGGAAGCTTGAAAAACCAGAATGTGGCTGTGGACTGTGGATGATTTTAAATAAGGATCATTTTAGTGACTAGTACCATATTCCTTATCTAATTAACATTAATCACTGAGCCAAGGAATTAAATGCAGCCAAACTCTTCTTAATCTATATGAAGAAAAGGATAGAGGGCAAGAGTCAGTCATAGTATGGAGCCAAAAACACAATTTCTCTGATTTGTGGCAAAAATATAATTATTGAAAATTATTACTGCTCTCTCAAATTATAAAATCTGCAATGAAAACCGGGAAATTTTTTGACACAGTCTTTAAAGGCTGAGCCATTTCTCTAGGCATGGAATGCCCTCTTTTAAGATATTTGTTAGGGGAAAATCATTTGGAATGTAAACAAAGAATATAGAAAATAATAAAAAATAAATAAATGAATGAATAATTTTAAATGTCATTTAAAAAAGATATTTTTCAGGGTTGATTAACAACTCTCCAAACATTACAGGCCATTGCTATTATTCTTCAATGTCCACAAGACATAGAAGGTAAGTACTTATTATTTAAGATATCTGTCACTTCAGACATAGGACATAAAATGTCCTGAGTTCAAGTTACAAGAAATAAAGAATGCTAAAATGAGGAGAAATAGTCTTGCCTAGCGAAGAACACATAACAATTGGTTATCCAATACCAAATGGTCAGCCCAAACCATATATACAAAAAGAATACGATACAAACTAAATAGAGTGTTTTTGGTGTATTTATAAATATATATGTTACAGGTTTAACAACAACTAATGAAAAATAGCCCCTGAATACAAACTAGAGAAAGGCAGGATGCAAGTGGGTATACAGAAGAAGTTTTGGCCTGATGAAAGGAAAGCAAAAGTGATGCAATTATATTATTAAAAATAAAAAGGATGCCGGGCGGTGGTGGCGCATGCCTTTAATCCCAGCACTCGGGAGGCAGAGGCAGGTGGATTTCTGAGTTCGAGGCCAGCCTGGTCTACAGAGTGAGTTCCAGGACAGCCAGGACTATACAGAGAAACCCTGTCTCAAAAATAAATAAATAAATAAATAAATAAATAAATAGGATTACACAAACACCCACATTACATATTGTCTTACGCAGGTTTTTTTCCTGCACAAACATGACCAAGAATCAAGTTGGAGAGTGTATTCAGTTTACATTTCCACATTGCTGTCATCACTAAAGGAAGTCAGGACTGGAACTCAAGCAGGCCAAGAAGAAGGAGTGGATGCAGAGGCCATGAAGGGATGTTTCTTACTGGCTTGCTTCCCCTGGCTTGCTCAGCTTGCTTTCCTATAGAACCCAAGACTACCAGCCCAGAGGTGGTACCAAATAAAACGGGTGCTCCCTTCTTGATCACTAATTGAGAAAATGCCCCACAACTGGATCTTATGGAGGCACTACCCCAACTTGAAGCTCCTTTCTCTGTGATAACTCCAGCCTGTGTCAAGTTGTCACAAAACCAGACAATATAAATATATATCCAAACATTTGGAATTACTCTACATATCGACATAGGTGACCATAGGTGTAGAATAGGTGTACCAATTAGCTGTAGAATATTAACAAAACTAAGTTGCTCATTAGGACAAGTAAGAGATCCACAAAGAATTATAGGCAGAGAGAAGCTAGAGAGGGACGGGAAGTAAAAGACCACCCACGCCAAGCCATCTAACAGATTGATCATGTCCAATTTGGGAGGACTGAATCCAAGTTAGTACTTGCAAACTGATTTGGACTCCTACTCTACATTGTAAAGGATTGGAATGGAAGGGGAAATTTTTATGTTTTATATTTTAAAATTTTTATATTTAAAAAATATTTTATATCTGAAAAATAAAAGCGTGCTTCAAAACTATTGAAAAAGCTTTTTAAAATATAGGTTTATGTAATAGTTTTATTTATATATAAAACATATATATATATATATATATTTCAATTCCTGTTATAATAAGAAGGAGAAGGACCTTCATACCTTAATGCTGGGAGGTCACACACCTCAGTATAGTCATATCTGTGCTATTAGAAGCAAGTTGCTTCATTCCCATTCAGCCTGATCTCTGATGCAAGTGTGAATGACAACATAAAATACCACAGTAAATCAATGTGGATTTTGTAAATGCAATGTTGGATGTTTTTTTAATGTTTATCTTGTAAATGCTTTATTACTCGATACTACAACATTACTAGATAGACTAAAGTAAAATATTTAAATGATTTAAAGAAAAATATAACACTGTATACCACTATTTGATAGAAAAGAAAGGGGCTATGGAGGTTATCTCTTTTACTTCCAGAGATCTTGAAACCTAAATTTGCCTACAGTCTCCTTACCACTATGAGAAGTCTGATTGTTCATGTAGCTCAGCAGATATAGTCATGCATCTTTATCAAGAAATGTATATGCCCACTGGTAATTGGTTATTGGGATACAGCATAGTTGAGCTCTTGGCAGATTAAGTGATCTAAATAGTTGAAGGAGAACTTAAATAATTAAAAATCAAGAAGGGTTGAGGATATACTTCTGTGCTGGAGCACTTATCTAAAATACAGAAAGGCTTGAGTTATTTTTCACCAGCATTGTACATACTGAAAAAGAGCAAATATTTAAATATGGTGTTGAGCATTTGCGGTAGTTGACTGTGGCAATTTGAATGATTTCTTTAGGAATGCTAGATGAGTAAAATGAGTATAAATTTAGTGAAGACAAAATGGTGACAGGAATCCATTGACACAAGGACTGCATAAAAGCATCAAGCAGTTACTCAATCCTAATTTTTTTTTTGAGAACCATTGAGAGTACTGTGTTACTGGGGAAGGATGACTTAATTTTTATTTGAATCATCATTGCATGATAAAATTTCATTACAGAACACAGTGGCTTGACTGTTGGGGGAAAATGAGCTTTCCTGAACTTTATTTACAACACAAATGTCACCCTAATTCTTAAGATTAAGAATAAATATGAAAGACAGGATCCAGATTTGTAGGATCCAGATTTGTATCAGAACAGAGAAATCGGGGGGGGGGGAGTGATTGGGGAATGGGTGGAGGGAAGAGGACTTGTGGGACATATGGTGAGAGGGGAACTGGGAAAGGGGAAAGCCTTTGGAATGTAAACAAAGAATATAGAAAATAAATTAAAAAGAAGAAAAAAAAGAATAAATATGTATGTGTTCACACGTTCATGCACATGGAGAAAAACTTACTTTAGTGAATTCAGAAACCAGCAACTTTTTAAAGGAGAGAAATGGGGTGGGGGAGGCGCATGAGATTGGAAGTTAGCACTTTAAATATCCTTTTCTTGTTCTTTCTGTGCTGCATTTGCTGTTCTTTGTGTCAGAAAGCTGAGGCAAAAGAAAAAACAAGCACATTGAGAATAATGAAGCTGGACGTGGTGGCGCACGCCTGTAATCCTAGCACTTGGAAGGCAGAGGCAGGCGGATTTCTGAGTTCGAGGCCAGCCTGGTCTACAGAGTTAGTTCCAGGACAGCCAAGACTACACAGAAAAACACTGTCTCGAAAAACCAAAAAGAAAAAGAAAAAAGAAAAAAAGAAAAAAGAATAATGAAATAGAGAGTTTAGTAGGCAAGAATACAAAGAATACAAATAGTATTTTACCACAGTACAATACCTAATGAGAAATGGGCCATTTTTTATTTTGAGATAAAAAATACAAAGCAAGAGGGAGTAAAATATACTTCCAAAATAAGAATATTTTATGAGTCTATCTATCTATAGTCTATCTACCTTTCATCTATCTGTCATCAATTTTAGATCTATCTCTATCTATCTATCTATCTATCTATCTATCTATCTATCTATCTATCTATCTATCATCTATAAGCTGAGGAGTAGGGCACCCTGTAGGAGGACCAGCAGTCTCAATTAATCTGGACCCCCAAGATCTCTCAAACCAGGCAGCATACACCAGCTGATATGAGGCTCCCAACACATACAGTAGAGGACTGTATGACATTTATTCATTCGGGGATGATGCACCTAACTCTCAAGAGACTGGAGGCCCCAGGGAGTTTAGAGATCAGGTGGGGTGGAGGGTAGGGACATCCTTGTGGAGATAGAGGGGTGGGGAGGAGGTATGGGATGTGGAACAGTGGGAGGGTGTACCAGGGTGGGCGGGGTGGGGAATAAAGTCTAGATGAAAAAAATAGATTAATTAAATAATTAATTAGAAAAAATATGTTTTAAAATTTCAAAAAAATAAAAGAAGAAGCAGACTGAAGGATAGAGGAGAGCTTATTCACTTAGCATACTGCACAGGCCACACCCCTGTTTTACATTTGGCTTAGACTAACCTTAGTGAGATTATGTTCTTTCTCACTCTGTTCAGGCGCTTTCTGTTCCCACGCCTGATCTTCTCTGCATATAGCTTGTTTGCATAAAGTGTGAGGCACATTTTTCATTAAAAGAGAAACTTTTCTTTAAGTTTTAAAAAAGCTTTTAAACTTAAAATTATTTTGTTAAAAAAGAAAAAGGAAAAAGGAAAAAAAGAAAAAAGAGAAAGAAAAAAGACAAAAAGACAAAAAGAAAATTCTCTTTACCATCATGTCTTGTCTTTCTCTCAGCATCTTTATGCTGAGCCTTATCTTTAACGTCGAGGCACACTGCCACTAGTTGAGCCACACAGTTTTTATGCACTGCTAATAATTTTAATTTAGTTTTAAAGTCTTGATTTTAGTGATCTCATCTGACTTTAATGTGTTTATTTAATTTTTTTATTTATTAAGTGATTTATTTCCCTCACATTCTGATCATACCCTCCCATTCTACTCTCTTCCTCTCACCTCCTCCACATCTATCTCTCCTCTTTTTCTACTCAGCAAAGAAGAGTAGAAAAGTATGGTGTGTGTGTGTGTGTGTGTGTGTGTGTGTGTGCATGTATGTATGATTGTTTTCAGCAACACTAGGTTCTAAGTTTATGAGTAGTATTGAAAGGTAAATAAATGAATAAATCAATAAAATTTATATAGTTAATTTAATGTTGAGACTTATTTCTGCTCTATATCGTATTTGGAGGTAGCTGTATGTGGGCTAGGTAAGATATCAAATAATAAACTCATTAAAAGCATTACCTCAAAGCACTATAGAAGGGTAGAAAGAGAAATCACTGTCTATTTACCAAAAAAAGCTACAAAATCTATAGCCCTTTAAATCCCAGCAAATAGTGCCACCAAGCAGAATTGTTTAAAATAACATAAAACTAATATGTACTATTAACTTAATACAGGAAATACATTCAGCTTTGTGCTAATCCATAAGTTAACAACAAAAAGCCAAACCTGTGCCAATTATTTAGACAGAAAGCTGTATTAAAAAAAATCTGTCCCTAATTTTGCCTTATGAAATGTTAATTGAATCACCAGTATGTTGCCATAAGACACTCAGCTCTTTTGAAAGTATATTGCATGCTAATATTAATTGTTCCCAATTAAGTGAGGCACCCACAGGAAGATGAATAATTTGACTATAGTATGAACACATCGGACAAACAATATGTGCCTTAAATGTTTATATGAGAATATATATATAAAGTGTTTCTTAGAAAAAATCATAGTAATTAAACATGTGTAGAGGAATTTTAATCTGGCAACATGGTTGCTCTGGCGAGGGATCCTATCCAAAGACTTTTTCGGTCCATGTGACTAGCCTGAGGGCAGGCACACTCAATATGATCTGGTTGGAATACAGACATGCTCATAATATACCTTTAATCTCTAACAATGAAGCAGCCATGTTGGAAAGTGACATGCAATTGAGGGGCAGAAAAAAAGAGATGAATCAGAGAAAGTTTTGTCAGGAGTCAGAGATGGGATAAGCGGATAAGCTCTACTTTCATGAAAACATCACACAGAGAGATGCTACTTAAGAGCAGAGAGAGAGAGAGAGAGAGAGAGAGAGAGAGAGAGAGAGAGAGAGAGAGAGAGAGAGATGTGTAGTTGAGAGTTACATTTCAAATAATGGCTTTGAGCTGTGTAACTAGAGTGTGTGTGAAGACCTGCTTGGCTTCACTCACCCTTTGATCTGATGACTGAATGAAGGAATGGGTATGCCTGACTTGAGTAAAGAATGGGCTCTTTACAACCAGCCTGAATTTAACCCACTTCCTAGGAAGTTGCTTCTCTCAGATATCTCTGTGATCACTGCATGCAAAAAAAGATGGCTCTTAATATATTTGCTTCTTGATTATGTATTGGTTATTTTATCTCTGTTTAATCCTTCCTGAATCTATGAAGGCAGAAGTTGTTAATTGTGGTATTAGAGGAGAAAACGTTGTGTGTGCACAATAATTGAGGTGCATTTTAAGAAGTATATGGGAGAAAATTGTGAGCCTTCCACAACTATCTTTTCCTGAATTAATTATACACATTTCCCGTGGTAAACTACAATGTATATGACCCTAAACTATCTGTGTAAATATTTTCAGCTATGCTAGAATGTAAAATAAATTAAAAATGAAGAAAAACTTATTAAATTTAAAATTATTAATAGCCTTTCAACATTGATTTTAACAAGCAGCTGAAAGCATTAAGTGTAGAAACTTACATCCAAGCAATAGACATAAACTGAGAACTCCTGTGGTTGCATTAGGGAAAACCTGGAAGAAGCTGAGGAGGAAGGTGATCCCATAGGAAGACAAGAAGTCTCAACTAACCTGGACCCTTTAGATCTCCCAGAAACTGAGCCACTAACCAGACAGCATACAGATACCACCTGATATGAGGCACCTGACACACATATACAAGCAGAGAACTGCTGGGTCTGGACCCAGGGAGAGAAGAAGCATCTAACCCTCAAGAGACTGGACACCCCAAGGAGTTGGAACAGCTAGTGGGTGGTGTAGGATGGGGGTGGGGTGGGGGTGGGGACATCCTCTTGGAGATGGGGTCAGAGAGAGGAAGTATGGGATAAGGAACAGTCAGGAGGCAGACCCTAAGAGGGATAAATGACTAGACTGTGAAAAAGATTAAAGAATTAAAAAAAAACCTCTTCCCATTTTATAATATACTAAAGATTGTTTAGATTGCAAGTCATAGTTATGCACATTTAAAAATATTTTTAGAAACACTCTTAGATTTAGTTTTTGACACACATGAGCTGGAGCATATGAAAATTCTTGATGCACTTGCTTTATCTGCTTACTAGTTCTGACTGTCCTAAGGAGTCATGTGTCAATGCCAGTTGCTATGCCATTTCATTATTTAGGTGTAGACATTTGTATGTGCTTGTCTTTATATCCTAGAAATGTTCTCTGTGAGAAACATGAGAAATTACCCATGTTTTACTGAGTTGTTCATATAAATTAATGACTTAAAAGAATACATAGAAGATGACTAAGTAAGGCTTGCTGATATTATTGAGTGGGTTCTTTTAATTAGAGACTACTTATATATGAGTTTGCAAGAAAGTTTAGGTAAATTCAATATATCTTGGAGCAGTATAATTACATGGGAATTCCAATTAAGTGTAAATATAGTTAAGTTGGTAGAGTATAATTTAGTGATTTTTCCACTGTTCAAGTCTGATATATTAAGATATGTTTAAACAACAAAAAATGCTTGATAAGGTTTATGCAGTCTATCATGAATGCTATAGACATGCTGGTATATACAAAAAAGGATAATGAGCATAGCAAAAAAAGAGAAAAGAAAAGTCAATGTGGTGTTTTAACTTGGTAATTTCTATAAAGGTCTACGACATCAGCAAAATTATATTCAGAATAACAACAGAGAGACTACATTTACTACTACCTATAGAAATGAATAGAAACAGTGTATATTTAGGTTTTAGATATTAAAATTTAGTAAAAATTAGTCTATATCATGTATTTACTCATCTTATAAGACTGCATAAATACCTTGGAAGAATTCAATACCAAAAGCCTTTGAGCAAATATCAGGAAATACTTTGCAAAGCATTGTAGAAATATATTGCCTTTGAGGTCGCAAACTCAAAAACTGTAAATGATTAATACACTCCATAATAATATTTGTATTGGCTTGCAGAAGGAAGCTGGGACCAGCACCATGCTAGCTTCAGAGATTTTTCTCTGAACTTCATCCAAAAGTACTTTCTAGCTTGGGGGTCTGAGTGTGCTTAATTAACTCTGTCTGACCCAGTCATTCAGAGTAAAGACATCAATCTACCCAACTCAGCTCTCGCATTCAGGGAGTCATAGGTGAAGGTATAATATATATTTTGAGCTAACAAATGTCTACTGCCATATCATTCAACACACATGTATATGAGTGTATGATGATGAGAACATAAGACTAACAGCATTTAAACTTAGACTTTGACCTAGAAAATGTTACTCTCTGATTCCATAGAGAAGTGATCATGGGCTAGAGAGATGGCTCAGCAGTTGAGAGCACTAACTGCTCTTCCGAAAGTCTTGAGTTCAAATTCCAGCAACCACATGATGGCTTACAACCTTCCATAATCAGATTTGACTCCCTCTTCTGGGGTGTCTAAAGACAGCTACAGTGTACTTACATATAATAAATAAATAAATCTTTTTTTAAAAAATAAGAAGCAATTTACTACAATAGACAAAATATAAAGTAACAAATCAGGAAATTGGGACCAGAAGATAGAACCTCTGTCACTAATAGTGGAACAAACTATTGAAATTCTCAATCCTCTCAAAAATCATAAGAACACATGAAATAATACACATGAAACCATAACCTGCAAAACATGTATAAAATAGTTTAGAATTATTTTATGTCCAAATAAATATGTAAATAGTGTAGAATTTTTCATCACATATAATATAAAAATAAGACTTCTTATCTTTACTCCTTTCTATGAGATTAATATTTTTCTAAATTCTTTACTGTATGTCAGTTGCCAAAGTCTGTGCTACTCCCACTGATCCACATGCAGACTTACGCCATATTGTTTTGCTTGTTACCATGGAAGAAAACCACTGCTCTAATTGATAAATGAAGTTAAATAAATTACAACCCAACACTAGCAAAATTATCTACAAAGAAGGATATTTGATTTGGATTTTGCGTCATATCTTCCTACAGCATAATTTACTTTCTCCTTGGATTTTTTTTCAGACCAAGACAGCAATTCGAGGTAGTACCCCTAAATGTGGGTTGCAAATGAATATATTAGAGGTAAAAAGCTTTAATTTGGGGAAAAACTAAGTGCTGAACCTTTATCAGTAATATCAATAAATCTTCCTCTCTTATTCTGTGCTCTCTGGGCATCCAGAAGAGGTTATTTGATGGAAATATCAATAAAATCAAATGGCTTGGTATCTGATCAACCAGAGAAAGAAATTCTGTGTGCCAACTATAACACTTCTACTAAAATTCTTTAACAGAAATGAGTTTAATTTTAAGTCACTGAAATTGTAAAGTTTGTTAAGCTGATAAACATTATTTTAGCAAATAATTATGAATATTAAGTAATCTAGCTTATGTAAACAGGATATTTTTAATTACTTTTTAATAAAAGGAAATGTGAATTAGACATTGACTTTGGAAATTCAAACTACATTGTTACTGTGTCCTTTCCTGTCCATTTCACAAGAAAGATGAGTTGTCATCAAAATATCCTCAAACAAGATAGGATATATCTTTATTCATGTAAAGCTATTTTTACGTATCTATTATCTGTATCTGCTTATTGTATCTTCACGGGAATGAAGAAGTACTGGCCAGCATTATAGGAAGTACTGCTTATTTATTTACAAGGTCACTTTACTTACTGATACAGCTAAAAATAATTAATGTGTTTAAATTTTAAGAAACAACAATGTTCATATTAAAGAAATGTATCAGAGTGTGGAGGCATGACTCAGCAACAAAGAGCATTTAAGAGTCCTATGTAGGCAATTGGATGGAATAAGAAAATATCATCCTGAGTGAGGTAAACCAATTACAAAAGAACACAAATGGTACGCACCCACTGATAAGTGGATATTAGCTCAGAAGCTTGGAATACACATGATAGAATTCACAGACCACATGAAGCTCAACAAGAAGGAAGACCAAGTGTGGATGCTTCTCCAAAGGGGAGACAAAATACTCATGGGAGCAAACATGAAGACAAAGTGTGGAGCAGAGTCTGACGGAAAGACCACCCAGAGACTGCCCCACATGGGGATGCATCCCATATACAGTTACCAAA
The DNA here is from genome assembly GCA_964023405.1 of Apodemus agrarius. Lineage (NCBI taxonomy): Eukaryota > Metazoa > Chordata > Mammalia > Rodentia > Muridae > Apodemus > Apodemus agrarius. The sequence continues at coordinate 100,506,561 of OZ030014.1, read as the reverse complement.
TCCAGACACTATTGTGAATGCCAACAAGTGCTTGCTGACAGGAGCTGTCTCCTTAGAGACTCTGCCAGTGCCTGACAATTACAGAGGGTCATGCTCTCAGTTAACCACTGGACTGAGCATAAGGTCCCCAATGGAGGAGCTAGGGAAAGGAACCAAGGAGCTGAAAGTGTTTGCAGCCCCATAGGAGGAACAACAATATCAACCAACCAAAACCTCCAGAGCTCCCAGGGACTAAACCACCAACCAAAGAGTACACATGGAGGAATCCAGGGCTCAGCCCCATATGTAGCAAAGGATGGCTTTGACAGACATCAGTGAGAGGAAAGGCCCTTGGTCCTGTGAAGGCTTGTTGCTCCAGTGTGGGGGAATGCCAGGACAGAAAAGTGGAAGAAGATGGGTTAGTGAGCAGGGCGTAGGGGGATAGGATAGGGCATTTTCAGAAGGGAAATGAGGAAAGGGGATAACATTTGAAATGTAGATAAATAAAATATCTAATAAAGTTTTAAAAAGAAAGACAGAAAGAAAGAAAGAAAGAAAGGAAGGAAGGAAGGAAGGAAGGAAGGAAGGAAGGAAGGAAGGAAGGAAGGAAGAATCATCCTAAGTGAGGCAACGCAGACACAAAAGGGTATGCATGACCTGTACTCACTGATTAGATATTAGCCAAAAAGTACAGCATACCCATCATACACCCCACAGATCCTAAGAAGTTAAACAAGAAGGAAGGCCAAAATGAGGATGCTTAAATCCCACTTAGAAGTGGAAACAAAGTAATTGGATTGTGGAAGGCAGAGGAAGGGAGGAAATTGGATGGGAGAGGGGAAGAGGAGAGAAATGGGGAGGCAGAATTGGGTATCTAGGGAGACAAGAGAATGAATGAAATTATGCAGCTGCTGGGGGTGGGAGTCAGGGTGGAGAGAACTTTTAGAAAGTCTCAGATACCTCGGATGGGGAGGCTCTCAGGAGTCAATGTGGATGACGTTAGCTGAAATTCCCAATAGTGGGGATAAGGAAAGTGGAAAATAACTACCTCCAGTCATTACACAGGACCCCCAGTGGGGGAGATGGAGACAACAGCCCACCTACATAACTTTCGACCAAAAGTTGCTCCTGTCTAAAGGAAATTCAAAAACAAAAATGGAGCAGAAACTGAAGGAACAGCAGACCAGTGACTACCCCAAATTGGGACCCATCCCATTTGCAGACAACAGTCTTTGACACTATTACTGATGTCATGTTGTACTTGGAAACAGAATCCTACATGGCTGTCCTCTGAGAGGCTCTTCCAGCAGCTAATTGAGAGAGATACAGATAATCTCAGCCAAGCATTACAAATAGGTCAGGGACCCCTATGGAAGAGTTAGAGGAAGGACTGAAGGAACTGAAGAGAAAATCAACCCCATAAGAAGACCAAAAGTCTCAACTAACCTAGGACCCCTGGTTTCTCCCAGAGACTGAACCACCAACCAAAGCGCATGCATGGGCAGGTCCAAGGCCCCCTGGGATAGCAGAGGCTTGCCTTATTTGGCCTCAGTGGGAGTGGATGGGCCTAATCCTGTAGAGACTTGATGGCCCAGGATGGGGGGGTTACCTGTGAGAAATGCTCTTAGTGGAGAAAAGGAACTGGGATGGTAGAAAGAACTCTGTGAGAGAGGACCAGGAAGGGGGGCAAAAAATTGACATGTAAATAAATAAAATAATTAATTAATAAAATAATGAAAAAATTACCTCAAAAGTAAGCTATATTGTCAAATTAATTCATAGATTACCATTTATCATAATTTAATTTTTAAAACTTAATTTATTGAATGTTCTAAGTTTTCAAACTCTGTTTTCTTCCAGAGGTCTACCTACAATTCCATATTGATTTGTGAATCTCCACATTCTGTATGGGATATTTGTAAAACTGATTTTGTGAATTCCAGTAAAAAATAATACTTCTGGCTTACACAGCAGAATGATAAATATTTACTTGTATACTGGTGTGTACTTGGAATCCCAGCTGCTGTGAAGACTTAGTCAGGAGGCTTCAGAGTAATCCTGGAAGATAAATTTTGTCATGATAGACATGCTAACTGTCCTTAAACACAGTACATATATACATAAATAAAAAATTATGTCACATAAATATTTCTGTTTTATGGTTGACTAAAAACTTAAGACTAGTCCTTTCCACTTTTAATTCCTTATTTATTTAAAGTGAAGAACTTTATATAAAGTTTTATATAAAGAATAACATCAAAACTTAAGGCTAAGACATTTTGTATATCATAGAAGTAGATCAATTTGCCCCCTAAGTTAGGAAATATGCTGAGTCACTATAGGCTCTTCCATCCTCATAGATGATCTTAATATTTGGAGTATGCAACACAAGGTGAACCAGTTAGTAGATTACAGTTGACACCTGTAAATTCATTCTCAAGATTAAGGACAGAGAAGATAGTGCCTCTGAATCAGCCTAAGCTTTAAAATGTCAACTAAGCTATTTCTATCCAAGACATGTGTGTCTAAGGTCAATGAGGGTGGGAGATGAGTAGTGAGTAGGAGATGGTTTTCATTCTGTAGAAGAAGAACGTCAGCAGTGATATATGGTATGGATGGTGCAATCCAATAAGGTGAAACTCAGAGACTTGTTCACTGAAACCCATGCACTGGGCCTTACCCCAATCCTAGGGAAGTCATTTTTCAGTCTCTGCTCTTTCCTCACATACCTTGTTTTAATGCCTTAGATGTTCATGATCCCGTCTTTACATAGAAAAATAAATTGACTCTTATAGCACTTAAACTCCCCAATGTGATATCCTCAGAATAATTAATTATTTCTCCTGGTGTTTTATTAGAATAGACTCAGAATTATAGCAGAAAGTATCTGATATATTATTCTAGCTATTTATTTGTATTTGTTTTGATTCTGTTACTGACAATGATTTATAAGCCCTGTTCTATGTCTATGGTGTCCATAGTTAACATTTAAAAGTAAGTATGCAATTATCTATAATGCCATATCTATGGATAAAGCCAATGATTTTTAAATGAAAAACATTGATATAGTTCATTATTAAAAAGTATACATGGAATCATCTGTAATGCCATATATATGGATAAAGACAATGTTTTATCAATTAATATATAACTTTATTTAAAACTAGCGTTAGTACAGAAAATAAGACTACTATGGTTTTATTACATAAACTTCTGTGTATAATCAAGACTTCAGCATTTGAAGGTGTAATTAAAGTCCTTCAATATGTACTAGTTTAAGCTTGGAAAAAAATGTCCAACTCAACCCCAGTTAGCAGTGTTTATGAGAGAATCTGATAGTGTTTTAAAGATTAATTAAGCATGAAGAACCATAGTTTGGCCTCTTTTGCATTATAATTAATTAATATTTTCTCCTGTAAAAACCTTTTATTGAACATACTTGAATCTTTTTCAGTAAATAACATCTTGAGAAAATGTTTTAATGAACCAAGCTTTGAAAATAATTTGATACCTAATAATTTTAGTCGTATTTTGCTAATGTGTTTGTATGCTTATATGCATTTATATGTAACTAAAATTTAATTGATTTTATTAAATATACTACATTAAAATATAAAACCAGAAAATAATGTATACTGAAGAATCCTGTATAATTTTTTCACTATTAAAATTTTTGAAAAAAGTAAAAATGTAAGTTAAATGCCATAAATACACTTCTATTTTATGTACAAAGTGATATTTAATATGTGAAAACATTTTCTTAAATTTAATACTTCCAGTGAAGCAGATCTCTTATTTATTAACTTCATTACATTGCATTACAGCTCTTAGCAAAATGTGAAAATGCAACTATTACAAGGAGTTAGGGATTTTATTTTTATACAGTAAATAGAACACTTGTATTAGATATCAAATATCTGCAAGTATAGATGAGATTAATATGTGTCTATTCATGTGTTTGTGTGTATGCAAGAGTCTACGTGTATGTGTGTGTGTGTGTGTGTGTGTGTGTGTGTGTGTTGTTTTTAGACATCTTCTTTCACTGCATGAAGTTCTTGTACTATTAAAAAGGTGAGGAGAGGATTTATCGGATGTGGACCAGTTGGAGCATGGATGGGGGATAAAATATGGAGTTTAAAAAATAAATGAATACTTTTTAAAAAAGCTAAAGATACATTTAAATAATAAATATGTAATACTGTCAGATTTAATCCAAAGTACAAATATTCTAACAGTTTTGAGATATAAGGAAATTCTTCACCTTCTCCCACCTTTGTTTATATACTGGCATGAATAAAATGAGTACAATACCCAAGAACTACACCTAAAAGTGCATGATTAGATTGAGTAAGTATTTTAAATATGGTGAGGGGTGTATTTAAAATGTAGAGAGCACTCTACAAAGCTTTGTTTTGTATCATTGTAACATGGCATTGTTACAATACCATGTTTAAAAGTAATTTTTCTTGATGAGTTTGACCACAAACAACATAATTAGTCATAATCTCTTTGTGTGGGGAAAAATGATAATATTGCATAATTATAGAATAAACTCTAATAGGGTGTGTTTGGTTCTATAAGAAGTTACCCACATAAAATTAATACAAATGGCTTCTGTGAATTTCAAGTCAGAATGGAAATTCCTTGTTTTTATAATGGAGTTGACCATGGGAAAAATGAGTTAGAATTCCTCTAGAGAAAGGAAGTAGTTATTGGCTCTAATTCAAGTCACAAATAGGCATATTTACCAAAGGAACTATGAAGTATTAACTTCCAGCCATCCCACACTCCCATGAAAGTCAGAGTCAAAGAGAGCCTTTCCATTTACTGAGAAGCTTTGAAGTGTCTTGGAATTATTCCTCCTAGGGAAACATTGAACTCAAAACTTAAAATTTCCCAGCACAAAATGAAAAATACAACTATCGTTTAGCTCAAAATGTAAACCTAAATATTTACAAAAGCACATGAGTTTGTGAGTTAGAACTATGAATACAGGACAATAAACCAGATACTTTTCTTAATTTATTGTGTTTTCTTGAGTGACTTCTCTTTGCCTTCCTTATTTCCCTACTGGAGACACTTGTTTCCTACCTTAGTTAATGACACCTAGCACGGAAGTATGGGGATACACACAACATGGTTAGAGGATCAGGAGGTAAAAGATGGTGTATAGCATATATGTAGTTTGAGGGTAGCCTGTACTGTGTAACAGAAGAACCAAAGACCAGGAATGATAGTTGCTGGCAAATATGGTGGTATCTATTCTTATTGGAAACTGGCAAAGATATCTCTAATTATCTGATCTATAAATTTATAAAAACTTTAAGTTATCAGATTACTTTGCTAAGTATATACATGTAGATTCAAATCCTGGAAAAAAACAATTATTAAAAATGTATAAGAAAATTATAGCATGCTCAATCTTGAAACACACAAATATACTGAATATATATATATATGTATGTATATGTGTGTGTGTGTGTGTGTAGAGAGAGAGAGAGAGAGAGAGAGAGAGAGAGAGAGAGAGAAAGAGAGATATGTTTGTATGTATACATCTGCATGCACATGCTGTGTAGATGTGTGTGTACATGTATGTATGTGTCTGTATGCACAAAATATTACTTTGAGACAGGGTCTTTGTCTTAAGGTTTTCATTCCTGCAAAAAAACATCATAGCCAAGAAACAAGGTGGGGAAGCAAGGGTTTTTTAAGTTTACACTTCCATATTGCTATCCATCACCAAAGGAAGTCTGGACAGGGAAGGAACCTGGAAGCAGGAGCTGATGCAGAGGCCATGGAGGGGTGCTGCTTACTGGATTGCTTCCCCTGGCTTGCTCAGCTTGCTTTCTTATAAAACTCAAGACTACCTGCCCAGAGATGGCACCACCCACAATGGGCCCTCCCACCCTTGATCACTAATTGGGAAAATGCCTTACAGCTAGATCTTATAGAGGCATTTCCTCAATGGACGCTCCTTTCTCCTGTGATAACTCTAGCTTGTGTCAAGTTGGCACACAAAACCAGCCAGTACAGTCTTAAATTTATTATGTAGCTAATATTGGCCCTAATCTCTGAATAATCTTTTCTCAACCTTGAGAGTGCTTCAATTTCAGGAGTAAGGGGTCATGTTCGTGCATAAAATTTTAAAAAGCAGTGAATATGCACAAAGATTCCATTTTTTTCTGTTTCTTGATTTCATACTTCTATGGACTAATCTCATTTTTAGACTACTGATTTGTGAGTATTGCTATGAGCTGGTGGTCTATAGCATGAATCTAACTAGCATGTTTGTTTTATCATTAATCTTGTTGGTCATTATATCATTTACTGTTCATTATAGCAAGAGACAAATTGCATAAATGTTTAATATTGTTAGTTCAGGTTGGCTGCCTTCTTTAGAGACACTAATTCTACAGAGCAGTTGGGAAAAATCAATGTCTTATGCACCATTTATATTAAATTACGCTTGTTATGCAATCGAATCAACACTATATAGAGTTTTCTCGAGTTAATTGATCAACTCTTACAAAACAAATTAATATGATACATCAAACTTACAGAATTGTTGTCAAAGAAAGAACATGAGTACCACCACCAAACAAAAATCAGTATTCCACACAGACGACTGAATTCTCAACCCTACTAATATGGCTGGTTAAGATAACAGCAGAGATAATGTGAAGATCAGTTTAAACGATGTTTCTAGACCAACTGAAGTCTATGCCATGTGAGGTACCAGAACTGTTTGTCATTTGGGTGGTGTTCTTCCTGTCTTAGCCCTTGCAGGCGAGAAAACACAGAATTTGTAAAATCACAACAAATTGTTTCAATTTATATAATTGTCTAAATGGTTATGGAGATAGCCTTTTACTATAACATTGAACATTCATAAATATTCTGTGAACCAGAATGTTTTCTTAAATCAACTGCATGTTCCTATTGCTAAACTACCCTTCTGTGAGAACATAACATGGAGTCTACTCCATGGTGTGAGGAGTCCACATGAACATTACTCTCATCTCATTAGCGTACTTAAATATGGGTCACTGTAAAAATACATGCCATAATATAACACGATATATTAGCAGTCTGAATTTTATTCAATATCTAGTTCATAAATATATTTTCTTCCTTTCCAATACTTTTAAATTGGGAGTCATGGTGACAGAAACATCTATACATGTAACCTAAAACTTTCTTCTGTTTTCAGACAGAATAATATTTGCAAATATACTATAAATACTGTATGTTTATTAAACTTGACATGCAAACACATATTCTTCTTTTATATTAATTATTTTACATTTTAAATATTATCCCCCTTCCGGTACCCCCTCCACAAGCCCTGTACTCTATCCTCCCTCCCCTTTGCCTCTAAGAGGGTGCTCCCCTACCCACCCACTCCTGTCTCACCCCTCTAGCATCCCCCTTCTCTGGGGTATCAAGCTTCCACAGGACCAAGGTCCTTCCTTCCCACTGAGGCCAGAAAATGCATCTCTTTGTCTACATACAGTGTTAAATTATCTCTGTATGCTTAAACTAACAAGAAAAATAAGAAAATTATGCAATTCTTGGACTGTCAGAAGCCTCCAGCTAATTATGTGATAGCTCACTGAGGTAGTGACCATCAAGTGTAACAGGAAACTCACCTGGTTATTTTTGCAATGTCTTGTACGGGAGAATAAGGAGAGGCTCTACAATGAAATATAAGTACTGTTTTAACCTACAATAATGGATGAACATGGGTGCATTTCACAGTGAATTCAGTGAAGTTCAACTCATTTTCTCTACTGGCACATTCTTCCCTCCCTTCTTTCATTGAAATCAAAGTGATTAAGTAGAACATTTAGAGAACAATGATACATTTATTTTGGCAAGAAGTTCTTTCATCTATTTCTTAGCTTTGAATTGATTTTTTTTTGAGAATTTCTTATGATGCAACTCAGTCCTAACCATCTCCCAATCCATTTATGTCTTCCTCTGTGCTTGCTCCCTCCCCACGAAAACAAAAGATGGGATAAAAAGCCATCTTGTAGTGTAGTGTCACACTGACTCCCACAGTAGACTCATTTGTCCACATATCTTTACTTGCAAATGTTCATCAGAATGAGTCCTTGATCTGCTTCCACGCCTCTTGCTTCTACTACATTATCAGTCCTGGATCCTCATCTGGACTCCTCTCTGAGATCCAGTTGTTCCCCTGTGTCATGAAGACCCTACAGCTTTGGGTCTGCAGGACTTGCATTTCCAGAAGCTCCAGTAGTACAGAGATGGGGTAATTTTGGGGTGGACCCTGTATTTGGGCCTGGGTGGCAACTGAGTTGGCCAGTTATATCATATGCAGCTTCCCCTTGCTGACACCAATAGGGAGAGATTTCAGCACTGCCATAGCCAGCTCACACACACACACACACACATACACACACACACACACACACACACACACACACACACATATATATATATATATATATATATATATATACAGAAAAGATAAAATGTTATCACTACAAAAACTTTAGATAAACTCCTTAGTATAAAGCTTACCCTAAATTAATAATATCTATAACTTTTGCTTTGATATATTGATAACCTTGTATAATAACATAATGGTATATGACTTTTACAATTTTTTCATTACCCACAGGAATCAATTGCAAGATTCATGTAATCATGACACTGCACTTTCTTCGTAACCATGATCAACACTTTTGGATCCATAGACATTGTAAAATTGAAGAATAAATTATATCTATCAGATCCAAGTGCATAGTATCTTTATAATGGTCTGAGCATTAGAACTAATTTAATTAAATGTGCTAAAAAGCTTTTCCCTCTAATTATGAGCTTAAATTTGAAGTGAGAATTTCATTATATAGACCTAAGATAAGAATCTTATTGATGCTAAAAGTGTAAGTATGGAAAATATGTTGGCTTTCCTTTTTCACTTTTCTTTGGATACTTCTGATTTTCATTTCTTGTTTTTTTAAAATCTTTATTTTTCTTCTTCAGATCGACTCTTAATTTATCATTATTATTTTAGTTAGTTTACAAATTAAAAGATGTTGCATGATATTCATAAAAGTAATTTATTTTGTGTTTTTCTACTTTCACTCCTTTTGCATCTATTTTTTTTTTAAAAAATGTGTATGTGTGTGTTGGGACATCATTTGTCTATGTGTATGTGTGTATGCATGTGTGTGTATGCATGTGTGTGTGTGTGTGTGTGTGTGTGTGTGTGTGCAATACTACACACTGTGGGTGAACACATGTCATGGACAGGTTGTGGAGTTCAGTGGGGAATGCTGGAACTCTGGCCTCATCTTATACCTTATTGGAGACAAGGTCTCTTGGTAGTTTATTACCCTGTGCCCAGTATAGTGAGTGACCTGGAGCTTCTGTGAGTTCTCAAGCCTCCTCCTCATTTCATGCTGTAGGAACATTGATACTGAAGATGCATACACAGTATTGAACCTCATAGTATGGGAATTCAAAGTCACATACTTCCTCATGCTTACAAGGTAGATCACAGAACCATCTTCTTAAACTTATTCCTACTGTATTCATAAAGTGATATAATGTTGCATGTGTGTCCTGGAATGGAATTTAAATGTTTACTTTGGCTCTCAGTGTAAAAGTTTGAAAACACGGGCTTGAAAAAATAATGAACTTTTGTATTATTCTGCCATTCTTATGGAGTTTGAGATACAAGGTGTTGTCATTGAAGATTACCTAAGTTTCATTCATAGAAATTGGCCAGAACTGTGTTACATAAGGACTCTAATCTGAGAGGGAGGCTAGGAAATACACACTTCTTTTGTCAGATAAAATCAGCCGAGTAATTTCTCTGTGTAATGAGAAGACAGATTTCGGGGATATGGGCCAATGAATAAAACATGTGAAGGGAGATATGGGCCTTGTTGCAGAAAGTTAAAGATTTTGGCTCCTCTGTGAGACAGGATATGTAATAACTGCATCACCAATACTACCGCATTTGTCCTCAAAGCTATTTTATTAAGCTAAAGATAGAATTTATTAAGCTCATTTTAGGCTGTAGTCTGTCAGGAAGCTAGAGCTACATCCTCCCATTTGGCAATGCCTTGACTTGAGATGGATTTCTATCGGTACTTAAGTCTGGAAGAAAAGTTCACACTTCATTTTACCTCTTACCCATATTATGTGTAGCTGTCGAGCAGTCATGGATGGACTGGGTTACCTGAAAGGGGGGGCTGGATATGAAGAAGGATGGGGTGCTAGAGAAGACTGAAGCCAAGACCAAAGTTTCTGATGAAGGCTCCAAGTTTATTAGCCAGCACTGTGTTTATACAGGAAAAGCCCACAGACCCCTATCCTTTGTTTCAGCTGGATTAAGTTGCAAGGCAAGCTCAGCAGGCAGTCTGCTCCTGTAAGAAATTGACTCCATCTGGGTAGTTAAGGTCCAACTGTGGCTCTTAAAGTCTGTTTAGCTTGCTCAAGATGAGGGAAGGGCACAATTACCTATGTTTGGTGAAGTGCTTGAATGAAGTTGTGTTAATGGCCTTGTATTGTTGCTGAGTAAATTATCTTACATAGTAAATCCATGAGCCTGTCACATCCAATGATTAAGAAAATTCTTCTTCACACCCTCCTAATCTTCCTTTCTTATAATCTAGATCACACAGATAAAATCTGTTCCTGTACAAATTAGAAAGATTTCATTACAATAACAAATGTTTCATATCAAAAAGCACTCATTATCTTAAACACTATAAAACTTTCATCAGTAAATTAAATTTAATATAAAACCAACAGCAATGGCACTTCAATTTGTCCATGTAATCTGAAAATCTATCAGACAATCTTTTAAATTCAAAAGTAACTTGAATATCTTGTCTTTTTTTTTCTTTTTACCCAAACATTTGAACTCCAAGTTTCAACTTTTCTCTTAGCATCTTTTTACCAAATGAGTTTATTCCTTCTAAAACATCCATTTGGCAACTTATTTACCACAATAGTGGTCTAATGGTAAAACATTTCTTATGTTATTTCAAAGAAATTGAACTTCAAGAAAATAACGTTGGAAGAATTTTAAGGCATGTTAAAATGTTACAGATGGATATATTTACCTACTGGTCTTATTATTTTAAATTTCATGTATTTCTAATTTTAGTTCATAAGTTTATATCCCTTGTTTAAATTTTATGTAAATTGAATATCCCTCAGTCACATTTAAACTTTAGGAAAAACATTTTAAAATATTTTTTAAAAAATCTACAAAAAGAAATTTACATATGTGTATTATATTGTAAACAGAAAAATAAATTAAAATATTATGAATGTATTTATTTCAATCTGGAAGTAATGAGAAAAATAGGTAAGTGTGCAAAAGTGAATAAATTTTCTACTAAATATTATATAAAAAAGAAGAAAATTATGAATAATCACATAGATACTTAATATAAAAATTAGATCATTTATTTAGAATAATGTATCATACTTAAGATAAACATACCTAGCGTTGAGTCAAATCCACCATAGTATATTCTGTGAAGCAGCACAAAGCAGCATTCTGAAGTTGTCATTTTCATATATTTTTATTCATTGGTTTTTTTTTTTTCAAGTTGCTTTCAAAACTTTCCTTCTCATTTATACTTTAAAATGCTAGCATAATTGTTTCATTTTTCTTCAAGATATCATCACGCAGCATTGATGGAATCTTCTTTAGAGACTTTTCTTAACTAATTTTACTACTTTGGTCTAATATTAGGTATAATTTTAAAGATTAAACTTCTGTCCTAGAATGCCCCAGTCCTTAAAAATAACTTCCCCAGACTTCATAGGGAATTTTCTGCCCCGACCATTAAACTCACTGAAGAATTTATTACCTGATACTGCCTTCTGCTGCTGAGTCCATCATTTCCAGCTACAGAACTCTTTACACTCTGATGTAAGTTCTTGTCTCTGAGGTTTGTATATTGTAGTAATGTTTATTATTCTAGATTATCTGAATAGCAACACAGGCAAATGTAAAACATCAATCTGAAGCCATGATACCAGATGTCCAAGGAAAAAAATACTATTTACATAGGCAGGGAAATTCAGAAAAGGGAAAATATCTATTGCTTAACTCAACTTTTTTCATTTTAATTTTTTATTATAATGTAATTGCATATTTCTGTTTTTCATCTCCTCCCTCCAAACCCTTCCATGCTCTGCTTTAAATACATGGCCTCTTTTTTGAGTCAACTCTTTTTTCTTTAAGTTTACATCATATCAAAACTAGAACATATTCTCTGAACTCAAAACAAATTAGTTAAAACTTGAAATCTAAAAGCAACATCAACTGTGTATATCTATTTGGTTTGGTTTACTTGAACAATGCCACATGAGATGAGATGTGAGATTATATCCGCAGAGAGCAGATAAGATGGCTCCTCTTCACATGGAAGGCCAACATGATATGCTTTCTTTTGGCATCACATGTAAAACAGGAAATTCATCTTCTGTGTAAACTTACATTGATATGACTTCCCCCAGATGTATTAAATTAAGAATGTTGCTACAGTTCAGGGAAGTTCTTCTTTTGTCTTATCTTTATCTGGACACAAAAACATGTCCAGAATAAGGATGATTGTATCTTTCTTTATACAAATCAGAGAAGTTCCACAATAATGAGAACTACTTCACACATGAAATATGTCTTACTAACATTTTCCTATATTTTTTATAATTGAGTCCCTTTCAATAAAACATTCTATTTTGGTTGCCTGTAATAAGAATATATATTACTGAAGGTAACTTTTAAGTCTATTTGAAAATACACCAATTTTTCATATTTATATCCACAAAGTCACTCACTGAACTGCTGAAGTTAGGATTGCTGTGATGGAATATCAAAACACCAAAAGCAACAAGAACAACTTAAGAAATATATAGTTTTTCTTTTTCTGTTCTGGTTTTCCACACATATAAATAGTATGTATATTGAGAAGGAAAGGATTTACTTCCACATATACTTCTATACCAGTGACCATCTCTGAAGGATGTGAAGGAAAGATCTTGATGAATAAACCCAGATGGATTGACTGAATCTCCACAGAACCATAGGGGAGTGCTTCTTACTACCTTGCTCCTACTGGTTGCTCAGCCTGCTTTCTTATAAAACTCAGAGCTACCTACACAGACATGGCAGCCCATTGCCAACTTGGCATACAAACACATCACTATGCAACTACCACCTTTCCTTTCCCATTTTCCCTCAAGATGGCATGTTAATATTAATATCACATTATTACAATGCTCCATCATTTAAAAGTCCCACACTTTTTAAAAATTAAAACACTTCAAAAGTCCTATCTAAAACATCCTATCTTTAAAACATCTAAACTCTTTTTTCAGAGTTCAAACATTCTCTCTAAAATTCAAAAATCTCTGCAAAATATTTAGTCCCTCTGGTTTCTACAGTCTATTTAAATTTTCTATGCCTCACAAGTATGAGCTTCTGTAAAATGAAAAATAAACTACATACTGTATACTAGTAGAGGATTAGGGGTGACATGGTTACTGTCAGATTAAAGAAACCCAAAATGAACAAGTGCTTGGTGTCTGGTACTGATGTATAATTTTATTGGTTCCAAAGGGCCTTCAAAGCTTTGCTTTGTTCCAACTCTGCCATCTACACCAAAGACAGCTTTCTTTTTTTTTTTTATTGGATATATTCTATATTTACAATTCATTTCCCTTTTTCTGGTTCCCCACCCCCAAAGGTCCCACATGCCCTTTTCCCTCCCCCTGCTCCCTCATCCACCCCCTCCCACCTCACTGTTCTTGTACACCCCCACATTGATGCTTTGGTCCATTCTAGCACCAGTGTCCACTCCTTTCTTCTTGTCAGACATCACTTGGTATGTGATTTATCAAAGACAGCTTTCAACTTATCTCTTATAGCCAGACTGGCTCTACTCTATACTTGCTATTAAGTCACTGGTGATCATGTCATAGTACTACCCAGTTTGAATGCTGGTTTTTTTACTCATCTAGGCTGCCCCTCTACTAGTAAGTCTACTGGGATCCCTACAGGGACTCTGACACATAGTGATAAGTGGTGGTTTTGCTCTATGAACCCTTTAATTATGGGTCTTCCTCAGCATTTAAGACTGCACCTTTACCATTGGCCTTTCCTAGCCATTCACACTGCTAAGCCTCCAGATGCTCTCTATGACTCCTTCATTCGAAACAGTACTACCAAGCACACTTACAAAATTCAGTTCCTAGCATGATGTACAGCCTTAGCAACCTTGGGCCCACAGGTTCTGGGTAATGACAAAGAGCAAAGACTCCTCAATTTATGATTCTCAGTGCTCTAGTATTTTCTTAATTACCTCTATCTTCTCAACTCCAGAGAACAGCAATAATTGTCCAAGAAAAACAGAAGTTCCAGTAAGTGGGTCTGGTCTCTTGTTAATCATAGCAGCTTATCTTCAAACCCTGCTGACTAGATCCACATATTCTTAATTCAAAATATTGTAGAAAGGGTCCTACTACATTTACTTCCCTTCAAAGCTTCACAGGACAAGGTTCTATTATATACTCTGCTCTCATCAATGTCTTCTTAATTCCTACAGAACAAACCACTGAACTCTGAGCATTCACCAGTTTCCAGCCCAACATAAAAGTGTTACTATACTCCCTCAGAATGGCAGTCATGCCTTTCACAAAAGTACTCCATTCCTGGTACTAATTTCTGTCTTGTTCGGGTTTGTACTACTATGATAGAACACCACTAACAATAGAAACTTGGAGAGGAAGTAGTTGTATAATCATATGCCTCCACATCACATTCTGCATTGAAGGCCAGGGCAGGAAACTCAGAAAAAGAACTGAAGTGGAGGCCATGAGGGAATGTTGTTAACTGACTTGCTCAGCTTTTTTTTCAGCCACTCAGTACCACACTCCCACATCAATCATTAACCGCAAAACTGTCCAAAGTTCTTGACTGTAAGAAACTCAAATGGAGACTTTGTATCAATTGAGGTTCCTCTTCACTGACAATTCTCACTGTGCCAAGCTGACAAAACACTAGTTAGCTTGCCATATTTTATTTCTTTTATCATCTTAATACAGAAGGCCATAGGTTTCCTTCACCTTTTATAAACTGTGATGAAAAATAAATTCATGTCTACTTTTCTGAGATATTGCCTACTAAAGTGTTTCATTTTCTCATGTGACTACACATACACACACACACACACACACACACACACACACACTTGACTATTTTGCACAATGTGCTTCAAGATTTATTTAAAATAAGCTTTTTCATTCTTTACAATTTATAGAGGGTTTTTATACTAAATTATTTTTTCATCAGTACTCTTAACTTTTTAAGAGTATGACTCACAATAAGACATGAACTGAGCAATGAGTATGGTGGTTGATAGATTTGGTCTCCATATGCTTATGTGTTTGAATGCTTAGCCCATGAGGAATGCCACTATTTGGAGGTGTGGCCTTGTTGGAGTGGGTGTGGCTTTGTTGGAGGAAGTATGTCACTGTGGAGATAGGATTTGAAGTATCATATATATGCTCAAGTTCCAACCAGTGTGGAACACAGTCTCATCCTGGATGCCTTCTGATAAAGATGTAGAGTTCTCGGCTCCTCCATCACCATGTCTGCTGCACCCTGCCATGCTTCTGACCATGATGATAATGGACTAAACCTCTAAAATTGGAAGCTAGCCTCAAATCAATGTTAGCCTTTATAAGACTTGCCATGGTTATGGTGTCTCTTCACAACAATAGAACCCTAAGACCTTGAGGGTTTTTTGACTTTCTGAAGTATGACTTTCAATTTTGTTCTATTTCATATGGTAAGATTCCCAGAATCACTATTCTTGTTATGATTCATGTGCAATGGATTTAGAAACACATCAGACCTGGCTTTCTTTCCATTCACATCTTTTCTACTTCCTTAATTTCCACTCTTCCTCCCTTTCCTATATTATTTTATTTCATTCCCTTCACTTCTCTGTACATAATGAACCAACTAGACTCCTTATGTTTCCTCTCTCAGTCTGTTTTCCTGTTTCTATTACTCTTTTACCTCTTTCTTTAACTCTCCTCATGTGTTTTCAGTTTGTGTGTGTGTGTGTGTGTGTGTGTGTGTGTGTGTGTGTCTGTGTGTCTGTGAGGGTGATGTGTATATATGTGTGTATATCTATGTAAATTTGAAGAGCTCAGAAGAGAATGTTAAATATCCTACTTTGTCAATCTCTCACTTATCTTTTTGAGACAAGGTCTCAAGTAAACTTGAACCTTGCCAGATTTTTAATTAGGTGCACTGACTATAAATACATAAGCGAACATTTTGTACTGGAGTTACAAGCTCACTTGTCTATAATTTATATGCTTGTTGGAAATCCAAACCCAAACCCTCATGTTTGCACACAACCTTCTGGTGAACTCTGAGCCATCTCTCTATCCTACTCACATAGTTCTTTGGGCTTTTAATCTTACTCCAAGTACATGTTACTCCTTAATATTTAGAGATTTATGAGCACTAACCTTAAAATAAGCAATTCATTTTCAATGAGGTAAAGAGGACCTCTTTTGTTTTTTGCTGTTTTGGTCAGGCCCCAAAGCCTGGCTTCCATAGTATTGGATATAAATTGCACCATGTCCAGCCCTGATTAAGACTTTTCAGCATTACTTAATATGCTTTTCATAATCTCTTCGACTTTCATATGTAATTTAAACTTAGATATGGTTTTTATGAAGTACGTTTTAAAATACTTGCAAATCTAAAAGTACTTCTACCTCCATTTTTTAGAATACTTGTTACAGAAAAATAAACATATTTTCTTTGGTTTGTTTCCAGTCACTAAAAAGCCACTTTTGAGTACCTAAAATATTAAGACATATACCTTGTTGTGCAATTTTTCTTAATTCTTCTTTGTGTTTTATAAATATTTTAATCTAAATTCATATAATTTTTTACTTTATAAGATTCTTTTATTACTACAAAGTATATCTTCATTTCTCTAGTTCTTCACTTTTTATTTGTTGAAAACCAACAAAGTCAATGTGATATATAGACATTTTCCTTCAATATCTTCATAAACACAAAATTTGTTTATTCTCCTGAACCTTGATTGTTCACTTATTTTTCTTGTGGAAGTTTATAGACTTTATTTAAGTAATGACACAGTTAATATTAAGCTCTTGTTCTTCTTCTGTCTTTATTATCTTCTCAAAATTATGCTGTGTTATCTACTGTAGTGAGGCTCCTGGACCTCTCGAAGTTTCTTTGTTTCATCATGACAAAGATCTTTGAGGTTATATAAACTCTTTTTAAGTATTAACTTCCCAGTAAATGCTGATTTTTATGGACGATAAAAACTCTGGAATCCTTTAAGGGTAATTAAAAATGAATATTTTATGGACTTTTTTTAGTTGGCTTGTGCAGACTTCAACCATTTCTTGCACATGTCCTCATCATAGGCTACTCTAGGAATACAACATCAATTACTTGTTCATAAAAGGATTGGGGCTGGGAGTTGAAAGGGTGCTGTAGGAAACAGATGGGCTCCTTGTATGGTGAGCAGAAATTAATCTTATTCATTGTAAAAATCAATAATGACTTTGTAGTCAGTGTGTTGAAAGGTTTGCATTACAGTGATCATTTTGTAGTACAGGTTTTCTACTTAGGAGAAGATTGCCAGGTATGGTATTCCAAAGGTAATCTGTGCAGTGTTGTGTCATAGTCAGAATCATTCCTTACATCTATAGCAACGTATATTAGAATAGAAGTTTATGTTTGATCATAAGCACACATTTCTCAATATTTAAAAATAGGAAACAGATGTAAGACAAATATATGTACAGGCACAAAAAAACCTGCATATCCCCACATTCCCACTATATTCAAACGACAGGTTCAAAAGTATCTTGCATATTCTTTATGGGTAGAGAAGAAGAGAATTATAAACTGTTAGAAAAAATAGAAATGAGATGATTAAATACATATGTGTGATAATTAGATATTAAAAGATAAATGATAAATTCATAGACAAATCAAAGTAGCTATCTTTCTGCTAGGATTCACTACTAGGTAGAAGAGAATAGGTTGCTATATTGCCTGAAAGTGTATATGGGAGAAGATGGTCCCATTCTGAATGACAGCTTTCCATATTTAACACATGATTCCCACCAAGTATAAAGGCACAGACAGGACCTCCTTTTATGCATAGGGCTTTAGGAGAGTTTCACTTGTGCACTCCTTGGTCTTTCTGCTTATTTTAATTATTAGCTCAAAAGGTGGATGATAACTACTGTAGCCATGAGGATGGGTCTGGGGGCAACAGGCAAAGGTGCTCTGTAGAACCTAATTAATCCCCCATACCTTGTGACTCTTTCTTTGTTCTCTTAATACTTGGTGCTAGAAGACATGAGTCTGCAACATCCCCCGCAGAAATCTTAGCAGCTTTCTTTGTTGTCTTACCTACAGTAACACGTTTGATCATATTCTCTTCATATTGTAGTAATATATGCCTCATTTGTTATTTGATGACCTGTACCACCTACAAACCCTATCTTGTCACTTCTCTATATTATTCCCTTGAGTGTTAATTTCAGTAAGAATTGAAAAAAATAGATGAGAAGCGAACACTGTTACCATGCTCTTTTGACTTAAAAGTCAACCCCATAGTCCTTTCTGGTGTTGTTTCCTTATTGTTTTTTTTGTTTTTGTTTTTTTTTTTTTTGTGTGTGTGTGTGTGTGTGTTTTATGATGGGAGTGTCTCCTACAAATACTTTTTCTGGGCAGAATTAACAAATTATATAATTCTATGGCACATTTCATTTTTCATTTTCCTGGTCTTCCTTTTGTCCTCATTCCCAAAACAATGGCAATATATTGTCCCTTGTGTTGTTTCTCTTCTGCAGATTGTGGAGAGTATCAACAGTAGGAATAAATTGTGACCATTAATATACCTTAAGAAATTTGCCTCATATTAGCCATTGGAGACCTTCTCTCATGTATCATCTCAAAGAAAAACGTGAGTAGGACAGAATTTGACTGTATTTGGGTTAAGATTTTGCCCCTCTGCCGACGTGATAACTTTTTTCTACAACAAATTGTTCAGATAGATGACTCATAGTGCATAGAATTACCTAGGCTCTTC